>PVKZ01000235.1:0-600000 GCA_004027375.1 Macroglossus sobrinus
GAACGAACGAAAGAAAAAGAAAGAAAAAACTAACTGTCCTAAATGTCCCAGAAGGAATTTATCATCCTTCTAAGAAATTATAATAGAAAAATAAGAACCTTTGAACTTTTGGTGGCCTGTGGACAAGGGAGAGATTAAGTGAAAGAGGCCCACTCCAGGCTGTCTTCAGAAAGACACTGTTGACCTAGGACCCCTCCTGGCTGGATGATGGAGAAGCAACAACTTTCAAGGTCCTTCCTCTCAGTCTCTATATCCTCATCTCCATGTCTACTTCCAGCAGAAAGGGTGTACATGAGGACCCAGCCCCTCCCACAGCGAATGGATTAGTCCTACTTGAGAGAGCTCCCACCCACCTTCTTCCTCCAGAATGACCCCTTCTTGCTCAATAACGATGATGGTAGTAGAGAGATAACAACAACAGTTTACTACTACAGAACATGCACTCTGTGCTAAATATTGTTATAAGCACTTTACTTTCTGCCTAGAGTAGCAGAGAACAGAAAACCCTCAATGAATATTTGTTTAACTTATGCCAGATTTCCACCCCATCCCCCTACCCCAACTCCTAAAGAATAGTTCCTATACATTTTGCTGAAAGCCTAGCCCCTACTATGGCACTCATGATGCCCTGTCCTATTAATAAGGCCTTCTTATCCTACTGCAGTTGACCCTTGAACAACATGGGTTTGAACTACCCGGATCCACTTATATGTGGATACTTTTCAATAAATACCTGTACTGTTTTCAATCCATGATTGGAAGTTCACACATGAAGAAAGCTAACTTATATGCATTAATCTACACCATTTTATACAAGAAATTTGAGCAACTTGGAGTTTGGTATCCATAGGGGGTCCTGGAAACAATCCCCCAAGGATACTAAAGAACTAAGGTTTGGGGAAGTCAAAAGTTATGTGCAGATTTTTGACTACACGGAGAGGGCAAGGTCAGCACCCCTAACCTCATATCGTTCAAGGGTTAACTGTACAGTAAATAAATTGTGCTTGGCTCTCTCATTTCTTATCTGTTCTAAAGTCCTACAGAGACACAGCTGTTGCGACCACCTTCTGTAGGCGTCGGATAGTTAAGCACAGTGGCAGCCAGCAGTCTTACCTCCCATCTTTGCTGGCTACATAATCAGCCTCCTTTTAATCCTGCTGAGCTCCACACTGCCTGGCACCAGAGGCCAGAAGCTGCACATGGGTAATAATTTAACAAATCACCTGTCTGACTCTCCTGCCAGGACACCCACCCTGGAGCTTATACAGCTGCTGATGCTAGGGCTATGGGATGTCAACTAAACAGCAGGTAGCAGAGTATCGGGGCCCACACATTTTCCAGCTCTGTTCTGCCAAAGAACCAAGGTGAGTTGTTTGATAAGGGGCGACCCCCAGAGACTGTGCCTCCTACTTTCAAATATCCTCATTTTGCCAAATCCAAGACCAACAAACAGAGCTGTGCTTAAGAAGCAATAACAACCTATTCTCAGGAATCCAGATCACAAGAACATCCCAGGACACACTCGTAAGACACCTGGAGAAGGAAGCAAACTGCAGCAAACATATACCAAAACACTTTGAAATATATACCCCCCGCCAAAAAAAAAAAACATCAAAAAGTGATGTGAAACTAATTGTAGAGTTTGTCCCAAAACATGTCTGAGTCATACCTAGCCCAGGACCACACGGAAGTAAGTAAAATGGTCTACAAATGATTTACAATACCCATTCATCATTTTGCTATATATCTGGAAATCACTGAAAGTAAAGATCATTTTAGAGTTACAAATAAGATGCCCCTTTTTAAAAAGTGAAAATTCTGCTGTAACAGGCCTTACAAAAAAAAAATAATAATAATAATAACAAATCATTTTGCACAAAACAGTGGAAGGAAAGTAACCTAAAGAGAGACTGCAATCAGAAGTTAAATAACCATCTGCAAGCTATAAGCTGTCACAAGCAATTATCACTGTCAGATACTTGTTAACACGCACACTATGACATCTGCATTAAAGACAGAAGAGCAGGGATTTTTAGGATAATCTAAAAAAAATGTTTCAAATCAGACTCTCAGTCCCGGGTCTTAATACTTGCTTATCACCAGCGCAACACTAAATAACATCAGGGTAACACAGTTTATAGCAAAAACAGAGCAGTGTCTAAGGTCACAGAGCCCTACCACCAGGCTTTAGGATAAATAATGGGAGAACTAAGGGAAGACACTCTCAGCAGTCTGTGACTTTCCTCTTACAGGGAGGAAAAGGAGAGGCATGGGGAAGGAGAGAAGCATGCCAAGTGATGACTTCCACCAAGCATTAGGGCAGCCAACGTTTTAGATCTGCATCTGCTTATCATTTCAAAGGAAACAAGCAGAAGGTATGGCTTCATATATCCCATCACTTTCTGTAGGTCGATGCCCTTACCTGAACAGAGTTAAATGCTCATTGTTTAGCAAAAACTTCAAAGTCAGGTGACCTCGGGTCCATTCCCTGTTGCTCCACCCTCAGCTGTGAAATGAGAATAGTGATATCCCTCTTGGCACATAAAGCTGTTGAGAGAATTAAATTACAATGTATTTAAAGTGTTTAGCACAGTGCCTGTCACTGAGAAAACACTCAATGAATGGCAGCTGCTGTTATCAACATCATTAGCATTTCAATAAATGAGGACTGCTGTGAACCAAAATAGTCAAGGTGGTTAATTCACTCATTCAGCAAATATTTACTGACTGTTCTCCAATGTGCCAGGCACTGTGCTAGAAGTTAGAGATACAAGGAGCAATGTGGGGCTCAAACTTCAACAACTACAGTTACATAACCAACACAGTGTCAAGGTTCCACGTGGGGACCAAACACACACACACACACACACAAACAGAAATGATTTATCATAATTTAGGATGACTTTTAATTGCGACATGGGTAAAAAACACATATAAAGTAAATATATTATGTTTGTTCCCCACGTACGAATTATACTAAGATTCACCCCCACACTGTTTTCTCCAACACAACCACTAAGAGTTAATGTTCGACAGTGGGCTAGATTTCAGCACAGACTGGAAGAGCTGCCAAATCGACACACACTGAAATGAGGACAGCCCTCAGAGAAGAGCAGAGTCCAGTGAGGATGTCACCAGAAAACATACACTCACAAAACTGAAGACGCATGGACATCCAGCTGGCTGCATTTATTAGCTGTGAGTATGAGTCATCAGGCAACTCTGAGCAAATATAAAACTAAACTGGCCTATTGTTGACAATTCATCAAGTAAGTGCAACAGAAAGATGAAGAGTGAGACAACTGGGACAAAAGGACAAGTAAAGACCTCTCCAAGACAAACATGACAAGCTGATAAGTCAATGCACTCATTTCTTTACAGCCCATCATATTCTTAAAAGGAATTCCTTTTTAGCAGATCAATCGTTTATCTCCTCCAACTTTTTATTTCCTTCAAACAGCTGGATCATATGCTACTTTATGGGCATCCTAAAAGTTCATGTGAATTAACAAATGTAGGTCAAAAATCCATCTATCTAGATCTGACTCAATTTATAATCAGTTGAGCACCCAATAAGCAAAGGACAAAGATAAGAAACATTACACTTAGAGGCACTTTATATCCTAAACAAGGTTATAAGAAAATATGGCATTTCTTAATAAAAATTTATCCTAGCACAGACCTGTTATTGGAAATTGACTTATGAGATGAAAAGGGTTACCCAGTGCTTCCCAAATTTTAATGTTCATACAAATCATCTGGTTATCTTCTGAAAATGTCACTTCCAATTCTGTAGGTACATTTTACATTTCTAACAAATTCCCAAACAATGTTGATGCTGCTGGTCCAAGAACCACACTTTGAGAAGCAAGGACCTAGACTAACCAGCCATAGGCCAGACATGAGCATGTCCCTTGCAATGAGGCATCTGTTCAGGGTTATAGATGGCTCAGAGGATACAGTGGAAGCCAAGGATTCCACTACCCAGAAAAATGCATGGGTGTGCCCACAGGCATGGGCACACACACGCAAAATTTCAAAGTTCTACTACAGGCCATTGAAGGAGCCTGCCCACCTCTGCAAGATGATCCATAGATCTCAAAATTAGAACCTCCATCTTAGAAGCCTGCCAGTTACTGTTGTCAACACAAAATTTGTTGGGGGTGGGGTGGAAGATTGCGTCCTCTTGACCACTGAGGCCCACGCATTAGCATTTCATCCTCTCCTCCCTTCATCCAAGGTAACATAGTTAGGACACCTTAAACATGTAGAATAATAAATAAGAAATTTTAAAGACTATCAGGAAACTCTGTAATCTGGCTCCAAACTCCACCTTAAGGAGCTCACCTTCCTGGCATCCTGTCTGTCCTAAAGAGCAGAGGCTGTCTGAATCCCACCACTCTGTGACACTGCCTTCCTGGATCGTTTGATTCCTAGTATAAACCCAGGGGCAGAAGGCCAGTCCTCTCTCCCAGCTTTCCTACCAAGTTCCTTGAAGTCTAGGTTATTGCACCTGCAATTAAAAATAGATGCCACTTCATTGTGTTTTAAGAGAGTGCACACAAGATATGTCTGGTACACTGCACATGCTTTAAAATGTTTATCATTATGGCCTTTAATAACATACAGAGATCAAGATCCATTCAAAAGAGAAAGTTTCTCCCTTTTCTAAATGGAAGAGGATAACTGATATGCTGCATCTCTGGGCAAAGGCCACTCCCACCATCCCAGTGCTGTACTGAGCACCAGCCATCTGAGAACCATGCTGGTGGCTGCCACTGCCACTCACAAACCCTTGTGATTATCTCCCCCCGCCCCGCTTTTTTTTTATTTTGGTAAAATACATTGTGATTATCTTTCAACAACACTGTGGCCTGGCTTGCCTCTCTCCGCCACTAAGATTTAAGATCGTCCAAGTCTTTAGCTCGAGGCTGGCATCATTCAATATTAGGCTTAGTCTTTATCATCATCTTGAACAAAGAAGGCTGAGCCCAAACACAGCATGGCTGTTCAGAGAAAAGAGAGCCACATTGCTAAGAAACTCTTGATAATTTGTGATATAAATTTACCCAGTAATCTTTTGTCTACAGACCTCAAAAACTTGACAAGTAAGTTTTACCAGTTTTCCCAACAGTCCTAAGGATGCTGGGATGGGTCCACCTCTTGAAGCAGCATTCCTCAATGCAAGGTCCAAGAAACATCTGCTTTAGTCACCTCAATGCTTGTGAAATGCACATTTTCCACTGTGGAATGAGTTCCATTCCAACTGCTACATTCGAATTTCTGAAGAAGAAAACTGCTTTTTTAATGAAGAACCCCCAGGAAGTTCTAATGTACATTAAAATTTTAAACCAAGCAAAGACCTATCCCCCCAAATAAAAAGTCAGAGTAAATACATTTAAAATTTTGCCTGCAATTTCAAGGGATTCAGATTTCCTGGAGACTTCTCTGGGCTCTCAGGTAAAAATCCCTGGTCCACCAGTCACTGTGTCCCAGCTTCATTCCACATACCCCCTTTATCCTTTTTTCCCCAAATCCATACTGTTTAAAACTTTTACATAAACTCATTTTTACTTACATAAAATATAAAAAGAAATTTTATATGTAATAGGTATGAAATTGTGGGTTTGAGCTATAGTTATGTTTTCCAAGTAAAATGTATAATTATCAATAAAAAAAATTGTTAACTCTATCACCTAAAACAAACCATTTCCCATGTCACCGGTTTATAAGAACTACCCCTCTTCATGAAACACTGGTTCATGTAACCCAGAGATCTGGAATCACTGGAGGATTTTATGAGGCACTCATGGTCTGTGATGTGGGGGGCTGCCTATTCTGGCAAACCCCAGATGACCTGCATACTCCTGGCAGATCTGGCTATGGAAGAGAGAGGGCTTTCCTTCCTATTAGAAGGCCAGGAGCTATAACATGCTTGGAGGTGATTGACTCTGTCCATATACTGTTTCTGTGACCTGCCTGCTCCCATCAGTGAAATGAACCGTGCCCACCCCACCCCCAGTGATGCCTTCTCACTGCATGGATCAGAGGTGGGCATCTGTCCTAGCTGGGCCAACCTGGTTCTCTCAGGAAATGTGTAGTTAGTGCACAGAGGAGCTTGTTCATTGGTGCTGAATATTCAAACTGAGGAGTTTTTCAGAATTAGGCACACTTCTGTGTGCACACTGAGGTTGAAAGCTGTTCTGTGGAGGAAAGCAAGAGGAGACCCCCAGCAGCCGCTGAAAGTGCATACTACCCAATTCCTGACTCCTCAATTCCTGGTTCCAGACCAGCTGTATTTCCTGCCCCCAGGGTCCATGGGACATCACAGCATCCCAGCAATAAATTTCTCCTCTTGGCTTCAGGTAGTTAGAACAGGCAGCTGCTCCTCCCAGCCAAATCACCACTAAACTGGGGCTCCTTATGCTGCACTTCCCTGGCCCAGATGACCAGGAAGAGTTGAAGAAAGGCCAGGAGTCAGGGTGAGCACCCTTCCAGACACATCTTGAGAGAGGGTGGGGCTGGGACCTTCTCAGAGGAACAGGGAAGGGTGATTCTAATGAGAGTCCACTCTATATCACTCCAGTGAGAGGTGCCACAAGGATGAGCAGACATAAGGTTATAAGGAGCTCTTCCCTCCCGCTGATGATGGGGAAAGAATAAGAATGACAAACACAGCTCACATTGACTGTGTTAGCATATGAGTTATGCTCTTTACAATGATATCTCATGTATTTTTCCTGGGGGCTCAATGAAGGTGGTAATGTCATTATTCCAACTTCATACATGAGGAAACGGAGCTTCAGAAAAATTAAGTGACTGCCAAGGTAATATAACTAATAATGAGAGGATACAAACTCCAGCGTCTGAGCTTTTACCCATCATTCTACGTTGCTTTATGAAATGATATTAAAGGACAGCACAGAGACCCCAAGTAGAGCTAGTGTCTGAGTATAGATGCAGCCACCAAACGATCCTCCCTCCAGCAGTTCTACCTCCTGTGCCAGTCCCTAACCCTAGCAATACCACACCTATGGGCACAGCACCTAGAAAACAAAGGCGTGCAAAGGTAAGAAGCTGAGAGAAGGTGTGTCACCTGGCTGAGGAGTGGCTTGGCTGGCCCAAACAGGGCCCAGTGGAGCCTGGCTTTAGCTCAGATCACAGACAGAGAGTTAAAGGAGCAATTTTTTTAAAACACTAATTGGTACCTGGCATTCTCCTTTATGGTCCCACATGAGGTGGAAGGGAAGATACAATCCCGGGTCAGGCAAATTTAAGGAAACCTGCCAAGAGCTAGGCTATCAGAACTCCTAAAAAATACTGGAAGAAAAATCACATCCCCAGGGTTGGGACAGGATGACAAGCTAAAGGAGAAAAAGTAGAACCCTAATTACAACCCCAGAGCCCAATCTGATGCCCCTATTATTCATATCTCATTTCTAAAACCTAAAGCCCAAAGCCGACAATTAACCTGAATCAATTACAACTAAAACTTCATTTCCACAAAGCCTGAGTAGACCCAAGTCTGGTCAGAAATTTTAAATAAGGCACCTGAACTTCTCAATGTTCGAGAAGCTGATTTTCTTATAAAAAAATAATGATGATGTATCCACTTTCCATCGTCTTTGCAGGAGTGGTAAACAGCGCAATTCAGTAAATGTGGGTGAAATGGCCATTCTGGGAGAGGCACTGAGCCAAGCACCTGAAGTTGTGATCTATCCACACTATGATAGGGGGGCTCTTATTAGATGGCCGCCGGGCGTGAGGGATGTGGTCTATGGTCAGGAAACAGGAGCAACAAAGATGGCTGGCGGCCAGTCCAAGAGCCAGTCCACCCACAGGCCACCAAAGGTCCTCTTAGCATTCATCCTGTCTACAGCAGGAAAACATGTCTTACTGAACCAAGATTTTCCAGGTGCCATCCTCTCGGTGTCCCTCCCTACATATCTCTAACTGTTCTTCAATTGGCTCTCTGCTTTCTACTCTCACCCTCAGAGGAAGATGGTCCCCCAAGTTCTACCCAAACCCCTTGCTATAGATGGAATGTTTGTGTTCCCTAAAATTCACCTATTAAAACCCTCCTCCCCAATATGATGATATTAGAAGGTGGGGCCTTTGGATAATAATTAGTATCAGATGAGGTCACGAGGGTGAGGTCCCCATGATGGGATTAGTGCCCTCATAAGTCAGGAGAGAGTTTCTCTGCCATGGAAGGATATAATGAAAAGTCTGCAACTGGAAGAAGGTTCTCACCAGAACTTGATGCCACCCTGATCTCAGGCTTTCAGAACTGTGAGAAAGAAATGTCTGTTGTTTATAAGCCACCTAGTCTGTGGTACTTTGTTACAGCAGCCAGGACAGACTAAGACACTGCTTCTCTCTCCCATGGCTTCAACAATAATTCTGGGAAGGTGACATTACTTTTCTCCCTTGCCAACTCCACTCTCGCTTTTCCAGACACCTGCTGAGCTTTGCCAACTGAATGTTGTGCTGACAACTCCATCTTGGCACCTCCCCTCCATACGCTTCTCCACCTGAGTTCTACATTTCTGGTACAGGGAAGAAAACTAACATTTACTGAACTTGCAACACTTGCCAGGGAGCTTTCCATGCTCCTGTATTTAAAAGAATCATTAAAGTCTTGGGTGTCCAAGATGCAAAATCCCATTGTTGTCTCTGTCTCCTGCCTCTAACCAGTGAGTAAGCTCTGTCAACGTTCTCTCTCTTCACCATTTGATTCCCACTTAAGCCCTTCTCCTCTCCTATCTGGCCTCCCCACCCGTCTTTCCTCCATGCATTCTGTCCTAGATAATATCTTCTTGGAGCAGAGCACTGATCATGTCACCCTCTGCTCAGGACTTTCTACAGCACATCCACTTTTCCTCCATGCCACCCTCCAGCCCCTTGCCCGGTGCTGGAGGCCTGCCACAACCTGGCTCTCACAGATCTTCCAACTTATTGCTCACTGCTTCCCCTCAAGCCTGCTGGGCTTCAGCCAAACCACCTGACTCCCATCCCTGAAGCCAGGCTCTACTTCCCAAGCCTTCACTTACATAGCTCTCTATCTAAGGCACCTTTTTCCCTCATTTTTTCAGATCCAACTCCTCTTCCTCCAAGCGCAGTGCAGACATGCATCTCTACAAGATGCCTTAGCTTATTCCTTCAATGGAATATTGCCCCTCTTGTGAGCCATGGCTTCACTTGTGTACTCTACCTATGGCACTATTTAACAGTGTTCTCTATGAGACTTAGGAGTAGAGACTAAATAGGCTTTATCTCTGCAGCCCCCACAGTGCCTAACACAGCTCTTCACCAAAACAAAATCCATTCATTCATTCAACACAGAGTTAACCCAGTGTCTACTATGCACCACACTGTTATAGCATGCTCGGTATACAGTGATGAACAAAAATAAAAAGACATAGTTCCTAACCTCATGGGCTTCTCATCTAGTGAAGAGACAAACTTTAATCAAACCTTATCCAAATGAGTATACAATTAGCAATAGCTTTGTGCTGCACAAGGAAAGAATCAGGGTCCTATAGAGGCATAGAGGGACCAGGAAAGCCAGCCAGAAGGGTAAGGCTAAGATGAGCCTGAGGGATGAGTTGAGTGGTGAGAAAGGGAAATGGCAAAAGTGCTCTGGGTCCAAGGAACAGCCTGTGCAAAAGCCCTGTGGTGGGAGAGAGTGGAGGACCAGGGTGACTGGAGAACTCAATAAATGTGTAGAGTGAATATGAATACAGGACCCTCAACCAAATAGCATACGTTTCTATAGCCAGTAGAACTAACCAACCTTAGATCTATAGGACACCGAATATAACTTAAAAAAAAAAAAAACATGTTTCTTTCTCATTTTAAAGAAATTCTCTCTTTAAGTATGTTGTTCTCAAAAAAAAATTAAAGTAAGTTCTCCTAGACATGGAAAATTATACAAAGTTGGAACCTGATAAAAATCATGTCATTCCATAAGTATTCCATTCCAATCTTATATAATTCCATAAGATTCTGTTTTATTCTTAATAGAAGGTGGACGCTGAACAGAAAAACTAGCCTGTCAATCATCATGCATTGATAATAAGAGCAGAGGCTAACAACTGGCTAATAATTGTTGAGCATTAACTAAGGGTGTTACTTGCATTATCTCATCTAATCTTTACAATATGAGGCAGATACTGTTATCATTCCCATTTTACAAATAAAAAAAACTGAAGCTCAGAGAGATTAATAACTGGCCCAAGGTCACACAGGTGATGAACAACAACAGAGCCATGACCTGAACCAGGACAGTAGTACTCCAGAGCCTGTTTCTTTAACAACCATACCATATTGCCTCACAAACTAGTTATACTGTCAGCACTTCTGGAAGCAGATTTATTTTTTTACTTCCCTTTTGTGCACCGCATATTTAAGCTGCTAAACACAGACAATGTAAAAAAGATAAGATAATCTCTGAAGGAATGCAGTGTAACTTCTGGTGTCAGCTCCCTTCCTGTTCTAGGTCTCCCTCAAAACACTCCAACTCTTCCTCCAATTTTAATAAAGAAAAGTTTTCCAGTTCGCTGCAATACTTAATATCCTGAGAGAACAGGAATTGGAAACTGATGAATCTTCTCAGGCTACAACTCAGCCAAAGTCAACAGACTCCAAACCCCTCTTGTAGGCAGACGCTGTTTACAGAACATTGAACCGGAAGAAGAGTGGGGGTTTCAGATTACTGGAAAACTCTAACCATGGTTTTCCCAACTCCTGACAAAGTTCTAAGTCTTGTCTGAAGGACAGTATCACACTTTCCTAGTCAACAAATCCTTCCCCAAACTATTTCTACGACTCCATTTCAAATCCTGCCTGGAAGTAGCCAGGACACAGGGTAAATGATCCAAGTTTGCCTACATGTTGCAGACAAAACTGTACACCTACTTGAGGCCTGGCTGACCCTCCTGAGGATCAGCCAACTTGTCTAGGTCACCATTAAGATCTCATTAAACTAAAAACAGGGGCCACCACAGAGTCAGCACCCAAGCCTGAAGCTGGCTCACCTTCTAGTCCTCCTACTACCCTCAAAGACCCATCTAAACAACTCAAGACCTAAGTGATATGAGTGTATTTTAGAACTGCATTCCTGAACAGTATGTGGGAATGCAACTGTATCTGGAAATAGGGCCTTTAAAGAATTACGTTACAAGGAGGTCATATGGGTGGGCCCTAATCCAATATGTCTGGTGTCATCATGAGAAGAGATTAGGATTCAGACAACTACAGAAGGAAGACCATGTGAAGACACAGGGAGAAGACAGCCGTCTACAAGCCAAAGAAAGAGGCATTGGAAGAAATCAACCCTGCCAATCCCTGATCTCAGATGTCTAGGTGCTAAAATTGTAAGAAAATAAATGTCTGTTGTTTAAACCACCCAATATGTGGTACTCTGTACCTAGCAAACAAAAATGCACACTGCTCAAGTTGTCCCAAACTCTAAGTAACTGCCCTGCCACTCCTTGCTGAGCACGGGCAGGCTGATGTCCCTTCTGAAGCAGTCGGCCCATACAGCATGGCCACTGGGCACAGAAGTCACTATTAGACAAGCTACTGAGTGCTTGAGTCAATGGAGAGGTTTGCCTGGGGACTCAAGATTAAACCTTATGTTTGTATTGTTAATTACAGAAGTGATAAACAGAATTTTCTTTTTAGAAATGAACAGAATTAAAATGCAGTCAAACCTTTCCAAAAACAAATGTCAAGGCCCAGCACCAGTACCTCTGTTTTAGATCAACCAAGACGTCATTGGCTTTTCATATTCACAACAATAAAGAATTTGTTAAACAGATCCTTACAGCACACTGCAGGGCCAGGATTTCTGCCCAAACAACTCTCATACTACAGGAAAAGAGGAGGTGGCACTGGGGGTGGTGGGGAGCAAGAGAGAGGGGAGACTTTTGTTCAGGTGAACAAAAAATCCTTTCCACAAAGCATCATCAAGGCCATAAGAATGTCAATGCATCATGCAGGTAGGTGATGAGTAAGCTCATTTCAGGGGGTGACCAGTGTCCTGTGATTAGGGGAAGAGGCTCTAAGCCATGCAAATTTTCTAGAGGCTATGGGGCCTCAAGATTAACTTACAAGCTAAGAAGGAAAGAAAGACTATTTCAGTAGGGTGCTGCTGAAACTAAAGCAAAAGTGGGCTCAAAGGGCTCTAAGCCTGGTACAGGGCCAGGCAATTAAGTATGATAATTAAACAGCTAACATTTATTAAGCAATAGCTGAGCCAGGCACTGTGCTAAGCAATCTTCATCTATGCCAGCTTACTAAAAACGCACAATAATCACAAGAGGTAGGCCTATTAATACTCCCATTTAACAGATGAATAAGGCCAGAATATGAGCTTGGTGAAGGCATGACTTTTCTCCTGTTTTGTTCTCTAATATATGTCCCTTGAGCCTAGGGCAGTGGCTGGCACATAGTAGGCACACAATGTTTATCTGTTGATTAAATAAAGAGATTACTTGTCAATGTCACAGAAGGAGCAGGCCTGGGATTTGAACCCATGCTGTCAGCCTCCAGATCCCACACTCTCAGACTCTGCTCTGACACATGGGGTAGCAAAAAGTTACTAAAGGGATTGGAAATAAACTGGCATGTAGACAGGTTGGTCCATGGTACATTTCAGTGTCTGCACCCTATGCTCCTCAACACTAACAATGTTACTCTGTACCCAGAGTACTGAGCAGTTATTCAAGGGACCAGTACCTACGGATGATGGGAAAGGGGCAGCCAAGAATGTTCCCTTCCCTTATACCTGTGACACTCCCTGAGAGCTCACACACACCAATTTATTCATCTGACCCTCTAGGAATCTATTCGGTAGATCTGGCACAATCTATAACAGAACTTCTCAAGTGTGGTAAGCACACCACTTTGTGGTGTACAAAATCATTTTAGATGGTACATAAATAAACATTAGAGTTGATAAATTGATTTTTATGGTTACTTTCTACGTGGGGCAAATTATACTGGTGTTTTATTTATGGCCAAGTTATAAAATACTCCTTTAAAACAAAGAGCGTCCTTTCAAAAGAACAAGTATTTCCATTTAAAAAAATATTAGGTAAACAACAGAAGAGGTGTTACATCAATATGACAGAAAATTATGATGGAAGTATGTGAGTGACTAAGGTTTTGGAAACATGGTTTCCTGGAATTTTCTAAGTTCTCTGTGTCAAATGTCCCCATCTCTGCAACTCATGCCTCATGCATCCACCCAGATATGCCATAGTTTGAAAGAAAGAGAATTGACAGGGACTAAGTTTTAATCTTTTCATCAAATCTCTTAATAAATGACTATACTCAAGAGAGAAGGAGACAGGCAGAGAGACAGAGATTGACAGAGCAGACAGAGCAGACACACAGACATAAAAGGCATGTTCATTAAGATGTTATGAAGTTAACAACAGGCCTTGACCTGGGGCTGAAGTCCTGCCCTCTGCCTGGAGAGAGCTGTAACACAGAGCTCCCTTTGATACTATCCTAAATTCCACACTGATTCTTTAGGCTATTATTTTACGGCATGGTAGCTTAGCTCAGCCCTGTCCAAAGAACTGTACTGAGGTCTCTGGGACCTGTTCCAACAACAACACACAATGAAGCCTTCTCTCTCTGATAAAGCCAGGAACCCCTCCCCTCTGTGATCTGTTCCTCTACTCCTCCCAGACAAAAGTAAAGTCCAACTTTGAAAAGAATTCAGCCAGCCAAATGCTGCCTTCTCCACCTCACCTTCCCCATAGGAGATGATCAAGTTTAAGGCTGGCTGTCGGTCTGAGGGTTCCAGGACTGAACCTAGGATCTGGTCAGCTCCAGGGGAGAGAATGCCTTCATGGCTATAGATGGGAAAACTGAAGGGGAAACAATGGTATACAACCTGCACCAATCCAAGGTAAGCTCCATGAGAGCAGGGAATTGTCTTATTCATGCCGTATTCCCAGAGCCAAATGCAAACGACGTCTGGTGCTCAGTAGTTGCACGATAAACAGGAATTGACTACATGAATGAATGAGTAGCTGAATGGATGGTTAAACGGATGGATGGATGGATGGATGGATGGATGGATGGATGGATGGATGGATGGATAGGCGAATGGATGAATGGTTCCCAGGGCTGGAAGGAGTAAGTGAAGAGGAAGCATTTTTAAGATTACTTTCTTCCTTTTGCTTAAAAAATAGCTACTGTATAAATAGGTGACCTTAAAGGACTAATCTTCCCTTTTCACAGCCACCCCTAGCAGGTGATGTATTAACAGCAGGACTTTTGACCCCTGAACCATCTCAGCACCTAGCAGACTGCAGCAAACCAAATGCTACCTTGACTTTCTCCAGAGCATGCTTGTGCCTGTACCTGTACCCCAAACTTATACCTGTTCCTCTAGCAACTGGAACAAGAAAGAGAAGAGCCATTCTGGGAATGATAACAACTTGCACAGACTGACTCAATCCCTCCTTCTGAGAAGTTTAAAGTCCATCAGATCCTGATTTCTCAAGGCAATTTACTTAGAATATTTTCTCTTTTTTTGATATTTCTACATTACAAAATTTAACACTGTCACCTTATGCAATTGCACTCAACTATGTTTTTTGAAAAGCAAGCTGTAAATTTCTGATAAAAGTCAAAGCTCATGAATTACAATCAGAGCACCCGAATATACAGGCACTTATAAAAGGGGCAACTGCTGATAGGCAAGGTGCCAGAGAATTAGACAAGCAAAAAAAACACAAGCTCAACAAGTAATGTGCCATATTTGGATAAAACACATGTTCTGAGTTCACCCACAGTAAGAAAAGCTGCTCTACATCTCTCCTCCAGTGGCAGAAACTTCCACAGCAGTTGACAGGGGCCAGAGCACCCTTTGCAGTGAAAGAAGAGCTTTTCTTTCTTTGTGGGACTGGTTAGTCCGTCTTGGTCCCAAACAGATGAACCACGCTCTAAGCAGCTCAACCAGCAGCTTAGAACGGCCTTCATTTCTGCCCAGTCTTTGGATCTCACTGTCAGTGGCACAATGTGATAACGAAGAAAGCAGCTGGGTTAGCAATCAGAAGACCTGATATCTAGATCCAGTTCTAGCCAAACCTTGCATAAATCAATCGCTTCATACCATGAAAGCTCCATTTTACCAAAAGTTAGTAATACCAGCTGTATTTCACAGGTTGCTGAGGATAAAAACTAAGGCAAACTGTGTAGAAAGGAGAGAAAAAGTATTTATTTAAGTACCACTAAGCAAAATCTGATACTAGTTAGATGAATGGGATTTCACCACCTCTACTATAGCTGAAGTTTAACAAGCAGAAAAGAGATTCAACTGTTTTTCAGCCCAACATTCTCCGAAAATACAACATTCTTAAAAATAAAAGAAACAAAGAAAACCCTCCAACTTCTAATTTTTCCATCCACCTTCCTCACTAGAAAATGGCAAAGCATTTAAATTACAGCCTTTGAAACTGCATGAAGATAGGAGATAAAAAGCCCCCAGTTCCCATGGACAGACAGCAGGAAGCCACCTGCATATGGCCCAGCAGAACCCTCTGTCCTGGCTAGTGCTCTCAATCCTGTCCTTAGCCCCAGGAGCTGGGGTTGCAATGCAGGTGTGAATTTGAACATTCTGGGGCTGTATCAACAAAAGGGGTGAGGAGGGCAGCCAGGGCAAAGACTTCCCAAGGCTGAATCAATAAAGCTGTCTATAGACAAAGGGGCAGCAAATAAAGTGTGTTAGACACACCAGTGCTGCACAGACTGCCTCAGGGAGGACTTGCTGAACACAGCTCAAGGACTCCATCCCCAGCTCACTTTTCGCACACAAGGACTCCACAGTAAAGATGAACAAAAATGCTAGGTCTCTGTGAATGAGATTTGAGATAGAAAGTGCTGAACTGAGAGGCCTGGGTTTTTAAGAGAACAGGTTGGGTTTGAATCCTGGTTTGGCCGCTTACTGACTGCATCCCTCATCCAGTGGCAAGTTAAGATAATAAACATTCCTAACTCTAAGTTGCTTCACACAACATAAACTAATCATAACTCTTTAATACAATCGTTGCTAGGGTCAAATTACATCATGCCTGAAAGCACTTAGGACAATGTTCAGCTCAATGCATTTCACTCATGAATTTCATGCATAGCGTCATCACTATTAAAAAAAAAACCGGCTATGTGTACTTCAGGATCGTGTTACAGAAAAATTCCACTTTCTCCCCACAAGCTATAGAATAGGCACTCTAGAGCAACACTGAGGGCTCCCTTCATCCTTATGACCAGTGCTGCTGTTCTGTCCTGCTGATCTCACCACAGTACTGTTTCTGCAGCTTCCAGTCTCAGCTGAGATCCAAAGGAAACAAGCACTTACCGTAAACAGAGTCAACTGTTGGCTACCCCAAAACATGTGTTAAGAAATACAACCTGTGCTTGGTTCTGGCTTCCTTACAATACTAAAGCAACTGAAGATGGCATATGCCCATCAATGGCATGTATTTACAGAATCAAGTGTCTAAGTAATAGGGTTACATATATAATAGGGATAGTCCTTTGTTAGTTTCACTAATCTTTTGCTCCACAATTATATAAGAAAATGAGAAAAGAGGCAAAACACAAGCTACCAAGGGTATCAACAGTCTCCTTTCCAAAAACTTTTCTGGAGTAGTTGTTCCAGATTTGGGGATTTCAACAACCAAGTTAAACTAAATACACACACACACACACGGTTGCTAAAATTTTATTATGCCAAGCACATTTAAAATACGTATATCATCACTTAATACAAAAATAAATCTTAACGATTCCAAAATAGTAAGATACACTTGCAGAATAAGACACAAATCTCTGCATTATATAAATTTAGTTTGATAAAAACTCACCAGATTATATTGTCTACATTTTTCTCAGCAAAAACTATGGGACCTGGCATTTAAGAACTGATGCTCTTGAAGGAGGTATCTTTACTTTGCTATTAAAGACTATCAATGATGGAAGATTATAAAATATATTTCTGTGTACATAAACAGCAAAGGAAAGAGAAGACTTTTACCTACACTGCCAAATATTAAAAGAAAAGCAGCATTAGCCTTCATGGACATCAGGATCTCCCTTGCTAACTCCATCTGCCCATCTTAACTTTCTCAATTTAAAGTCTGTCTGGCTCACCTTTCTGGGTTCCGGTACTATACTCCAGGTCACCATTGTCTTTACTGACTAATCCAAAGCGCATTCCTACTTATGAATCATAAAACATAATTTTTACACTCCTTCTTCAAAAATCTGTTCAGGTTAAACATAAATTTACCACATGACCCACCAATTTCACTTCTGGTTACATATCTAAAGAAATGACACATCCACACAAAAACTTGTATAACATGTTCACAGTAGCAATATATATACAAGCCAAAAAGTAGTAATGATCCAAATATCTATGAACCGGTGAATGGAAAAACAAAGTGTAGTGCATCTATACAGTGGAATACTATTTGGCAGTGAAAAGGGCTGAACTAGTGATACATGCTACAACATGGACAAATCTGAAAAATATTATGCTAAGTGAAAGAAGCCAGACACAAAAAATTACATATTATTTTTCTATGAAATGTCCAGAAAAGGCCAGCATACAGATCAGTGGTTTCCTGGGGGTAGGGACAGGATTGACTACAAATAGGCAGGAGTAAAATTGTTCATAATAAAAAGCTTTAAGAAATGCTCATATCTATGCTTAATATGATGCTTGGCAGAATACAGATAGTTTCTATTCAGTGAGTGAGCAACTCAGAGACTGACTGAGTGAAAGAATGAACAAATGAGAACTAATTTCCCAGAAGCCTCCCTGGTAAGCCTTATACAGGTCCACACATCTCATTCACTCCAGTCAGCCTCAGAAGGTTATGTGCAATAGTTACGTAACAATATTACAACTCACTGTTATATAACTATTACACATAACATACGTGTGTGTGTGTGTGTGTGTCCTATTCTTTGGGTTATGTTGAACTATATGCAATTGTCACTTTTGTAGGTCAACACTGGTTGGTAAAATATTGGTAATCTCATGCGATTCAACTTATACATCAATTTTTGATGCAGGAGACAAGATAGAACAGAGGCTTTTAAGTCAGACCAACCTATGTGTATAACTCCAGGTTCCAAGCCATATTTTAAGCTTTAATTTCCTCATGTGGAAAATGGGAATAATTGCAGAATCTTGCTCATAGGGCTGCTGTGAGGATTACTGTGACAATGCATAGAAAGCACCTACCAGTGCTGTAGCAAAGTCACAAGGGAAGTAATCAATGAATTATAGCAATTACTGATATCTGCTGATCCTATCTCCCTATGAAACTACATATTCCTCAGTTTTCAAGGAGCAGGATTTTTATTTCTTTTGTATTTTTTTGTATTCCTAGGTCTGAGGACATGGAATGCTCACTGCTGGAGTCCTGCACACGTAAGACTTCCAAATCGCTCCTGAAACCTGAGAACACAGTTCCCTAGATGCCACAGGAGTAAAGGAAGTGCCATCAGATTTCTTTCTGTCTTATTTCTCAACAAAGATTTTGGCTGCTATGCAACCAGTGTTTAGTGGATGAGAGGGTTATCTGTGAAAGGTGAGGTTTCTACTAGCAACAACAAAGGATGGAGGCTACCCTGGGAGCTGCAAATAACATCATATCACTATATCCTATTCAGAATTCCTCAACTCATTTGTAGTGATCATAAAGGCAGCCAAAGGTCCTAAATAGAAAACAATGGAATTAAATTAGTGTCACCAGATTTCACAAATAAAAATACATGACAAGCAGTTAAAGTAAACAACAAATATTTGGAGACTGACTTACATGTCAAAGTTCTCATTGTTTCTCTGAAATTCAAATTTAACTGGGTATCCTGTAATTTTTATCTGTTAACTCTAGATGAAATCAGTACAACAGTTAACTATTTTCTTTCCCTAACACCAGAAAATGCATTTTCAATTCAATTAAGTATTCTTTAACCACAAAAAGCTTTTCAGGCAAGGAAGTCAAGGTTCTCAAATCTAGTGAGAGTCTGTGTATGAAGATGGATTAATGGGTCTAACCCAGTGCTGAGGCTGTGACAGGACTTGCTAAGCATTTTATATGCGCTATTAGCTCACTGAATCCTCAAAGGAGCCCAATGAGGTTGGCCCCATCTACTATTATTTCTCTCTTATAGGTGAGGAAACTGAGGCTTAGAGAAGGTAGATTGAAACTCAAGTGTGGATCTCACAATCTGAACAAAAACTTAACTCTAGGGCCTGCTCACGGCAGTCCCGGACTCAGTCTATTGTCTATTCAGGTATCCCTGAGCTAATTCCAAATTTCCAGTGCCATGGTATATGAATTATACCTCAATAAAGCTGTTTAAACAACGTTTTTCCAATGCCTACTTCTCTATTAATAAAACCGAGAACCTTCAATCCACAAAATCTCTAGGTCCTCTTTAATTGGTGCTTATAACTGCTTTTTGAATCTTCCATTCTACTTACAGACCTCAGCAATTTTACCTCTCATAAGCCTCTCTACTAAAATTAAAAACAAAAAAAGCAAAAGGTGACCAAACTTTAAATCATTTAAATCCTGCTAACTAGGTATGGTTCTGTGAAAGGATGCTTGAAACAAGATTAAAATCAAAATGAAATTTGAAAAGTTTCAACTTCAACACAGCTATTTATATCCTTCACCACCAATGGTAATGAAGCTAGGCTACAACTGAGAAAACTGTAGCCATTACTATAAAAAAGAATATTCTCTAGACATAAGTGGTAAACAAATGCCTCCTTCATATAGAAGGTACCACAGAACAGAGGTTCTCATCTCAATACTCACAGCCTCTGAAGTTGCCAGGGATTTAAGAGGGAACAGATCCTCTTTGATGTTCTTCTCTGCAGTCTAGTTTTTACCCACTTTCCACAAGGTTACTGAATTTGACCCACACCCACTCTAGTCTCCCCAGACAGAAGGCAACTGTTTATTTGGATACTATAACCAATGGCTGGCATTACAGATAAGCATGAATGGCACGGACTTAATCATTTTTTAACAATGCAGTGTTTCCCTGAGAAGTATGGGCTACTCTAACCACAAGAGTTCAAGACAAGGCATTTTTATCCTTATTTCTCACAATGAAAACAGTTGGGTTTGGTGACTTCTTCAGAAACAAAAGTATCCAAACATGGTAAGAATTCTTTAGCGTATTTGCCTTTGGAAGGCAATATATCTCCTTGGTAACCATTCTAAAAAAAAGGGAGGGAGGGGAGAAAAGATCTCTACTAAATCACACACATTAGCAGGCAGCCTAGAAAATATGCCTGTTATTCACACAGGTAACATCCTTTTTCTCAAAGAAATGCTTACGGTTTTTTCTTTTGTTTTGTGTTTATCAAAAAGGGGCATCTTTCCAAATGGATCTCATGGCTTTCCTCGTCTATAAAACAGAGATGGTGACAATAGTGATAGTATCATACTACCTCATAAGGTTTTTTTGAGGTTTCAATGAGAGAATGTACTGAATTTACAGAAGGTCTGACATATAGGGCATCATCAATAGATATTAGCTATGATTGTCACTATTCCCCAGTGCAGCACTAGATACAGATGTTAACTTGGAAATGGCAGGGGGAGAACTAGATGATATGTAAAACCCAATTCAAAGGTTCCTACAGAAATTCTACAACTCAAGACCAAAGGAAAAAAATCAAAGCTATGCCCAGAAAACAATTTTTAAAAGAAAGAAAAGGCAATCAGCCATGTCCCAACCAACCGGACTACACAGCCATCCATCATTCAATTAACGATGCCTCAAGAACAGGAAATGGCACTTGCAGGCTGATGACTAAATCATACACACAACCACACGCACTCTGCCCAGAGGCCCAGCAGTGACCTGAGAGGTGTGGGCTACTCTAACCATAAGAGTTCAGGACAAGGCATTGGGCGGTCCAGAAGCCATACAATGTGGAGTTCTGGACACCTGCTTAGGCTGGAACAAAAAAGTATCTGGCATTATTTCCATCTCTCTCCATAGCCCCTGCTTTCTTTTCACCCTGATGCTAAGACCTTCCAACTCATAGACAGCAGATATACAGCTAGGAGGTTCCAAGCAGATGTGAGCACATAAGAACACACTGCTAGGTTTCCAAAAAGTAGTGATTAAGCCAGGAAATCACTGAACTAACACCACAAGAAGCACAAATAATGGAACTGGACAAGAAAAAGAGCTTGGCCTTCTGATGGTAGTTTGATTTAATAGGAGCTCAAAATAATGGGGAGAAGGAGAGGGAGGGAGGAAACTCCAATGAGTCATAAAGAGCAGAAGTAAGTTGCTTCCCTATAGTCTGCCCTTCTTAGCACCCCAACATTTAAATTAGGATAAATGTATTCATCTACTTACTCTGAATTTTTTATAGCTATTTATTCTGCAGTCAATGCTTTCTGCATCATGCCAAATAATAGGAAGATAAGTATGGCTCCACTCACAGCTCACATTCAAGGATAATAGAAAGATAGCAAGGTACTACCTTTAAATTTGCCCTGATGGAATAAGCCATTTCATTTAACAATGTGAGTCCCACTCCATCAGTCCAATGAATCAAACAGGTGAATCAGCAGCTGTGAAGCCAATTACAACAGTGCTCCTCTGGCTCATGTCACTTTCTACAGCTCACAGAACAAATCCTGCTGAGGACTATTTACAGATACAAATACTCTCAGCCCTAGAGCATCGCTGCCAGGACTGCTGAAAGACTGGGGTGCAGGGGAGACACTTCCCACCACATTACAAATTACAAAGTGTCTCCTGACAACCATTTGTGGAGGTAGCTGTTACGTGCCAGTCAGTGCAGATGACAGAATAGAGCCACAGACTCTGGACTCATGGAGCTCAGAATCTAAGTGAACCTCACAGTCTAAGTTGTAGTAAGTTATAAGAAGGATCCAAAATGCAGATGACAAAGTTCCAAAGAGGGTCCAAAAAAAGCATTAAGATATGCTTTTAGAAAACCAACCATTGTTACTCTTGATAATATTCACTGCTGTCAGAACTGTGATCACAGCAAGAAAGTTGTCCAAGTTTACAAGATTTGTTAGGTTTGCTGCAGAATATATTCAGAGCATCTCTTCAAGGCAGTCCAGTTTGAGAAGTAATAGTGTCACATAAGCAGGGCTATCTGCCTCAGACCCAGGAAGCTGCCAAAGGTTGCTGTGCTTCAGGGAGACTACTCAAATGCAGACCAGCATGGTGTGGTGGGTGAAGAGGCCCAGGTTGCAATCAGACTTGGATTCTTTCTCAGCTCCGCCATATGTCCTACAGCCCTGAACTAGTCAGTTCCTTCCTTTAGGGTATAGTTTCTGCATTTATAAAATTGTAAGACCAACAGAAAAAGAAGTATTAAGGTATGGAGAGGGACAGATGACCATTTACCAAGAATGCACACATAAACAAACAGCAGCCCAGAAGCCGGCTTTAGATGACATGATTCAGTTTCTAGTGGAAACTCGTTGTTCTTCCTCTTCCTCCTACGCACCATGAAGTGCACTTTCGCCATCAACACCCTTCCAGGCAGAGTGGCTTTTGAAAGGCACCTCTTGTGCAATCTACAACTTCCTAAAATGGCACACAATGCTCCATTTGAGGAGCCACTTTCAAGCACAACATCCAGCAGTGCTCCACCAAACCCCTGTCTCCCTGCTGCTGACCCCAGCTACATACACGAGATGCCTGGCAATGGCAGAAGATCAACTAGATGGTGAAGCGCGGGGCAGCTTCCAGAGGAAGGGAGACTGAGTGTTACACAGAGGGAACTACATGAGCCAAAGCCTTGGGAGAGGAGATACATGAACATCAAAAGGAGCAGAAAAGGAGCCCCACAGCTGGAAATGCAAAGATGGTGCAAGATAAAACTGCAGAGGCAAGTGGTCCAAACCATATTATGGGGGTGTAATCAGGTAACACTAAAGGGTTTTAGGAAGTTAAGGTGACATGATCAGACTTTCATTTTGAAAAGATCATTCTGGCTACAGCTAACCAATAAGTCCCAGTGGTGAATACTAGCATCCACTAAATGGAAACAAGTATCTGAGACACCAAGAAATAGGCTGGGCAGAGAGAAAGGGAAGAAGGGTCGGGTAGAGGGAAACTCAGCAGCCTCGATATCAACTGGGAGCCTATAAGAAATGCAGAATCTCAAGCCCCACCTCAGAACCTGCATTTTAACAAGGTCCCCAGGTGATTTGGATGCACATTAAAGTGAGAAGCACAGCTCCAACACAGAGTGAGTACCAGCCTTTGGAGATCATCAATTAAACTGCCGAAGTCATGCATTTTCAAACCCTGCTTTAAACACAATCTGCAATGAAGTTCTAAAACACAAACACCTTCCTTCAAGCTTAAGTAAAATGGAATCACAGACAAGACTGATTATGAAAGAACTCTCCTCCTATACCAGCCAGGAGGAAAATCAACATCTACCTGCTCCTTGATCTTGCTAAATCTACATACATAGCAACCACACAAACTGACCACAGCTGTGATACAAAGAAACATCCTGTATCCATTCCCCCAAAACATCTGGTTATCTCCAAAGCAGAATTCAAGTCTCTGCCAAGGTTTCCAGAAGCATCAATGAGACAGGGACAGACTGTCAACACTCAACACAACTATTCATTTTGCTATCCACTTGAAAAAATGAATAAAGCCACTTGCAGCATTCATCAGTCTTGCAGATGACACTTCTATCTAGTTATAAAAACACTTATTGGCTTAATCACTGCTGCTTTGTGACACCTAAACTAAGTGCTTCAATTATTATGTACCCCAGCTTTTCTCCACATACAAAACAGGAACCCTAGCATTTATGCCCTCCCAGTATTCTTTAGGGATTAGAGAAATGTTTTCAATGCTCTTTCAGGCTTATCTAAGCTATTTAGCTTTGTAAAGCTTTGATTATGTCACTATGCTACTCAAAAATCTTACAGTGGCTTCACAGTATCCATTAAATGAAGACTGACTCTTCATTGTGGTACCCAAGCTTTCCACAATCTAATCCCCAAAATCCTTGCATTCATATTGCATAGATGCTCCAACCAACCTAGATTAATCACAGTTCCTAAGCAAAATCAGCCCTTTTCTGTCTCCACACTTTAGCTAGTGAGATTCCCAGTGAAATTGAAATTGCCAACCCCTCCCTAAGTCCACATGCCCTGTGTGTTGAGACCTAAAGTATGAGTAGGCATAAGCCGAGCAAAGCGAGAGGAGGAAGGCACCAAGGACACCAGGTAGAAGCAACAGAAATATTCAACGGACTGAAGCTGGGAAATCCATTGTCCATTGGAGAAACTGAAATAAAATCAGAAGGACAGGAGCACAGATATGCAGGCAACGTGGGGCTGAGCAGGCAGGGGCCAGAGTATGCAGGGCTCCAAAAGCTCTATCGAGACATCTGGACTTTACTATAAAAAAACAAGTGAAAAGATTCTTGAAGACTATCATACTATGATACTTGAGAAATGTTTTAGTGAAGACAGAAGTGCCTCCAGAAACTTTTTCTGAAACTCTCTTTCAATCTACTCAACCCTACCCACCAACGAAATTCAAACTGTGTTTAGGAAATATCTGTGGTAGTTTTAATAGTGGTACACAGTCTCTTTTAACCAGAGATTATAATCACAGAACTATGGACCTAGTAAAAACTTTAGCAATCATTTACTCTAAGCCCTTATATTAAACATAAGAAAAGTACAGTCCTGAGAGATTAAGTGATTTGCTCAAAGACAGAGACAATTTGTGGCAGAGTCAATATTCAAACACAAGTCCTATGACTTCTAGGCCTGAGAGAATAGGATGTAGTAAACATTCTGATAAAGAAATAAAAGCATTCATTCATTTGACAAATATTTCTTAATGCACCAGATGCCATTGTAAGCAATGGGAATACAGAAGTGAACACAGACAAATATCCTTGTCCTTGCAGAGTTTTCATTCTAGTAGAGACAGACAAAAAAAGAAACCAAAATAAATAAATTATAAAATATGTTAGAATGAGAAAAGAACTACAGAAAAAAGTAGAATGGAGAAGTGGGATGGGAGAGGCTGTCAGGGTACAGCTCACTGAGGAGTGACAACTGAGCAAAGACTTAAAGAAGGTGAGTGCTTGCAGGATACTGAGGAGTTGAAAGGTCATGTGATTTTCTATGCATTCCTTCATAACTGTAGAAAGTGTAGGTAACAGAGCTGAGACTCCGGGGAGAAATTCGGCCCTTTCCTAACTGCTGACTTCCATCTATTAAGTCCAACAAATAGAAATTCTCAATTCTGACATTCTCTCTGATAAAACAGAAAAAAAAAATTCTCCTTCTGGCTTTAATCCTTGATAGGCTAATAAATTGGAATGTAGTGAAAAAGTGGATAAGGAGGGAATTTCAGGCTGGAAGCAAAACAAGCACATATTCTACATTTTGATAATAAACCAAGCCAATTTATTTTAGTTACTGCCAAATATGGATTAAAATGTGGGTCACTTCCTGAACACACCAGAAATGAAACTCAGATTGGCACCAAGTTCCCAAAACCTGATGAAGAGTTTGCCCAGAACAATCTAATGAAGAGGTTGCCCAGAACAGAAGAAAAGAAGGCATCGAGAGGAATAACAACAGAAATTACAAAGACGCTTAGAACTTGGCCCCCCCTCCCTCCCACCGCCTCTCCTTCAACATGCCATGCAATAATAAAGGGTCAACACCATGGTTCCAAAGGGCTGATACTTTCTGAGCAATCCTCACAATAACCCCATGTAATGGGTACATTTACCAAACTCACTTTACAAATGAGAAAAATGGAAGTGAGTCTCTGAGAGGTTAAAATGCCCACACAGTTCACAAGCAACACAGACAGGACTGGAACGCAGGTCTAGCTGACCCCACAACTCATACTGGGGCTCAGCAAACTGTGACCCCTGGCCCATTTTTGTATGGCCTGTGAGTTAAGAATGATTTTTACATTATTAAGGAGTTGGAAAAACAAAAACAAAAAAGAATATGCAACAGAAGCCATATGTGGCTCACAGAGTCTAAAGTATTTACATTCTGGCCATTTAAAGAAAGTTTGCCGAGCATTGTAGTTGAATCCAGTGTATCAGCCATCAGCAGATTCTAAACAAGTTCTACTGGATATATTTTGTTTCCTAAACCATAACTATCATTAGAAGGGGAAACAAACAGACTCTGGAAAATGGAGAGAACAAATTCTCATACTGGCCAGGCTATAAGACAGTCAGTCATTGGCTAAGGGTTATGGAACTCTGCTGCATTACTTAATCGTTCTCGTACAATATTTTGCTTATTTTTTAAATTTCTATCAGCAAGAGCAGTCCCCTCTCTCCCTCCTACCCACCATGACACCCCATTCCCTACTCACTAGGCATATGGCTCTCATACACAATTCTCAGGTTGCCCCATTCTAACCAATCCAGGTGGTCCCCAATAGTTCAAAATAGTCTCGTTTCTCCCCCTCCAAATTTGAATTTCCATGGTTACTTTATTAAAACAGAACCTGATAGCCGAAATTAACTTATCTAAGTGTGGAGAAAAATCATGAGATGTTCGAGAGACACAACCCTTTCCCTTCCCTGGATGGCCTTATTCAATTTACTCAGGCCAAGGTGGAGGAATTTTGTTGCCTTGGCCGCCTGGCAGCTTTCCCCTTCTTCTGTATTTATAGCACCCTAATATTCCTCTGGGAAACCATCCCTCGCTGACTTTCAGAACATTTATTTCATATGCTGTTGACTCCACTCTGGGATCCTGCCAGGCAAACTTCAAGGATTATCTCAAAGATGAGCACATGATTCAACAAAAAGCCAATGAGAACCATGCTCAGAGCTTTGGTTCAAACTCTTGGCCACAAGTCATTTTGGCAATGCAAGGAATAAGGCCATTTGAGAATGGTGCCAGCCTAAAAGACAGCAGAGTTGAGAGATGTAAAAGACCAGGTATGTAGACAGTGCATGAGCCATGGGACCCAGGCTGGTCCACATTCAGGATGTCCCTTGGCTTTTCAGTTCCAGACCACAACAAATTCCCTTTCTGCTTGAGCATCTTGGACTTGGTCTTTCCTCCTTCATGAGAGAAAGTGGCCTGTCTGGCACAGTTAGAGTAGTAGCACCACGTCTGCAACTGTGCCATATCAAATCCACCTGAGAGGATGCCGATAAAAGCTGCCTTTATTGTCATCAAAGTTCCTCACCTATACTCCATGCCTGTGCTGCAAGCAAAGGTAGCTCACTTCTCTTCTCCTCAACTATCCAGGAAGAGGGGGCTCTCTGAGAAATGTCATAACACCAAGTTATCTGATTAGAGCTGGGACCAGTGAGACTAAAACAGTAAGATTCTTACAATCAATATTTCATATTAGTACACTTTATCTCCTCCCATCCAAAAGTGGTATCCTTCCATTCTCTAAGGGAAGAGAAAAAAGGCAAAGGGAATATAACAGTCATTGGGCAAGTTCTCTTGCTTCTATTATGTCCAGGGTTGCTTGGCAACCGGCCTTAGCCTGGTCATTCCAGTGGACAAGCAGAGGAATGAATGTCAGACCTCCAGGTCATGCATCATGTCCTGTTTATGGCCCCACGACTTGAGGGCAGAGGTGGGTTCATACTGTTCCACAAAGCTGGCAGAAGACAGCCGATACAGCACCTGCTGTCTTCAGGGGCTCTCCCATGGGTTTCTGTCTCTCCCACACTGGCCAAAGTTCCTCTAACTTTTGCTTTCAATGAACATAAGCTGTGGATGTTCCCCCAAAACAGATTAAAAGTACTTTCAAAACAGCTTGCTAAAAAAACAGAGGAGAAATCCTGACACAGAGAAAACTTTAATTTTATTATTTATTAAGATAGTAGAAATTAGCAGAGAGTGAGAGCCTAGATGCACAGTCATCTAGGATTTTCTCAAATACTCCATGACCCTGATCGCTCCACTGCCACCTCCAAGGATTCCGGCACTGAAAACACAGCGCTCTGTCTCAAGGTCATGAGCTAATTTCCAAACTAAAACATCAGTGGGGACAGGGATTTCTGCATTTAGCAACACATTTTACAAGAAACTGTGGTAGCAAATCCCTGCACGGTCAGTACATTACAGGCAAAAAAAAAAAAAAAAAAAGAATGTGGGTCAATGAGTCTCTAGTGCTTCGACGTCACCAAATAGGGCATCTCTGTGTGCAAAGATAGAGATATGAGGCTGTTCCTTCTCTCTCTCTGCCTGCTCCTAAATTAAATACTTGAGAATGACTGTCTTTCCATAGAAAACAGAGACCACAGCCCGAGAGAGACAGATAAGAGACTGACTCTCATACTTAAATCCTAGGTAGTAAGAATACAGCCCTAAAAATTAAGAGGTTTTATGGGAAACACTGTCTTTCGTTGGTTGAATTGCTGCTAAGAACCATTTGTCCACAAGGAACTATCCAAATAAACTGATATTAAATCTTGTAAAGAGTCACTACAGGGTTTCAGAAAAAGTTTATACAGAAACTGTGCCGTGGCGGTAGCCACTGGTAGAACAAGTAACATGGCTCCAGCATGAAAACACTGTCATGAACAACATATTGAGCCTCCAATATGAACAAAAGTGGAAGAAATATTTTAATCTTTTCAGAGGAAAATGAAAAATCAGTCTTTTATAATTGAGTATGAGGTTTATAAAGGGTGCTTTCCCATTTCTGCTACAATAATTAAAATGATCAATAATACTTAACACCTTTTGAATGGGAGGGTATGAAGAATATATACTCTAATATTCAAAATCACTATTTTTAAAGAAAAAAAAACATGAGCGAACAGCCTTGTTGATTTAAGAATCAGCTGTAAGTTCATTTCTTTTAGATGTGAAAATTATTAAAGGAATCAATTTATAGAAGGTTAACTGGCCCAGCCAAGGAAGTCTGAGCCTACTTCTTGGTGCTACTTATGACACAGACTTAGAAATGTTAGATTTCTCTTTCCTTTCCTCAACCTGATAAAAGATAAAGAAATTGAGATCTAAGAGAGAAGATGAGTGAGGAAAGACAAAGGAGTGAAAACCAAGGAGGAGGCTGGTGACAGCATTTAACAACTCTTAATTCTGATTCTTGCTTTTTTTAACTTATCATTTCTTGTACTATTCCAAAGATAAACTGGATTACCATCCAATCACAGCAGTCACAGCTGATCTGTCCAAGGTGGAATCTATAACACAAAGTAAAATCTAAAGAGAGCCAAGGGATGCTTGAGGCCAGGAACATTGAGAGTTGTTTTTAGAACATAGAGTCAAGTGGTCAAGTTAGGCTCCTTAAAAGGACATGTAACATCATTCAACATGCACTTGGAAGTTTAGAGGGTGAGAAGTACTATGAAGACTATAAAACACACTAATGGTTTGGGGGAGGGGAAGTACAGGGACTTTTCTTAGGACTTTAGGTCAGGTGGTCAGGTAGCCAGGGGAGGACTCTTTGAGGGACCTCTGGCTTAGACCTGAAGAATGAGAAGAAGTAGCCAACCACATGAAGATCTATAGAAGGCATTCCAAAAAAAAAAAAAAACAGCAACGTAAAGTTCTATGGCTAGAAAGTGCTCAGTGTGCTACAGGAGTTGAGACCAGTAGAACTTAAGCACACGGGGAAAAGGAGAACAGACAGGAGACTAAGAGTAGGCAGACAGAGCCTGGTCACACATAAGGCATAGTAGGGAATTAAAATTGTCTTCTGAATAACATGGGAAGCCACTGGGTAATTTTGGATGAGGGGTCTATGTTTTTAAAACATCAGTCTGCCTGCACATGAGGAATGGATTCTGTCTCTCCAAGATCACTAATAGTTCTGGCTGGTCATAATTATACTGAGCAAAAAATAGTTCTGCCTATGAAAACAGAAGGGTAAATACAAAGGGAAAAAATATGACCCGACACACAATCTACCAAGCAATAGCTTACAATTTCCAACAGCCATGGTCACCAAGTGCAGCAGGCCCAGAATACAGAGTCATTCAGCTCCTCAGAGAAGTGTTCTCTGACCACAGTCTCAAGTTGCCTCCAGCCCCTCACTGTCCATAACTCTCGATCTTATTTTATTTTCATTATGGTACTTCTCACTATCCAAAAATATCCTGTTTATTTGTTTATTTGCCTACTTTTCCCACTAAAATATAAGCTCCATGAGAGTCAGAACTTGGTCTTGTTCAGAGCTATACCCCCAATACCTAGAACAATGCCTAGTACATATCTAGAGCCCATCAAATATTTGCTGAGTAGACTAATGAAGTAAAGACCTACCTTTCCTTTTACTCAAAAGAAACAAAATATCCTATCAGTCCCCAAATCTGGATTCCTTTCTAAGGCAATCAGCTTCTCACATGGTTCTTAGGACTAAAATGACTTCAGAAATTTAGTAGATATAAAGAGAAGAGTTCCCTTTCCAGAATCCCACAAAAACCCAGCCTAGATATGTTTTGAAATTCCTTTTGCTGTTGTTTTCCTCAGAACCACCCAAGTGTTCAAGTCTGCTGAGAGGCAGAAGTGAAGGGCTGGGATGGGGACAATAAAACTACCAGAGTTGAGGATAGGGACAGTTTATGACCAGAGGATGGAGATCACCGTCCTCCACTTAACACCAACACTTATGTAAAGGGCAACTTTTTGGTCAGTACTGCTCTGATACTTATGTTAGACTCAAAGAACTCCCTGTTAGTAGTCAGATGTCTGCTCAAGAAACATAGTGTTCACCTCAGGGTCATGAGACTGTGGCTGAGATGGAAGGGGCACTCCTGTGATCTGTTACTTTTATCATGGATTTTAATAAGTCAGTATTCCAAACAGCTCTGAAGACGCTGCAGAATCTCGTGACTAGATGTGTTTAAAACCAAGACGTCTGGATTATATTTAGTATAGTACTGGTTAAAGTACAAGGTCCAGACTAATTTCTAAAGACAAATCGTAATGTAAGGATTCACCTCTAATGAGAAAGCCAGAGACAGATGTAGTGATAACACAAAGACAATTTAAAATTTTTCTCTATTATTTCTAACTGACATAAGGTGAAAATCAGTCATTAGAGTAGCACTATCTACTGTGATTTTGTGCCATGTACTTTTCATAGACTACTTCATTTAACCCTTAAAATGCTCAAGTGAGCACTTCTATTCCTGTTTTACAAAAGAGGAAACAACACTTAAGGGACAGGGCTAAGATTATATAGCCAGCAGCATGGCACTGGTTAAGAGCAAAAAAATTGGCAATAGACCAAGGTTCAAATACTGTGGCACTTTTTAGTTGTATGAGTTACTTTCGCTTTCTATGCCTCGGTTTTCCAGTCCATAAGTGAGGAGAGCAGTATATGCCACATAAGACTGTTGTGAAGTTTCAGTAAAATAAAGTTTGTAAAACACTTTAACAAAAGGGTCTGACATAAAAACAGTTAAATAGTGGTAGATATTCAATTAACTATGATTATGGTTCAAATAAATTTACCATCATGCTCTTGACATATGGGACTCTGCATTCTATGGCACTCTGAAAAGTTTTCTACTCTTTGTCCCCAAGGTTCTGTTCAACCAGCAGGGAACAAGCAAAGAGGTGGGAGCTGAATCTTAAAGATATGGAAAGAAATTTAAGAGCGCCCAATGTAAATTTATCATAATGAGAGAATAACAGCATGTCTATAAGGATATTCATTATAAGTTGGTTAATAATTATGAAAAGAGAACCTAAATGTCAAAAGTAGGTCAATAAAACAAAAGGTCTTGACCCAGTTTGACTGGAATATGTAGCCATTAAAAATAATATTAGAGAGCAGTTAATGACATGGAAGATGATCATGATCTATTGAGTAGAAAATATTATAAAACCAAAATGAATACAGTAGTCCCCACCATCTATGGTTTTGCTTTCTATAGTTTCAGTAACCTGCGATCTACAGTGGTCCAAACATATTAACTGGCAAATTCCAGAAATAGACAATTTGTAAGTTTTAAATTGTGCACCATTCTGAATAGTGTGGACATGAATCATCCCAGCCCATTAGTCACACAGTAGCTTTCTCAGTTATCAGATTGGTTATGAAAGAGACACCACATTCGTATAACTTTTATTACAATATATTCTTAGAATCATTCCATTTTATTATTGCTGTTGTTAATCTCTTATTTTGCCTAATCGATCAAACTTTATCACAGGTATGTACATATAGGAAAAACACTATATACAGGATTTAGTACTATCCTTGATTTCAGGCATCACTGGGGGGTCTTGGTATGTATCCCCTGAGGATAAGCGTTGTCTAATCACTACTATTGATATAATTTGCTTTTTCTTCTTTTATTCATCTATAATTTCTAAATTTTCTCTAATGGATTACCTGTATAATCAGAAAAAAAATACATTTGTTTTTTGGTTGCTTCACTTTTTTTTTAATGAATAACCAATGTGATGAGATAGACTGGGGAATATATGCCTCAGATGAAGGTAGAGGGGCATCCTCCTATTTTGCTGTTAATGGTTTTAGGACACACAGGGTTGTCAGCTCGGGGAAGGAAGATGTAAGCCATCTTATCCAGGTCTCATTTAAATTCGTCCAAAATATATTATTTCTGGAGATTCTAGATGAAGTACCTGCAAAGACTCAGATTTCATACCCAGTTCTCTGACCCATCTCAAATAAGGTTTCTAGGTCCCTAATTAGAATTAAATACATAATTATAACCGGAGATGTTCAACTAACCCAAATAACATGCTCTCATTCCGTGTCCTCAAATTTATCTTCTTGAAATATAAATCACTGACCTACTTTCTTAAAAACAATTTTGCTAGCACCCCTCACCCCAGTGATAAAAATGGGAAACTTAAGGCTTGCATCAGGTTCCAATAGAGAAGCAGAAAATAAGCATCTAAATGTTCTCTCATCAAAACAGCTACCAGTGAGCAGGACATTCTGTACCCGCCTGACTCTGAGCATGTTCCTTTGACTTCTGAAACATAACACAGGATGTGTAACAGGAAAGGGGACCCCATACAGTGTTTTCTTACAAGATGGGACCACTTACAGCCCAGACTTGTTCCTGGTTCAACAGATCCATAATCACCTCAAATCTGAGAGACTTTTTAGCTATCATTAGACAACTACGGAAATCAGTTTCAGGTCATTCCCATTTACAAAAGGCTTTGTTTTTCCCATAATCAAGAGGTCAGAGAGATCAGTCACTTCTTTGGCCCTTTGGCAAGTGGTAGGGAAAGGGCAGACAAGTGAAAGAATGAGAAGAGAAAAAGAGAAGAGAAAAAGAAGGGAAGGAAGCAAATGAAAGAGAAAACATACAGATGGTAGAGAACATGTTATCTACATTAGTGCTGTAATTTTATAGAACACAAGGCCTTCGGTAAGAAAGGAGGGACTTTAATGTTAAGACCTTAGACACTCCCAAACCATCACCATTTCAGCCATGAGAAATTTACTTCTTTATTAATAATTCCAAGAATGGTTAAAGCCGAAACTCTCCAAATGCAACTACCCAAATTTTATTACTGAAATTTTTTCCTCTGTAAAAACAAAAATTCCTCTCTTCTGTCTGCCTACTGGAAATGGAGTTCTTCCCACTGTCACCAGGAAATTACTCTCTCCAAAGGAAGATCAGAACAAAGAGAGAGACATGATAAAAGAAGTCCTAAATCACAGACCTACACACACTCAGGAATGAGTGGAATTAGTCCTGTTGCACTAGCAGATCTGTCAAAAGGCAGAGGAGAGAAAAAATGAGTGTCAAATTCACACATCACGGCATTGAAATTGCAGTTTTCTAGGGAGCTGCAAATTGTTTGAATCCAGCGAAGGAAAATGATATGTAGCTTAACAAGATCAAAACAGGCAGGAGAACACCACACTTTGGTCCATGAGTTAAAAATCCTGAGGATGTAGCTGCCTAGAGTTGGGAGGATGAGAAAGATGGGGGATGATGGCTAAAAAGTGCAGGGTTTCTTTTAAGGATGATGAAAATGTTCTAAAATTAATTATGGAGATGGAAGAAAAATTATGTGAAAATACTAAAAGTCACGAACTGTACGACTATAAATGAGTGAATTATGTGGTATATGAATTCTCTCAGTAAGCTATTTTTAAAAGAATCCTAAGGAAGGACCTCTAAACTCTCCACCCATCATTGCCTAACCCCCTGTTAGCACATTTGGGGAGCTCAGTAATATGACTGCTTGGGGTGTCACACTAAGAGACATGAGTCATCTTTTTCCTGCATGACATTTCACAAGTTTCTCACTGAAGATTACCATCAAAAAACATTTCAATCATCTTTCTTTAAAAGACCTAGTTCTCCAGACTGGAGTGAAGGGGGATGATGAGACCCCAGAATTCAGAACCCAGACTTGTGAAAACAAGTACATTTTAAATTATCTTCAGCTGGTGATCATCTTCACGCTTGAACTCTGTGCTGCTCCCTGCACAAAACTCTAAGCCCTATTGTGTAGTCTTTTCATTACAATATGGTGTGAAGTTATGCTGGCCAGAAGAGATGGGGGAGATGAGAAGCAAGCCAAAGTCATATCCCAAAAGTAAAGGAAGCCAAAAGCTCTCAGTTCCACTCCAATTTTCTATGCAATGGAGCAGAGCTTCTCTGATTACAAGCCTGCTGGCTATGTAAAAAGGAAATAAGATTTCTCTCCAGAAAGAGAACCATCCTGTTGCTCTATACGGAGCTGGCAACATGGTAGCTTACTGACCTTGAACACTGGGCTCAGGGAGGCTTCAGTCAGAGGGCCGGGAGACAGCAGCAAGCAAAACTGTCTCAAGTATTCAAGGCCTAGCCAGCAGACAAGAGGCAGAGGCAAGACATGGCCAGGGCTGGGTGAGGTGCAAATGCACAGACACCCATCCCCAGGGCCTGCCTGGCCTTCATATTGCCCACGGCAGGAGTCCTGAGGCTGATGATCTGCTGGCTAAGCAGCCAAGGGTAGGATTTGTACCAAATATCTCAATGCACTCGTCAGATACAAATGCAAGAAACCTCTGTCTTTGAAAGAGCGGCCCTTGGAATTTCTTAAGCAAACTGACAGGGGGAAAGCAGTACTCATATCTGGTAGCCAAACCCCAGGGTCTCACCAGTAGAGGCTGTGGTATGCATTGTCACTCTGCCCTCCTCAGACAGCTGAGAACCAGCTGAGATCAAAACAGAGATAAGGACGAGCAGTTGAGAGAATGAATCGCCCCAGGGCACCACCCAAGTCTGAGCAGGAGATGAACTCTCTCTGGGTTTGGGGCACCTCACCCTCTAGAGCCATCAGCCGGTCTCTCTCCTACTCTCTCCCAGACACCATTCCCCTCTAACTGTGCAACAGCTCAGTCAGCTCAATATACTTCCTGAATGTTTTTAAAGAAAAAAAATTTGCAACATAATTACAGGCTCTGACCCCAAATGACTTTAACCCTGACAAGAGTACCCAAGACTTACTGTGGGAAAACGTTTGTCCTGTGATGATTGCCCATGAGCATACAGTTTCCTTTTACAAGCTTTCTCCCAACCACCTCCACCCCCTACCCTCTACTCCCAGTGCTACATAAGGGTCCTAACTCATAGGCCAAGCTTATGGTACAACTGGATCCCAAATGTGAAGCCACAGGCTGATGTTCTGAAGTGGGTAGAACTTGTACTCTTTGAATCACTCCCCCACCACTTCCTGACCTGCCATAATGGTTTCTTCCAGATACCTGAGATGTTCCAACATGAGGTTAGCTAGCACAGCTGTGCAGGTTAAGGGGAAACAATGGATTTGAGACAAGGTTTATGTATTAGGACTTAATATGTGGTCTGAGGACCCTCCAAGCAAATCACTTGGGGTCCTGCAAAAAAACTCAGATTTCCAGACCTCATCCCAGAGTGCAAGCACCAGAATCTCCTTGGGGGAGCCCATAAATCCAGTTAGGGAAATTCTTATGCATATTTACATTTAAAAACCACTTCTTACAACAAAGACAATCTAGAAATGACAATAATGATACGTTCCAGTTATAGGGCACTTAAACATACACCTGTTTGCCCTGCTGAGCATAATACTTACAATTGTTTATTCCTCACAATAACATTATATGGTAGATATTTATCACTCTTATACTTAACACTGCTTTCTCCAGTTTCACCTGCAAAGGTCAAACCCAAAGGCCTTTGGGCAAGCGCTCACTCATACTAGCCAGAATTAAACACCTCGTCATCAGAGCAAAAGTCTCTCCAACCCTCTTCTTTCTGCTCCTCTGCTGAATGTTATTCCCCAGGATTTCGGCCTCCACTCTGTTCTCTCCATGCCAGTGGTTCTCCACCTTTGCTGCACATTGAAATCACCTGAGGAGCTTTTAAAATTCTCCATGCCCAGGTTGCAACCCAAATTACATCAGAACCTCTGTGGACAAAGCCCAGACTCCACAGGTGATTTCAATGGGCAGCTATGGCTGAGAACCACAGCCTAGACCACTAATAGCACCTGGTGAGACCCAAACCTACATTTCCCTCCAGAGCGCCAGAACTGTGCTTCTCACCACCTTGTAAGTGTTGCCAACTGTGTGTATCATGAGAACAACTCAGTAAGGTCAACCTGACTTACTTAGCTCCTTAGCCTCCAGACACACCACAGTTCTCATGCAGTACAGTTCAGCAATTTCCCCCAAGACCTAAGGTGGAAACTTTGGAGATGCCCCAGACTCCTGCCTTCTCTGTCTGCTGTTGACTACATGTTCCCCTGCTCACCTACACCAGTGTGTCACCTGAAAAAATGCCACGGAAGCCTGCATTCTTCTCCATAATTTCTCAGCATTTGTTTGAATATTCAAATAATGATTCCATTGAGTAAGGCGATTTTTAGGAAAGTGTATTCTCTGCCACTTGCTTTATATACTACCTACTCCAACACCTATACCCTAAGCTAAGAAGCATTTCCTTCCCCTGCCATCCCCTGCCCCCAGGCATGATGGCCAGATGTTCCAGCTCTCGCACACCTCTACCTTGGCACAGTGTTAGCACAGTGAAGCTCAAATCACCGGGTGAAATACAGAGTTATTTTAGGTGATACAATGACAACTACTTTTCAACTTAATGATTATAATTGTATGATTATTTGAAGATATTTTAGAAAAAATATTGCTGACTGTGTCAAACATAATTTCAGAATGTTATAAGGTTCCCTTTTGAAATCAATGTAATTTTTAATAAATACACTTTTCCAAAATAAATAAACAGTGGTAACAGTGAGGCAAAAATCAAAGAGGAAATTTTCAGTGACTGATTTTTGGAATGCTGCCTCCTTGGGCTTGATAAGCCTTTGCCTGACTTTCACAAAGTTCTCTGCTCCTTCCCCTTTTAAACTACTATCATCCTGTTCTACTTACTGTGGACTGTCTGTGCTTCCCCTGCCTGTCAGGACACTGAGCGCCTAGTAGACAGGAACTGCCCCATTCCAGAAACCCACCATCAGGAGCCTTCCACCCCAACATGAGCTGTCACAGGCACTAGAATAGAGACCACACAAGACTGGTGATAGAATCTTGTCCTCCGCTGGGGGAAGCGCTAAGCTCTGCAGGACAGGCAGCCAGAAGACAAATGTCAGAGAAAATGCTCTGTTCCCTAGCCACTCCCCAGAAATTTCGATGTCTAGAGAAGCTTCATTGATAGAGAAGTTGTGCCTACTGGCCCAAAGTCATGATCTCCAGTCACCAAAGGTAGGAGACTGCCTTCCTTTACCACCTGCCAAACCTCCTGAATAATGCACAGGCTTCACAAAGATAAAAACTCAACGGCACCTTCACTAGAACCACAAACAAGTCCGCTGGGGCCGTAAGCCAAGCGATTCCTAGCACATTATGCCTCAATTTAGGGAATGATTTTGCTGTGGCTTTTAATTCTAGAATCAACAGTACATACAGACTGAAGGTAGGAAATGGAGAAAACTCTAAGCATTGTCTTATTAAAGGCCACTCTTTTAACTAGTGAGTTTCCTTCCTACTCTAAAACCATGATTGACAAAATTCAGTTCACTCAGAATTTTTCAGAAATACTCCTATGAGATAGTGATCAAAATAAAAAAATATACATGCCCAGCAGTTCCATTTCTAGGCATTCATCCTACAGACCTATTCACTCATGTGCCCATGACAAGTGCCACACAGATATTCATAGCCATATTGCTTGTAATGGTAAAAAGCTGGAAATCATCTAAATGTCTATTTTTAGGAGACTGCTTAAATAAACTGTTATGTTCATACAGTAGAATATAATGCAATGCTAAAACATTAGTACATTCCACATGTACTAATGTAGAATATCTAAAATACATTAAAATAGTGCATTATTGCAAATATATGCAAAACAGTACAGATGGCATACTACCAAAAAACATACATAAATATATTTGCTCTCACATGCATAAATTATATCTGAAAAATACACAGGAAATAGTAAAATGCTGCCTCCATTAGAAGAATTAGGTATCAGGAGACCGAAGGAATTAAAAGAATACTCACATTCCTTTTTATCCTTTTTAAATTGTCTACCATTTACCTACTTAGATAAAATTTTTAAAAAGAAATATAAGTATGAATAAAAGTAAAAAATGTCTTTTCAATTTTATTCTATTTGCTCAACTGATAATCATTGTCAACACCTGCCTCACAAGTGTAAAAACGAGATATGCAATCAGGAATCTGTCAAGGTTTTAGTTCTGCTTGACAGTCTCCCTGCCACAGAAACTGCATCAAATTTAATTCAATCTGCCTGGAAATCTACTTAAAGTCTCACAATAGGAGGCAGTTGTATTTTCAAAGTGTTCAAATTAGCCTGGAGTAAACTTAAAAGAACAGCTGATAGCAAGATCAGATGAGCTTTGAAATCTACCTGTGGTGTCTTTACAAACTATATAAAAAGGGGTTTATTTTGGCTTTTCCTTTGAAAAGAAGAGAGCAAGAGAGACAAAGCGCAGCTACTGGCTTGGCCCATAGGAGCCAGCTAGTTAACACAGTTTGGTCCAGAATTCCCAAGCCCCTCAGACCTTTGTTCATCTCTGGCAAAGAAAACACACACACACACACACACACACACACACACACACACACACACAAAGGCACACAGACTTAACTAACCCCAGGAATCTCCTCTTTCTAAATATAGTAGGTGACTGCCCAGTCTCCAAGCTCACCCTCTGCAGCATTCTGTGCCTTCCAACCAAGGTGAAATGAGCCAGATGTAAACATGCCATAACGGCTTCTGGCCCACAGTGCCAAGCTGTTTTCCTTGCTATTTCCTCTTCTATTTCTCCACTCTGGGTTTCTACAAAAACGTGTAAAGCCCAGTGACTCTAATTTATAAACATTCCTCTGGCCACTAATGTTGTTTCCTTACCCTAACAAATGTAATTTCCTTCTTGGTTCCTGAAATTTGTGATTGGAATAGCCCATGAGATATGGGCAAAGCCCCATCACATCTCCCATTGTATCTGTAAGCACCCGCAGCTCAAAAAGGTATCATCGGACAGGTCCAAGGACATAGCTAATTAGGACACAGCCAATTAATTGTAACATCTCTCTGTCTCTGTCTCTCTCTCTCTCTCTCTCTCTCTCTCTCTCTCACACACACACACACACACACACACACACACACACACACTATTTTTTTCTTCTATCCCCTGGTTCTTTTAGAATCCATGTCAGAGCCTAACAGAAAGACCTGTTCTGTCAAGGATGCTTCTAATTTAAACAAAAGGTAAATCTTCTGAAACATACTCTAACACACTAAAAAGAACAACAGACAAATATCAAATATCAATTGGCTCTGGGGATACAAAGGACCTAAACAATAGATATCAAAGAGCTTGTAAAAATTGGAGGTTGCCAACAATTCTACTTTGAGGAATCTTTAAGGAATCTTTAAGGATCCTGGGAATCTTCTGTCCCATGGGAATACTGGGACCCGCACACAAAGGTGGATGTACAAGTAATCGCTGTAGAACTTCTAAGTGAAAAACTGACAATCCAAATATCTTCCAATAATAGACTGAGTAAATAACCTATGGCATATCCACACAGTAGAACTCTCTACAGTCATTAAAAAGAATGCGCTATGTACGTGTACTGGCAGGGAATATCTCTAAGATATAGTATTAACCAGAAAAGCAAAACAGAATAATTCATATAGTATAATCCCACTTACGAAAAAAAATATGCTCAGAAAAAGAATATGGAACTGTTGACTTTCGTTAATGCAGAAAAGTGAGGGCTTTACTCTGTACCTTTCCATATTCTTTGATTCTTTTATAAGAATGTATTCATAAACTATGAAAATTTTTTGTCTTTGTACTAGAAGATTAGATCATTCATTCACACTGTTAATTTTCCCCCTAAAACCTAACCCTCTTCAAGTCTTCTTTATTTCAGAAAATAGCACCATCATTCACATAATTGCTCCAGCCAAAAACATTTGAATCATTCATGACTCTTTTCTCTCATAGCCCAAATCCAACTGAACAGCAAATCCTGCGGGCCCTACTTCCAAAAATAACCAGATTCTGACCACCACCTCCAATGCTGCCCCTCTATCCCAAGGTGCCATTGCCTCTTACTTGACCTTTTATAACAGCCTCCTAACTGGTCTCCTTGCCTTCATTCTTGCCCCACTACATCTATTTTCCACACAGCAGCCCCACGATCTCTTAAACACACAAGTAGGATCATATCACCACTTCCTATGGCTGCCTACTACACTTAGAATGAAACTCAGAGTCCTTTCTGGGACTCGAGACCCCTATAACTTGGCTCCTAGGCTCTTTCTCTGTTCATTTGCCATCACTCTGCTGTAACCACCGGGCCTATCCAAACACCTGGTCCTCAAACACTCCATGCACTCTCCTGCCTCGTGACTTCTGTACCTGTTCCTGCCATCCTAAAAGCCCTTACTCTAGCCTAAGGCTTGGAGAGCACGGTAGGAGCAGAGTGGGTTCCATACTTGTAAATGAAAGCTTTCTTCCAATGGCAAAAAAATATACATAATTGAAAACATAGTGATTATAATTTTAAAAATTAAAACTAGGGTCAGTAAGAAATTTAAATCTAGAAAAACCATTTTGACTGTTAGCTTTATATTGGCATCCCTCCCTTGGCTAACTTTTAAAAATGCAATGGCCTTGACAGGACGATAAAGCATCTGCATGGGTTTCTTTCCCCAATAGCTGAGTGGTGGTAACAGTTCCTCCCTGATCCATTCTCATTTTGTCAGTTCATGGGGTTTGTGATCAATCATTAATTAACTCACATTGGCCAGAACTGAGAAGTCCAGCTCAAGGCCTCTGCCCAGAGGGATGCTGACTGGCCTAACCAGAGAAGAAACCTGAACCTCAGCCTCCTAAGAACCACCATCCGAAGGCCTGGGATCCTGAAGCTGACCAGTCAAATGCATCTAAGGTTGAAGCAAATGGAAGCAAATGAGTGCAAGTGGAGAAAATAGACTGAGTGCTGTTCAACTTGACCAACGAAAGTTTTATGGGATAAACTAAAGGGAAAAAATATAAAATGCTGCCTGCATAACTAAAAGATCTGAATAGACATGTCAGCAAAGAAAATGCACCAATGGCCAATAAGCATATGAAAAGATGTTCAACATCATTAGTCATCAGGGAAAGGCATATTGAAACCACAATGAGATATCCCTTCACACCCACTAGGATGGCTACAATCAAAAAGACAGACAAGTGTTGGCAACGAAATGAAGAAATAGGAACCCTAGTACATTACTAGTGGGAGTTTAAAATTATGCTTCTACTGTGGAAAACAGTTTGGGAGGTTTCTTAAAAATTAACTAAACATACGTTAACTATACAACCTAGCAATTCTACTCCTAGATAAGAAATGAAATGAACAAAACCATACATCCACACAAAGATATGTATGCAAATGTTCATTGTAGTATTATTCATATGAGCCAAAAACTGGAAACCCAAATGTCCATCAGCTGGTGAATGGATAAACAAAGTAGGAACAACATTAAAAAAGAACAAATCACTGATACATGCTACAACATGGATGAATCTAAAAACATTATGCTAAGTGAAAGCAGCCAGGTGCAAAAGACCACATATAGTATGATTCCATATAGCTTAAATTTTCAGAACAGACAAATCTATAAAGTTAGGCTAACTTTTTGAAGTATTCCCTGAGATTAGACTTAATTCAATGTCCCATTCATTAATTTATTCAAACATTACTTATTGAGCACCAAGTGCCAGGGGCTCTTCCAGGCTTGAGGAGGCTGTGATAGGCAAGACACTCGGAGAAAGAGTCTCATATGGCTTACATCAAGAGGAGTGATCAATTACATCAATTACATGGTATGGGAGGCAGACAAAAATAAGCCAACAAATAAGTCAGCAAAATAACCTGAGCTGTCAGTATATGCCATGAAGAAAATAAGACTGGAGGATATAGCAGACACTGACCAGCAGGGTGGGGTAGGGATTCAGCTAGGCAATCAGGGAAGACCTTTCTGAGCACACCTTTGATGGATGCTGAAATGACAAGCAGCAGCCAACTGTGCAAAGGAAGGTCTGGAGTTGAATCTTTCAAGGGGAGGGAAGAGCAAGTGCAAATGGCCCGTGGTAAGGAGTTTGCCCTGTCTGAGGAATAAAAAAGGGATAGTGTTGCTAGAAGTGGTGTGGGGGAACCTGTGAATGTGAAGGGCTATCACTCCTGTAGTTCTGTTACCTTACACAGCAAAGGGAATTTATCAATTGACTTCAGGTTCCTCAAAAGGGAAATTAACCAAGTGTGCTTATTCTAATCACGAGTGCTTTAAAACTGGGGAGTTTTCTATAGCTGGTGGCAAAAGAAGAAATCAGAGACTCAAGGGAACACTCCAAAGGACGTGGTGTGCTGTTGCTGGCTTTGATGAAAGATGTAAGAGCCACAAGAAAAGGAATATAGCAGTCTCTTAAGAACAGAGAGTAGCCCCCGCTGACAGCCAGCAAGAGAATGGGGACCTCTGACAACGGCTGCAAGGAAATGAACTCTGTCTAAAACTGAAATGAGCTAGAAGGAAGATTCTTCCCCAGAGCCTCCAGATAAAAGCTGACACCCTGATTTCAGCCCCGTGAGACCCAGAGCAGAGAACCCAGTCCCTCCATGCCTGATTTCCAACCTGTAGAACTGGGAGTAATAAATGCATGTTGTTTCATGCTTCAAAAACGGGGCGGGGGGGGGGGGTAGGGTTGGCAAATTAGTGCTTGTCTGAAGCTTGAGGTGAGAATGGAGAGATTCTTTTTGGAGTGACAAAAATGTTCTAAAACTGGATTGGGGTAACGTTTGCATAACTGTACAACTACTGAACTCTACACATAAAATGGTGAATGTATAATAAATCGTTTTTTAAAAGTCCCTGAAAATACCTTGACCTAAAACAAATGGCTACTTTTGAAGGAATAAGCATAAGCATAATATTCTTGAGACACCCATGATAAATTGATATGTCAATTCCAAGATAAATTGAAAAATTGATAGTAATCATTCTGAGGGGGAAAAAAATAGATGGGGAGGGAAAAAATGCCTTTTTATAATTTAAAATAGAAAGAACAATCTTTCTTAATGACAGTTGTTGGTAATTAAAACTTAACCATAAAAGGAAATGAAATTTTGACACATGCTACAACATGAGTGAACCTTGAAGCCATTATGGCTAAGTAAAATAAACCAGGCACACAAAAAAAACAAATACTAGATTCTTCTATTAATATGAGGTACTTAGCGTAATCAAATTCGTGGAGATAGGAAGTAAAATAGAGGATACTAGGTACTAGGGGAAGAGAATAATGGGTAATAATTACTGTTTAATGGGTACAGAGTTTCAGTTAGGGATGATGAAAAAGTTCTGGAAAGAGATAATACTATGGTTACATAACATTGTGAATGTACTTAATGCCAATTAATTGTATGCTTAAAAATGGTTTACGTAGTAAATTTTGTTTTATGTATATTTTACCACAGGGGGAAAAGCATTCAACAATAAGAAAACTCAAACAACTTAATTTAAAAAATGGGCAAAAGATATGAACAGACACCTCACCAAAGAAAATATACAGATGGCAAATAAGCATATAAAAATACATTCAACATCATGTTATCAGGAAATAACAAATGTAAAAAACAATGAGATGCCACTACGCACCTATTAGTATGATCAAATCTAAAATACAGACAGCACCAAGTTCTGCTGAGGATGAGCAACAATGCAAACTCTCATTTACTACTGCTGATAAGGTAAAATGGTACAGCCACTTTGGAAAACAGTTTGGCAGCCTCCTACAAAACTAAACATACTCTTTACCATACGATCCAGCAATTGGGCTCCTTGGTATTTACCCAAATGAGTTGAAAACTTATGTCCACACATAAACCTGCACACAAGTATTTATATCAGCTCTATTCATAACTGCCAACACTTGGAAGCAACCTAGATGCCTTTCAATAGTTGAATAGATACCTCATGTGGTATATCCATATAATGGACTATTAGACAAGTGATTTTTTAAAAATGAGCTATCAAGTCACAAAAAGAATGGAGAAACCTTAAATACAAATGAAAGTAGCCAATCTGAAAAGGCTATATATCATATTACAACACCAAGAGTGAACCCTAATGCAATCTATGGACTTTAGTTAATAATGTTATATCACTACCCTAACAAATGTACCACACTAATGCAAGATGTTAATGAGGAATAGGTATAACGGACTATACGAGCACTCTACACTTTCCATGCAATTGTTTCATAAACCTTAAACTACTTTAAAAAAATAAAGCCTATTAACTATTTTAAAAAGAGAGGAACTTAAGCCTCAGTCAGTGGGTTGAGAACTACAGATGAGATGCAATTTATTCAATCCAAACAAGAGCAGAGTAAAGCAGAAGGACTTTTTTTTTAAATCCAATGTTATATAAAAACTAAAAAATCTTGTTTGGATTTAATTTGCTGTTGTTTATATTTGTATGAGTAATACTCCAAATGTCAGTATTGCAAATTATCACCATCTACAAATAATTAGAAAATGCCTTTTTTCTCTTTTATTTGCAAGGTGCTAAAGCAATGCAAAGGAACTGGGGGATGTTCTGTAACTCTATACTTATTTGTTCCATTAGGGTTCTGTGAGTGATGTAATTACTCCTAAACAAAGCAGGTTGGCACTGAACATCTTCTGGGAGTTCATCCCATTCAAGAAGGTAAGTGCTCAATAAACAAGAGCTTTGGCATTCTTATTAGATCACTTCTTTCTGTTAAAATTCACTATGGTTGCGTTGGGGATGTGATGCACGTCAGAGACCTCAGAATTAACAACTGTTAAGAATGAAATGAACAAGGTGTATATTCTCCGAGAAAAGTATCATCCAGGAGAATATCTACCCCAGAGTAAGGCTTGATTCAGTACCACACGCCCTACCCCAAATCGACTAAAAGCATATAGTGAGAAAAGGGGCAGAACTCTTAGTCTTGTTTTGGTAATCTCCTCTGCATCCATCAAAGTACCATGAACTAGAATGAAAATATTCCTCCCTTGTGGGTTGGAAACACAAAAGCACACACCTGGGTTTCTCTGGGCCCTGCGACACAGTTCCGTCTTTGGGACCTCATGAAGGAGAACAACTTATGGAATTCCAATCAAAAACTCTGTGCCTAAAGTTGATCACTGCCATCTAAGAGAAAACTATTTAAATTGCATATCTGATGTCCAGACAAGCAAATCTAGAAAGACAGAAAATATATTAGTGATTGATCAGGCGGTGGGGGGGGGGAGGGGGTAATTGGGAGAAAATGTGGAATGACTGCTAATAGGAATGGGGTTTCTTTTGGGGTGATGAAAATGTTCTAAGATTGATTATGGTGATGGCTGTACAATACTGTGAATGTACTAAAAACCAATGAATTAGAACCTTTAAATGGGAGAACTGTATGGTAAGGTGATTTATATCTCAATAAAGTTGATATTTTAAAACTTGCATTTCTGCCCTACCCCTCCCACCTTAGACTATCAGAGAAAAAGATCCTCACTATATGTCTCAAAAATCAGAAGTCAAATTTAAAGAGGCATATCTCAGACAACAAGTCCATAAACAAAATATCAAGATGGATAAAAAGGTCCTGAAAACCCTCACCACTCCTCAAAACCAATGGCCTAATTCACTTCCATTTCCATGAAATCACATTTATTTTGCCACTGAGTTCATGAGATAGCCAGACATGAAGTCCAATGCATTCTGCAAGCTTTTCCTACAAGGTAGAGAGAGGCAGCCAGCCCAGCCACTGAGACAGGGAGTCAATCTAGCAGGAAGATAGAAAATCTAAGTTTCTAGAATGTTATTAGGAACAGCAAAGATGTTAGGAGAGTTACTTTTTAACCAGTGGTGCTTTTACTTATTATTTATTTATTTTTTGGCAGAGCATGACTTTATACAAACAGGTTACCAGGATTTTTCCCACCAATTGTTAATATATACACAACTGTGTAAATTACCACCAACCTAAGGGGGCCCAGGCCTAAGTCCTGATGTCCAAACCAAAAATGTCCTTCTGCTTTTAAGTGACTTTTGCTCCAAATCTTGACAACCATGAATGCTGAAATATGATAACTACTATTAATTGAGCAGCACTATGTACAAGGCTCAAAGCTGAAGTACTTTCTTTATACCACTATGTAATTTAGTCTTCACAACCACCCTATGAAGTCAGTATGGCTATTCCTATATTACACAGAAGGGCCTCAGGCTTAGTGACTTGCCCAGAATCAAATAGTATGTGATGTCATCAAGATTCAAATCCAGGAAATCCTAAAACTCTTACTTCTATAAGTCTGAACTTCATCTCCACCCTCTACTGTCTTTACAAAAAGAAAAAAGAGACTTAAACATACAGAATTCTTTTCAATGAGACATTGATTAATCAGGTCAAAGAAAGGGTCAGAGGCAAATAAGTGCCTACAGAAAATGCCTGGACAAATCAGCACAGAGAAAAAGTGACTGGGAGTCTCAAAGGCACTACTTCACATCAAATGAGAACTATCTCTAAACCAAAAGTTTGAAAATGTAGGTCCCAAATTATTTTATTGCTTATTTTCTATGTGTCCAGACCAGAGGTTTAGACTCCAAGAAAAGACTTCAAGGGCTTCATTTTTATGGAGTTCACGGTACTTATCAGATTTTCAAGGGGATTCAAGAGACTGACTTAGTTTTGCTTCAGGATTAAGTGCACAGGCTTTGGAATCAGACCACTTGGGTTCTAAATACACTTAACTGCTATATCATCTTGGACAGGTTACTGACCTCTCTGGTCCAGTTTCCTCACTCATAAAGTAGAAGTAGCAATAACAATGTATAGCTGAACTTTGGTAATCCCTGGAGGCCAGTTTTATTGCCTCAGATTAACACACAAATGAAACCTAAACCCAAAGATCTGTAAATACTAATTAAAAAATAAAGCCATAAAGTTCTGGAGTTGGAAGAGGCTATGAATCATATAAAACAGTGTTACTTATATAATTATGTACTTATTTTAAAACTGGCCTTACATTTATGGTAGTGATAAGTGTCATCTGAAGAATAAGAATATGCAAATAGTGATACAGTAGTATACAATGTAGCATGCACCTAATGATAATGGATGCCTTAAGTCTGGGTCATAGTACTTGATCGACTTTGTCCTCTTTATTTTAAGAGGTCACATGACCTATTCTAGTAGTAGTTAATATTAATAGAGTATAAGTAGTAGTAGAGCTGGATATACAGAGATTAGAAACCTAGTTCCACATAGTCTTTCCCCCAAGTTATAAGCCTGGTCCATTCCATTAGACAACTTCAGTAACTCTTAAACCCTATCACTGCATCGTTTCCTCCTATGCTCACCCCATCCCCCCAAAAAAGTCACAGGCAAGTTAATGGCCAGTCACACACATGCACCCTCTTCAGATTCAAGGACGAGATATGCCATGGAAGTGCAAATTTCAGCAGGCTTGGTCCAGGGGGTCCACTCTGGGAGATGGAGCAGTATTAAGAGCTATGCATCAGCAGGTACCTCATTGCCGGCTCAGACTACATGGAGGTTCAAAACCAAGCCCCACTGCTAGAGCTGTATGACTATAGGTTAGTAATGCCCCCATACCTGTTTTGTCATTTGTAAAATGAATAATAGCACTTGAGATAATTCATGGGTGAAGCAATGACTGGCATGGACTAAGTCTCTGTGGCCACATGGCAGCAGAATATTCACAACCTCATTCTCAGTGCCCAGCACACAGCAGGCACTCCAAACATTCACTGAATAAAGCAGAGGCCCAATTAAAACTGGCCTGATATTCAATCAAAATTTGTGGGCCCAACCTATAAATGGGCTCCTAACATACCCCAAAACAGGGACTGAGTATTTCCTGAACCAAGGATGGCCCTGATCCCTGACAAGGAAAGTCTGTTCGCATGTTTCAGGTCAGACTCCAGCATCAGAGGAGCCTCATCACACCACACAGTTTATTTCACCCCAAAAGCTTGGCACCTGCTGCCCTGTGGTTCCATCGTCTTTTTCATTTTTAGAAACAACAGGCTCACAAAATGACACCTCAGGCACCTGACTTATATAAGTCTCCTTTAAAGAAGCCTGGGTTCAATTCTCAGAGCTAGGTCCGTACTCTGCCAATACAATCTTTCCTAGCTAAAAGGTATCACTATTAAAAATTCCATCACAAAGAGAAAAAATAAAGTCAAAGATGATTCCACATTCTGCCTTCCCGTTATTCCTGATTCTAAACACTAAAAGTTGGACTGAACAATCTTTAAATGGGAAAAGGCACCAAAAAACGATCTTAACAATCCAAGGCACTCATCCCTAGAACACTGGTTTGGCCAGAAGGAGAAACCCTCTGGCTCCGCAAAAAATCAAGGGAAAATCATAAGCAGAATGCAAATTTCATTTCTCCCTTACCAAAAGGAAATAAAAATGGTTTTACAAAAGGTTCCAGAATCTTGAAGGATGTGTTTAAATTTATCTTTTCTGAGCAAGAACTAAGGACGTTCCTTCTCAGACCTTTTCATTTTCAAGGATAACAGGAGAAGTAAAAAGGACGGCAAGGAAGCAGAAGAGAGTCAGGATATATTCGTTCTATTTTTAAACCCTAGGCCAGAGTTAGAGTAAAGGAACATTCTGATTCTATAGTCCCACCCCTATCACCTCTGCTAAACACAAGAATCAGGACCCGCATATGTACATGGCCCTGATTCTAGATTTAGGGTTTACTGACTGCCAATACTACAAAGAATTCCTAGCTAGCCAACCTTTCCACTCAACCCTTCTTTGGGCGGCGCCTGTGCCTTTTGTAGAACCTGGCGGCCTTGAGCAGGCTGGAGCTGCGTACAGGGAGCAAGCAATCACAAACCACCTTTCCCCTAGGGGAGTTAGCGCCCCCTTGGCTGGGCGCGCTCCATTCACACGGCTGGGCACCTAGGGGTGAGCAACTCTTTCCCAAGGGAGCTAGAGTCGTGGAAGCGATAGGATTTCCCAACAGGCTGCTGCGCGCCAGAAACTACAGTCCTTACTCCCTGGACACCTGTGTGCCGCGCACATTCACCCGTGGTGGCCCAGAGCACCACTTGCTCTCGGTCACCTCCCGACCACCTCAGAAAGCAAACAGCAGGGGGACCAATCTCTTTCTGTATCGGATGGTGACTGGCTCACCCATTTTACGTATCCTTTCCGCCTCATTAAAAGCACCTACGCCCATCCCTCAGCGCCCCGGGGACAGAAAACCAGCCGGGTGCACCGACGCCTAGGGCTGAGCAACGCCCGACGGCCCCTCCCGCCCTGGGGCCCCTACCCTGCCGGGCTCGGGGACACTCACTCTTGAGCGCGCTGATGAGGGACTTTCCGTCCTTGATGAGCTCCTTGATGAATTTGTTGGTCTTGTCCAGCTCCGCTTCGTGCGACTTGAGCGTCTCTCGGAAGTGCGGGCTGTCCAGGCAGCAGTCGCTGAATTCCAGTGCGGGGAGCCCCATAGTGCCCAAGGCGCCCAGCCGGGGGACGCACCTCCCCCGGGGACCGGGCGGCCCGCTGCCCCCAGCACACACGCAGTGGGTCCTCGGCTGGCACCCACTACGGCCGTCGGCTCCACAGGTGTGGTGCCGGCTCGCCCCCCACGCAGTGTCCCCCTGCGCGCACGACTCCCAAACCGAGCCGGGACCTGGCTGCTGGGCGGCTGCTCCGGTGACGGGCCACGGAGCGGCCGGCGAGCAGGAAGCACAGCGGCGCACTTACAGGGGCGCCGGGAAGCCAGCGAGCTGGAGAGCGAGTGCGGCCGCCGCCTCCCCGCCTCTTTTCGCCTGTTCGCTCTCCAGCAGCCTCGAGCGCCCTCTCACAGCAGCCTCCGCCACCCCGCGGGCGTCCGGGCCTCTCGAACCTGCTAGCGATGACCTAATCCCGGCCGGACCAATCAGCGCGCCCACCTCAGGCCGACCCCCCCTTGGCCTCCAGGGGACGCCCGACCCTTCCGCGGCCTTGACCCAATCAGCGGGACCTGGAGGCGGGGCCCCAGGCAGGGGGCGGGGTCCACGCCACCGCCTAGGTCCGCAGCACAAGCTCCGCCCCCTCCTGCCTGCGAGGTGTTGCTGTTCCTGATCCTTGCCGGTAACTGCTTCCGTGCGTGGACCCCCACCACCCCCAGTCTTCCCTGCCTGCTGCGGTCTGGGTCAGAGCCCAATAAGGGGTGTCTGCAGGTCCGGGGAGCGGAGGAACCTAGATGTGCTGAGCACGAAAATACTGGGATTTAGGGCTACAGTTCCCCTCTGCCCGCCGTGCGTAGCTGGACTATCAGTTTGCATTCAAAATGCAAACTCTGCCCCAGGAAAACCCCGACTGCACCAAGCAACCATGTCGACCCTAGGCACACGCTTTTTCTTGCAGTCAGGCAGAAAATATTTGCATCTTAAAATTACCAGCTCTTCTTGACTGCAGTCTTCCCGCCCCCTACAGACCGTTCGCGTCACAACCACTCCTGCTCAAAACCCTCCCACAGCTGCCCTCCGCCGAAGGATCTAATATCCTTAGAATTTCAGCCGCCTGTTGCTTTCCTACTGGGCATCTAACACTATTTTACATATTTTCGCCCACTGCCTGTCGTCCTGGTGAGCTTCGCAAGAGAAAGGCTACCTCAGTTTTCTTATGCTCTTGAGGCATCCTCAACACCTAGAACAGTGGCTGGCATTTAATAACATGGAGGGCTTACCATACGCTAAGTGTGCTACAGAGAATGATAAGTATTTGTGGAATAAATTAATGGATCCTTTCAGGTGCCCCTCTGCATCTCCCACTCTCAGTATGTTGTCCTGTTGTTGTTGTCCCTGTGTTCCGCCAGAGGAATCAATTCAGGCAGCTCACTAACCACAGTAGTTGTCAGGCTGGATCTCACTCACCACAACTGAACTGTGGACTCCTAGAGGATAGGGGCTGTCCTTGAATAAATTATTTGTTTGTCCAGGAACTAGCAGCATTCCTTCAATTATGTGGTTTTTCTGTTTGTTTTTTTCTTTTCTTTTTTATATAACTCTGCTATGTATAGGCACCAGGCTAGAGACTAGGGATACAAACAGTATAACAGAATGAACTTGACTGATGCTAGTCGGTGAGAAAGAAACAAGAAATAACAATGCTGTGTTATTATAAGTTAGAATAGCAGAAGACCTGGGTGCTTTGGAACATGAGTTATTTGGTCAATAACTCAGGATACCAGAGAAAGCATCTGAGAAATTAATTGATTGATTAAACGTATGCATGCATGCATGCGTGCGTGAATTAATGAATGAATGTGATCTATTTGCTGGTTGTATCTACACATTTAGACTCGAAAGCAAGCATGGGTTATAAACAGCTCTGCCATGTGGGAGCTGTGTGACCTTGAATAGTTAATCTCTCTGAGGCTCAGAGGTTTTTTTAGTGTAAAATGGAGATGATAATATTACTTCACAGGGCTGTTGTGAAAATTAAAATGATGGGATGCACATAAAATGATTATTTAAACCAGTGTCTGCACTGTAATAACTATTCTCTCCCCACACCCCTCCCCAAAAAGTTAGCTATATTAGGTGGTTACTAACCATGCTGTTGAAAGGTGAACTTTGATAAATTTCATTTTTATAATCTTTTGTTTCCTCTGACAGATATTAGATAAAATTGTTAAAGAACTGATTTTTATTGTAATACTATGAATCGTACAGGTAGGTGCTCACATGGAGATAGAATAGGAGGTAGGTTTCCTCTCTTGTTCTGGTAAGCAAGGAAGAAATAAAGCACCTGTGGGAGTGCGGGGGCGGGGGGAGATTCTACAAACTGGAATGCAGATTCATTAAGGACTCTAAAAAGAAAAAAATTGAGAGTTACTTTGGAACCATCAGGATCTAACTTTTCAAAGATTCCCTGACCTCCCAATTTAAATAGTTACCACTCTTAGTCTCCATTGTCATTCCAGATCTTAGACTCCTGATAGTTTTCTTCAGTGCAGGCATAACAATTTGAAGTTATTCTGTTTGTCTGTTGACCCCCCCCACACACATTGCCCCTTTCTCCCAAACCCTACTTAACTAGATGTGAACTCCCTGCTGGCAAAGACAGTGCTGAGACTATGTGGTTCATGGCTGTATTCTCTGTGCCTAGAACAGTGCCTAAACATTGTAAATTCCCAGTAACTATCTCATGCATGGATGGATGGGTGGATGGATGGATGGGAAGCCCTGGCAAATGCTCAGTGTTTCAGGCTTTCCCTAGAAATGTAAAAAAGGAAAGTGAACTGACCTTGCAACTGCCACAGGAGGAAAAGAGAACTAGTGAAATTTGTGACCACAGAGACCCAGAACTGAAGTCTTTGGACCACATGGATTAAGAATTTCTAAGGGGAGGAACAAAGGGAAGACATGGCAGCTGGGTGACCCCAGGCTAAAGAAAAAAAAATGTCCAGAGTGAGAGAAATATACTATTGACTGAAACTTGGGGCAAATTAGAATTTGGTAGGTTGTTTCTTTCTTCGGGCACAATAGTCTTCCTTCATCAACCCAAGCACCGCCTCCTAGGTCTCCTTTCTCATTTTTTCCTCCTTCTCAGTTTCCTTTGCTGATTCCTCCTCATTTTCCCAATCTCTGAACATGGGACCATCCCAGGCTGATTCTCAAATCTCTATTCACACACACTTTCTAGATGACCCCAACTTGCCTCATGGCCATCTGCACACCAACAACCTACAAATACCTATCCTTGTTTTGACCTCTCTTTTGAATTCCAGATGGGTATACACAACTTGACTCCTGAACACTCTGCCTGTATATCTAAATAGGCATCTCACCCTTAAAAAGGGACCAGACACGTGACCCAATCAGAGGCAATGAGACAGAATTCTTAGACTTGCTAGAACAAGTAGGCCAAAGGTACTCTTTGTTGAACTTGAAGCTGGGTAGATATACATCAGGAGCTAAAGCAAGTCACTATATCATTGGGCCTATTTGAGAATAAAGCTAATTCAGAGGAAACAAGAACTGAGAGATGAAAGAGAGAGGGAGACCAAGTATTAAAGACATTGTTGAGATTTTTGATCTGGCTATACCTGAAGCTAGCACGTTGCTATACTTCTCAATTATGTAAGTCAATAAATTCCTTTTTTAAGCTTTGGCCACATAAGCTTTGGCCAAAAAGTCCAAATGAGAGAAATAATTCCATCTTTATTTTTTCTGCTTTATCCACCAACAGGAAATCAACTATCTAAAATCATAGTCACTTCCTTGGCCTAGCCAGCCTATAACGCAATCTACACTCAGCATCTTCAGGTCAGCCTCTTGTCACCTTCATATCAGCTTCACACTCTGTTTCTACTCTGTGTTCTCCTTGTCACAGAGCTCTAGTCCTCACTTGAAATCACTGAACTTACAAACTTCCAACTTCCAAGGTCCACTAGGCTATATTCCTCACTGTTTCCCATGAACACTTCCTGTTCATTATATTTACCTACAGTGGGCTCTTTCTACCCTGCTGATGTGTTTGTTTTAATAACAAGAGGCAGGACTGGATAGAAGCCACTTCTGTCCCTAGGCTTAGAAAGCCCAATGCCAAATTATTGTGCTCTGGCTACCACCCAACACCACCAGTACACTCTGTCCAAGCTCAAGCCTTCTTGATCCAACTGTTGTACCTGCTGCTGCTTTTGCCTCCCTCCCTCCTGATGACAAGCTCAGCCTGATGTTACTTCCAACTCTGTCCTCTCTGTCATTATGGTTCCACCCAAGACCTTTGCCATTTCCCCTCAGGGATCTTGGAAAATTCTGTGAAATCATACCATACCTTAGTGCTCTAGAGTAATCTAGCTTCCAAACACTATTTTATAACCACCATGATGATGCTCTCCCTCCTCGACAAGGTTATTTCCCCTTTCCTGCCTCCAAACAAGCAAAGTAAGTTATTTACATCTGCCAAGAGAAGAAAATATCGTCACAGTTATACAAGAAGACTTTTTCCTTCAGCTTTTGCTTAAAGCACAGGGAAATAATAGAGGGATGAGTGCTTCTCTGAGTGCAGATGATGACTCAATCTCCTCCTCTGCTTTTATTATCGTTCTCTAATTCAAAACCTATAAATTGAGTAACCTTCTATGTTCTTATCAAGCCCAAGAAAACTGAGTTGTAACCATTCAACTCAAATTCAACAAATTTTTAATTGAGCATCTATCATCTGCCAGGCACTGTGCTAGGTAAGGGCGTACAGAAGACAATAAGACAGGCAAGACCCCCAATTCATTCAGATTCTAGTCTAGTGAGGGTAAAAATGAGACACCAAATGAACATGTAAATGAATAAATGGACAGAATTTCAGACAGTGAGAGGTGCTAAAAAGAAAATACAAGGGGATAATGTATTTTAGAGTAGGGGGTACTATTTTGGGTACAGTGATCAGAGAAGGCTGTTTGTTCTAAGGAGGTAATATCTGAGTTCAAACCCAGTTGAAGAGAAGATACAAACCATGTGAAAATCTTAGAAAGGCATATTCCAAGACAGAAGGTCAGCACATGCAAAGGCCTAAGCTTGGAAAAAGACTGATGTGTTAGAGTAAGGATCGGTAAGATATGAACCATGAACCAAAGCCAGTCTGCCTCCTTTTTTGTACAGCCTAAAAGCTAAGAATGGCTTTTGCATATTTCAATGGTTGGAAAAAAAGAATATTTTGTGATGCACAAAAATTACATGAAATTTAAATTTCAATGACTATAAATAAAGTTTTCATTGGAATACAGACATGCTCATTCATTTATATATTTTCCATGGCCGTTTTCATGCTCATTGGCAAGGAGTTCAGTAGTTGCAACAGAGACTGTAGGACCTGGCCCTTTGGAGAAAAGATTTACAGACCTTTGTGTTAGCAGAACCAAAAAAAAAAATATCTTCCAAGGCTTGAGATACCCTTGAAGTTCTTTAATTAATTTGGATCCTTTTCCCTATAAATAACAGAAGAGCTGTTTCTTGTTAACTTAAGCAATGTGGAAGATTAAAGATAGCCATAAACTCTTTGATACTTTTCCTATAAAGAGACAGAATCTGTGTTACCTCCTCTTGAGTATGGGAGGCCTTCGTGCCTGTTTGACCTATAGAATATGAAGAGAATAGCAGCTTCCACTTCTTTCCTCTTGGAGCACTCTCTCTGGGAGCCCTTTGCTCCCTGTATAAGAAGTCTGACTACCTTGAGATAACCATGCTGGAGAGGCCATATGGACATGCTCACACTGATGGTCCCAGCTGAGCCTAGACTGCTAGCCATCACCACCAAGATGCCAAATATGTGAAGGAAGTCATCTTGAAGTTTTCAGAATTACTTACAAAACTTTTTAAAAGTGGAGAAGCTGAATTTAGCATGGAATATGTGCATCTGTATTTTTAATTAGCTTTCTTCTGATTCTGTTTACTATCAACTTGGAAGCCTACTACACCAAATTTCCATAGGATCCAATAAAGAAAAAGAACATTTCAGAACTAAAAATGGAATAAAGTGATTTATCCATTAGCCAGTGGAATACCACTGAGTGACCTTAGTTGATGAAACAGAAGAATTACCTCACCAAGCCTTCCTTACCTTCCTGGACCACAAAATTGTGAAATGTAATAAAATAGGTACTGTTTTAAGCCACTCCATTTTGGGGTAATTGTTTAATAGTGATAGACAATCAGAACAAACAACATAGAAATTTTATCTCACATAATATGAAGTTCAGAGGTAGATCAGGGTTCACCCACAATATATCCTGGTACCACTTTTCTGCAGATCCTCTGGCTCTGCTCTTAGCTTTGGGTTGATTTCATCAACAAGCTGGCAGCAAGATGGCTGCAGTAGTTCCAGAAGTCTCATTCAAAATTGACAATGTCCAGAGGAAGAAGAGAAATTATTTCTAGGAGAAAGAATACATAAGTTGATCAGAATCTATTTTGGGATTAGGGATGGGTTCTCCTCAGAGTCATTGGGAAGTGATGAACACCTGATCAAAATTGGTGGCAGGAACATAAGAAGGAAATAGAGAGGAAATAAGTGAATATTGGTTTAGCAATCCACTGTATTCAAGGGATCTTTCTTTCCTCTATCATTCATTTATTCTTCCATTTATCCAGAGTACTTCACGTTAAGCCCCTACAAATATGCTTTTGAAATTAAGTCAAACATTGTAAATAACAATAATTTTAAATAATTATACTTAATATTTATCAAGCCTTTATCTAGTGGCAGTCATGGGGCTGGATGTTAAGGCTATTGCAATTAAACAGTGCTTAAAAGTTTAAGGGAGGAAAACAACAGGCCCAGCTGTAGAATCTGCAAAACCCAGCACCAAATGAAAATGGAGAGTTCCTTGTTCAAAAATTAATAATTTCAAGATGTCAACAGCCTAGCATTAAACCAAGCATGGAGTCCTTCCAAGTACAGGCCCTCTGTGATTGCATAGGCTGCATGCTCAAGAAACTGGCCCTGGGAAAGAGCAAGTGTCTACAAGAGAACAGCAGGGAACCTAGTTTAAGTTGAAGGGCAAAGTGGGGTGAGGAAGGCCTCTCTGAAGAGGTGATAATTAAGCAAGGACCTGAAGGATGGATGAGAGTAATCAGGAAAAAAGAGGTGGAAAGTCCCTCCCCTACAGTATAGTATTATTCCTTTTCCTCAATGTTTCAAGTTGGTTAAGAGACTTACGATAGCCTGCCACCAGCTGTAATGAGATAAAAAGATAAAGGTAACAGATCTCTTTGCTGTTTGTGCCAGCTCAGGCCTGTTTTCTAGCCCTTTTTCGTATTCCAGATCTTAGTGCTTGGGTAATCTAACCCTATAATTTGACAGTTTCCCTTTAGAACCATGGACCCCTAGAGAAGCCCCAGCCCTGCTCCTGCAGTGCAGGAACCTGCAGTTGAGCACTCAACTGCAAGGGCTTCTTAGGACAAGAGCCTAACCTTCCTGATCCACTTGGCCCAGGCCTGTCATTAACACGGAAGAGTTCTCCCTGTTCTCCTCATATTCCCTAACCACAAATCATGAAGATAGTCAACACTAATTGGACCACAAAAGTTTTTATCACCAAACTCAAGTCTTTTCCCTAAAATCACTTTATCCCATTTTTAGTTCTACAATATTCTTTTTCTTTATTGGAACCTATGGAAATTTTGTGTAGTGGGCTTCCAAGTTGACTGTAACAGAATCAGATGAAAAGTTTATTAAAAATACAGATGTGCCTACCCTGTGCCAAACCCAGCTCCTTCATTTTTAGCAAGTTCCACAGGTAATTCTGATGCACTGCCAGGTCTCTAAACCATTGATTTAGCAAACCAGACAGAATAAAGAGTAAAAATTCCCAGTTGGCTAGTACAAGTCAGAAATTTTCATTTCTGTTGTTAAATGTGACTCCCTCAGGCAAACTACTTTTATTCAGTGCCTCAGTTTTCCCATTAAGTAATGTGGTGATGATTCTTTCATTATATCTCTACCCTAGGGCTCTCGGTAGTATAAAACTCTTGTTGCTTTCCTCTTATCTAGTCTCCCTTCTGGTGGCAGCACCTTGATTTCCTCTGGGAACTAACTACCCGTCCCCCTTTGCAGGTAGGCTTGGTAAGAATATCTATCAAAGTTCTTTGATGCCCTGCCTGACTAATGGACCGAGACCCAAGTTTGGGCAACCAGCTTTTCTTTCTCTGAAAATTAAATCTTGAGATAAGTGAAGCAGAGACTGAAAATAAGTAAAGTTGATTCAGCTGGTATGGATGACTCAAAAAGTCTTAGTTTCTGCTCCTTTTTCTGGTTCCTATGTTTTCTGAAACCTAGTTTTCAGCTTTTCCTTGGGATATATTGCCTTCCAATAAAGTCTTTGTTTTACTTAAGTGAACTAGAGTTGGTTCTGTTGCTTGCCACCAAAGAATATTGAGTCTTGAACTCTCAATCTTTGATAGTGTTCTATAGGAAAACAACGTTATGGCTTCCATTCTTGTAAAAGCCATTATGAATGATGCTCTTATAACTAAAGTGATCATTCCATGGGAAGTCAAGAGTTTATTTTAATAATGACATCTTGATTCCAGTAGCAACAATGAAAATTTCTCGATAGAAGATTATTCACTCTTCTGTTGAAATATCTTAAATAGAAACCGACTTTGGGTAAATACTTTTTTTCTAAATGAGGTTCATTATTCAGGACCAGCACAGAAAAAGTCAAGAGAAAAAGGAAAAAGGAAAAAGAGTTTGAGTTCAATTTAAACCATCTCTCCTTCAGCTGCATCCCACCCTGTACACACAAATTTAAGAAAAGGCCTATTCTTTAAGAGTTTTAAGAAGCTGAAAAATAGCATTCAAATATATATTTTAAGGGGTGACAATCGCAGAGGAAATAGCTTTAGTAACTGAATCTTTTCCTCTCAGCAGTCTCTATTTTACTTCTATTCCCATCTCATTGTTACAGTTATTACTATCTCTTGTCTTTTATTGATATCATCATTAATAGGATTCTAGATCACAGTTACTGAACATTTCCTGTGACCCAGACATGATGCTTTACAAACATTACCTCATTTAATCTTTACAATGGCCCTTCAAAGTCAGTATTATTATCTTCACTTTACAGAGGGGAAAACTGAACTCAGTGAGTTAAGTAATAGGGCTAATGAGCAATGGAATCACTTAATCACTTATTAGCTGTGTGTCCTATCTGTCCCTAAGTCTTCTTTCCACTATGCCTTATTGCCTTAAATGAAAACCACCTGCTTAGTGCAAGACATCACTGAAAAGAGTATTAAGTGTGGCATTTCAACACAAATAAAATGTCAACTGAACTCACCACTCATGTTATGTTCTGTTTCCCTGGCTAGACTGTAAGCTCCTTGAGGGCAGGAACTATGTGTTGTCAACCAAAGTATCACCATGCATGTGTGGCACAGAAAAGGTGCTCAAAAGAATACTTCTGGAACAAATGATTACCTTAAAGGATCCTCAGACTTAAGGACTATCACAGAATTAGGTGAAAGAAGGATTAATGTCAAGAAGTCCCCTCCTAGGAAATAAAACTTTCAGGTTACCCCTAGAGAATCTAGCCAACTTTGACATTTTGCCAAGTCTTTAAAAAGCATTGGATGATTCTGAACTTAGGGTCCTGGGCAACTCTTTCTCTTCCTGAAAAGCTTTTTCATTTTTTAAGCACAGTCATACTTTTGTCTGAGTTTATGAGGTGAGAAAGTTTCTAAAACTCTAGTAGGGGAATATAAGCTAAAGGCTGAGTACCAATCATACTTTCCCCAGAGCCAGTTAGCTCACAAAATACTCAAATCCAGCCAGCATGCTCTCCACTGAGGACTGAAAGTATAATGTTATTTTATTACTTTCAGAACTGGAACTAATCTTTGGTTGATTTAAGACTCACTCTATATATTTAGGTGAATTTTTTTGTGCCTCAGTTCCTCAAATGAGCAAAACAGCCAAATGAAGATATGCACAACCAATCAAAGTTTCCTGCCAAGTCTATAGGGTTCCTTCAGTGGAGTCTCATTCATTCACTGCTATTAGTTCAGAGTCCGGCTTTTGGATTCAGGCAAACCTGAAATCAGGCTTTGGCTGTGCCATGTACCAGCCAGATGACCATCGGCACAACACTGTGAGCTCTCAAAGCCTCAGTAGTCTTGCCTGTTGTTGGCAGAATGGCAAAATATGATAATGTACATAGAAAGCTTAGCCCAGTGCTAGTCATGTGATAGGCAGGCAGTAAGTCATGGCTTAGTTATAATGATATCTCTGCTGGCTTCAAAACAGTCAAAAAGTCAAGTGTGTTCTTGGTGTTTTAAGTGGCAAGTGTGACCTGAAGTCATCCTGAAACCACATAGATTACTTTCTCAACTTCTAAATTATACACAGAATTAACGGGAAATAAGCCAATAAAACTATATAAACTTATTTATCATGACACTTCTGTCCTGAGTTCTCCTTTGGAAAAAGGTCAATAAAACTAAATCTACAATTCTTACAAAGATCATTTTGACCATTTGTCAAGAAAAATCACCATTACTACTGCACACACCTTGACTGTTTTATGGCTCAAACTTTCTCTATCTTTATGTTAAGGCTCAAATGTAAGGCATGAATCAGGTTTGATTTTGAACATCGTGAGCAGATGAAACATGACTGCTTTCTCAAAAGTGACACTTAGCAGGCATTTCAAAATTCCCATCATGCCTCATTTTAATGGGATCATTGGTCAGTCCTCTACAATTCAAGCCAGAAGATTTCATAGATTCACAACACCCAGCAGATCATACTGACTACAGGTAGGCTCATTTGAATGGGAAGAATCCTAATAGAGTAAAGAGAGAACTCTGCTAAAGTTAGGTGTAGCTATAGGACCTGCATGAGCTACTTGCATAAAGGAAGTACTCTATAAGAATCAGAATATGATTTAATGTGTCCCCTTTCTCCCTGCCAAGGGCAGTGATCTGAATGTGTAGTGTGAACAAAATAAGCATTTATTGTTTTAAGCCACTGAGATGTTAGGGCTATCAGTTTCTACAGCATAACCTAGCCTATCCTGACTGATACAGCAAATATATAAATGCAGATGACATGTATAACAGACCCAATCATGGTGCCATGCCTAAATCCTCTCATCTTAGTCAATCTCAGAAGAGTTTTAACAGACTGGTGGAAAGATTCAGATATTCCCTTGTACCATCATGAGAGTAGGAAATATGATTCTTAAATCTGTGTTCCCAGCTGGAATTCTCTTCATTTGTTGATAAGCTAATCCACTGATATCCTAGAGAGAACCCAAAGGAGGCTGTCTCTCCTTCATTCTCAGGTACTTCTCAGGTAAACTGGATAGCTAGGGCTGACCTCAAACTGAAAACATCATCCATCCCAAGTATCCTTTACTCTAAGGAGCTAATGATCTGTCCCTCAAGTCTCCACCAAAGAAGGGCTTAGGGTTGACGCCAATCTCCTATATATCATCTATTGCCAAGCCAGCCTCTCCTTGAAGGAATCAGTGATCTTCCATATTTTTTCCCCTCAAAGCTGGAATGGAGACTATCATGCATTACTTTGATTAAACAAACATACGTGATCCAAATCCCACTAGTAGTAAAGATGATCATTTCCTAAGTGCTTGCTATGTGGCACTATGACAAGCATTTTAAGACTATTATTTTATTTAATCCTCACGATAACTCAATTAGGTAGGAACTATTACCTCCTTTCCTACCAATGAAAAAACAAAGCTTAGAGCAGTCGATAACTGAGTGAAGGTCAGTAGGCTAGCCTAAAAGTGGGAGACCTTATGCAAACCGAGAAGCTGTTCTCATAGAGGCATCCTTTACTCCCCCTCCAGGCCATCTTGTTATATCTCAATTCCCACACCCAAGATGAAAATCCTCAAGTTTTCCTTGCCTTCGTTTTGTTGCTAGTGACCTGATTACATCATTTCTGCTCTCAAATCAACTTTGCTCCAGTATATTCCCCAGGAGAACCAGGCCCTCAACACCTGCTTAATTTCTTCCTGCCTTTGCAGAGAAGAGTCTGGGAAATTAACCTAAGAAAAAAACAAAACAAACTGATCCAAGAGGAAAAAAAAATCTCACATAGAGAGGAAAGTTATTTTCCACTCTGATAAGTGTGTATGACTAACTAGTAACAGTGGAAGAGAAAAGTGATCTATGGGCTTGTTAGAGAGCCTGAGGCGGAAATAGACACTGTGAGACCAAGAAGTGGGTGGTACCAGAGACTGCAGCCAGGAAACAAAGGACAGGAAACAGGATTTTTTTTCAAAGTCCAGAACAAAGGTGACCAGGAGTTTGGCAGGAAGGACCACCTTTTCATACTTTCAGTGGGAAAAGTACTAAGAGCTTAAAATTAAAAATATTTGGGAAGGGATGAGTCATGGTGGGATGGTGATACAGAATAATCTCTTTCTCAGAACAGTCATTTAATATTCCTGCTTAGCATTCTTTTACTATTTGATAAGTCCTCATGCCTTTCAACAGGAAACCAGGAAAGGGCTGGATTATCTCACCTTGCTCATTAAGGGACATGCATACTGGAAAGTTAAGCTCTTTTGTACATCCTCTTCATTCTCTCTTTCATAGATTGCTGGTCTCTCTTCTGGAAATGCCTCTCCACTGCTGTTAAGCATAGGTAATTCTTCATTTTTAGGTCTTTGCTCAGATATCACTTCCTCAAAGAAGTGTCGCAGGGCTATCACCTAAAGACCCTAATGTTTCTCAAAGCCTAAACCATTTCATGAATTACGCTTCCTTACAGGAACTGAAAAGGATTCCAGATTGTGAGCCCAAGGTGCAAAGCACAAAGATCAAAGTGTCAAATGCAAAGACCAAGGTGCCAAGTGCAAAGCCCAAGGTGCCAAGTGCAAAGACCAAGCTGGTGATGGGGCATTGTGTGCAAAAAAAAATCATGCACAAAAGGGCCAACTACAACAGAATAACTTCATGTGCCTAAGAATTTAATTACTCCACCACCACAATTTATTAGAAAAGAAGACTTCTCCCCAGTCAGAAAGAAGGTGACTTAGAGCATGAGCTCACCCATCTCCATTCTTTGATTCAAGAGTAAACTTTCTGCCCCACTTTACTGAACTCAGTCTTGTTCTATTGGTACAAACAGCACTTGGCAAAAGGACCTTGGTTTGGGTCCCTGACCCAGAAGGGTCAGTAACAGAAGATTTTTCCTAACTTTATTGTGTGACAGAGATTTCTAGTTGCCTATTCAGGATCCATTCTCCCTTTTCTTTATTAACAGTATTCTGATTTTGTTGAAATTCCCAGTAAAACAGTGTAATTCCCACTCTCCCTTATGACTGGGGTGTGAACAGAAGCTGTTAGATGAGACTTCTGGAAAATTTCCCTAAAATAAAGGACGATTCAAGCAAGCTAGCCCTGTTTGTATTTGGCCCTCCTTCCTTGCCTGTGTCTGGACCTCTGCCATGATGAATGGTACTCTAGCAGACTTGTATTAGGCATCAGTCAGGTCCAATACTCTAACGATGGCAGATCAGAAAGTTAGAAGGAACCTAAGGCCCTGAAGACACTGAAGAGCTGCAATTCCAACCAACCCTGATCTGCTTACTTCTAGACCTCTTATCCCCTTAGGGGAAGAAACAAGCCCTGAATTGTTTACACTACTATTCATCAGGTTTCTGTTACTCCAAACTGAACACAACCTCCAATTGATAATCCTCATACAAAGAGGTAAGTACTTTCTTGATTTCTCCCTCAAAACATACCATCCTCTTCCTTCATAGCACTTATACTTTATAATTATCTGTTTGTTTGATTAATGGCTTAACCTTCTCGCTAGTCTTTAAGCTCCATGAAGTCTGCAACTTGTTTTCTTTTGTTCACTGCTATATTCCCAGCACCTAGAAATATGGACAACAAGATTTCTGTGGTGTTCAGTGCATTCCATGGGTAAGCAGCCCCACCAATGGCTGAAAAAACAATCTGAATGTCAGGTAAGCAAATAGGAGTCTTTCAAAGGAACTATGCTAATGTTGGAATTTCTAAAGGGACAAAATATAAAATAAATAAGGATCTAGATCAATACAGCAGAATAAACTTGTTCTTTTAATCCAAGTTCTTTTAAACTTGTTCTTTTTTTTGTTGAGACAATGGCATGGCTTTTATAGAGAAGGCTCATGTAAATGAGAGTATATGTGACAAAATTATGAGAATTTTGGAATTATTTACTATGGTCACTAATGTGATGATAGTGCTACTTGGTGAACATCTGTTATTCTTTCAAAGTAATTATTTGCATCTATAACCAGTTTCTCAGCTTAATAAATCCCAGGCTTCAAGCATATTGACTCTCTTCCACTGGAGGACATACTCAAATAAAATCTTTGTTTACTTGTGTATGTTGGAAAGAACCACTATTGCAAACTGTTTAGACTTAATTTAACTTGTTTTTTTTTTTGTTTTTGTTTTTTGTTTTTTGTTTTTTTAGTAAATAGTTTCCAATTCTTATTTTGGTAGGAAAATATGATCTAGATAAAATATTTGTCAAGTGTGGTTGTACTTGACAAATATTATTTGATCAAATAATTTAAATGCTCATCATTTGATAAATCTGCACAGACAGTGCACAGTTAAGTAGAGCACACATCAAGTAAACCTCAACTGGTGAGAGTCAAGTTGACCATTGTCCCATGATTTGCATGTAGTCCCTGACTTAGTATGGGCTTCCCCAGATGCAGACCTGGAAACAAGGGTTTAAGAGCAACTAGTTCATGTGGGAGGTGCAGACATACTGATAAAGGATTGGGAAGGTAATAGAGGAAAGGAAGGCAGCCAACAGGGGTATGTTAGTAAACCAACAACTACAGCAAGTAACTGGAACTTAACACAACAGAGAAACTCTGGGAAATCATATAAAGACATACCTCAGAAGTATCCCACTTTTGGTCAAGGCTACTCTCAGAGATGTGAATTACCTGGCAGCCTGTAGAGCAGGGTAGAGGGCTCTTCTATGATCTAGAAAGAGCCCTCTAATATAGGGGTGCAGATCCTGGCAGTTAAATGCATTAAGAGCACAAGGAAACAGTAAGGTTTAAAGGGCACTGACATCCTCTGTTACAGCCCCTGTCAAGTAAAGCTCCAAGATCAATGTCCTATTTCACATGATGTAGGATGAGTCTCTAGATGGCATATGGAAATACTTTTAAAAAAATAGTTATAATTATGTTTACAGTTTCTTTCTACTTGATATATAAGGTACTGGTTTTCCATTTTTAGAAATGATATAATAAATAAATTATAAAAGAAATTAAGTAAAACAAAGATGATTAATGAATTTAAAGACTGAAAAAAATAATTATTGACTGTGCACCAATATGCAAAGGTAATGGGGAAATGACAGAAGTTTGGGAAACACTAATGGGTGTTTTACATATAGTGAAACTGAAACATAAAGTTAGACCACTGAGTATTTAATAAACAACTATTGTGTACCCAGCACTCTTCAAGAATATGAGAGACCTAGAAGGCGTGAATGCTGCATCAAAGATGTAACCAGTAGTACCAGTCGTACCAGTAGTAGTAGTAGTAGTAGTAGTAGTAGTAATAGCAGCAGCAGCAGCAGCAGCAACCATAGTACTAATCGTAGTAGTAATTATTAGTATTAAATGACAGCTTATGCTTACCATCTCTTTACCCGTCTTGTTCAGGGAAGCTGAACTAGCCTTCATCAACTACATGAAACATTAAAGGGCTATGTATGCAGAGAATGAGGGTCTGACTATACTAGAAGTTTCATTAAGATTTCAACAAATGGAAAAGAAATCTTCACGGCAGCATGAGCAAAGACAAAGAGAAGGGTCAGGGCCCGTAGCTGCCACAGTCAGAGAAAAAGGCAAGTGTAGCCTTAGATTATTTATCCACTGACCCATCTCCTACTCCACTCAAGCTACAGAGCTAGACTCAGCACCTGGGAGCAGGAAGGATGGAGAGGAAGCAAGCTGCAGGTGACACTGCTAGCTTTCCCCAAAAATATGCTGTCTTGAAAGGCTCTTATTGTGTAAGAAGACAGCAAATATCCAGATGGCAATCTTTGGATTTTCAGCTTCCTATACAGAAACCACATTTTTCCAGCACATCCTAATTCTATTGTGTGTATGTGTGAGAGAGAGAGAGTGATGGCCAAATGTCATTAACGATGGCCAGGCATGGAAATGAAGAGTCATTAGACTAGCACAGGCTCAGCACTTGCACCAGTGCTGTATTCTTGGAGTGGAGGCGCAGTGGGCAGGAGCCACTGCTGGGCTACATCTAAGTGTCTTACAGCCTCTGGGGAGCATCACACATCTGTAAGTATAAATCTGGACTGACAGCAATGTCACATTCAATCAAGGCCTAGTCTTACCCTCAGAACCGCAGGCTTGCTAAAGAAAATGCCTGAATGGTTGACTCAGAAAATAAATAGGTGCTTATTTGTATTAGAACTAGAATTTGCATGTTGCTTACTTCACTTAAGAGTAAAGAATAGAACTGTGCTCTGCGCTCATATAGGTCTATATCCTTCTGATTTCAAATAGGGTTAGCCAACCTTAAAAAACCAACTCTGCCACTCACTCTAGCGTGAGACCTGAGGAAATTTGCTTAGTTTTCCAGAACGTCTCTTTTTCTATACAATGGGGACAATAGAAATTTCATAGGATTGTCATAAAAATTAAATGAGGTAAATTTTTACCTACGTGTCTGGCACAGTGAGTTTTTAAAAATGTATGATTATGACTAAATATGGCTAATTTTTATTGTAGCAATCTTTATTTAACCTTTGTTATCCTTCCTCGTTGCAAAATAACAAAGGATATTGTTAAATTAATTAAACAAGTAGACCATTAGACTGAGGTGGCTCTAATGCCATGATAGCCTGTCTAAGCAAATCCAAATCTAAGCCTGTAAATGCTTCAAAGGTACCAAATTGAAACCTAAGGACAACCAAACACAAACAGCCAACCAGGTTTTAAGCTATAGCTAATTGAACAGCTTCCTTTCTTTTCTTCTGCACTTGCCCTTCACTACTTATGGTTTGTTGCTACCTAATTCAAATTGATTTCTGCTCAAATAAACTCTTAAAATTTTTAATATGCTCCAGTTTATCTTTTAAAAGTATGAAGAGGAATTGACACAAAATAATGGGGACGGGATTCAACCAAATCTAAGCCTTATGAGAAGATAAGAGAAGAGAGAGAAAGAGAAAGAATGAGTAAAGTTCTAAAACACCAGCTAAGAACAGAAGATGGAACAAGACAAAGAACCTATTATAAGAATATGCTTCTACCAACACACAAAGTAAATGGAAGGACTAAAGTGGCCGATATACCTGATGCTCTTTGCCACAAATCACCTGGGCCTTGAGGTACTCTTACAAAGCGCTATGCTGAACAAGAATATTAATTATGAGACACTAAAATAGATAACCCTTGAAGTCTCTTCCAGTTCTAGCACTTTAAGGAGAATTATTAAAAATTTATTTGTCATTTTTATGCTTATTCTAAAGTAGGTATTATATATTATATTGTTTAAAATTGTGGCTTAAAATACATTTAGCAAAATACATCATATAGGCAAATCTGAATATGTTTCTCAGAGGTATATATTCACTTAACCACCTCTAAGATCCAGATATAAAACATGTACTTTACCCCCAAAAACTTTCCTAATGCACCTTACCAGTCATAACTAATTGAAAGGTATCAGTTAGTTTTACCTACTCTTGAAATTTATGTAATAAAACCATATAGTATATACTATTTTATATGAGGCATTTGCCTAACATTTTGACTGTGGAATTCATCCATGCAAATTCATGTATAAGTAATATATTTTCTGATGCTTTATAATGTACCTTTATAAAAATAAACCACAATTAATTTATCCATATTCTATTTAAAAATGGGTTGTTTTCACATTTGGGTTGTTATTAATAAAGCTGGTATGAACATGCTTGTGCATGTTTGGTGATATATGCACTAATTTCTCATGGACATAAATCTTATGAGAAAATTGTTAGGTGATAGGTAAGGTATATGTTCAACTTTGGTAAATATTATCAAACAGTTTTTGAAAATGATTGGATCAATTTACCCCCTCATCAACTGTTTAGAAGTGTTCCAGTTGCTCCACAAATTTGCTAACATTTGATATTGTCTGTTTTATAAACTGTAGCCAATTTGGTGGGAATGTTAGTGAGATCTCATTATAGTTATAATTTACATTTCTTGGAAGTATAATAATATTGACCATTTATTCAAACATTTATTGTCCAATTAGATTAAAGTGCCTGTTCAAGTAAAAAAAAAAAAACAAAAACAAAGAATATGCTTCTACTGATAAACACAAATAAATTTGACTGTGATAGATCATAATATTTAAAATAACTTAGTGAGAAATTGAATATGTTTAATCCTGAATAAAAAAGGACATAAAGAATATAATTAAAATGTTCATCAGAAGGGAGGAAGAGGTCTTGCTGCTTTTGCTAGCAAAAATCATAACACTGATGCTGACGCAGCCTACAGTGGTGGGACAGGCACTGCTCCTGCTGGACTCATGGTCTCCCCTGTACCACGGCGACAGCTGCTCCATAGTTTCCTGCTTCCACTGTTGCCCCACACAAACCATTCTCTGCCCAGCGGCCAGAGTTAAATTTTAAAAATATAAATCAGATTGTGACTGCTCTGCTTCACATCCTTTCTATAGTACATTGCCATGGCCTGGAAGGTCATGATCTGGCCTCAAACTACTTCTCTGGACCCATTTTGCTCCATCACCTTGCTTATGATTCCAGAACAGGTCAGCCTTGTTCCCACTGTAAGACTGTTCCATCTGCCTGGACCAGTTCTGTCCACATCTTTCATGGTGGGAGTCTCAATTCAGACATCCCCTCTTCACTGAGGCCTTCCTCGATCACCCAAGCAAATGTGAACTCTCCATCCCATTCTCTATATCAGGACTTTCTTTTAAACTCTTTCTAGCCCTTTAACACTAGGCAAAATCTCCTTCAATATTTGCTATGCACTTATCATCTGATACGTCCCACTAGGACATGAGCCTCTGGAGAGAGGGAACTTGTTCACTAATGACTCTCAGGGACTAGAGTGGTACCTGACACAGATATTTCTTGAATAAGTAAGTAAATAAATGTGCCATTGGCTTGCTTACAACCTTCCCCTACCTCCACTTCCTGCCAAAGGAAATTCGTAATGCGGAGCTAAAGGCAGAAGCTGACTGAAACCAGCCTATCCTCTTTTTATGAAGCTCTTACCAAGTTGAAGAGCAGGGGGTAGGGGGCTCAGAGGGCCAGGAGAGTGAGGGACCTGTCTTTGGGAGAGGAGGAGTGGGATTTCCTTCAGAAGAGGGAGATCTGCAGGTTGGGGAGTGATGAGGTCCTGGAGACACTCCCTTGCAGGCTCCCCTGCAGACATATGAAGCTACTGGATGGAAGAGGGGAGAGGGAGGCAGGCTCCAGGTATGAGAGCCTGGACTGGCTGGGACTCCTGATCCTGGGAGGTACGGAAGTACAGAGTTGAAGGCTTTAGGTGCTCACCTGAGCCTGGACACAGCCTATGCATTAGTCCCCTTTGCCAAACGGTTGGGGTCAGTCTTCTTATTGTGTGGGCTCCTTGTGAAACCTGGGGATGGATGGGTTGGAATAATAACTAAGACTGAGTTTCCTGAAAGCCTGATAGAATTGGGGCCTTAGATTTGAGTTTCACTTGATTTTTTTTTTTTTTAAGTAATAAAGTGGTGGAACATTTCAGGCACATCTGAGTGTGGAAAGCAGAATATACTTGCTGTTCCAATGTCTACTATAGAAACACCCACATTTACAGCAGCTTTCATTTAGTAAGACCTTAGAATGCCAGGCCTGGCCTAGGTACTTTTTATACATTACTCCTCTTAAATTCTAAAATGCGGCTATGAGGGCAGTGTTATTGTTATCTGTCTATCTGTCTATCTACCTACCTACCTACCTACCTACCTACCTACCTACCTATCTATCTGTCTATCTATCATCTATCATTATCATTATCTGTTATTATCTATTAATCACCTAGTGTTATCATTTATCATTATGATCTATCTACCTACCTATCACCTATCATCATATATCATTAACTCTATCATCTATTTATCACCTATTATTATTATTTATCTAGCATTACGTATCTATCATTATCTTTTTACCTACCTACCTACCTACCTACCTACCTACCTACCTACCTACCTACCTATCTACCTACCTACCTACCTACTTATATAGAAGCTGAGGCCCAGAGATGGACAAATAACCCCAGGCCTCTCCAAAGCAGCTGTAGACCTTGGGACAGGCATTCTCCTCACTGCCCAGAGGGAGCTCCACTTTGAGGTCAGTCCTCTTGAGACCCACATCCCTGCCCTTACCCTCCGCCTGTGGGTGCGTGAAGAACTCCTGATCAAAAGTCAATCCCCAGGCTAGGTCTTTCTGCATCAGCTCTTTGTCCTGCTACTGGATATGAGCAAGGGCGGCCAGCCTGCCCATGGATGAGAACAATCACAGTGGTCTGCTCTGCAGGAGGAACAAGGTGTTCTGTCCTGTGAGGTTGCAGGATGACGAAAGGGGGTATCGCTTTCCTCCAGGGATTTAGGTTGGGATGATTTTCAACCTGACCTGAGCAGGTTACAACATGAAAGTGCTCACATAGAGTGTCTGATGTCCTCCTCTCTCTTCAAAACCTGAAGGAGGCACCCAAGGAGACAGAAACACTGCCTGATTCTGTCCTTTCCTCAACCCGCCCATTGCATGACATTATAGGGGGTTTTCTTCCCTCAAAGACATAAAAACATCTCCCTAGAATACCTGGAGAAAGGTAAATTGGCCAAATATCACAGAAAAAAATGTAACCACTTGCACCCTCCTGGAAAAAAACAGCCATCTTTTTTGTTTGTTTGTTTGTTTGTTTGTTTGTTTGTTTGTTTGTTTTTACTGGATGGGACTTTCCTTCTGTTCCCACCCCATACAACCACCACTTCCCTGCACTGTGCCAGCCCTTTCCTAGGCACCTCCAGTACAGTCATACTGCCCAGAGCTATTCCTGGAATTGAGGGAAGGCCCAGAAAAATGAGTTCATAGAGGAGCATTTGAGATTGAATCATTTCTTTCTTGAGAAGTGAGGGCAGGATGAGGATGGGGATGAGGAATATGGTTTAAAAAGAGGAGCCTGGAGAAGAGTATGCTATAGACAAAGGAATGACTATAACAGTGGAAGTTCATTCCACAGAGGCAGGACAGGAACACAGCTGGGACCCCTTCACATTGTAAGACAAGGCTCTGAATGGGGCCTCAACCCTGAGCAATGGGTCGGGCTATCAAGGGAGCTTCTGCGTTCTAGGTTTTTTGAACATGACTAGTTAATCCTAGATGAGACTCTCTGAGGATGCTATATATGCCCCACCTTGTTTCTGCCTGCCTCTCCACAATTCCATGTCCTACCACTTTTCATTCCTGAGACCAGGCCTGCACCCAATGAGAGGAGTAGGGGGCAGCCCAGGAGGGGCACCTGGCTGAGGTCCTAGGGCAGAGGGGCCTCAAATTCAGACACCTGATGGTTGGTGGCATTTATATATTCTCAGCAGGCTCAGAGAACTGGAATTCTCAGGAGTCAGGGCACTTGCAGATTGGCTGCTCAGCTCTCCTGAAGCTGCAAGGAGCTGGGAGTGGTTGGTGGGGTGGCGGGGGTGGGTGAAAGGAGGTATATAATTGGCTTTGCAGAGCAGCTCCCAGCAATAACTGAGAATTGCGGGTCCCCAGTGTACAATTTCTCTAACATTGGTTTAAGGACACTCCATTAGCCTGGCCAAAACTTTATTAAAACCATGCAATAGTCCGAGACTTCCAAACTTCCTTCTTTCTGTCTCCTTTAAACAAATATCAGGCCTGCACAACAGTCTTTAGACCCCCTGCCTAGTCCTGCTCCCTCCCTTATTCGCAAATCTCTTACACTTTATCAATACTCGGCATTTGCTTCTCAGAGAACCCAAACTAAGACAGGAATGGTTCCAGAAAGCAGGAAGAAAGATAGGGCTTGGAGACTGCTTTGCTCATCACCACTAAGGCAAAGAGGACCCCGTCCTGAGTAGACTGTGGGGCACAGAGAGTCCCTGGGACAAGGTGACAGACAAATTGCTGAAGTTTCACAGTTAGTGGCCTGGAAAAGTATCTTCGTGGAGGGAACAGGTGAGAGGAATCACTCTGGGGTGGGAGGGTGCAAGTATCTACAAGGATAGCAGTTTAGCTAAGTTGACTAAAAGCTCTGCCAGGGAGGAGAAACTGAGGGTCATAAATGAACAGTAAAAAAGTTAAAGGCTAAGTGTGAGAGCCAGAGGGTTTTTATGATAGTTTAAAAAGAGGCCCTGTTTTCTGCAGTAGAAAAGCTAACATAGCTGAGACACAGAAGCAGGACTTAAGTTTCATAGGTCTGGAGACACTTAAAAGCTTGGCCTTGACTGGCTGCTATGCTAAGGTCAGAGCCCCCGTTGAAATGTGAGATGAGGGGGACATCTGAATAGATGCTCTGGGCTTGTTCATATTCGTGCCCCCATGAGGTGGCTCTGTAGAGACAACCCACCTCTTTCTAGTAAGAGTTAACATTTCTCCACCCTGGATGATACTGTAGAGGCCTTTCCCCAACAAGGCCTCTCAGGAACTGCCCTCGCCTTCTGATAAGTAGGATTAAATTCCAGGACATGCTGGCCTGATAAGGGAGGAAAGACACTATACAATAAGAGCTATAGGAATTAGTTAGCATGTATCAGCAGCAGCCAGAGGACCTCAGGGATTAGATTTGAGAGTTTTTGATCAAGAGGCAAGGACATAAGGCTCAGATACTTTGACTTAGAGGCACTTTCTTGGGACATGGGATTTAACACCCTGTCAAGGACTCCAGGGGTGGAGGCAAACTTGCTGCTGGGGAAGCCATGGTAGGCAGCCTCCCAAATGGCTCCCAGTGACCACTGCCTTCTGATATTCATGCCCTTGTGTACTCCCTTCCCCCTGAGTATGGCTGGACTTCTGGATTCACTTCTATAAAGAAGGATATGGCAGAAGTGATGGGATGTCACTTCCATGATTAGATGTCTTCAGTCATAGGCTCTCTCTTTCTTTCAGATATGCTCTTTCTCTCTTTCTCTCATAGAACCCAGCCACCACAGAAAGAAGTCCAAATTGTCTTGCTGGAGAAGCCACATGGAGAAGAGAGGTCCTGGAGGATGAGAGGCCACATGGAGGAGAATGGAGACATCCCAGCTGGCACCAACTGCCAGTGGAGTGAGCCTTCTTAGAAGCAGACACTCCAGCCCTAGTCAAGGCTTCAGACAATGCAGCCCTGGCTGAGACCTTGACTGTAATGAGAGTCCCTCAGCTAAGCCACTTCTGACCTGACTCACAGAAATGGTGAGATAATGTATGTTGTTTTAAGCTACCAGGTTTTCGGGAATTTGTTTCACAGCAATAGACAACAAATCTAATCGCTCTTAGAAGCCTGGAGAAAGTGATGGCCCAGGCAAACAAAGTAGAAATGGCTGATTTGCTCCTATTTTACCTTGAAGATACTTGAGGAATCTGACCATTGCTCATACTTTCACATCTATCACTCTGGTCCAAGATCGTCATCTCCTGCTACCCCTTTAAGTGATCTCTCTGTTTTCCCATGGCCCCATTATAGGCTGAACTGTGTTCCCTCCATATGTTGCAGTTATAAACCTCAGGACCTCAGAATATGACTGTTTTTGGAAATAGGGCCTTGAAAAGGAGTGACTAAGTTAAAATGAGGGCATTAGGGTGGGCCCTAATCCAGTCTGACTGGTGTCCTTACAGGAGGAGGAAATTTGGACACAGAGACACAAGGGATGCACCTGCAGAAGGAAAAGACCACATGAGGACACACAGAGAAGGCAGCCATCTGCAAGCCAAGGAGAGAGGCCTAAGAAGAAACTAAACCTGCTGACGTCATGACTTACAGCCTCCAAAACTGTGAGGGAGGAAATTCCTGCTGTTTAAGCCCCATCTGTGGTATTTCGTGGTGGCAGCCCTAGCAAACTGGCATCCCATCCCGCTGCACACAGCCTATTTTCCACGCTGTTGCCAGAGTGACCTTTTGAAGCATATCGCCTTGCTGCTCAGCACTCTCAAATGCTGGCCATTGCACTTAGAGTGTAAGCGTCAAAGTCCTCACTTGGCCTTTAAGGTCCCATTTTACCCCTGACCTCATCTCTTTCCCAGGGCTGCTATGTTGCACAACTCCCGAGGGTGTCCGTCCCCTTCCCCACTTCCCTCCTCACTCTGTACTGACCCCTTGGACATTCCCCAGATACACCAATCCCCTTCGGGCTTCGTGGCCTTCGCACATGCTGCCCTCTGTGCCTAAAACCCTTCCTCTGTCATCCACAGGGCTCACTTCCTCGCTCTGCAAGTTGCTGCCCAAACATTACTGCCTAAGAGGACCCCCCTAATTGTCTGTCTATAATAGACAGACCCCTGCACACTGTGTTTCATCTTTCTTTTAGCACTTAGAATTACCTGACATATCATCATATCTTTCACCATTTACTTGCATACTGATTATCTCCCTCAACTGGAAGGTAAGCTCCATGAAACCAGGTACTTCGTTTTGTTCACATGGGTCTGTCCTCAGTGCCTGCCACATAGTAGAAGCTTAATAAATGGTAGACTTTTTTTTCAATGGAGGGCGAAGAAATTGATGATATTTGGGTCACCGTTAAAACTGATCACTTCTTTCCTTGGTAAAAAGCTCAGAACCAAGTCTGTGTGCTATCTTTAATAAGTACACCAAGGAATTTATATAAAAATTCCTACCTGCTGTTGTCCGTTTCCCCTCTTTTACTTTCCCTTTGCTTCTATTCCCCAGATTGAGATACCCTGAGTGCATTTTGGTAAGCTGTCCTAATTTTTGCAATGACATGGAATAAAATGAAATGAGCTTAACAAAAATGTATAAATGCCTATAGTTTCTGACCTTCTAGAATGGCTGATCTGTGGCTGTTGTGGGGGTGGAGAAAGAAACTTAGAGCGAGTGGACATAGTTGCCCTTGTCCCGGGAATTTCTGGGAGAAATTCTTCAGAAAACCTATAAACTCACTCAGGGATCATTAGCTGCAGCCAACGAAAAGAGACGCCCTTGAAGGCCTCATGGTCAAGAAAATGGACAACTGCTTTGGGAAGGAAAGCGCATCTTCTCAGTTTGTAAGATGTGGGGTCAAGGTTGAGAAAAGAGCTTTTTTAATTTCGCCTGCCCCCAAAGGGCACAAGGGCGGTTTCTGGGTTAACTTCACGGGTGCCTGTGAACACAGGAACACAGCGGCCATTGTCTGGGGTCCTGGAGAACGGGCTCTGCCCTGGCTCCCCAGGGGCTCACACTGCTCACGCTGACTGCTGACTGCCAGGAGAGGGGACACGGGAGGGTGAAGGCTCGGTGGGGATGGTAGCAGAGCCTGCCCTGAAACACCTTACAGACACGTGGGCTGCCCCACTCTGCTCCTCAAGGTCCGCCCTGCAGGCTGAGGCCAGGACCAGGCGTCAGACCTCTGGGGTCCACGTTTCCAAGGCTGGGAGGAGTGAAAGAGCCATGGAAGTTTAGAAGTTGCAGCAGCAGCTTCTCCTCCGGAAGGAGGCTGCTAACTACAACCAGCCCCTCACCAAAGAACTACGAAGAGTGTCAACAGTAAGATTTTCGTGCACTCCCCTGCACCTTCCGAAGCTGTGTCACTGTCAAGGTGAGGAGCCCTGGTATTTTTCCACCCAAGTTTTGGCCTCAGACTCAACGTGGCCTCAGATTACATCCCTTCTTTCTTTGTCTCTTTGTGTTTTGTTGGCCAACACTTTGCTTGGTTGCTGAGGGAAGTCTAGTTGAGTCAGGAGAAAAATCTAGGGTCTGTGAGATGGAAATTCAGGTTTAACTGTTGTAGATCAGAGGCTTTTCAAGTGTCATGGTGCATGGGAATCACTGATGCAACCGTTCTCAAACATAAATGTGTTCAAGAATTGCCAGGAACCTGTGGTTAAAGTCACCTGTTAAAATGAAATCATCCACACCCAAAGCTATTCAGTGAGTCTGGGGTGGGGCAGAGGAGCCTGTGTTTCTAAACAAGTGCCCCAGGTGATTGGATGCAGGCAGCCCGCAGGCCACACTGTGAAAAAGAAGTTTTAGGAAGCTGGTTAATGATACAGGTATCTAAGTCTGGCCATACACCTACTGACTCAGAACTTGCTGCCTTGCGTGCGTCATAATCCACAGAGGAATCCGACACACAGCTAAGTTTGGAACCTACTGCTGCAGAAATTCTCTCATTCAAAAAAATAAATAAGCCAGACATTCACTTTTGAGGTCTCTTCCTCCAGAGGATCTCATCACTGCCTGAAAATCAAGGCACACAGCTGCCAGCACAGAAACCCTGGAGAAAACCTGCACGTACCCCAGCGGCTGAGATCCTTAAACAAAAATGACTACAGAAATGGAAAGCATGATTGCAATCATTTTACAGAGCTTTTCTCTCTTTTCTCCGAAGTCACCTGGAGCTACCCACCTGGCTGGGAGACTGTCCTCCCCCATGTAATTTGGGAGCAAGGGTGATAGCTGTAAACACCAACCACCGGGAGCCAGCATGGCTGGCACACATCCTGAATGCCTGCATTACACACCACCAGATGGGCTCCTCTGTGCCAGGTGCCAGGCTGCTGCAGCTGCCAGAGAGAGAGTGTTCCATTGGCAGTGCTGTCTGCACCTGCAGGGAGTGCTGTAACCTGCAGGAATGCTAGATATGCCTGAGTTCAGACAAACCCTCTGAGGAAAATCAGCAGCCTAGCACCAAATTACAGCTATTCAACTACAGGATCTGTGATCAGACTTGCCTGTCAGTGAGGCTGCTTCTCAGGGGGCCCAGAAGGCTTTGTTTGGAGTTGATGATAAAGCTCAAGTCTCATTCCAGTGAATGTAACCCTTACTTCCCAGTCCTCAAAAGACAAGTGGAATCATGAGCCCGTCTCAGCCTTAAGTTTCTGCCCTCATTGCTCACCTCTGGTAGGTATCACTGGGGTCATTTACGCCATTGCTCTTTCATCTGTTTAACAATGATAATAAAAACTCGCATTGCCACAGGGATTGCTCTGGGCCAGGCATCTTACACAATACCCATCAAACTGTATGAATGAGAGACTCTATCTTACAGGCAAGGGAGCTGAGGATCACAGAAGCAAGGCAGTCTGCCTAGGGTCCTACAGCCAATAAAAGTTCTCGCAGCCTGCAAGACATCAACCATTTCTATGTGCCAGCTAAGGCAATGACCTCTTCCTGCCCTTCAGTTGGTTTATCTCATCCATTTACTCTACAAACAAACCTTTATTGTCCCCATGGGGCCTGCTCCTCAGCCCATCAACTCTGCCACCTCTGGGACTGGCCTTTCTTCCTTTCTACTAGGTTTCTCAGGTGGACTCAACTTTGCTATCCTGGCTCTTCTTGGTGCCTGTCACCATGCTCTTAGACCCTCTGGCTCTTCCAGGGCATGGCCTCTTGAACCTTGATATTCTCTGACACTCAGCCCACATGATGCCACTCCCAGAAGTCACCCCTGACCCACCCTTCCTCATGCTCACGACCTGCTGTGTGATTACATTGCACACTGAAGACGCCTTTACCCAACATGATATCTCACATGAGGCTGACATTCTGCATGTCGGTTTGTCATACTCCCCTATTAAACATTTTGTGAAGCTGGACATCTTGTGCCTAGCATAGTGCATGGCACATTGTGGGTACTCATTGTGTGTCAAACCAGCCAGAACAGACTCACATGCCTTATGTACTGAGGCAGGGGCAGTAAAAGAAAAAATGAACCTGATATTTTAAACAAGAAGGTGAACACAACCTCACAAATGTTGCTTGTGCTTAGCACAGGGAAAAACATGACTGTGATATGTGTGACTCAGGAATCTAACCACTTGGCTTTGAGTACTGGCTCTTCCACTTACTTTGTGATCTGCAACCAGTTATTTTACCTCTCTGAGCCTTAGTTCTCTCATCCATCTATAAAATGGGAATAACGAATCTTACAGCATTGTGTGAGGGGTAACGGGATAATCCATGTGAAGTGTTTAAAAGAGTACATTATTAATGTTCAGGGAATGTTTTATCTTTATATATTTTGTTCTCAATAAATGGATTTGTTAGTCTATGGCCATGTCATCCTGAACAAGCCTGATCTCATCCTATCTCAGAAGCTAAGCAGGGTCAGGCCTGGTTAGTACTTGGATGGGAGACCACCTAGGAATACCTGGTGCTGTAAGCATTAAAAAATAATAAATAAATAAATAAATAAATAAAATGAATTTGTTAAAAAAGAGTGAGGGAAGAAACTAAGAAGAAACAACAGCAATAGTATTTTTTTATGGTGACATTGGTTAACGAAATGCACTAAGTTTCAGTTGTACATTTTAACAGTGAGGTATATATATATTTACTCTGTGTTTACCTCCCATAGTTAGATTTATTTCTGTCACTACATATTTGACCCCCCTTTACCCCATCTACCTTCCCCCTCCTCCGCCACACCCTTCCCTATGGTAACCACTAGTCTATTGTCCATGTCCATGAGTCTCTGTTTGTTCATCCTATTTGTTTGTTGCTTTTAGGTTTATATCCCACATATAAGTGATATCATGTGATTTTCTAATTTTTAGGCCTGGCTTATTTCACTTAGCATGATTTTCTTGAGGTCCATCCATGTTGTCGCAAATGGCAGTATTTCATCTCTTCTTATGGCTGAGTAATATTCCATTGTATATATATGCCACAGCTTCTTTAGCCAATCATCTATCATAGGACACTTCAGTTGCTTCCATGTTCTGGCTACCGTGAATAATGCTGTTATAAACATCAGTGTGAAAATATCTTTTCAGATATGGGTTTTCAAGTCTTTGGGGTAAATACCCAATAGAGAGATTGCTGAATCATATGGTAGATCAATTCTTAGTTTTTTGAGGAAACTCCATACTATTTTCCATAGTGGCTCTACCAATTTGCAGTCCCAACAGCAGTGTATGAAGGTTCCTTTTCCTCCGCATCCTCTCTAATACCTGTTATTACTTGTCCAGCAACAGTATTTTGAGAATATGGTACAAACCCCCAGATCAGAAAAAAAATGCAGATCAGAGTGACCAACCAGAGGCCCAGAGTTTTAAAATTTTAATTAGCTGTTATATTTAAAAGTGAAAAAAACTTCACATTAAGAAAAAAAAAATCCAGAGTTCTGACTTCTTTTGAGAAATTGGAAGAGTTGGAGGCTCTGAGGTTCTATTTGCCCATGGCAACAATTACCTAGATTTGTGTCGTCGCTGCCCACCTAAGAGTGAACACACGCCCTCCAGCTTGCCCCGGCCACTCCACCCAATTACCTGGCCCACCTCACACTGCAGGCGTTTGAGTTTGTGACCCCTGCCATAGATGATGCCTTCTCAGTACCAATATAATTGATTCCTATGTGCATTTCTCCTTTGCTCAAGAACCCAGTATATCTCCTTTACTACTTATATCACTGAATTCAATCTGGGGACCCATCCAGTCTCACTTCCCATGACTCCCCTCATACCCTCCCTCCCCAAAAGGCTGCCCTTACACCCCAGCTCCTCCCTGCCATGGGGCTGGGACGGCATCTCCCTCTCTTCTGATCACCCGAAAGCCTCTCACCAATCAAGGTTTAGCTCATGATCTCCCTCCCGAGCTTCTCCCGCCCTCTGCAGCCCACAGAGCAGTCTTGCATCCCCAGGCTTGCACTACACCAGGAACAGGAGCAACAACTTATTCAAGTGTGGTTGGGTGTTCTGTCTTTCCCCTGAACGGAAATCTGTCCTTTTCCACCCAGTGTCTCCTTTCCTTCTGTTCTCTGGGGTCCCTGTTTTTGCTGGATCTATCTCTGGATTTTTGTGATTTAAAACAAAACCAGAATGGGGCGGGGGTGGGGAATAGGACAAGAGATGTGGGAGGCTAGGGAAAAAGGAAGAGAAAACTGGCAGACCTGGGGAGCGGGGAGGTTGGGCAAGAAGGAGAGAGGGAGGGGCTACAGCAGCAGCTGGGTGTGAGAGAAGGAAGAGAAAGGACAGGAGATGAACATCACAGTGTGTGTGCTTCCATTCTGTTTCCACATGCAGGCGAGCTCCCTCCATCCTGGGATCCTGGTGGCAATCCCACCTTCTACAGGAGATTGGCGGCTCATGAGGGCTGACACCTTAATGCTTAGTACTCCTTAATACCCCTCAGGGCTCAGGGACTGCACAGGTTCATGCAGAGTGACTGACCTCAGTGTCCTCAGGTGTCTTCAGGTAAGTGACCTGGAGAAGATGTTGGGCCTCAAGATGTAGACTCTTAGATTTCACCTCTTGGCGGACGCATGAGGAGACCAGATAGCAATGTGGTTCTGTGTCTCGGCCAATAACCAGGAAGATGCACTGGACTAGAGAGCAACAGTTCTCGAGCTTGAGCCTGTATCATCACCATCACCTAGAATAGAGGAGGAAGGAGCAGACACTTGTTAAAACAGAGGCCGCTGGGCTCTACCTCCTGGGCTTCTGATTCCAATGATCAGGGATGGGGTCCAAGAATCTGCTTTTCTAACAACTTCCCAGGTGATGGATGAGAGTCACACTTTCAGAAACCCGGGTCTAGAGTCCAAGGCTGAGGTCTATCCTGAAGCCACATCACTCAGCACTTTACAGAAAAAAAAAAAAAAAAAAAGTAACAGTCCTCTCCCCTGCCCTTCACTGACAGGTCACTTTACAGAAACCATAGATGTCCATAGTGGAGGGTGCCCCCTGGTGGCTTTGATGGAAAATTACCTGAACTGTAAAGCAATTGCTCATGTGCTTAACAAGGTTTACAAAACTAATTTATTTGATCTGCCTGACAAAAGGTTCAGGGAAACCCGAGATGTTCATCATTCATCATATCTGATCCACTTGTAGAGGAGGGGCCAAGAATTCAGTCAGGTGTGTGATGAGTCAAACGCTTGGCTCAAAGCTGCCAGGGACAGCAGAAATGATTTATTCTTGTGGCTCTGGGATCAGAAGTGTTTTAGGAGAATAGTCCAAACCAGATTACTCACTAAATTCTCTGTTGAAGACTATGCCTTTGTAACATAAATTAGAACTGAACATTTCAAAATTCTGGAAGCGCTACGTGACTAAGAAGGAACCTTGAATAACTTTGAACCATGCCCCCCCCCAAACACACACACTTTCCTGATATTAGAAAGCTGGCATTAACTGCGCTCCAGAGCATAATCGCTCTAGAATCCAGTTTTGCCACCAGTTGATTTAGCGCAAGGATGCAATTTCTCTGCTTTAGCATGAATCACAGTAATGTTATAGGATTTGCTGTCACCTTCTGGTCAGTCCTGGAATGTGCAGGAGTTGGTCGCTAGGAAACACTGTCAGCTAAGCCGGCTTCTAGGATTTGAATGCATTAGAATCTCCTGGGGAACTTGTAAAACCATAGATTTCTGAGCTCCGCCCCCAGAAGTTCCTATTCAGCTGGACTGGGGTGGGACCTAAGAATTTGCTTTTCTAATGACTTCCTGGGTGATGCTGATGCTGCTGATTGTGTGCAGGCCACTTGGAATAACACTGTGCTGTCCAAGACACATGGATGGCATTTGTCTGCTAGTGCCACATATTTCTAGAGCTTGATTATTAATCAGCCAAAGTCCATAAATAACCAAGAGCTTCTAATTCAGGGTTTCTCAGCCTGGGCACTTTGCTAATCTGACCTGGTAATTCTTGGTAGTGTGGGGAGGAGGGGTGGCTGTCCTGTACACTGCAGGATGTTTAGCAACATCCCTGGTCTCTACCCACTTAGATGCCCTCAGCAGCCCTCTCCTCTCAGATGTGGACAATCAGACATCAGACATGTCTCAGGCACCACCAGGTGACCCTGGTAGGCAAAACTGCCCTCAGCTGAGAACCCAGCGTTGAAAGGTGGGCAGATTTTCCTCACTCTCTGGGTAGACTATTAGGGCCACCTTGATCATTGCCTTAAACACATATCAATACTGACATATAGTACACTCTTGGCTCTTTAGATTTAAATAATTACAGACAAAAAATACCTTACATTTGTTGGATACCTATTATGTACAAGGTGCTCTGCTAATAATTTTTAATTACTTTAATTCTCACAACCATGCTTTTAGTGATGTGGAAACTGAAGCTCCAACAGGTTAAATATGATGTTCAAGGTCATGGTTAATATCGGTTGGATCTGGGTGGGGCAAGGGGAGTATGGGGCTCTCTAGATCAGTGCAGTCCAATAAAAATAGAAAGCAACTCCCATATATGAGCCATATGTATAATTTTACATTTCCTAGAAGCCTCATTAAGAACATTAAAATTAATTTTAGTATTTAACCCGATATTTTTATGCAAACTTTAATTATTTTAACATGAAGTCAGTATATTTTTAAATGCTGATATATTTCACATTCTTATTTCACATTCTATATTTCACCTTTTTTCTTTTTTTCTTTTCTGAAATCTGCATGTGTTTTACACTTACAGCATATCTTAACTTCCACTAGCCACATTTCAAGTCCTCAAGAGCCACACATGCTGCAGCCTGCGCCTCTGGATAGCACAGGTCCAGACACTTCGCCTCCACCCAGCCGCCCTCCAGCTGTGATATGTGGAACAGCATGCACCAATTTTATTTCAATGTCCTTCCATTTCTGCCTGTATTTCAGTCATTTTATCAGACTCACATACCTTTTCAGGTACTATGCAATTTGTTCTTGGAATATATGTGCTTATTTGAAAATGAGGTCTATAGGTTAATTCAATTTATCAAACAGTAGATACGTCCTCTGGTGGTCAGAGTGATGACTATTATCTCATTTTAGTTCCAATCGTTTTTCCAGTGGCTGTGTTCCCACAGTCTGTTTGTACTTGCATAACAGAGATCATTCATCTTATCTGATGCCAATCATGGAGGCAAACACTCATACTCTTGGGTCTTTTGGTTTTTCTCTAACATTCAGGAGAGTTCATCCTCATTCGAGGATTCTGCCTTTTCACTGGTCCCCAATACAACGTTCCTCCCCATAATTCCTCACACTGTCCTTATGAAACATTTTTAATCACTTAGGAAACCAATCACTCTCTAAAAAATTTTGTCATAACCCACCCACCCAAGTCTTATCACATTTGTTCATATGAGTTTTACAGATATGGAAATCAAGAAAGACTTGAATACTAAAGTCAAATTATACCAATAAAAAGTATAAATGAGAGCTATTCCTTATGAAATGTCTCCTATGAGCCACATACTGTGCTCAGCACTTGACATTCATGATCTTATTTGTTTCTCTTAATAGTCCTATGGGGTGGGTGCTATTATGACTGCCATTTTTAGAGATTGGGTAAGGGAGGTAAAATAGTGTTCAAGTAACTTGCCCAAGGTCTCCCAGCTAGCAACTGGCAGAGCTAGGAGTGATATCAAGGTCTGATAACAGAGTTGATCTCCAAACCTCTATGCTCCACTGTCTGAAAGATGATTTGCAAATGTTCTTGTTTCTGAGTTTGTAAGAATGTAGTTCCATAAATTACACACCTTCCCCAGCATACCATATGCCTTCTCTTGATGTGGAAGAAAAATAAATCTTTGGCATTTTAGGGACTGTCTCTGAAGCACGCTGCCTGAGCTTCTCAGGAAGTCAGGCTCTTGCCTTGAACAGGGGGCTGAGATTAGGTCCGTTAGGAGCTCCAACCAGGAGGCCAGCAAGGTCACCTCAGAACCCAGAGCCAGGAGAGTGTAGGGGCGGAAGCCAGGGCATTGTGGGTTTAGGAGTGAATGGGAGTGGGGATGTGGAACTGTGGAGTGAAGACAGACCTCCATGGGGAGGAGAGAGAGAGAGAGTGGGAGTGGATGGGAGATGGGGCTCAGAAGAAGCTTTGCTTTTGCTTTGCAATTTTGATTTGTTAAAGACCTGAGCATGTTGCAATGCTGATGGGGAAAAAGCTAAGGGAGCTGAAGACACAGGAGAGCTTGCAAATCAGCAAGGACCCTAAGAGTCAGAACAGGAAGGTATTTGAAGCCCATTCCCAGGAAACACATTTGTCAGGTTTGATGCCAAAGCCTTGCCGCTGCATTGCTCTGTCACCTCCTGTCACTGCCTGATGGTCCACCACTGTCAAGTCCCCATGACCAAGTGAAAGTGGGGAAGTTAAGTGTTTACAGTTGGAAACATTTTCTCCCCACTGGGCATAACTTCACACTGCTTCCAGTGAGGAAATACAAAACACACGATACCAGAATATGGATCCTGGGGCAGTCCCACGTGCACGTGACATGGTTTGATGTAAGGGACACTAAGTCTGTCTCCACCTAAAACAGCTCCTACAGCCTGCCTCAGGTCCCTGAAATATTGAATCATGTGAATTGCCTTCCTTAAGAGTCCTGTTAAAATATAAACAGGTCTAAAACAACCTGGAAAGACCACCCATGTTCATAGCAGCCTATTCGCACTGGCCAAAAGGTGGAAGCGACCCAAGTGTCCACTGAGGATGAATGGATAAACAAAAGGCGGTGTAGTCACACAATGGAATGTTATCAGCCTTAAAAGGGAAAGTGGTTCTAACACATGCCACAGCGTGGATGAACCCTGAAGACATGTGCTAAGCAAAATAAGATAGTCGCGAAAACACAATGCTGTATGATTCCACCCATATGAGATACCTAGAGTAGTCAAATATGCAGAGACACAGAATAGAATGGTGGAGGGGGAAATGGGGAGTTACTGTCTGATGGGTACAGAATTTTGGTTTTGCAAAATGAGAAGAGTTCTGGAGATGGGTGGTGATGGTTGCATGACAATGTGAATGTACATAAGTTCACTGAACTGGATGCTTAAAATGGTTAAGATGGTGAATTTTATGTTATGTGTATCTTACCACAATTAAAAAACAAAAAACAGAAAACAAAAACCCAGGTCATTTAAAAGGGGCTCCCTTGTTCTCTTTTATTATTCTCTTTTATTAATTTGGCTCAGCTTTGCTTTTCGGCAAAGGAAGCTCAGCCAAGAGAAGGACATCACAGAGCTGGGATCTGGGTGAGTGGGCGAGAGAGACAGGAGTCACAAGCACAGTAATTCACTGGGCTCTCACACGTGCTTTGAGAAAGGCAAGATCTCGAGTTCCCATCTAACCTGAGGGGGACACCCCGACGGGGTTCTCAGCAGCCACAGGAGAATGTGAAGGAAGGAAATTCTTCCCAGACATTGGGGAGCAGTTTGAGGGAGGAGGGGAGATGTCAGTCTCTGTAGACTCCACACTATTACTGAGAGCTGCTAGACTAGAGGCCTTTCTCCATGCTGTAATTGTATTGCACAGTTATTATTACTAATTAGGCCCCTGTGACTCAGAGCCACTGACTTGTTTGAAAAACCTTCTTTCTCCCAGATCTCCCCTCTTATGAGCTGGTGTAAGAGGGGCCCTACAGCTTGTCTCAAAGTCAAGGGTGAGTGTGAGGATGGTGGAGCCACGACCATGACCAGAAGGCAGGAAGGGGGTCGGGGTGATGGGGTTCTCGGCCTTGTGCTGGCACCTCCTCAACTCTGAGACCTCGGGAGAGAAATCCATTTTGGTCAGAGAAAGCAGCACTTTAAATCTCTCTCCTTAATGAGGGAGACAGAATTGTTGTACTAGTATGGAAACACTCAAGGAAGAAATACATTTTATTTCATGAATCTCCAACTTGAGTCCCAAGCTTAATGGATGCTATTTTTATCAAATACTTTCTATTCTGTGAAATGCTTTTCCAGCTTCCTATTATGAGACAAGTCAGGAAAAGTCCATATTTGCTTTCTCTTCCTTCTGGCTTCTCTCTCCCCATTTGTGAGAGGTGGGAGTGGTTTTGAGGAAGTGGAGTCCTTTCAATAGAATGTAAGTGACAGCCATGTGAAAACTCACCTTGGTGCCAAGACATCGGAAATGGGCTCTGCCTCCTCTGCAAATGACATCTCATCCTGGCTTCATGCCGTCCCAGATGACATTAACTGATGGGACAAGAAAAATACAAATTTTAGAGTATTTATAGCATCGTTTCTCCCCATTCCCACTTCCCGTAAAGAAGGATTTTGTTTTGGCCAGCTAAGTTCTGGAGCCTGTCATTGCAGAACATAGAAAAACATGGGATGGGATTTTAAATGTGCAGTGTCTTTGGTGGAGTGGCTTTATGAGGCCACTGAAGAAAAAGGCAGGAGATTACCTACTAGAGAAAGCAGAATAGATCAGAAGGTGAGAGGAACGTTAAGGGAGATAAGAGCCAGTGATGGGTTGAACTTGGAGGGAATTCAAGAGATAAATTAAGGGGGATTAGAGTAGCTGCTGAGTGTCATGAGGAAAATTTGAAAGAAATATGGGGATTTTTAGAAATGGTGTTGGTGTTATTAATGGAATCTAGCCCCCTTGGCATGTTTAAGAGATTTCAATAAAGACATAAATTGGTTTCAATGCTATTTTTTTGTATGAGGATTGGGTTTGTTCAAGACAGTCTGGGCTACTAGAGGCTAAGGATCATGGTGACGGAGACCCACCCCTCACCCTTTTTCTTGCATCACACAGTCTGTAGTCTAGATATTTCAAACTTGTGTTCTAGGGGCTGGGTTTGGACTGAAGATGTGTCTTGTGTGGTGCGTTGAGAGTTAATTTTTTTTTAAGATACCACTGAAAATTAAGATTTCACATTTTAAAAGCCTGCATTTTCTAATTTTCTTTTAAATATTAGAAAATTTGACATAAGATTCTCATTTTTATAAGGCAAAAATAGGCTCATATTCTCTAGTGAACCCTGCACTCACATAAGGTGAGAACATGCACGTACTCCTGGCCTACTGCCTGCATTTGTAGGAATAGATCATTGGGGCCAGTTCTCCTGCTAAAGACAATAATAAGAGCTAGACTGAACAAACAAAAAACAAACAAACAAAAAAACTTAAACTAAACTAAAATCAGCCTGAAGCCATCAAAAAGTAAAAAGAAATAATGAAGAATTGCTAAACCAAGGTCTGGGAAAAGAGGGCATTCAGAGAGGCCACCCCAACAACTGGGGCCTTTTTTCCCTTTGGGACATTTGCTGCTTCTGGAAGGGACAACTAAGAAACTGAGAGGCTAAGCAGCACCTAGATTTCTTTGCATGGCTAAGGGGACAAAAGTTGGAAGCTAGTACCCACCAAAAGAGAGGGTGCACTGTAACCCCCAATTTTAGGCTAGAACCCTAAAGGACTGTACTTTAAAGCTTTATGAATTGGAAATAGGCCAGATTTTGCAGGGTCCCCACCAAGCTTCCAATGAACTAAATTCTTCAAATTGGATTAAGTGATCCCAGATTGTTAGTTTCCCCTGGTGCCCAGCAGAAGCAAATGTTACATCTCACATTACTTCTACCAGCAATTTTTCACTTATAAGTTTAGCACGCATGAAAACAACCAGATGCATAAGGAAATACGACATGAATAAGATCCAGCAGAAACAATTACAATAAAAACAATCCCAGAGAACTCTAGTTACTGAAGTTATCAGACACAGACTTAAAACTACTTATATTGACTGTGCAAAGAAGATAAAAGATTGAAAAATCTGGCAGAGAACTGGAAACTCAAAAGAAAAAGGACAACTGAAAAAAAAATCAAATAGAGATTTAGAATTAAAAGATATAATAATGAAAGTAAAGAGCTTGATGAATGGGTTTAACAGAAGATTAGACACAGCTGAAGAGAGAACTGATGAAGTGGACAGTAGGTAAGAAGAAAAAATTGAGATGGAAAGACAACAGGCTGGAAACTACTACAAAAAGAATGAGAGATATGGCAGACAGAGTGAAGAGTGAAGTTCTAGAAGGAGAAGAGAGAAAGAGAATAGAGCAGCAGCAATATTTGAAGAGAAAATAGTTGAGAAATTGCCAAAATTGACTAAAAACAACAAGCCCCGAGAGGTTCAAGCAGGATAAATAAAAAGCCACATGTAGGTCCATCATAATTAAAATAGATGAAAACAAAAGACAAAGAGAAAAAATGTCAAAAGTGGCTACCATCACTTGAAAAAAAAAGTAGCTTACTTCTTGACAGAAACAATGGAAGTTAGAAATCAGTGGAATTTAAATATTTTTTAAGTCTGAAAGAAAACAACTGCCAACCTAGAATTATTTCCCCAGAGAAAGCAGCCTCCAATAATAAAGGTGATATTAAGACATATCCAGGGTTCTTTACCAGAAGAAAATACTACAGGGTGTTATTTAAACAGAAGGAAAATTATTTAAAATAAAAGGTTATAAATATAGAAAGAAGTGAAGAACAATGCAACTGTTAATTTGTACAAAACAACATAACAATGTCCACTGGAGGTTAAAAAATTAAAATATACAACAAATATATATCAGTCAGGAGGGAGAGATATATGAAATTAAAATATTCTAAGGTACTTGTATTATTATGGGAAAAGATAAAATATTAATTAACATTAGGCCTTGATAAATCAAAGATACATATTATGATCTCTGAGATAACCTCTAAAATAGTAAAAAAGGATATAAATGTCAAGATTGTAAAGGGAAAATTAGTATATTCAACCACTCCAAAAGCAAGGGAGAAAGCAGAATAAAAAGGACATAGATTGAATGTCTACTTCATTCCAGAAAAAAAAATTTTTTTAAAAATAAAAAGAATGGAGAACATGTGAGATAAATGAAAATACTTAATAAGATCGTAGATTTAAATCCAAATATGTGAGTAATTACATTAAATGCAAATCAACAAAATAATTCAATTAAAAGTCAAAGAGTATTGAACTGGATAAAAGAATTGATATACTTTTTGTAAGAAACACATCTAAAACAGTTTTTTAAATACTGAAAATAAATGGTGGAAAAATTATACTAACATTGATAGTATATGTTAATATAAAAATAGATTTTAAGCATTACTATAACTAAAGGATATATTGTAATGATAAAAAGTTCAATTGTATACTTCTTGAACACTTCTTAAAATGTAATTTTAGAAATATGAAGCTATAATGAACCCCCCCCCAAAAAAAACCAAGCAGAAGCGAGCAGTTAAATGAGTAAGGATATGAATAATTGAACAAGATTAGCAAACTTGACTTAGTAGACTTATATAGAATATTGCATCCAACTATTATGGAATTCATGTTCCCTAAATATTTATTACTCTTCACTTTCCAAGCAAATAATAGGGCTGAAATTCTCTACCTCATTTAATGTTAGGTGTGGCCATAAAACTTATTTTGGCCAATGAAATGTGAGTAGAAGTAACTTCTAGGTGCTGATGGATTAGTAAAGATATCAATAAAGATATTCCTTTTCCCTCCTAAAAGGAGAAGGCTGCAGCTCTCTCATCTGGGTGCTTGCCTGAGGATGAGAAGGAGCAGACAGAGCTTGCCAGCCAACCTGTCAATGGACATGTTGATGTTGGTAAGTGGGAAATACACCTCTGTTATTTTAAGTCACTGTACTTTGGGGATTATTTATAACCATAGTATAACCTAGTCAATTCTGACTAATATAGGCAGAAAAAAGAGAAGGGCTTTTTTCTCCAGCCACAGAGGTAAGTCTTCTTGAAAGAGTAATTAAGTCCTCGTGAGTTCGCGGTGGCTTAAGCTCCAGGGAGGTAAGTGAAACAGGGCTGGAGCAGGAAAAGAAGCTTCCAGAAGGAGCTTGTGAAGACTGGCTGGAGGCAAGTTTGGAAGAGCCATGGACTTAACAGTAAGACATGGATATTGTCCTGGAAGTTGAAGGATCTCTAGTAGTCAGTGACAGTTGAATATTGGTAGAAATGGAGAAAATGAACAGGGGAGAATCAAATTAGGTGAAAGGAGGAAACAAAGTAAAGAATTATTCTCAATAAACATGTTACACACTTATTTTTCCTGCTCTCTAGAGGTAGCCATTATTAAGGATTTGGTAAAAATTTCTGTAGCAATTGCATATACAAGTAAATACACACAATAAACCAATTTTAAAAACACAAATCAGATCAATTATTTTCTATCAACTATTCTGAAATTTTTTCCCAATTAGTAATATCTTCATGGTTATTTTCAGTGTTGTCTCAAAGAGATTTGACTCTTTTCTTTTTACTGGCTGCTTAGTATGCCACTGTACAGCTGTACCATAATTAAGTAACCATTTCACTGTTGATAGACTTTTAGGTTGTTTTCATTGTTACAAACAATGCTTCAGTGACTATCTTGCAAATAATATTAACACGGTTTAATGTCTTCTTTCTACAGACGATAAGACCAGTTTTGCCACCATTTGAATGGTGAAATTTTTAGGCTAGGTAGCAGAAACAGAACCAGGCAGGCTATTTGAGGTGACAATTTTGGATAGGGAGTGCCTACCATGGCTGGATTATGCCCAGAATAGTGTATTGAACATAGTGGGCACTGAGTGAGGATTTGATAAATAAATGAATGGATGAACAAATGAATGAATCCACGTCTACTGGAGATACTTGTTGGGCCTCCCCTGCCCTCAGCTATAACAGGAGTTCTCAGCTCAGCACTACTGACTTTTAGGGCTGGACATGTCTTTGTTGCAGGAGACTGTCCTATACATTGTAGATGGTTTAGCAGTATCCCTAGCCTCTGTCCACTAGAAGCTACCAGTACAATCCCAGTTGCAGTAATCAAAAACATCTTCTGAAACTGCCAAATGTCCCTGAGGAAAAATAGGTCTGGATTGAGAACAACTGATTTATAATATGGGTTTTATTTGTATAAGGGCAAAGGCTCTTTCTAAAAACAACTGATTCTGCAAAGGTAGATCCTATTTTTACCCAGTCCTTCCATATTAAAATAGCTTTCTTCCTGGTTTTTCACAGTCCCTTCACCGAGCTTCCTAAATACATTATTCTTGGTCCAGATTTCATTTCTCTAGCATCACCTGATACTTCTTCCCATGAACTAGGTCAATCCTCATTACACGCTGTCGATCCCCATTAATACATTCTCTCATCACCAAATAGCCCTACTTGGAAGTACTTATCAAAGTTCAATTCTTACATTTATTTGGATAATTATTAAATTAATCTGTTTTTCTCACTCAACTTACTAGAGTTAGCCACAAGTAAGAATATAGCATAAACCATTGTCAGTTTTCGTTCACCATTTTAAAAGCTAGTGCCCAAAACAATGCTTGACACATAGTAAGTGCTCAATAGATGTTGGATAGATGGATAAATGAATGACAGCCTGTTATGAATCAACAGTAGCCACCCCTAGGGTACAGTGCTCCTGTGCCTTTTAAAACAATTTTTAAAAACAAGGTGCCTTTTAAAACAATTTTAAAAAACAAGTACATTGTTTTTTAAAATTGATATATTAAATTTAAAAATTTAGATGTTAAATGTTCATCTTTAAATCCATATGGAATCAAGAATAAATTCCATCATATTGTAAATACTAGAATTTAAAAATTAAGCTATGACATCATTTTTCAAATGTAACTATTAATCTGTAATTATTATTGCCAATACTCTCTATGATTTGCTTTCACAGTACTCACCCTCAAAATCAAGAAATGGAAAAGACAAAGTTGTTAAATGACAACATTTCTTAATTAATTATTAAGAAAAGCTAGATTGAATTACTAAAAGAAGCTTCCTGTTTGGGGACCTGGATCTGGAGATTTTTACATTCGGTGCAATGGCACCTCAATAAGAACTGTGAAGAGTAAAGGGTATTCTTTCCAGTACTGGAAGGATTATTATGAACCCAGACATGCTCTCATGCAGGCTAGTGTGAGGAAAGCACCTCCAGCAATTGAGAACCTGGAAACGGATTCTCTAAAACGAATCTTTGGTACACTTCTTGGAAGTCTTGAAGACCACCACCCTGGCGGTAATGCAGCCCAGTGACCTGCAGAGGGCAGTGTTGGCCAAGCCGCTGGGCTCCATCTCTGGCACTGTCTCTGAGTAGTAGAGAAAAAATGAGATTCACCTCGGACTCAGTGGGTAGCCCAGGCTGGGCAGTTGTGTGTGTTCCAGCGTGTGTGCTTGCACAGTGAATAATCTATAGCAAACTGGCTCCAAGGGGAAGGTAGGCCAGAGATTCTCCATCCTGTACGTAGAATCACCACCTGGGACTGTAAACAGATGAAAACTTCATTCATTCGTTCTTCCCTTCAAGAACTGAGTTTGGGGAAAGAAATTGAAGGTTGAAGTCATGGGTCTAAATTAACCAAGAGGTTTTTGTTTTTTTCTCTTATGAAACAAAAACACCAGTAAAATCTCAATGTTTATAGCTTCAGGAGGCAGTGAGCAAAGTAGCCAAATGCTGCTGCTCTGAAGTCAGTCAGATGGGAGTAAAGATACTACTCCTTGACAAGCTCACCTTTCCCAGCCTCTGCCTCCGTGGCTGTTGGACGGAACAAGACTTCCTTCCTCCCTGGGCTGTTGTGAGGATGAGTGAGACAACGCAGGAAAAGTGCTCAGCGCATTAAAGCATTTAGCAAGAGCTCAATAAATAACAGTCACAATGGCGAAGATGATGATTTTGAATTGGCATTTTGTAAGAAGTGTCTCAAAACTTTCCATCCAGCTCTGAAGAGGAAGAATCAGAGGTGAAAAAAATCAAGCTGTTTAAATGTTTTAAGTTCTGTGAGCCCGGTTGTTAGAAGCAGAGACAGCCAGAGGAGGGAAGCAGACTTGGCGTGATCCAGTGTCGGAGCTTAGCTCCTTGACATTGTGCCTCCCAGGCTGGAGGCTCCACCCGTGTTGACAAGAGGGTCTGTGTGTCTAAAACAGTGTGTGCGTGATGGGCATCTGTATATGAACTATATGACGTGTCCACCAGCCTCAGACATAAAAGCAATGACTTTGTTCGTTATGTTTATCTCCGTCAAACCTTGAAGAGTGGGGAAGAACTAGTTGAAATAAAGTTATTAATTTGGACTAATTGTTTGGATATATTAAAGGCCCCAGAGCAAGACCCACACCCTTCTGCCTTACACAGGGCAAGGTAACAGGGACTAGTGCAAAGAGGCATGGAGACAACTTGGACGAGATAACTGTCCTTTCACCGGGCAGCTGTCCAGCCTCCAAAAAGATTTTGTGTCCAGTCCAATAATAAGATCACATGGGAGGGGGAGAAATAAATACGCAATTGTTTGTCCTTAGGCTTTCTGCGGGTACACCAGCATCAGCCTCACCGGCAGGCGCCCCAAGAGCGTGGCCTCACGACCACTCCGCGGCCTCTTCCCCAGGCTCCCCAAGGCCCAAGGCCGGGAAAACAACCTGTATCGAGCGGGAGTGGTGCGTGGTTGGCTCTCAGCCCTTCTCTTGGGGCTCCCTGGAGCTCCATTCACACCAGAGAGGGAGCAGGAGAGAGGGGACAATCAGAAGGACAGCTTGACTCCGCGGGGACAAGGGCATCGCCTCCCTTTACTGAAGGACACTCCCGCCTGATGGAAAATGGACACTCCCCTCCTGCAGCGCCCTGCCCTCAGCGATCCTGGTAGGGCAGTGTGGACGCTGTAGGCTGCTGGAGCTCCCGTCGCCCCAGACAGAAAGCACCCCAGGACCAAAGCAAAGAGGTGAGTGGGTGCATCCATTTCTCCAAGGGGCTCGGACTGTTATGGCTGTTCTGCCTGACTTCAGGGTTGAGCTCAGCATGAATGCTCCCGCATCCCCACCCGGCTTCTTCCCCTTCTCCGGGATCAGAGTCTGTGGGAGGCTTGAGTCTCTGTGATGGATGCTAGAGTAAGATATTCCTGACTACCTTCTCTCATTTGAAGGCCCATTTGCTCCCAGAAAAAAAAAAAATGGGGTAGGTCTAGTTCTTAGCTGGGAGGGGTGAGGGGGGAAGCAGGAAGTGATTTCTACCAAGTGAATTATCTTTGCTGAGATCCAAGAAGACATTTCTCCCAGGAAATCATTAGACAAATCCCATTACAATAGAGTTAGTGCTTAGTTTTTAAAAGCCCTGCATGAAAGAGGAAATAAAAGGATGCCAGCTGATTCTTTGTAATTGGGCAAAAGGGAAACAACAGAAATGGGATATGCAGAGCTTCTTTTCCCCTCAGCCCCTTCCCTATCTCTTCCTGACTTCTTTCAGCCTTTCAAAATATACTTCACAGACCCAAGAACTCTTTTCTTTGATTGAAAACAAATAAAATCAAGGATTTGGGGAGAATTGTGCTGTATGTAAGCAGAGTTGAGGCACAGAGGAAAGAAGTGTATTTTGCAGAGTCCTGGTTTCTTCTTCTGCTCTCCCAAGCACATGACACACCTGTGCTTATTTGGGGACACGTACAGAGGTTTCCGTTGCTTGTGCATGCATACCGTTATTCCTTGGCAAGAACTTGATTCTTTTAGTGAGGATGGACTGAAACCGACTTTGAAAAGACTCAGGCAAAAAATAAAATGAAATTTTTTTCCTTCGTGTAACTGTAAAGGCTGGGGCTTTGCTATGGTTGGATCCAGCTGCCCCGATGATGGCATTTCGAATCTGTCTTTCTCCCATTTCTTGTGTCATTCCCTACCCAGGAAGGCTCATTTATTGTTGTGACATGGAGGCTGCCAGCAGCTCCAGACTGACATCCTGCTGGCACAGCCACTTACCTCAGTCCTAGCTGGAGTCTCAGGGTCATGTCTCACTGAACCAGTGTGCACATCGTGCTCATCCCTGCCACAGGGCAAAGTCATCCCCATCCAAAACCACGTGGACTAAAGGCAACGAAGGGCCAGGTTACCAAAGGTGATCAAGGTGATAGTCCTAGGAGAAGGGGACAGGACAGCCAAGGTTGACAGCAGCCATTGTGCTGCTCTTTCTGCAATGAATGCTCTAGATTGAGTCAAAGCTCCTCCGATATAATTCCTTCCCAGTCCACACAAATTAGTGACAGAAGGTTGCATAGTAAGGGTAATTATTAGCAGAACAGGTGACTAAAACATCCCATGGCATGTCATTCCTAGAGATCCCAATACTGGGGAAGACACAGAACACTTGTCTCTGGCTGTCCCCAGACTACCTACCATGCCCAGACCCACTGGGCACTCACTTGCCTGTGCTCACATGGGTGTGCCCTTCCCTCTGCTCTGCTAATGTGAACTCATCTTGCCTTCAAGGGTCTTGAGGCTTTATCTGACCTGTCCAGGCTTTTCTGCTGCTGTGTCTCTCTCTGAACCTTAGTGACATTAACTCTCAGTGCTGAACTCACTGTTCCCCATTCTTTAAGAACTTCTCACCTTGAATTTTACATTCCTGGGGGAAAATCAAGTTTCATCCTTAGCCCTCTCCATGGTGTCCAACACCAGGTACCTCATGAAGTGCTTCCAATTAATTGAGCCATAGAAAACCAGGCTCCCTAAATAGCTTAGAGAGGATGGCCAGATGAAAGTCCTTAATTCTGATTTTAAAAGTAATGTAATAACTATAGCAAACGTTGATTGAGTGTTGAGTGTATGCTGAAGCCCCTACAGGTACCATCTCAGGTAACCCTCACAATGACCCTACAAGGCTATTATATCCATTTAACAGATGGGGAAACTGAGTCTCAGAGAACCAACTTTTCCTAGATCATACAGCTAGTAAGTGGCAACATGGGCATTAGAACCCAGCTACACCTGCCATCTCACTTTCTATTCCATTTACTGTTTACATGTTTACCAGTGAAGTGTCTTGCTGCCTGATTTAAAGAGCAAGAGGCATAGGTGATCGGTCAGGAAGCGCGAGAAAGCCCAGATATTTTGGACCCCTCTTCTGCTACTGGGGCTCACAGTGCCTCTGCGGGGGTTCCTTAGTAGATTGTACACAGAGGTAAGGGGTCACACCCTTACCCCAACAAGAAGGTTAGAGGCACAGAGATTTCACAAGAAGAGGTGCCTCACGGCCTCTGTAGAGAGCAAGTGCTTTTTAATTAATTGAGGGTTGAGTGCCTTCTGGGAAACCGTAGCTGAAGGGTGGGCTTTAGAATTTAAGCTTGCCCCTCTGGCTGCCCATCATTGTCCATGGCCCTGAGCTTTTTTCTGTCCTGTGACCAGGATGACCAAGCAGAGGGCCTCCCTCAGAAGGTAGCTTGCAGGATTTAAAAACAACCAAATTCTGATCTTAAAGGAAGCCAAACTCTTGATAAAATGGCCAATATATTTGATATTATCTGTGCTTCTCCATCCAGCCACTGGCCTCTAGGCTGATACAGTTACCTGTGTGCTGGGGAAGCACTTGGTCTGAGGGCATCTGGTTTCTGTGATGCACGCTAACCCATTCAAATGGGTGAGCATCTTCTCAAGAGCAGATCATCTTTGATGTATGTCACAAATCCTCACAACACCCTGTGAGAGGGTCAGAGCTCTGGTGTTCTCACAGCCGAGGCACAGTGTAGTCACGTCCCAGATCACACAGGAGCAGAGAGCGGCCTGGACTGGGGATAGAGAAGCTCTGAGGTCATTAGGATCCAAGTCTGCTCACTTCTCCATGAGTTTATGACAGGAAAAAAAAATAAAGTAAAACCAAAAGAATTAGGCTAGGTAAAATTCTTTGGGTAAATCTTTAAGAGAAAAACCACCATGACTAGACCCAAGAGAAATGAAAACATGTCCACACAAAAATTCGTATGCAAAAGTCTATAGCAGCATTATTCATGATAGCCAAACAGAGGAAGCAAATCAAACGTCCATTAACCGATGAGTGGAGAAATAAAATGTGGCCTTCCCATGCAATGAAATATTTTTCAGCAATGGAAAGGAATGACAATCAGATGAACCTCAAGGACATTATGTTTTTTAAGGAAAAGAAACCCATACTATATGATTCTGCTTCTATTAAAGGGCCAGAAAAAGCAAATCTATAAAGATAGAAAGCAGATTCGTGGTTGTACAGGACTGCGTGGAGGTAGAAGTGGGGAATGATTGTTCAGGTATATGGGGTTTCTTTTGGGGATGACAATAATGTTCTAAAATTAGGTGGTGGTGGTGATTGTACAATGCTGTGAATATACTAAAACCACTTAATTGTATACTTTAAATGAGTCAGCCGAATGGTACATGAATTACATCTCAATAAAGTTGCTTTAAAAAAAAAACATAGCTAATGAAATAATTAACCCAGTGACAGGACATCCCTGAAAGAAGTAGTCTCACCCTGTCTGCTCTGATGAGCTTATGTCTTGTCTCACTGAGCTTGGCCACAGGCCACCCAGACAATTCAAGTGGAAAGGGTATAGATAGAAAAGACAGGACCCATAGATGTCTCCCTAGAATGTAAACTAGGAGGATTCTTTCCATCTTTTTTATGTAGATGATTTAAAAATTTATGGGGTTAATCTCACAATTCTATTTTCATTTCTGGGTTTCCAATTATGCTTCCTAAAGCATTCCCCATTCTAGTATTATAAATCTTATTAAACTAATGATTTCCTGTAATGTTTTTCTCTAATGATTTGTCTTATTATGTTTAAAGCTCTGATTCATCATGAACTTAAGTAACAAACTGGGGATCCAGGTTCTTTTTTGTTTGTTTTGCCAAATGGCTCATCACTGATTAGATCAGGAGTTTCTAATTTGTGATTAAAATGGACTTGATGTATCTTAAAACTTCCTGAAATTAAATGTAAAAAGGTGTGTGTGTGTGTGTGTGTGTGTGTGTGTGTGTGTGCGTGCGTGCGCGCGCACGCGCCCACGTGTTCAGGGAGCAGAGTTAAACAGCTTATCAGATTCTTAAGGGTTTTTGTGACTCGCAGAAAAATCATTGGGCCCTCTCTATAGTCCATAACCTGGGGTCCAGGTAGGCAGTTATGTACATTCTACCACTGAGGCAAAATCTGAGCCAACAGGGAAGTTGGTAAAGAATTACAAGGGAGGCCTGAGTGACGACTCTTGGCGAAAGTTCTCTGTCACATGTCAAGTGAGAGTCACATCATCTTTCAGTTTGACATTTTACTGACACAGAAAACAAGATGTGTCTCTCACTGGCTTCCCCTGGGCCTATAAAAATTTAGGTTTTTAATCATCTGAAGAACAGTGGAGCTGACCAAATTTGGGGCCTTCTTCTCACAGACTTTGAGGAGACTTACAGTCCAATAAGTATAAAAGAGTAAATATAAAAGTAAATATAAAACTGCCATTACAAAGAAGATTGCAGATCCTTATGTGCAGACTTGAGCATTTGTGTGACACACACACACACACACACACACACACACACACACACACACACACTACCCACTGTGTGCCAGACATTGCCTAGGCTGGTTCTCAAAGTGTGGTTCCTGGACCAGCAGCCTCAGCATCACCTGGGAACTTGTTAGACAGGCAGATTCCCAGGCTTACCGATGACCTATTGAATTAGGTACTCTGGAGCTGGAGCCCAGCAATATGCATTTTAATAAACCATCCAGGTAGTTCTGATGTACATTCAAGTTTAAGAAGCACTGGTCTAGGTACTGGGGATATAATGGTGAAAAGACAGATAAAATCCTGTCTTCTCATAGAGTTTACATTCCCATGTGTGTGGTAGGGGAGAAAGAAAACAAGTAAGTAGATAAATACCTGAATACAATACTTTGCAGATTTTCCCATGGGTTGCCCATGAATGTCTGCTTCATTTCCCTTTGCCCTGTTTAACAACTCGCTCCCCCCGCCAAACCACCCGTCATCTTGGCAGCTGGTTCACCATGAGGCCAGAATGCCCTTCATCTAATTGCATGATTGGGCATAAACAGAAGGAAATTCTTTGCTGGAGGGAGAGAATGGCATGCAGCATCTGATTTCTCCTGTCAGCTGATTAGGATTTGTTGTGTCCGATCAAGGTCAAATGAGATTGGAAAGAAAATGCAGAGTGTCTGGTGTGTGTCTCACATAACTGTATTATTTATGTAAACAGGGTGAATGAAAGAGAGATTTTAACATGAATACTGAATGTCAGTCTTAAAATTCAAGGTTACGAAGATAGGGCTTATGTGTTACACTTGGAAAAAAAAAATTTATTTGTTGGGAGCATTTTGAACCCTGCTAATTCTATCATGCTCTGATTCTTCTTTCATGTTGGTGCAGTTTAAAAGTGATAGTTTTCAGTCTTGGTTCTCAGAGGCACTGAGCATAGAGTAAATCAAACCATGAAAATGCCACCTTTTACCTTTACTGCCCTTCTAAAGCTCTTATAAGACATTTAGAGCCACTTTCTATAGCAGCAACCACCAAAGTGCTGGGGAGTGAGTCAGTGTCTTAGGACATGGAAGAAAAAAATCTCATTTAGATGTGAATGACTCTGGCCAAGGCCACACCTCTGTGGATAAACCTACCAAGCTTCTACTAGGACTTCTTTCGGTCCTCCATATCTGTCATTTTCTTCCTTTCTCAGACCCAACCCTAGCAGTGCCAGTAGGCTCACATATGTTTTCATCACTGCAGAAATAGCATTAAAAGTGGTCTAGGAACTTTGAGAGAAGATATGGTTTCTGTTACAAACTCTGTATAAGAGCTAGCACACTGTTGATGCTTCATATGTGGCTTTGACAGTTATTATTTCCACAAACTAGTTCCTGGCCCAGAACTGGAGCTACTGTGAGGCCAGACTTTTTGACTAGGTAGCCTCCAAGTCACTTCCCACACTAAGTCACACTGAAGCCCCAAAGCAGTAATATTTTCATATTTCATGGCTCAGCACATCCAAATGTATATCATTTAAAAGATAAATCGAGATACTTAGCATGGGGGCTTGAAATATAGAACCTGAGAGACGTTAAAGTGAAAATTTTTTGTAAATTTCAATATTGAGGTGAACGCCTCATTCAAGTTTTATTACAGTAGGTACTTTAAGGACCGGAGGAGTCATTATGTCCCAGTATTTGGACAGTAACGTTTCTGAACACCCAATATGTAGTAAAGAAATTCTTTATATCTGTAGCTAGGAGTTATAATTTGCCTACAAGCTGGGTGGTTTGTTTTTCTAACTGCACTTGACAACTGAATGCAATGGAAAAATAAAACTAAAATAATGGCTCACACTTATATTACCAGGTTTCAAGGTGCTTTCACACACTTTAGCACATTTGATCGTCACAGTAATCCTGTCGCCGGCTTTGCAGGGAGGGTGTGGTTAGGAGCATCTCATCCTGCCAGGAGGGAAAAAACTGGGAGATCTGAAGAGCTGAGTCATCCAGGAACGGTCAGCATCACAGTGTGAGCGGGTTCAGGGGTGCTAACCTGAGGCCGGAGACCTGGTTGTAGTCACAGTGAGGATTTGAACTAGAAGTACACCTGGATGAGACTCCGAGCCACATCGCTGTCCTCAGATCTTTAGGGTGTATCCTAACTTTAAAATCTAACGTTCCATGTGGTTAAAAAGAGGTAACGTGCACACTGGATGATGTAGCATGATAATTCTCCACTATGGAGATGATTGAACTACTTTTATCTTCCTATAACTCAGAAGGCCCTTTTGAATCATGCACTTAGTTGGGAAGATTACTATTTTTTAAAGTAAATTTCCAGTACCTGACTATGTGGAAGTAGCACTTCATGGAGCTTCCACTTAATGAAGTTTGGGGAAATAATCTTTTTGTATCCCTTCAAGATACTTTAAGGAGAGCTGCTGCTCATCCGTTATCAGAGCTGTGTGATGGCGTGCCCCGAGTTCTGTTATGAGCTGTGAGCTTCTCCCTGGCTCGCCCCTGGAGGAGGCACATGGGTGCTCTGTGCAGACTGTGGAGATCAGGCCTCCACCTTCAGCTTCCCAGAGAGCACATTTCCAGTTCCAATAGGTCAATCTGTACCTGTCTCTCTGAATCACATAAGCCTGGTGGGCAGGCTTATGTGCACACACACACACACACACACACACACACACACACACACACATTCATACTCATACCTCCCAGGCTCAAATGCTTGTATAGTGTACGAGGAGGGGACTGTTCATCGGAGCTATTAATCAGGTTTCCATCTAGTCTCTTCAGAGACACCTCCTGATCCATATCCTTTCAGTCCAGCTTTAGTCCCCACCTTCTGGCAAAGAGTTATTTGCACAGGCAGCCTCCTTCTCTCCTTTCTTCCCTCCCTGTCTTGGCAATGGAATAAAAACACTGTCCTCTGAAGACATTCACACCCCTAAAGCTGGGCTCACCTGAGGATTGGTTAGTGTACCAGGGACAGACTTGGCCACTGGTGAGGGATGGCAGAAATATTCTACCTGCAGCCCCATCTCAGCCCTAACCTGAATGGTCATTGCCTTGAGTGGCTCTGCAAAACACCTCCTGCAAGGCTTGGCTCTGGGAATGACACAGACACACACTCACACACACTCTGCCCCACACAGACACCTACACCCTGTGCAGGGATGCCGGCTGACAGGACAGAAAAGGACTCCCTTCATCTGGCAGCCTTCTGATTCTACAGCAGTGTTTCTGAGCTATGACCTGCTGTTTCCCTGGCAACTGGGGCCTCAAAATAAACAGGATTCTGCTCAGACGGGCCAGTAGTCCCTTCAGTCCAGCCATTTGCCCCAAGACCAACCATGCTAAAATAACACCCGGGATTCTTGCTGCCACTGTCTGCTGTCTCTGCCCCCCTCCCTGCTGGCCAATAGCTTTGCGTTCCTGGGCTCACTCCTTGCTGTCCAGAGTGGGGGGCACCGCGAGCTCTGTGCATGTCTCTGTGGGTGGGGTAGGTATGGGTCGTTGCCTAAAGACAGGTCCCCTCTGCTGATAAACAAGGTCAGAGAGAGACCTAGCGGCTGACATTCTCAGCCCCCACGCCTGCCTCCTTGTCTCCCACACAGCCCTGTGGAACTGGTAGCCGGCTCTGTGGCATGGTATCTGGAGGCGGGCCAGCAACCTGATGTGCGTGCCACGGCCCGTCCCCTCTCCCCATACAGAGTTGCAGTCACGGAGAGAGAGCCGGCTTGAGGCTGCCAGGGAAGCAGCTGCAGTGCGGTGACAGTGACAAGCACAGAGCAGACGACACCAAGTGGATTCCCTTTCCTCTCCGAGGGAGAGAGGCATAGCCCTCAGCCTACAGGCTCTTCAGGTAAGAATCAGGTTTCTTTTCTGGGGAATGAGAGCAGGTTATATCCATAACTGAGGTTGTGCATGCATGTGTGTGTGTGTGTGTGTCCACATGCAAGTTTAAGGCCGCATAGAAAGGGAAGAAAAAAGGGAAAAGTTAAGGCAGTAAGATGTTTTAAGCAGATACCATTGCAACGAGCATTCCAGCAAGTAAACACCCAGAAGCTCCCCTCTGCCTGGATTTAAACCATCGTGCAGACTGCTCTGGAAGCCCAGGCACACAAAAATAGCCCTCGGAGTTTAGAGACGGTGAAAACAGTCCTGTACTGTGCTGCCCATTGTCTTCATTTCCCTGCTGCCAGGCGGATGAGGACTGGAGGGGGCAGAGCGTTCTCATTTACTTCAAGTGCTGGATACGGCCCTTGCGGTTGGCAGCAGCCGAAAGCTTTGGCCTTAGTGAGTCTAACTGGCATTATTCTGCTGTGTCACACTCAGCCTTTTGGGGAGCCTGGAAAGTCAGCTGCCTTGCAAAGCCTATCTACTGGATGGGCACCTTAGTTTTATCAACCTTTTGATATAAAAGTTGGACTGAAATATAGAATTATCTGCATGTGTTTTGATGGTCCCACTGGTCACCTGGATTATTTCTTACCTGACCTTCTGATCATCTTTGAAAATCACAGCCTCGTTTCCGTGACCCTCCAGATAGGTACTGGCAGAGAAGGAGCAGGAGTGGTTAGCCGCTGGGCACATTCTCTGGCCCTTATGCCAAGCCACACCCACGTCACTACTACATGACAAAAGTATGCAAGGCTTCCAGACAGGAGCACTTGAAAAATTCGGACCTCTGGATGCTGGGGTGGGAATTTCAGACGTTCAACCAAGTGCCCATTTTTCAGAGACCCATGAGGGTAGGCACCCACCTTATTTCACCTCTGAGGCCCAAGAGCTCCTTCTGTGCCTCAGCAGAATGCAAACACTGTGCTTTCTCTATGTGTTTAAACCCACCCCCACCTCTCTGCCTTCCTTTCTGCTTTGGAGACCAGCACTCTCCCTTTCATTTGCTACAGGGATTCAACTGTTTATGAGGATGTGAGCATCCGAGCAAAAAGTGAGCCAGGCTCTGTGTGGGAACGCGCCGGCTCGAGTAGCAAAGGTGTGAAAAGAAATGGGCCTGGCTTTGCAGAGTGGTGTCCAGCAAAGGGCTGGCCAGCTGTTTACTGGGGCCATTTGTGTGAATGAGTATGGATTTTGGTGGAGACTGTGATTCACAGTCACAAATTTCCTTTTTCTTTGTTTTCTTTGTGTTGGTCATTGAGGGCTTCTGAGGAAAGTCCCTTTTGAGATTGTATATCTGAAGGCAAGAGCGCCAAATCGGCTGCTATGAGCAGCTGGCAGACACAGGGAGACTTCTTTCTGTTGACCCTGCCTTTCTTAGGAGGAGCAAAGAGATTTGCAAATGAAGTACTTAATCAAAGGCAAAGTTAATACACAAAAACCTAAGGGAAGACACACTGAGTTTCTTATAAACTGCCTCCCAAATCTGCTGTGCCCATAAACTTGTGAGGCTTGCCTGGTTCCAGAAAGGATTTAAGGAATGAATATTCAGTTGATTAAGTGGTTTGACTTTACAGTAGCACCAACCCATGATGATAATATTTTCAATGGTGACAGTGGGTGGACATCTATATGTTCCATCTACCCCTAATGAAGGGGTCATATCCCAAGCAAGACTATATGCTCATTTACTTTGCTGACATGCATTCTGTAGACCCTGAATAAACTATTAAGGATCATGGAGCTGGCAGTTCCGCTCTGCTTGCTTCCAGGAGTGAGGAATCCTGCAAAGTGGAAGGCACACCCCTTCCCTCTCATCTGGTAGGTGATGCTTGGCTAATACAATACTTAGCTTGATTTAGGTGACTGGAAAAATAATCTCCTCATTTGTGCCACAGACATAACCTATTTTAAGTAAATCTAACACCTATACTTGCCCTATAAATTGTATGTAATATTTTTCCTTAAGAAAAGTACTTTAAGAAAGGATTTGCTAATCAACAAGTGTTCATGAGTACTGACAAAGTGTTCCATCTCGAGATGTGACTGGATCCACCCCACCCAACCATAGAGGCGGGAGGGGTCTTCCCTGGGAGGACAGGTAGCAGAGAGTGAACCTGGGTTAGCAGATGTCCAACTCAGCTGGGAGATAAAAGGAGTCCGAAGTATAAGAGCAAGGATGAGCACCTGGGCCAGTGGCCTGCAGGAGAAGACAGAGGGAAGGAATTGTAATTATTTTGAAGCTAAATTTCACTACTTAAAATAAGCAGCCTAACAAAGTGGCTAAGTGCATAGACTCTGCAACCAGACTCCCCAGGGTTCAAATTCAGATTCTGCCACTTAGTCCTGTGACCTTGTGCCTCCATTTCCTCATCTGCAAAATGAAGTAATAAAGTACTAGCCTTGTTGTTGAAAGGATCAAATGAGTAACGCTTTTAGCAGCATGCCTAGTTTATAATGACTGCTATATATTTGCTATAGTAAATTCTGAAAAATCTGCCCACACGTCCATCTGTGCCAATGACCAAAGCGACACTTTATGAGTGATCACTAATGCCACCTTTTGGGCGGCATGGAGGTGCTCTTGCTTTGCATGGAGTTTTACTTGCACCTCTGAGCATTCAGAAATAGAAGAGCTTTTGTGAGGGTCGCCAGTGTTTCTTGAGCTTGGCTTGTACAAATGCCTGGCTTTGTGTGAATGACCTTGCTAAATTCTCATAACAACTCTATGAAGTAGGGGGTGTTATAGTGGCAAGAACTGAGGAACTGAGGTTTGACCATTTGCCAGAGGCCACACAATTACCAAGTGGCAGAGCCAGATATCACACCCAGGCTGCGCTCCTAACCAGGTGGAGTTTGGTGACAGGAATTCAAAAGCAGGTAATACCTGAAAATCTAGAAGGTAGGCTAGGATTTGAAAGATCTGCCAAGAAATGTAGCACCCAACTTGGCCCACAGACAGAATGTCTACCTTGAGGACCTATGACCTTTGGGACGGGGTTCTCTAGGAACAAAAATACATGAAGGCTGTCAAGTGGGAGAAAGTGGGCCTCAGGTTTTCCTGAACCAGGCAGTGAATGATGCCCCAAAGGAGAGTAAATGGTGCCTAATAACAGAGACAGAGGCACAGCAAGGGTGCCAGCCTCAAGTCCCTCAGGCCTAAGGTCAGAGGTCTTCTTGAGCTAAGCCTGAGTTCAGGACTGGGTGACTCCAGCTGTGGAGAGAGGAGGAACAGACAGTGTGGAACTTAGCTTCTGGGTGTCATGAAGTTTACACTGATATAAAAGACTTGGCTTGCCAATGTGATGCCTCTAAATAGAGCATTTAAAATGTGACTTACAGAGATTTGTTTTATACATAAGTGCTCAAGAGCACTTCTCTGACTTCATCCAAGGAAAACTGGCAATGGGAACAGGTGTGATGGGCACATCCACCTTACACCAGGGCTGTGTAGATGTAGAGCTTACTAATGAACAAGCCTCACCTCTGCCCCTCATGGCCTGTGGTCTGGTCCAGGGATTTTCAGATCACAAGAGAGCTTGTTAAAAAATCAGGTTTCTGGATCCTACCCACAGAACTGCTGATTTAGCCGAGTTCCTGAGGGACCCTGGATTCTGTATATCCCAAATAGGGCCTAGGTGATTCTGATGCCTTTGGTCCACAGGCTGCCTTTATGGACACCCAGGTCTTACGGTTGCTCTGGTCCTCTTGTCTTTATTGCTCTTAGTGAGAATACAGAGTGTGTGGCCTGACTCAGTGGCAGTTTGCATCTTCTTTGTCATCACCTTCTTCCTGCATTGCCGTTTTCCTTGGACTAGACCTCTGCCTGTAACCATAGCAGTGACAGCATACCGACTGCCTACTGAGTTGCTGTGTGCCTGGCATGGACGGCACTAAACCCTTCACGTATGCTCTTCTCTCATTCAGTCTTCATGAGCATTCCATGAGTTAGGCACTATTATTATCCACACTGGTAAGTGGCTGGTCTGCCATATGAGCTCAAAACGAGCAGATTACCTGAGCACAGACGCACAACCTCTAGTCTAGTCCATCAGAGTAGTTTTGGTTCTTTATTAGTTCAGCCTTCCTTTCTCCCTCTGGGGTGTCCTTCTCTAGTTAACATTCCTAACTTATTGACTCCCATTCCCAGACTCCTAAATAATTTCTTCAGAAGATGACGTGTCTCTGAGCTTCCCTACTTTTATCTCACTCAAGAAGTCAAAAAAGGTTAGGGAAATGTGCAGGTAGAAGGTAGGTGCTATGGGTTGAATCGTGTTGCCCCTCAAATTCACATGGTGGATTTCAGAATGTGACCTTGTTTGCGATAGGGTCTCTGCAGAGGTGATCCAGTCTAAATGAGGTCATTGGTGTGGGCCCTAATCCGGAGGACTGATGTCCTTATAGAAGGGGAAATTGAGACACAGAGATGCAGACAGCAGAAGATAACAGCAAGAGACACAGGGAGAAGGTGAATCTACCAGTTAAGGAGAGAGATCTGTAACGGACCCTTCCCTCGCAGCCCACAGAAGGGACCAACACAGTCGCTATCTTGATTTTCGACTTCTGGCCTCCAGAGCTGAGAGAGAATAAATTTCTGTTGTTTATGCCACCCAGTCTGTGATTCTTGTTATAGTATTCCTGGCAATCTACTCAAGTGGGAACCAGATTCTTGGGTGCCCCCTTAGGCCCTGACTTTGGGATGATCGAGTTGAAGGCCAACACATTATGCCAAGTTGCAGCAACTTTTCTTTAACTCTGAGTGCTTTTCTATGTGCTTAAACAGTGTTCTGGGGAGCCACAGGTAGACCCAAGGCCCAGGACAGAAAAAGGAATGAATAGAAAAGATGAAGAGGGAGGAGGGAAAGGAAAGGAAAGTAAAAAGGAGGCAGGAGGAGAAAGAGGAGAGAGGGAGGGGGGACTGGGATGGGGCACACACTTGAGGGCCTCTAGTGACACTTCAGGCTCGTTCATGTCATTTGTAGGGCACCTCCTGTGTGCCTGGGAGGGCGCCAAACACTGGCTGCAACAGAGCCTGGAACTGCTAGACCCAACCTTCATGAAAGGTAGAGGCTAGATGGGGACAATGACATAAATCCTGAGGGGTTCCACGAAAGCATATGCAGGGTACTGGGCACAGTCGGAGAGCGGGGTGCACTCGAGTTGAAATCTGGGGAACCGGCAGCCATCAACTGGATGAGGACAGAGTATTTCAGGTAGAGAGAAGAGCATGGGAGAAGGTCACATGGTGTGAGGAAGTATGACATCACCCGAGAGCCCAGGGAAGTGGGTGGGGTAAGGTGAAGCTTAAGGGGGAGGCGGTGGCCAGACCATGGCAATAGCATTGAAGATTTAGGTTCTTAAGCTGAGAGCTACAGAAAGCCTGGGAAGGAAGTGATCCTATGGAGGGCAAGCTCTCATTTCAAGAAAGGGAAGGTTAAGATAGAGATGCCGATGGTGTCAGCCAGCAATGGGTCAGCCTTGAACCTGGGGTTGACTGCACTGCATTTAGGGAGTGAAGTTCTAGGCCACTTCCCAAATAGTGTTCTAGCCCCTCAACAGAGCGTGTTCTGGGTGTTTGTCATGGACCCACTGGGAAGGATCTACATAGAGCTGGTTCTCCCCCATCAGCAAGGTTAATCAGCTTGGTGCCAGACCAGGGTCAGGCTGGGGATGGCCAGGCAGCCCCTTCTTTGGCATCATTTGAAGGACACAGAGCGGCCTCATGAACAGAACCTCCCCTGTGCCTGAAGCTGCAGGAGTGGGCATGTATTCAGAAGGACCATTACACAGAAGGGCTGCGGAGAAGAGCAGAGGGTCAAGTTGTGAAGGGGAAAGAGGTGAGGGCAGGGGGGCCGGGCAGATACCTTGAAGGTACCAGGGGTGACAGTGGGAAGGGACAGGTCTGAAGTGGGCAGAGAGTACTGGAAGGAGGAGAGCAAAGGACCTGAAGTAAAATTTTGCCTTATTTATAATGTTGCAAGATGGGCCTGTGGCTGCGGGGTGCGGGGAGCAGGTCCCGCTTGTTGTTTGCCGCTCTCCCGGGTACCTCCACTCCCAGACACACACACCATACCCACCACTGGGGAACTTCCCATCAATGCCAGCTCCTATTGGCTTAATCCATCAGTGGGTTCCGAGGTAAAACTGAACACCTTTGTACTATGCCCTGCCTGGCACAGAAAGAATTCTCTTCCTTTTCCTTTGAGCAGAGAGACTGGATTTAGCTAAGCAAAGGTGAGTTCTTGGGGCAAGCGCAGCACACTCTGGAGAAAAGAGGTGACTTTTAGGAAGGTGAGACAGCAGCCTGGGGGCTTCTTGGGGAGCAAAACCCCCCAACTCCCACTCCTCTCACATCTCCCCACACTCTCTAGCCCTGCTGGCCTCTTTTATATTCCTCTTCCGTTCCACGTCCTTACCTGCCTCTCAGGCTTAGCCAGCCCTGCACCATCTGCCTGGAATGCTTTCCCTGGTTCTTTTCGTTCTTTAGGCCTCACCTCTCTCATCGACTCCTCAGTGAGGCTTTTCTGTCTGGTTACTGCCTCTCTTACCTGTTTCCTTGGTACTCACCCCAATCTGTACTTGTCCATTTTTAAAAAATTGTTATTGCTCATTTTCTCCACTACACCATGAGTCTCATGAGGGCAGGACCTCGTCTGTATTGTTCCTCATTGGATCTCTGGTACCTAAGAACAGCCTAGCCGCATAGTAAGTGGTCAATAAATATTGGTCCAGTTAATGAATAAGTGAATCATTCAGTCTTGGAGTGAGGAAGCCAAGACCAAGGACAGCATTGGCACCTTCCACCCTCTGCTGCTCCTCATGGCTTTGGGTACGAGACATCCCAAGGCAAAGCAGACGAGTCTGCATCAAGGGCTTCTGCCACCGACAGGGGGCGCTGGGGCGGGGAAGCAGGCTCCTCATAGTCCCCAGGACCCCGTGCTACATGTCAGCAGCTCTGGCTTAGTTTGCGTAGTCTCATTTCTTCAGACAATCCACTCTGGAAGCCTGGAAAAACTCTGACAGATGAATAACTTGTTTCCCAAGAGACCACTTGGCTGCTTTCTCACCTTCCTGAAAGCCACCTCTCTCCACACAGTGTGGCTGGTGGGCATCAGAAGCAAACTGGTGACGTTTGGCACCCAGAAGGGAAACGTTGACCCAGCGTGTTCTAGCCATCGCACCCATGGAGGCGGATGGAACCGCTCGCACCCCGCCCCGCCCGCGCCATCAGTTCGATGGGAACGGCAGTGGCAGTTGGCGTTGATTCATCAGTGTGTGCACAGTGGTGCGCCAATACCTGTGGGGACATAAAGAGCTTCTAGAAAATGAGGCTCTTCTTGTCTTTTCTTAGAATCTTCATTAGAATTTAGAAATGGCCACTTGGGAAAAGCTGAAAATGCATGCTCCAGAGTCGCTCCCTGCAGTCCACATGGCAAGCCTCAGCCTGGAGGAGAATGTCCCCCTGGTTCAGAGCCACAGGCTGGGTCAGCCACACTGCTCAGGGCGGTGTGTAAGTTAGAGGAGCGAAACTTCCTCCTTAAAGCCTCTGTCGATTTGATTTTCATGTTTGAGGTAACAATGGGGATGTTTGAAGTGATAAAGGCTTCAGAATATTTGCTACCCACGGTTAAAATCTCCACTCTTAAAATTTCCACTTGGCTGGTCACACAAAGCTTGTTGCTCTGCTCCCAGGTTGGTCCTGGATGTCTCTGCCAAGGCCTCAGGAAGTAGAATCATAAATTTAGAGTGATTTCAGAGTGACAGCCTGTGCTATGTAATGGTAGGACAATATATATAATGGTCGAGAGCATGGACTCTGGACTAAGACTATATTTGGGTTTAAATTCTGGATCTGGCATTCAATACCTGCACAGCCCTGGTCAAGTTACATAATCTCTCCATTTCTTTAAAATAGAGATGCTATGGCACCTGTATCCTAGGATATGACAGGAATGTGTGAGTTTATATGGGTGAAGCTCCCAAAATGTTTTAGTACACAACACATAGTACATGGTATTTGCTCAATAAAATATTCATTATTATCATTACTGACAAGTTTTGCAGTCTGGCTAAGCCTTTTTGGAAGCCTCCATAAGAATGTATTTGAACTAAAAAAAAAAAAAAAACAGTTTTGTGACATGAAGGTCACCTGCTCCCTGCTGCTGTTCCAGTCAGTATTTTTTATTCCGAGTGACAATGATCAGCCTGTACTTTTTCAGCACTTAACACCCTCATGTCAGGAACCTAGAACGAGCCAGTAGAGCAAAAGCTCCTTTAAAAAGTCTAAGCCTGGAGCAGGCACAGGCTCCTTGTGCAGCAGTTTTAAATTGCAGGCATATCCAAGGAACAATTAAAGACGAGTAGACATCGGCAGGCTCCTTTGGCTCAATTCGCAAAAAGATTTTGGGATTCCTGCCTGTGCAGGAACGAGGAGTTCCTCAGGTCAAGGACACCTCAAAAAGTTGGTCCCATGGCCCCGGCCCTGGGTTTTGAGTTTAAATCATTTGAAAATTGACTGAGGGGATGAAAGGGATGGCCTGCTGTAGGTTGTAACTTGCATGGCCATTTTTGCATTTAGGCTGCCCGTGCTCTGCCCTGTCTCCCTGAGCAACCTTGGGTAAGGAACTGGTCCTCTTATGCTCTGGTTTCCTTCTCTACAACAGCTCCTCTCTGGAGGGCGGTTGTGGAGGTTCGTGAAGGGTGGTGTGAACAGCTCTGGAGATAGTTGCTGATGTCCTTTCCTTTTTCATGGCCCCCCCTGACCATCAGATAGCTGTGGTTATGGGAGAGACCGGTGGTGACCACTGTTTCAGGGTTTGTGAGCATTTCCTAGCACCAGGTGACCATGAGCACAGCCCTTGCCTCCTGGAGCAGCATCAAAAGCTGCATGGAAAGGGGTCCAGGTCACAGTCTCAAAGAGGGGACGCTGGCAGCCCCACACTCAGCTCCGCCCCTCCTTGCACCACTGGGGTCAGGTCCGGAACATGGATTGCCAGCCTGCTGCTCTTCTGGGTCATCGGACTTCTCACTAAGGCCTGAAGATTGATGGTTTCCCATCAAGGAGGTGGACCCCTTCCTGACCCACTCTGACCCTCCACAGATGCCTCCATGCCTCCCACCGAGGTCTGAGGGTTTAATACACAGCTGGTTCTGGGTGGATCCAAATGCGGACAGAGCAAGTTGGGGGTGAGGGAGCGTTTCCAAGGCAATATCCAAGCTGTTTCTCGTGACCCGCTGACCTGGCCCTCCCCTCCTCACACTGTTCCAAGACTGAGCCAAGCCTTCGAAGGGCGTCTACACCTTGGGATGTCTGGCTGGGGCTCTACTGTGGTGGGAGGTTTGGATCCCACGCTGGGATGGGCCTTGGGGAAGGTCAAGGGCAGGCTGAGCCAATGAAGGCTTTACCGCCTCTGTGCTACCTCCCAGCCTTTCCCTCTCCTTCTGACGGCATGGCAGGCAGATGTGGGCAGGAGGCCCCTGTTTTAAGAATTATAAAGAACAGCACCTTTAAAAAAAAATCTCTAAACACAACTTGCTGTAGAATGGAAGCATATCCTGATTGGTTACTCTAAAGTCTTCTCATATGCTGCAGATCAAGAGAAGGAGCTCTGGTGACTAACTAACAGTCTGGGTCAGAGTATTACAGCCCCAAAGTTGGTATTTTCCCGGAGTCAGGTCCTTTGCCCTTCCTGACCAGTCCCACATCCTGCTGGGCCTGCGTTGGCTGCTCATGTTTCTCATTATCTCTCCCCTATCCTCTTTAAAGGCTTCTCGCTCCACCCCGGGGTTTTATTTTTAAACTTGCGCAGTAATGCTAGGGCTGAGCAGGACACACTGCCCACACTCATGGGAAACCGGGCAGCCTGGAAAAGCCTCCCCCTTTTCAGAGACGTCCTTCCTCCCTCCCTCTCTTCCTCTCGCATTTATTGGGCACCTTCTCCATGAGAAGCCCTGCCTGGAGGTTACGACAATGATGGAACAGATATGGTCTCTTACACTCTAATGGGGCAAGGGAGTGGGGACAGAGAGAGCGTGCATGCACAAACACATACACACACACAAAGTGAGCCAACGAATCAATAAAATAGCAGAAACTGTGATGAGATCTAGTCTGTGAAGGAAACAAGGTACTGGAACAAGACATGCTGTTACAAATTTGGTAAAGAGGGAAAGCCTCTCCAAGGTGACATGGAAGCAAAGACAAGAAGGCTGAGGGGAATGATGCACACAGAGAGGAGGGGTGAAGACTGTTCTTCATGGGGGGATGAACATGTGACAAGGCCCTGAGTCAGGCAAGAGCTCAGGTGTTCTGGAATCCAGTGGAAGGCCAGGATACCTCATGCAGCATGGACAAGGAGGGAAAGTGCCAAGATGAGGCTGGAGAGGTGTGCAAAGAACAGATCGTGCACAGCCCCAGAGTCACGCAAGAAGTTTGGGCTTTATTCTGAGTGCAGTAGAAAGCCATTGGAGGAGTAGAATCAGGAGGTGACTTGCAGGGATTGGCATTTTAAGGCCCTCATTTAGTCCCGAGTGGAGAATTGACTCTAAGAGGGGCAGGAAGAAGGCAGGGACAGGAGTTAGCAGGCTTTAAAAGGAGATATGGTGGCAGAGGCTAGAGGGAGGCAGTGCCACAACTAGAAACACCTGGCTCTCCCAGGAGTTAGCCTGCCACTGCACATCTCCTTCCAAAGAGCTACAGGACACTATCCCACACTCATGAGATGGCATAGAACACCAAGGCTCAAAGTCATAGAGTCGGTCAGTATAAGCAACAGAGGTTAGATATCCTACTGCCTACAATTAGCCATGTTTGCTAGGTTTCCAAACAATTAAGTAAGATCTTTGTCCAACACTGGCTCCCAAGATTTTCCGAAAGGCTTATAAATACTCCCTTTAAACCTCAGCAGCTTGCTCTGTCCTTTAGCACTATGAGGCCAAATGGCTTTGACGGAGGGATCTCACCTACATTCAGATCTCAAGGGTGACTTGATGTGCCCGAATGCCCTGAAGAGTGGTCTTTGCTCTCTGGGAGGAAGGAAATGGAAAACGAAACAGAACAGCAATGCAGCCATTCTACATAGAGTAATAATAATAATAGCTACATTTTGTTGCATAGTTCAAGACACTTTACCTGAAGTAACTCATTTAATCCTCCAAAAGACTGATGAGGTAGGTAGCACTTGATCCTTTTTACTGAGGATAGAGTTGAGGCCGAGAGGACAGTGAAGTGATGGCCAGTGGTAGAAGTGGCAGAACCTGGAGGCCGGCGGGCCTCTGTTCGTGGAACACGCATGTACCAGGGCTTGACTGCTGCTGTTTTGGTCACCACGGTGTTTTTAAAACTGCATAGAAAAAGACCTGAAGGAGACCATCTAAAATGTTAGCAGAGCAGGAATATAAGTACCTTTGTTTTTAAGGGTTTTTTTTTTTTTAAGTTTTATTTTTTTAATGCTTTGAATGTACAATGCCTGGTACATAGTAGATATCGAAAAACTATTTGTTTAATGAAATCATTAATTTAATGAGTACAGATTATTTAAAAATTATTTTTATATAATTAACACATTTCATTATAGAAAATGTAAGTAATAACAAAATAAACTCTAAGAACTTTTAAGAAAATAAAAATTTAGCCATCATCCAGAGATAACCACTGTTAAAATAGTGATCATATTTATTGATGCCTTTCCAGTTTTTTCCTGCATTTATGTCTGTCTGTCCATCTATGTATGTATGTATGTATATGTAAAACAAAAAAACTGTATTTATAGACTTATAAATTACATTTTCACTTGGCAATATATCATGGGCAGTTCCCTTTTTCTAAAAATTCTTCTATAACAGAATTTTAATGGGGGCAGTACACCCATCTATTATTTATTTAATAAGTCCTCCATTGCTGGATATTCAGTTTGTGATCACTATTGTTAATAATGCTATATTGAACATCCTTCTACAAAAAAAATTTATACATAGCCGTATTACTATCAAAGACGAAAGAGCATTATACAGTATTCTGAAACATAAAAGCAAGAAAGACGCTTCCTGTGAGGGCTCTTTGGGGTAGACCAGCTAGCACGTTTCTTGTGTCTGTCCTCAGTCACTTAGAGCTGAAGAGATGTCATTTAGAACACTTCCCATCTTATCATGTTTTGGTCATTACTCACCTCTCAAGGACACTTTCGGTGCAATTCTGCCACAATAGAGATAAGTTCAGAAAAATCTTGATTGTGGCTGAAATGTGGGTCCTAAATTAGATAATTGAGTTTAAATTCCAATCTTATCCCTAAGCAGCTGTGTGACCCCAGGCAAATTCATTTGATGAGCCTCAGTTTCCTTAAGTATAAATGGCACATGCCTCAGAGGATGTAACAAAGTAAAATGGTAAAGCCCATGAGCCTTTGCCTGGCATGAAGCAAATGCTCAGAAAATGGTGATTACTATTAATATGAAGAAGAAGGAGGAGTTTCTACACAAGTTCAATGCTTTGGAAATCTTCCTCCCCACCTACACTCCAGGATCCAAGAAAAATGAATTTAAAAATCACTCAGCCTACCCTCTGGCTATATGACCCTTTTACCTTTTGTGCATGTTTATCAAGCCTAAAGTGTGAAAAAACAATAAAGTCTTTTTTCCTTTCTTTCCAAGAACCAGGTTTGCTGGAGTAGAGATACTATATTTAAATCCTGTTGTTCACAGCTGCATAAGAAATGTAGCCTTTCTTTCCATTTAGACAGCTGTGTTTCATAACTTGCTATCCTAAAATAAAAACAAAGCAGGCAAAAAAAAGCAGGGCTGTCTACATCAATCCCAAATTGCTCTCAGTTTTACATAACAAAATAGTAAATATCTTACCACTAAAACACACACAGTCCACAAAAGGAACTCGTCTGACTCTTGTGTTCCACGCCATTTGTAAACACAGACTCGCTGTGGGTACACAGTAGGTGCTCATTGAACCATGTCGACTACCTTTCTTGAACATACGTTTCCTCACCAGCAGCAAGCTGTTGAGAAATAAATCAGTAAACTCATTTAATCTAAATACTGTCGGAGCCTGTTCAGAGAGTCAGAAGATGAGAGATGATTAAATGAACAGACGCTTTTTGAGTTTGTAAATTGAGTGCTGGGAAACTTTTCCCTCCTAATTCATAGCTCTTAAAATATGTTTATGATCTTGGAGGAATTGCATAGGGATTTCTCTAAACTGTTGTCTTGGGGAGCACATGTGATAAAATACTTCTGATGAATAAGCCAAGTTCTTCCATTTTTGTCTAACTATGGGAAATGTTCAGGAAAAAAAATTTTAATGTATGTGTAATAGTGTATCCAAATGGCTCTAGAAATCACAGCTACACATCTGATTGTAAGGTAACACAACACAAGGCCAAGATATTAATTGCGGGGCAAACGCCAAAAGTCAACCATAAGGCACCCCATAATTTCCAAATAAATCACTGGAAGTAACAGAACCATTAGCATCTACTGCTCTCAGGAGTTTTTTTTCTTCATATAATTTGCTGGTGTTGGTGAGTGCCTTCTACATGTAAGAGATCATGCAATGGGGGATTCAATGATAAAATGTGTTCTCTGCTCTCATGTTGTTGTAAGCTAGTGGAGGGGAGAGACGAGACAACTACTCAATGGAATCTTACAAGGAATGAAATAATTGGTAGGTAGAGCACTGCACTGTAGGTCCCTAAAGGAAGGTAGGATGCTTCTTACTGGAGAGATCAGGGAAGGCTTTGCAGTGCAGGTAGACTTCGGTGCAGGTCTTGAAGGATAAGAGGAGTTTTAATTAGTAGAAATGGGAACAGAAGGTACCTTGCAGGCTGAGGGAACAGAATAAACAGACTCATGAGGACCTGGAGACCTTGGTGTGTAATATGGAGGGGAATGCCCCAGGTGGCTGAGATGAGAAGCGTGAGAGTGGGAGGTGAGGCTTTTCAAACCAGATTTTGAGTCACTGAAATGATTTGCCAAGGACTTTAGGCCTTAATGTCTGGTGAGTGGGAAGCAATGGAAGGTTTCTGGTAATGGAAGGGCTGGCATGTGTACATCCCCCTTGAATGCTTTGACCCTGCACCTTTGGGGCTCCAGTCTTCTGGGGTTTCTCCTCTGAGATAACTAGCTGCACTGGGGATCTCTGGAACTAGGGGTGTCCCCCAAGGTGGCTGCTTCTGTCTGCCTCTCTCTTCAGATCTCTCCCTTAAAGATCCCACCTCTCCCACATCTGCCTCCAACCCGGCTTCTCTCCAGAGCCCGTTTTCACTGCCTGCACAAGTCAGGTCCACATGGATGGGTGACCCTCAGCTCAGACGCAGCACACTCCACTGTAAGCTCAGCGTTTGCGCTGTTGAATGGGCCTCTCCTGGCTGTGTCCATTGTCTCAGTGAACAGCTGCTCCATCGATTCTTCTGTCTTCACCACCCACACCCCAAGTTATTTCTGATTATACCTTTGCTGAGTTCCTGTTGTTTGCCAAATCCTTTTTATTCTCTTCCCCAAGGGACTTAAGATCCATCCTCTCCCCTCTACTCTCATGGCTCTGGTTGAGGATTTCTTGTCTATTTCAATCTAACAACTACTTACTGAACATGAGGGACTGTGCAGAGATGCAACAGCGTGGAGGAAGCAGATGGCCCCGGCCCCAGACTGGCTTGCAGTCTAGTGGAGAAAACAAATGTTAATCGAAGACTTGAAGACTGATGACTTTTTCAGAGGTGGAAACGCAGAGCACCTTGCCCCTTGGCCTCTGCTCTGCCTCTACCCCAACCCCACCCCCCAAAAAGATTTTCCTATAAAATCTTGCCAGAAACATCTTCCAAATTCATTTCTCAAAAGTCACCACTGGCTCCCCACTGCTTGCAGATAAAAGTCTTTGGAATGGCATCATTCTAGATCCTCCATGATCTGTCTTCAAACTGGCATGCATTGACCCTGCACCTCCACCTGCCCCCCACCCACCAGTCACGCATGCTGGGAGAAGGCTACCTCCACCTGCCCATGACCAGGTCTTGGTTCTCGTTATCTCTTTATTCCATGTGCATATGTGTAAAGCCTGTTTGTCCTTGTGGTTGATCTGCCACGATTTCCACTGAATCCTCCTGGACCCCTTTTTCCCCAGCCTTTGTCACCTCCATCACAGCACTTATCACAATCTATCTTATTTACAGTTTCCTTCTCATCCTCTTCAAGGACTGGGAGCTTGTCTTATTCTTCCTGAATAAGCATAACAACAAAAATAATGGCTAAAACCACCAGATGCTTTACATGTGCCAGGCACCATGCTAAGCACTTTACTCACGTTCCCCATCGCATCCTTAGGATGAACACGTGGGGTGGGCACTGCCACTGGCCTCGCTTTACAGGTGAAGGCGTTGACGCTTAGAGAGGTGAACTGACTTTCTGGATCTTAGTCCAGGAAGACTGACTTCAGAGCCCATGCCTTTGACCACAACTCCCTCTGTATTCCCTCATTATGTCTTGTCAGGTCTCTTGTTCTTAAGGCTCTTGACAGGGGTGTTTATGATGTCGCAGCCAGATTGCCCTCACATCCATACAGCAGTGACTTAATTAAGTGGATGGGGCAGTGAAGCCCAGAGCAGTCTCCTCAAGGTCATACCGTAATCGCAATTGCTACGAAATGGAGAATTCAGGAAGTTTAGCGGCCACATCTCTTACAAATGGAAGCAGTCTTCAAAGGGAAGATGAACATTTTAGACTGAATCAATGGCAAAGAGTTAGAGGCGTATTAAATCCAGATTGATTTAATGTGATTCAATCTGGGCAGTAACAGGCCCCATTTGCACAGCCCTATTGGACCAGGTGTCCAAACAGAAAATCTTCCTTTCACACAGAGCTGCTGCCTCTTTGCCTGAACCTGCAAGGAGACATTTAAGGAAGGGAACATCCTCCTCCGCCTCACTGGACTGGACCTGTTCACTTCCTTAAGGAAGAGGAGTGGTGTGGAGCCCAGGCCCTCCCTATGGGCCTGCCCTGCTCAACTCCAGACAGACCTGCCTTTGTGAGCGTGGGTGAGTGAGCTGGCAGGACCTCTGTGGCAGGTAGGAGAGGAGCCAGAGGGGAGAGCTGGGATAGGAAAGCTAGCATAGAGAAGGAGCTGGTTTCCCAGAGGGCTGCACCCAGGCAGCCACTACCAGATTGGCTAGGGCGCCACCTCCATTCATTTCTGGGCGTGAATGAGGCAGGATATAGCCCTAGAGAACCTGGAGGGGAGGTGCCCCACATTCCAAAGTCTAATAGCATCTTTGGCTTTCCAAAGCCTCCAAAAGAAAACCTCGGAACCGTAGGACACTGGTAGTGGGAGAACACCTACTCCTGCCCTCCTGTTGCCTTTCCCCGTGGCCCGGAACAGACTACAAGGTGGGTGGCCTTTCTTTGCTTTGCTTCTTCTCTTGGCTGGAGTTTGGTTCATCTTGCTGTCATGTAGACGTCTTTATATGCCACTTTGTCCTCCGTATCTTGGCTTAAGTGCCACATATTAATCTCTAAACATGTCAAAGGATATTCAGACAGGTGGACAGACTAATAATTAAGTAAATGTGAAGGGTCTGATCTAACACACCATGCTTTCTACCATGTGATTAAACGATGCCATACTGTTGCTGCTTTTCGTGAAAGCTTACACCCATCCTATCCAGCACATTGCACCATGTCCTTAAGATTTTTAAATGAGCAGAAACAAGTTTTGAGAAGCTGAGACTTTTTTGACATGCTCCTTACACCAGTGAGAGTCATTCTGCTGTGTTACAAACTCAGGACAAGTCCTAATGCTACAGCTTCCCTGAGGGGCAGGGCCCAGATGCTGCTCTGGTTATCCAACCCTGTGATAACCAGACCTTGAGGGTGAGCCAGTGGCTGTTTCACTGACAAAGTCTGAGATGTTTATCAGACGCCCTAATGGAGTGGCTCATGTCACAGCAGAATTCCACCAGCAAAGTTACAGAAAGAAGTCTGGGTTTCCCTGACGTAGGTTTGATGTGGCAAAGCAGGATAGTTATAAAAGGCAGAACGAGGCAGATTGCAAGAGGGGATTTCACCTCAAAAGAGAAAAGTTTGCTAGAGAGCCAGCCTGGAGAAGAGTCATGAGCTCTCTCTTTAGCGCTCATGAAATAATAAGAACAATTAGGGTTCAAGAAAGGGACTGGCAAAGCCTATCTACACATGAGCCTCTTCAGTCTCCCCAGAAGAAAAGCTTGTCTGCCGTGCTTGCAGAGGAAGGCTGGGTAATGCTCTCAGGACCATGGAGAGCTTTGGGTGGGAAAGACCAAGGAAGATCTGACAATATGGTGAGGCCATGGGTGTTTGAGTCATTAATGTCATACATATAAAGCTTGATTGATTTTGATATACGGGCTCATTAGAAAGAGGTAAGAGACTGTGAGAAAAACATGCCATTTGCATTTAAGTTCCTCACTTCGTGTTCAGGGAATCCCAGCAAGGATGGGGCAGAGAGCTGGGTGAAACAAGCAAGGGCGCAAGAGGAATAGGAAGATGAAGGGACAGAGAAGAGCCTTGTTGGAGGAGGTCTTGGGTCATTAACTGCTGTGAAAACTCCAGCCAGGATTGATGGAGGCTTTTTCCAGGGGGAGCGAGGTAGCCTTTCTTCCAAGGTAAATAGTTCCTGAAGTAATGTGTCTAGAGTCCTGAGATGGGCAGATGGAAAGCTGGCTCAGAAAGGAGGACAGAGGGACAGGGGTGGGGAGGGAAAGTGGGGAGGGAAAAGGAGGAGGGATTCCAGGTGAGGCAGTGGGAGGCTGCAGCCCTCGGACACCATCGCACAGTATGAGGGCTGTTTGGGTTCTGAGGTCTCTTTTCACTGAGAATCCCAGATGGATATTTTATGGTGGGGCTCCTGAGGTATCTTAATAATAATAATAATAATAATAATAATAATAATAATAATAACAATACATTTTAGAAAATGTAATCTTGTTATAAAAGGTACTTATTATTTGCATCATCATCATTATTTAATGCTTATACAATGCAGCATTGTGCTAAGTAAGCACTTTACATAAATTTATCTCATTTAATCTTCACAATGACCCTGTGAGAGTAGGCAGTACTGTTAGCCTTCTTGTAGAGGAGAGGAAACTGAGCATCAGAGAGGCAGTGTTGCCTAGCCCGGGTCCACGGCAAGGAGGAGCTGAGCCAAGACTTGCCCTCAGCGAGGCTGACTCTAGGGCCTGGGCTCCTGCTCCCAGGAAAAAAGGCTCAACCAGCCTAGAGAGAAGGAGGGAGACCCTGGACATGGACACGGCCATAGACCTAGCTCAGGAAGCACAGCCACACAGCGCCCTAACTGCCACTTACTGTCATCTACTTCCAAATTTTATCAAATCTAAGACACCATAAATTGCAAGACATGCCATCATTATATGCACCATTAAGAAAAAATGCTGCATATCCTGGTTTTAGAGATGTTAAAATACCAAAAGAAAACTGCCCCTGAGGCTTGGCAAAATATTTTAAGTGCCACACTGTGCTAGGAGCTGTGCCTCCGCTATCTCATTTCATCCCAACAATAGCCCTTTCTTATCACTCCCACCCTCACAGAGGAGGACACAGCTTAGGGTAGCAGAGCCTGTGACCGCGGTCAGTGACACAGAGCCAGGGAGCTGCAGAGCCTGGATCTGTCTTTGGCAACTTCCTGTGCCCAAATCCCTGTCCGTAACCACATCGCCTTTGAAGGAGATGGGACATCTTTGTCATTTGTCTCTTTTGGTAGGCAGCCAGTGGGGCAAACCAAAACACAACGGAAGCACCTGACTTCAAGAAAAAAAGAAAACCTTGCCTTGCTCCTCTTCACAGATCCTTCTGTGCCTGGGGTCACTCTGAGTCTCAGACTCCCCCTAAACTCCGGAGATGCCAGATTTTGTATCATCCTTGACACTGAACTTTATACTCTTCCCACATCTTCCTTGCCTTCTCCCAACTTTCCGAGTGTCTTAACCTTTTGGCCTCACTCTGCCTTGTTCGAGAGCCTTTTTCGTGTATTAATTATTTAAACTTCTCGTTAAAGTTTTTCTAGAATCCTTGTGTATTAAAATGAATAAATGAGGTGGAACAAGAGGTTGTATGTGTGGTAAAAGTCGGCTGGACAAGTTTTTTCTTGCTTTAATTTTTGACCCTGAGATCTCCACCGTGGGCTGTGTATCAACAGGCAGGCCTCTTGGTTTCCAAGTTACGCCATCATTGTATATCTACTTGCCCTCCGTCTTGACCTCTTGGCTATCCTTCCCAGAACTTTCCATAGTGAAGAAGGAAGCTGTGCTTTAATAAAATCTTCCTCATCTCTTTGAAACACCCTCGTTCCCTCCCCTCCCAGCCACTGAGTCACTCCTTCCCTTCACATCTATTCTCGAAGACTTCCTGATACTGGAGATGGATGGTGTTTGGCGCTTTCCCCTTTCCTGATGTTACTTCTCACTTCAACAAGAAATTAAAATCACAACTTGGAAATGCCTCTGGCAAAATCATTCTATTGGAATATACTCATTGTTTTCCTGATTATTATTCTTACTTGTCCTCTAGCCTTCAGAATCTCTTATTTTTCTTTGCATGACTTCTCAACTCAGTCTAACTTCCCAGAAAGCCATACTAAGAGTTTCTTTTCAGGGTTTGATTGAAGTGCAAAACTTGCTCAGTACACAATTCTTTTGCTCTAAGTTCTCCTGAGGAAGAGACATGTTTGCTTCATTCATTCACTCCATATAATGTGAGGCTACAGTAAATACGTGATCAGTGAATGAACGACTAGCATGCCTTGATGGGCTTTTGTGTTCATTTGGGATGTGAGCTCCATGAAAGCACTCTCAGTACTTCATTTCTTTTTATAGCTAAGTAATATTCCAGTGTATGGATATACCACATTTTGTTTATCCATTTATTCATTGATGGGAATTTGAGTTGTTTCTACCTTTTGACTATTATGAATACTGCTGCTATGAAATTTAGTACACGTTTTTGTATATGTTTTCATTTCTCTTGGGTATATCCTTAGGAGCAGGATTGTGGGTCATAGGGTAACTCTATGGATAACCTTTTAAGGAACTTCCAAACTGTTTGCCAAAGTGGCTGTAGCAATTTTATGTTACCACCAGCAATGTCCAAGGACTCCAATTTCCTCACATCTTTGCCAGCACTTATTATCCATCTTTTGATTATAGCCGTCCTAGTGAATGTGAAATGTTATCTCACTGTGGTTTTGGTCTGCATCTTCCTGATGGCTAATGATGCTGAGCATCTTTTCATGTGCAGACCAGAATATCTGTATTATATTTGTGAAGCAACTATTGACTTGGTTCCCAGCATAGTACCTGCATGTCACAAGTGCTCAATAACAGTTGTCGTATAAACACAACTAAAAATGAAGCAAAGAAAAGTGTCTTGAAAGATGTTGGTTCCATTATCTGTGACAGGCTTGGAAGAGGAATGGTTGTATGCAGGAGAATATTTTGCAAATATGAAGCAATGTATTTTGATCTTTCCTACCCCACCCTGTTGCCTGTAAACCATGTTCCATTTGGAGCCTCCCTTCCTAGAGGCTGGGTCAGGAGGCCTGTCACTCAGAGCCAGAGAAGAAAAAGGGAACTGCCAAGATTTGTGGAGATATTTGCGAAATTGCTTGCGCTCTCCTTTAACATAGTGAGGGCTAGTCTAGTAGACAGACTGGAGCTTCTGCCACTGTGGAGGGGCTACAGTGACAGGACGGCGGGCCCTGCAACATGGGGAGGCCCGGGGAGTAAAGAGGGCAGACAAGTGCAATCCAATGGCAAGTGGGTGTAGTTTGCACCCGGAATCTCCTATTGTTCCTGCATGATACAGATGCTGAGAGAGAGCCAGAGGCCATTGTAGGTGACCCTGCAGTGGGGTCAGGAGAAGACTTGGGTGGGGCCTTCAGCCAGCAAGAGCTGGTCAACCAAGGAGACACTCTGGGCCCTGACTGAGCCAAGGGACCAGGAACTCAACTTGACCCGTAAAGGCTGTGGGTTGGCAGATGTGTGGGTGGGTGGATGCATAGATGGGCAGGTGAAGGGCTCCACACCAAGATCTCAGACCCCAGAGGTCCCAGTGAGAGGTTGAGTGACCCTGCTTCTCTTAGAGCGAGATGATATTCGTGAGAGGAGCAGGGAGGGCAGCAGAGACAGAGGGACCTCAGGGACAGAGCAGTACCTAACAGGATGGTTTGAATTCTTGTACCAGGTGAGACTGCAGCTTTTTATCAGCTATCTAACAGGTAAGGTCTTGTGAGGAAGCCCAGATTACAGACAAGCAAAGAGAACACATAGTCATGCCATGTGAGAAATCGGGTGCCCTGCCACCTGGGCTGGTTGGCTCAGCAGTGGAGTAGCCCAACACAGGGCAGCAGGATGCGGTCGATATCTGAATGTGTTGCTGTGTCTGTAGCCCCTTCCATGGGCCCACGAAGGGGTCGAGGAGCATCTGGGCAAGAGAATTTCTCCCCTTCGACCAGCAAAATGGCTCAAAGTGCATGTCCTTTATCATCTTTGGCTATTATTTTTAAAGAAGCCCTTGGAGGTATTTGGGTGGGTCAAGCTAAAGAAACATGGCTGCTCTAACAGTGGCACCTCCCAGGATTGGAGCTCTTACTTTGTTTCAGGTGCTATAGAAACCCGTATATGTGTCATCGAATTCTCCCAATGGCGCTTCGTTATTAGTCATATTTTCTAGATAAAGAAACAGGTGAAATTTCTCAGGATCTACTGTGGGTAAGCAGTTAGACCAATTTTTGAACCCGATGACCTAAGCTGCCGAGGCTGGGCACTTAATCATTGTTCTGCCTAAAAATTCCTGTTTATTGAAGAAAAAATTTAAAAGGTTATTGTTTTTAATTTATATAAAAAAATACCTGCCCATTTCACAATAATATGGATGGTTAAATAGAAAAATGACATGTAGTCAAAGTGGTAGGGAACCTGAATGAGAACTTGTTTCAGCTACTCTTCCCCAAGCACAAGCCAACTCCAGCAAACCTGAGGCCTCAGTTTTGTTGGTTATGTAATTGTCCCCAAAAGACATCACACCCAGCCCAGCTCAAAGCATACGTGCTTCCATCCACCTACACATCTGCCAACCCACCCATCTACCCATCCATCCACCCATCCATCCATCCATCCACTATCCATCTATGCATCCACCCGTCCAGCCACCCAGCCAGTCACCTATCCATCTACGTATCCATCCACCCACTTGCCCATCCATCCATCTATTCAGTTTTTCACCTAACAATTATTGAGCTTACTGTGCTAGGTACTGGACCCAAAGGAACAAGGTGCTCCCTCCCTTTGATAAGTTCACAGTTGGGGCAGAAGCATCCCCAGAATACAATGTATACAAGTGCTGGATGGTGGTTAGGCAGGCATGGAGTACAGGGAAAGGGAGTGAAGAAAAACTGGCATGAGGAGAGATTTTGCCTAAAATGGACTACCCCCAGATCTCTGCACCTTTTTTCCCTTAGGTCTCAGCTTGAATATTGTCTCCTCAAGGAGTCTTCTCTGACCATTTATTCTAAAATTGGCTTTACTCTTTATTCTCTGTTTTGGTTCCTTGATACTGAGTTTTTCTTCCTTTGTCCTTTAATTCATATGTATGTGATCTGTAAAGTCCCAGGTACAATGTGGTTCCATAAGGGTAGGAACCACGACTTACTTTTTTCACAAGGCCTAATACAGAGTGGTAGCTTAGTTGGTTGTCTGAATAAATGAAGATTGGAACCAGATTGTAAGGAGCCTTGAATGCCAAGCTGAGAAGTATATACTTGGGCCTGCAAGCAGTGGAGAAAACCAGAGGGCGTTTGAGCAAGAGTGAAGCAAGACCAGATTTGTGGTTTGGTAGGACAAGGCTGGAGATATGGGGATGAGATAAGAGGAATAGCTACAGAGAGAAAAATTTAAAGCAACTGCCTTGGATAGGGGGTCAAGATTTTGTTGGCCTAACCTAAGACCTTGATAGTAGAAAAGAAAAAGAATGTAAATGTAAGGAATACTGAGGTCAAATCATTATGAGATGCCTGTGGGTAGCGAGGGGAAGGAAATATGACTAAGGCTGTAGTTTGGGTTACTGTGCAACCACTATGTTGTCATTAATAAAGGCAGAGGCAGTTTGGGATTTTGGAGAGGTGGGCGGAACCTGAGGCAGATGAGAGCACCCAGTGAGACAAGGAGAGCACATACATTGTTGAGAACACATAGGACAGGTTCCTGATGAATGCTAGATTTCAAAGGGTGGCTGAAGAAAAAGAAGCTAGGACAGGACTCCAAGCAAGAACAGTTAAAGAGAAAGAAGATGACACAGAAGCCAGAGCTACTGTTGAAACCAACTGTTGAAACAGAGGAAAATGGTCCAGAATGGGATTAAAAACTCTATTGCCAATAGGTCAGGAGAGTCCACAAGAGAGATAGTGGAGACTAGTCCAGGCTGCCCCTCGACTCCAGCCATGAGGAAAGGTGGGTACAACAATGGGCCAGATCTTCTGGTGGTTAAAGAGAAGCCAGACAGTGGGAGTTCTAGGTGAAATCTCTCAACTGGTAAATGTCAAAATCAATTGAGAACTACAAGTAACATGCAGCTCCAGCAAACCATACAGCCTCAGGCCACATCTGGCTCAGGGGTCACAAGTTTGCAACACTAGTTTCGGAAGAGATCGTGCACTAACTTTTCCAAAGGCAGTTTTGGTGGGAGGAGGATGACAGAAGGATGGATGACTGAGAGGTGCTGGAGGCACTGACTTCCTTTGGGATGCTGAGCCATTCAGGAAGCTGGGAGTAGGGCGGAAACAAGAGATTCCTAGGGGATAGGGAGAAGAGGGCAAGGCTTCTTCGAGTGGAAGGGATTTGGCAAGTTTGGGGCTGAAGGGAAAGACTGAATGGACTGAATAAACAGCATTCTTGACTGCTTTACAGAGGGTTTTAAACATGTAGTTTTTTTCCCTTTAAATTAGAAAAATACCTGCAATGTGTTTTTATCCCTTTCATCCCACTCTCTAGAGGCAATCATTTTTCAGGTTTCTATCTCTGAATACACATATAATTTTAAAAACCATTTATGGGATAATCCCACATGATCATTCTAAGGCTTCCTTTTTTTCCCGCTTATCTACATCCATATGTGTGTCTAGCTCTTTTTTTAAGGCTGGCTGGTATTTGCTTGGCTGGATAATTTATTTTATCATTCCATTATTGATACGATGTGATTTCCAAATTCTTGCTATTGCAAACAGTGCTGCTGTGACCTTATACATTGGTCTCTGGGCATTGGTGTGAGTCCTTCCATTGGACAAATTCTTCTCCCTGGACTCACCAGTCACATACCTGCACATAGTGTGATGTGTCTGCAAAGGTATCGTTTAATTTGTCTGCTCTTCCCTTGGGGCCTGGGAATGAAAAATGCTGGGAAGGAGCTGTATTGCCAAGGGAGCTTTAAAGTGTCTCCACGAATATACAGCTTCTTTTTAATCAAAATGTTGTGAGTAGGACCGTGTTTATGAATAGGTAACCAGTAGTCAACCTGGTGAATGTCGAACAAATACAAATAACTCTCATAGAGAAAAAAAGTTTCACTTCTGCCCTTCCTGGTTTGGTCACCCATCTTCTAGGCCTAGGAGATGCTACTGATTCTGGAGGGCCTACTGAAATGTGTTGAGTCACAGTGCAGGAAATTGGTTCACGGATTTCAGGGAGACCAAAGGTTGAAGGCCATTAAAATTTTTTTTTTAATATGATTATATTCCTGGGAGTTAGTATTTAATCTGTGAAGTCATCAATTTAATTACATTTTCAAAAGGTCATTCTTTGGCACAGAATGGGGAAAACTCTTTCTCATTACCATGCAGAACACAAAAACATGCAGGAGAAACAATGACAGGGTGTTAAACAGCCTCTTTGCAGGGGCGTGGATGTCACCAGTGCGGCTGGCACGCTTGGCTCAGAGCGCCCTCTTCTGGACCCAGGCTCCACTGCACCAGCCTGGGCCCAGCCCATCAAGAGCAGGACAAGCCTGATTTTTTTTAATTAAATTTATTGAGGTGACATTGGTTAATAAAATTATATAGGTTTCAAATATTCAGTTCTATAATACACGATCTGTATACTGCATTGCGTGTTCACCACCAAAGTCAAATCTTATTTTTAGCATATAGAAAGCTGCTCCAATTCTAACTTCAACGCATCTTTGAGTTTCGTCTACTTTAGCCACTGAAACGGTTAGGTGGTCTTTTTCAATAGTTGTGATATAGTTTCAGGTTACACAGGACCCTGTCTCCTCTTTAAAAATGACTCCTTGTTTACTATTTCTTTAAAAATACCCTCCTTAGATCTGAGTTAAGCCAATGCGACTCCACTTAGGTTTGTTAACTGTTGGGAATACATTTATGATTTTGGATAAGTAAGAACTAGATCTAGAAGCTAAAGAAGAATGGCAAACTGTTCCAGGTGTTATCACCCATTACATGAGAGCAAAATACGTTTACAATTGAAGTTTTCTGTCCCACTCCAGAAAGCTGTCAGAACCGTAAGTCTGCCTCTACTCATTTAACAAATACTTGCTGAGTACCCATTATGTGCTAGAAAGTATGCTAGGAGCAGGTTCACAGTGATGGACAAAATGAAGATAGTGTCATTTTAATCCATCAAGTGTGATAACGAAGTGGTGTTTTTACTGATAAATGCTTGGAAATCTAAGAGTATCATAATGGGTTACTGGAGCCTCGATAATGTTCTTTCGAATTACTTGTTAATCTATCATGTGCTATTACTATTAAATTTAACTAGATTAATCCTCTAAGCTCAGAAATGTTTTCTTTCTAACTTCTTAAAAGGGGCTATTCAATCCTCTAAGAAACACGCTTATAATCTGTTATGATCGGAAGGAGGAGGCAGGATGAAAGAAAACAGCTTTTCCAAATAACTGCCTGTTTTGCTTGGAGCTGGAGTGGGCAGTGCTGAGGCCAGGCCCTGTTTGAATGTGGGAGCCTGCGGTTATCTGGAACTGTCTTCATAAACTTTGCTGGGTGGGCACCAGGCCTATAGCCCATGGCTCGCCCTTTGCCATGCTCATCCTCCAGACAAAAGAGAAGTCTTCTCTCTCTCTCTTTCTCTCATCCAGGTGTGAGAACCATTTGCCAGACAGAGGGGTATCAGGTCCCAGAAAGGGCCAGCCCTGAAGTAGGGGTATTCTCTGCAACCAGGCCACATTTACAGTGTTGAAGACAGCAATGACAGCACCAGAGAATGACCCAGTCAAGGTCATCCAAGAGATAAGGGAATGATGCAAGGCCAAGGGCTGTGAAGAGCCAAACCCCAAGACAGCTTCCAATGAGATGCCACTAATTATTTATACTCTGACTTTTCCTAAACTTCATATGAACCACAGAGAGGCAAACATCCTTTCTTCATCACCTCTCTCGGATTTATAACTGTACTACAATGTTTCTTTGGGAAAGTCATGGACCCTTCTATTCTGCTATCCAAATTATAAATGAATTTGGCTTTTTAAAAAGCTAACCTTCTCTCTAAAATCACTCCAGATTCTAAAGGGATAGTTTTGAATGATTGTATTTTATGGGCTCACTCCATCGAAAGTTCTGAATTTTCAGATGCTCTTTCCCCAGTTATACTGTTCAATTAAATCCAGTTTATTCCATTCAACTCAGCAAATATTTATTGAGCTGAGCACTGTGTTAGAAAAAGACCTAGACACTGCCCTCAGGAAATGCACAGACCAAAGGATGAGACAGATGAATAAACAAATCATTTCAGTCCAGCATGGTCAGTGCAATGATAGAATCATGTACAAGGCAGTACTTCATGTCTCTGCTCTCATGGAGTTATGGTCTGGAAAAAGAACCAGACATTAATTGGAAAATTGCACAAATGAAAGTACAAGTTAAGCACTGTCCAGTGCCATGGAGAAGAGGCAGGCAGCGCCATCAGAGCTTTAATGGGGCATCTGGCCAGGGGCTCCGGTAGGGTGTCCTTGAAGAAGTCTCAGCTGAGATCTGAAAGATGGGTCAGGGTGAATTCACTGATGAGTGGAGGGAAGAGAGGTCCAGGCAGGGGAAAGAAAGTGTGCAAAGGAACTACAGCAGAAGAACACAGAGCATACTCAAGGAACCAAAGCAAAGCTGGGGCCAGAGCACAGGACTGGAGGTGAAGAGTGAGGTGACTGGGCCGGAGACGTCAGCAGGGCCAGAGCCCACATAGGGCCTGGTCATCCTTGGCTTTTACTTGTGTGTGCTCATTTCCTGTCTGTGTAAAGGGGATCAGAGCATTGTCTACCTTGTAGGAATAAGTGAATCTTTTTGAGCACTTAAAGGAGTGTGCTGTATGTATCAGCTGCTATTACTGCTGTAATTATCATCCTCATCATCTAACCATGATGAGCCTGGGAAGGAGGACTTATTGGCCTGGGTCATATATATCTTTTTAACACTTCACGCTGCCTGTGTGGAAATAGTTCCACAGAGGTCTCAGAGGCCACATGAATTAGCATAAAATCCTGTAAGAGTAACCAGTGGGTTTCTGGAGACATTCTGAAATGAATGTCCGGCTGGCCTGCTGACCACAGAGCTCAAAAACAACCACCAAGAGTTTATCCCCAAATACCCAGAAAAAAAACCGAGACAGAGGAAAGAGGACAGTGCCTCCCAAGAGAAGGCTGTCTATAAATGGAAAATTACACTGGAAGAAAACAAATCTTAGTTGATGCGAACCCATTTTTGACTCTGTCTGGAAATCCAGGGCAGAAGGAAGTGGAGAGGACAGGGAGTAAGCAGATGTGCCCAGGCTGAGGCTACCTGCCCAGGGACCAGTGTGTTACCACCACCAAGATGACAAGGAAGGGCTGCAGCTTGCTACCAAGGCACCCACACCTCGTACCGGACACTGGATAGACCCAGTTGCTCCTGGGCTGCTTCCATGCTGTGATGCGTGTCCAGGCTGCAAGTGCTAGCCAATGGCTGAGATGAGGAGCAATGAGCTGAAGTGGGGACAGACAACATGGGAGAAGCTTTAGGGGAGTATGGAGAGCAGGGCTGGTGTTCCTGGGGACAATTCTGTTTCCTGAAATGGGTTGTCATAGCATTGAATGGATAACCTATCTAGTAAGTGCTCAATGAATGAAGCTAGCATTCTAGCTTTAAAAAATCAATCAGTACTCTCTTCTGAGCAACTTAGAGCCTCCATTACCCATGGCTTTAGTTCCAGTTCTACAACCCATTTGCTGTGAGGCACTAGGTAATTTCTGAACATCTCGGTGCCTAATATTTCTCATTTGAAAATAATCATGACCTTGCAACTTAAATGGCTCTACTTCAGAAATATTAACAATAAAAAGAAGTAATATTTGGTGACACATTTTCACTATGAAGCAAACACTGTTAAGAACCTTCCTGGAAGGTTATAATCCTGATATTAAGACATAGCTCCTAAAAGACAGAGCTAGGACTCAGATCTTGCTGTGTGTGAACTAGGAGCCAGGGATGATCTCAACTGCAAAGATAGATTCAGGCTCCTGTGGGCTGAAGCAAATCACAGACAGAAGCAGGCACCTCTGGGTTATCTTTATGTGTTCCTTGGTCTACAGGCAATCCTCACCCCTTGCAGCAGCTTCTCTTCTGCCTCTGACTCCCCTGCCTCTCGAAGCCATTGGCCCTGCCTGAATGAAAGGTATTCATGGGAAGGAGGTGTGGACACTGCTGTGCCACCTCCATTAACACACACTGAGCTCCATGGCAGGGATGATTTGGGCTGTGTGCCCACTAGGGATGAGTGCATGTATGTTCAGCTCTGCGTTAACACTTGTAGTTTAAAATGTTCGTCCTACTGACTCAAACCTCCACCTCCAACGACATATTAAACTCCTATATGTACCAGCAATTCCACTTCTGGGTATTTATCCAAAGAATTCCAAATCACTAACTCAAAAAGATATATGGACCCTTATATTCATTGAAGCATTATTTACAATAGCCAAGATATGGAAGCAACCTAAGTGTCCATCAATAGGCAATTGAATAAAGAAGATGTAATATATATATACAATGGAATATTATTCAGCCACAAAAAAAAAGAGAATGAACTCTTAACATTTGTGAAAATTTGGATAGTCCTAGAGGGTATTATGATAAATGAAATAAATCAGGAAGAGAAAAAAAAATCACATGATTTTGTTTAGAATGTGAAATCTAAAGAACAAAATAAATAAACAAACAAAACAGTAACAGACTCATAGATAGAACAAATTGATGGTTGCTGGATGGGAGGGAGTTGAGGGGCTGAGTGAAAAACGTGAAGGGATTCCTCACCACTGACTCAAGCCTTTCCTCCCCTCTCTTCATGCCCCCGCTCACCTACCTCTGGGGAAAGAACTCAGTTGGTCACTTCTTGGTATTTGCGTTTCTTGACTTTTCTGCAGAATCTGATAATTTTAATCACTGCTTTTTTGACCTTGTCTCCTGCTCTGACTTTCATAAGCATCCTTTTTCTGTCTCTTTTCTTACATTTGAATCTCAGTTCCCCTTCTCTCACACCCATAGTGGGGCTCCCTTGGGCCTACCACTTCTGTCTTCTTTTCTTCTCTCCATTGATGACTTCACCCAGCCCCCAGATTCCAACTCCAATGAGCATTTCCATGAGGATGCTTATTTCCTCTTGAGGTCTCTCTCTCTCTCTCTCTCTCTCTCTCTCTCTCTCTCTCTCTCTCTCTCTCTTTCTCTCTCTCTCTCACTGGCTTCAGAAACAGACATGCCCACCTCAGTGCCCTGCAGACACAGCAAACTCAACTTGCTAATTTCAAAGCATTTGCCCCTCAGGAAGTCTGTGTTTCTGCCAGGTCAGAGCTTCTCACATTTAATATGCATGTGAGTCCTCTGGGGAACCTTGTTAAGCTGCATGTTCTGCTTCTCTACGTCTGGGGTGAGGCCTGAGATTCCACATTCCTAAGAAGTACCTGAGTGATGCCTATGCTGCTGGTCCAAGGTCCCCAGTTCAGGCAGCAACAGTCGAGAGAGATAGCCATTCTCTAGGTCAGGGGTTCTTAATTTTCTCTACAAATTAGAACCACCTGAAGATTGTACTAGTTATAACATGTTTTAAAAACTTCAAATATATTAACTCCTTTTTTGCCTGATCCCAACCCAGACAAATGAATGAGAATTTCTGGGTGTGTTGTCCAGGTACTTGCATATTATAAATAATTATTGCTTTCCTTTTATGCTAGGACTGTACTAAGGACTGATAAGATGGTATTAAATAAGTCAAAGTCCTTATGGAACTTACATATTAGTGGAAGTAGTGGAGATAAAACAGAAAAAAAAATTCTGGAGAGCATTTCAGATAAGTGCTATAAAGGGAGAATTGTAGTTCAATTGAGATAGAAAAAAAAAACTGAGACAGATCAATTTTAATTAGAATGGTCAGAGAACACCCTTTTGCAGAGGTGACATCTGAGCTATGAGTCACAAGGAGGTAGACATGCAAAGTTCTAAGGAAAGAGGAGCATTTCAGGCTGAGTGAACACTGTTTCAGGCAGAGGAGATAAAAATGCAAAGATGCTATGGCAGGTCCACGCTTGGTGAGTTCAAGGAAGAGCAGGAAAGCAATAGCTTAGAAGGAGTACAATGAGCAAGGAAGGAGGGGCATGGGATGAGACCAGGGGAAGACTAAAGCCCGATCATAAACCTGTAGGACACAGTTTTTCTGTGGATAGAACAACAGGAAGTGTTTTAAGCAAGCAAGAGTTATGATCTAACTTAAGCAATCTGTTGTAGGAGGGCAAGAATTGAAACGAGGAGGAATGTAAGAAATGATGGTAGTTTGGAACATAGTGGTAGCAATGAAGAAGATAGAAGAAGTCAAACTGAGGATATATTCTGAAGATAGAATAGAACTTGTTGGTAAATTGAATGGCTCTAGGTGAAGTAGTGAGAAAGAAATACTCCTCTGTTTGGGGGCTGAGGCACTGGGAACATTCATTAAGATTTGAAATACTTGAGAAAAAAAAGCTAGGGAATCGGGTAGAAGGGATCAAAAGTTCCATCTGGGCCATCTTAAATTTAAGGTAATTATTGGACATCCATTTAGAGATGTTGAGCAAAAAGTATGTTATAAGATCTGGACATAAATTATCTTTCCAGCCTTCCCTCCCTCCCCCATGAACTCGTTACATATGAGCCATTCTTAATTCAAAGTATACTCTTTCCTATTCTGACCTTGTATTTCCCCAACTCTGTTCCTTGCCTATATTGTGTCCCCTGTCCACTGTACCTGCCAATCCTGGACTTTTGAGACACTAATCTTGCATACAAATCATGTCAAGTAACTCAAGGTCTCTATCATCAGTGATTTGTGCCTCCTGGGAACTCTTATTTGTAACAGTGTCAGTCCCTATGTCACTCCCCCAGGAGATATTTATGTGTATTTACCTGCCCTGTGGGCTGTAAGTTCCTGGAGGGCAGGGCTTTCATCCTATCCTTTCACTTTATCTTCCATAATATATAGAAACGTGCCTAGCACTTAAAAGACTATTCATTAAATGTGCTAAATAAATGAATGATAAGAACTTGTCCTGAGATGATAGTCTGAAGTTATTCTAGTCATCAGTGATCAAAGGTGGGAGGTTTTCTTAACCCTGGAAGAACTAACCATTGCTGAGTCTCCAGGTCACTGATAAGGAACCACCCAGTGCAAAGTAAGAGTCTTGACACGTGTATGTCATTGTTTATCTCTAAATAGTAATGCATGTAACCTTCTTTAGGCCAAGAGTAAATTCCTTTAAAAAAAATCTGAATCTAATTTATGAGCTCACTGAAGAAGCCTATTATTAGAAAAACTGGTAGAACGTTCTTTCCTATCAAAAAACTTACATTTGTAGTCATCGCCACTGCTGCTCCATGCCCAGCTTTGGTAAGACTGGACTTTGGTCCACTTTGCCATCCATCAGGACACCTGTGTCATGCTGGGGCACCGGAAACTGGGGGGGGCACTGGAAACTGGTGTTGAGCGCTGATTATTTTCTGACCTTATGCCAAATCTGTCCTTGAGGCCTCATTAAAACTGATTGATTTATTCTAGTGCATTTTGCTTCTCTGTGTGCCAGGTTATGGATTCTGAAATAGACAAGAGACAAGATAAGTCAGATATTGGGGTCTTGGTAAACAAGCCAGCAGACACCTAGAAACTGAGAGAAAGATGAGATAGAAATAGAGAGTAGTGACCCTGCAGGGAGGCTGGGGTGTAGCCTTAGCTCATAAGGGTATGAGAGGTAAAGGATGACTCCTGGAAGAAGGAAGGGTACAGAGGCTGAGTGAGATTAACAGAGTAATACAGAAGGTCGCAACCTAATGATGGTTCCACTTATGATTTTTCGACTATAAGATGATGCAAAAACAATATACATTCAGTAGAAACCTTACTTCCAATTTTGAATTTTGATTTTTTTCCCAGGCTAGTGATACACTGTGGTGCTGGGCAGCAGCAGTGAGCCCCAGCTCCCCATCAGCCATGCAATCACACAGGTAAACAACTGATACTCGACAATATTAGATGATTTTGCCAACTATAAGCAAATGTTAAGTGTTCTGAGCACATTTACAGTAGGTGAGGCTAAGCTAGGATGCTCAGTGGATCGGGTGAATGAAATGGATTTTCAACTTAGGATATTTTTAACTTACAATGTGTTTATTGGGACACAACCTCATCATGTAACTTGAGGAGCACTCATACTAACATAGAGGGTAGAGAAGTAATGGAGGCTATTAGAGAAAGATGGTAAAAGGACATTATCAGTAGCAGTACCTATCATCTATTGAGTGTTGGTTACATGACAGACATTGTGACAAGATGTTTATATAGATTGTCTGATTCACTTTTCCCATGACCTGATAGTAGGTACTATTATTTAACCCATTTACATATGAGAAACTTGAGGATCAGAGAGGTTAAGTAATTTACTCAGGGTGATGGAGCTAGTAAGTAAGTACAAGAGCTAAGATGCAGATCAAGTTCTATTGGATGTCAAGGCCTATGTTCATAACCACCATTTTATGCTACCTTCTGAAATTGATTCAGGGACATTTTCTACCACCATGCCTGCCAGAGGGTGAAAAACTCAGTGCCTTTCAACACTCCCAAAGAACGAGGCGCTGGGTGATGAGCTAATTCAGAGGTGTAGTTCAAAAGCCCTGCTATGACTGAGCTGTCTGCCAGGGCTGCGAGCACTCAGAGCAGAGATGCTCTCATCATCATCAGGGAATACTCACTCCATTGTGTTGGGCCCCACCTAAATGTTTTTTTTATTGTCTGCTCTTTGCCATGAGTAATGCCACTTTCCATTTTAAGCTTCAGAAGATGACCTCGTTATAAGCCAGCGTTAAAGCTAACTGCTGCCTAGGGGATTACTCACCTACTTCAAGACCAGCATCACACCCTCCCACTCAAGATGCTGCTGGAATATCCTGTTCTTTGCCAAAGCCCAAAGGAAATCTGGTTTCCCCTGGAATCAGAGTAGGAATGGTGCCAGGTTATCAGAAAGCTAGCAAGTTAACTGGTTCTCCAAGCAGAACTACTGTGGTGGTTCTGGTCCCCTCCTGTGTAGTAAGATTTTATAGCTTTGATCATTCACTTGGAATTTGCAGAGGGCCTACTATGTGCCAGGCTCTCTGCTCCATGATAGACTTACTTCAGTTATCTAGATGGTTTTAGGGAGCTAACAGTCTAGGGGAGGATGAGCAGACAATTATAATAAAATGTTATAACCAATAGAGTGTAATAGATGACATGGCAGGGGAAGCTCAGGGAGTCTGGGAAACCAACAGCTGAAGGATTTGTATGAAAGTAGGTATGAAGGACATGTAGCAGCTGGCTAGGTTTCTTAATTATAAACAACCAAAATTGACTTTGACTGATACAAGTGGAAAGAGAATTTAGAGAAGCTGGGGTTACCCACTGACTCATTGGAAAGGCATAGTGGCCCAGCATCACATTGCAGCAATGATCCAGCCAGACCAAGACCTATGTGTGTGGTGGGGAGGTGGGGGGAGTACCCTTCAAATATGGCATGGGGCTTCAGATGCAGGGCAGTCAGAAGGATGACAAATGTCGAGGACAGCAGGTAAAAGTGGGGAAGGTGGGGAAGATTGTCTCAGAATGACCTAAGATATTCTGAGTCAGAGAAGCCAAAAGGGACAGCTTAAAGAGAGCAGTTTCTGAGGCAAGCAGCACTGGGGCTAGACAGCCAGGCTCTTGGGGGCGTCCTTAGTGAGTGAGGCTGCTGCTCAACCAAAGACTTCAAGGCCTCTGTGAGGAAACCAGCTGTGTGCCAGCAGGTAAGTAGAAACTATGTTGTAAGCCTTTTCTTTCATTTCAGTGTTCCCGAGGCCTTTCTAGAAGGCTGTGGTTCTCAATATATGCCCTGAGGTTACAGAGCCCAGCTACATCAGAAAAATGTTCTCTGCATAATAGTCGGAAAAGATGATTGGGATAAATCAATGGGATAATGATAATAGCCAACCTTTATTGCTGTGCTAACATGCGCTTACATGCATTATTTCATTTAATCCTCATAATGAGCCTGTTAGTTTACAGATGAGCAGACAGAAGCACAAAGATTATAAATAACTTGGCCAAGATCCCATGGTTAGCAAATTATGGAGCTGGGATGCAAATGTAGATCTACTTTACTGTAACTAAGAGCCTGATGACAAGACATGAGGAGTAAGGTTCTGATGAAAAAAGTCATATAGAGAAAAATTTTTCTATGCTAAGTACAAAATAAGAGATTGGAAGCCTAACCCCTTAGCTATTACCACTCTCATGGGTACCATTTTGAATCTTGAGGTCAGCTGTTGCTCCTTATTGAGAAATTTTTAAATTCTATCTAAGGAAGAATAGGCCTATTTTTTTAGATGGAGCCTTAAGTGAGAAGCTATTAGCATTAACTCAGGGTATTGACCCCTAGACTGCAGCAAGAGGTATATTTAGTATTTTTTAATGGATTTTTAAAACAAAAACTTCTCTGACTATACAAATAATACATGTAAAAAATATTAGGGAAATATAGAAACATAAAAAGAAAACAAATCATCAACCTTATCACCCAATGATGACTATTGTTACATTTTGGGGTGTAAGTGTGTATAATTTGTAGTCTCTTTTTCTAATGCATATGTATAGGTATTGTCTTTTAATCACAATTCTTAATAGCTTAAATCTTAAATATCTTAATATCTTAAATAATTGTTATTGTCTTTATTTCATCGCCCTTCTCAAGGAAGTATTTTATCATAGTATTCAATTTTGCAAATCTACTAAATGAATATTAGTAGTAGAACATGACATGGAATGCAAGATGATTTGTTCGAATGACTGGGCAGAAGACATGGGTGTTTACTGTGGTGTACTGAATATAGTGTATGCACCTGGTTCTTAAAGGTGGACTTGGTTTTTTATTATTCATTCATATTTCTAGCTGGTAATCATATGAAAATTTCTTAATATAATGATCAACCTAATCAGGTAACCATTTACTTATTAGGAGAGATTTTTTCCACAATCCACCATATAGATGTTACACAGATAAAAAGTAGAAGAGCAGTTTCCAGGGCTGAGCGCCAAGTGGAATTCTGGTTTTGATCACACTCCCCCTGCTTTGGCCGAGGGGACTCCATCCCTTTCCATGTCCCGGTCAAAGGCAGTTCAAAACCACACACAGCGATTTGGCTTTCTCAGGCAGGCATGCAGTTTGGCGTTTTCTTATAGTCCCCTCTAAGCATTTTCTCTCAGAGCCCTCGTGGCTCAAGCCAGCACAAAGCTAGGTCTACTGGGTCACTGCTGTTGTCAACTCTTGGCACATCCAGTGTCACCCATCTCCTGTTGTTTTCCCAACTCGTCAAGACAAAGTCCTACCAGTTCAGGAGCCCTGTGTGTTCTTTGTCTTGCCCAGACATCTGTTTTGTGTTGGGAGTCAGGGGCCAGGGGCTGGTCAAGTGCTTGCACAATGCAGCTGGATTTGCTGATGTAAACAAAGATGCTTCTATGTGAGTTTTCTGATCCTGAAAAGGCCCCAAAGAACTATCCCCTCAGGCCTCCAGCAGGACTTTTACTCCCAGTCCAAGGGGACAAGGAAAAGGAACTTGAATTTAGTTAATGAGTTACAGCCAAGAGGGAAGCAAAGCACCTGGTTCCTCTCTTTCCTTCCAAGTCTCCACGTAACCCTTTTCTTACTGGTCCGTTCCTCATCCTGAACTGAGGGGATGTCACTGTCAGGTGCATCCATGTGGTGACCCAGGAAGCCAAGGGGTAACAGTAGACACTCTGCCTCACCCCTTGTAGTACAGAGCTCTTTTCTACCCTTGCTTTTTTGCTTTGTTTTTCCATACTTCTTTAGATTGTATCTTTACTTACAAAAGTAAACAGTTAATACATAATTGTGCATTTCATTTTATTTTTGTTTTTTTAAGTTTATTGGGGTATCATTGGTTAATACAATTATTTAATTTTCAGGTGTACATTATCATTTGACATCTATATATTCTATTGTGTGATTATCATCCAGAGTCCAGTTTCCTTCAGCTACCATATATTTGATCCCCTTTACCCAGTTCACCCTTCCCCAACCCCCCTATGTTTGACCCCCTTTACCCCATCTACCTCCCCTCTCCTCCCCCACCTCCCTACCTTCTGGTAACCACTAGTCCATTGTCCATGTCCCTGAGTCTTTGTTTTCTTCATTTATTGCTTTTAGGTTTATATCCTACATATAAGTGATATCGTGTGACTTTCAACTTTTTCTGTCTGTCTTATTTCATTTAGCATGATCATCTCAAGGTCCATCTAGGTTGTTGCAAATGGCCGTATTTCATCTCTTCTAATGGCTGAGTAATATTCCATTGTATATGCATACCAAAGCTTCTTTAGCCAATCATCTATTTTAGGACACTTTGGTTGCTTCCATGTCCTGGCCACTGTAAATAGTGCTGCTATGAACATCAGTGTGAAAATATCTTTTGGATATGGGTTTTCAAGTCTTTGGGGTAAATATCCAGTAGAGGGATTGCTGGATCACATGGTAGATGAATTCTTAGTTTTTTGAGGAAATTCTATCCTGTTTTCCATAGTGGCTCTACCAATTGACAGTCCCACTAGCAGTGTATAAGGGCTCCTTTTTCTCCACATTATCTCCAACATTTGTTATTACTTGTTCTGTTGATTATAGCCATTCTAACAAGTGTGAGATGGCATCTCATTGTGGTTTTGATTTGCATTTCCCTAATAGCTAGCTATGTTGAGCATCTTTTCATATATTTGTTGGCCATTTGTATGTCCTCTAAGGAGAAGTGTCTGTTCAGGTCCTCTGCCCATTTTTGACTGGATAGTTAGTATTTTTTGTTATTGAGTTATGTGAGTTCTTTGTATATTTTGGATATTGGGCTCTTATTGGAGGTGTTACTTGCAAATATATTTTCCCATTCAGATGGTTCTCTCTTTACCTTGTTGACAGTTTCTTTTGCCAAGCAGAAGCATTTTAGTTTAAAGTAGTCCTATTCATTTATTTTTGCTTTTATTTCCCTTGCCTTTGAGGTCAAATTCATAAAATCCTCTTTAAGTACAAGGTTCTTGAGTTTAGATCCAATCTTATATTCAGGTCCTTAATCCATTCTGAGTTAATTTTGGTATGTTGTGATAGACGATAGTTAATTTCATTCTTTTGCACATGGCGTTCCAATTTTCCCAGCACCATTTGTTGAAGAGGCTTTCTTTTCTCCACTGTATGTTTTTGGCTTTTTTGTCAAAAATTATTTGCCCATATAAATATGGGTTTACTCCTGGACTCTCGATTCTGTTCCTTTGGTCTGTGTGTCTGTTTTGCTGCCAATACCATGCTGTTTTGATTACAGTCGCTTTGTAGTATAATTTGAAGTTGAGCAGAGTGATGCCTCCAGCCTCGTTCTTTTTTCTCAGGATGGCTTTGGCAATTCGGGGTCTTTTGTGCTTCCATACAAATCTGATGATTTTTTTGTTCTATTTCTTTAAAAATTGCTGATGGGATTTTGATGGAGATCGTATTAAATCTGTATAATGCTTTAGGTAATATCGTCATTTTAACTATGTTGATTTTTCCAATACAAGAACATGGAATATCTTTCCATTTCTTTGTATCTTTTCGATTTCTTTTAATAAGGTCTTATAGTTTTCATTATATAGGAACTTGATGTGTTTTGTTAAATTTATTCCTAGGCGTTTTATTCTTTTTGTTGTAATTGCAAAAGAAATTCCTTTTCTCCACTTTTTCTGACGCTTTCTTATTAGAGTAGAGGAAAGCTATGGATTTTTGAACGTTCATTTTGTATCCAGAGACTTTACTCTATTTGCTTATTGTTTCTAGTGGTGTTCTTGTGGAGTCTTTTGGATTTTCTGTATAGGGAATCATGTCATCAGCAAATAGTGACAGTTTGACTTCTTTGTTTCCTATTTGGATGCCTTTTATATCTTTCTCTTGGTAATGGTGCAGTTTAAAGGTTAATAACCTCCAGCCCCACTTTTTAGCTCCAATATCTCATCTGTAAACAAAAAACTAAACAATCATTCAGATTAAAACATCTAATTCTGGAAGTTACTTAATTTCTCAAAATCTCAGTTTTCTCTTCCATGAAAATGAGAGTAACAATATTTATGTTGAATTGCTGCTATAAGAAATCATAAGATGATATTTAAGAAGTACTTAATAAGACAGATAAATTAGAATTAATTAGTTACATATTTTTGTTTTTAAAATTTTATAACATGATTTATTTTGATCCTATTTACTTTTACAATTGCCCTCCATGGCAAATGATACTGGTTTTACATTTTTAGTAGTGACACTCAGCTTTCATTTGATATGAATTTCAGACTAAAGTTTAATTCAATTTTAAAAATACTAATTAAATAATAACAAAAAAAGACATTTTAGCTGCATACATCTAGATTATTCAGGAGAAAACATTCTGTATGTATAGAAAATAAACCCCCTCAAAAAAAGAAATGACAGAGAAAACACAAGAAAACAAGAAACCCCAACTAAACCCCAAATCAAGCCACTAACAAACCAGACAGCAGAAATATCAGTGCAAACATGGATACCAGTGGCATAGATTTTAGGGACCACACAAGATGATTTTCAATGGCTTTTAACCACCACCTAGACCAAAATAGCCCAATAGCCAGTTAGTCCTCTTTGCCATCTCCATTTTGTACTCCCACAACTTTCTTCTCTTAAACTGCCACTCAACAGTGGAAACCCTGGAGGCATTCAATATTCTCTGCTAGAATCATCTGGGTATGGATCTCCTGCAAGGGTTCTATGCTCTAAAATTATTATTCCTGTTCCTAAAATCAAAACCTTTTAAAACAGATATGTTTCCAAAGTATTAACCATAAATCTTAGTTCTGCAATTCAGCAAATATTCATAAGCACCTACTAAGTGCAAAGCAAGAATGTGTGTGTCTATGGGGGGGAGGGGAGAAGGAGTGTATAAAATCCAATCCCTGCCCTCAATATATTGAAAATTCACTAGGGAGGCCAACCAGAGGATGCAAATAACTGTAATTGCAGGGTAGAATGTAGTAACTGCCACAGACTGCTCCAGCCAGTGTGACACAGAAGGAAATAACAAATTCTGGCTTGGTAAGATCAGGACAGGTTCGGGATGGAAGCAACACTGACCCTCTGAGAAGCCTCTGTCCTTTAATAAATTAAATTAATTCTTGTGGCCCCCCAATTGGTGGATTATTTTGAGTCCCTTGCCTATTCGGGGCTAATAACTAGAAGAACATTTAGCAACCTGATGTTTCTTCCCCGAAATGTGCCAGCTCCTCTCTCATTCACAAGGACCATGAAGTTTCTTCCAGTTGGTGAAAAACACTTGATGCATGTGGCCTTGCACACACCCCTGACTCCACCTGGTGAATTCCTGCTCATCCTCAAAAGTCTTGGCTCAATGGCACTTCCTCAGAGACATCCCCAGACCACTCCTCATCTGCTGGGTACTCTCCCCCTGCAGACACCCACTATCTGATTTCAACAGAGAGATACAGGAATTGGCACTATTTCAGATTTTCTTATTCAACTGTTCACTTTTTAAAAACTTACTATCTCTCTCTATAGGAATAAAAATAGATAATGAAAGCAGGAACTTTGCTTTTTTGTTTGCCTCTGTGTCCTTGGTGCCTGATAAATCATGGTATTTAATAAATATTTGTTGAATTAATTTATGAATAATAATAGACTAATTCAACCTCATCTCTTCCCCAGTCTCTTCATCCCTCTGATCTGTTTGTTAGTTTTGGGGGGAGGGATAAATAACTTTAGAAAATATATAAGATTAATGTCAGATTGATTTAATCAATTAAAAATAGTCATACCTGAGCTCAATATGGCAATTGGCAAATTAGTATAGTTTCTCAGGCTTTGGTTCATGAGAGGGTTTCCAAGTATGGAGCATGTCTTTTCAGCGAAACCAATACACTGCACAGTGTAACACAGGTTGTCACACCCTTCCCTCCTTTCTCTCAACAAATAATTATTAAGCACATATTATGTATGAGGCCTGTGCAAGACACGAGATAAAAAACACAGGCAAGGGCTCTGTCCTAATGGAGCGAAGTCAAGGGGAGAAACAGTCCAGCAATAGCTCCAGTGAAATACAGAGGGGTAAGGGGGACCCGGCTGGGGCACTGGCCTAGACATGGAGCAGGTGGACAAGAAAGGCTTGTCTGATAAATCTGAGATGCAGTCTGAAGGAGAAGTAGAACTATCCTGAGGGTTGGAGGGGGTAGGTGGCAATATTGTCAAAGAAAGTCCAGGCCAAGGGAAAAGCAAGTTCAAAGGCCTGGAGGTAAGAGCAAACTTGGCCTATTTGTGGAAATTTAAACCTGCCAGGATACTCTTGGGCCTTCTTACTCAATACTAAGACCAGGAGAGCTCAGAGGCAGTGCAGGTAACTGGCTGTGCCTCAGGAAATGGCTGGAATGTAAGTTCCATGGCGGGAGGGCTGTGCAGGCTTTGATCACTAGCATGCTTTGTTCATCTGAGAGTAGGGCCAAGACCATTGTAGATTCTTAATAACCATTTGTTGAATGAATGAATGAATGAATGAATGAAGTGCCCTGAAGATGACCCCAGATATCTCTTCTGGTGTCACCAAGCCCCACAGAATCATTAGACCAACATGTATCTTGTGAGCCAGCTGGTCCCCTCCCTCTCCTCCAGGCTGTCTGACCTGCCCTCAAACCTCCCAGAGATGACACTGTCTTGTAGATATTATAAAGTATAGTAGCATGACTCGAAAATTCAGTTCTAAGGTCAGACACATGCAGCTGAGGGACAGACGACTTGTCCAGTCACCTGATGAGTCAGGGCAGGATGGAGGGAAGCAGGACAACAATCCTAAATGTCCAGCCCAGCAGGTCAGGCAGAGAGGAACTCGGACACCACAGCACCATTGGTCACCTATTAAGATGCATGGTGCCTCATTCCAAATCTGCTATTAAAAATCAATAAACCCCACATTCCCAAAGCATCACTATCTCACCTGGAAATTATATTTCCTGGTATATTTGGTGGTGGGATTTTTAAATACAAGTTTAGCTTATTTCCTGGTACTACGCTCTGACTAAATGCTGCTGTCTTTCTCAGAGAAGGCTACTGGGCCAGTGTGCCCAAGATACCCTGTCCAGAAGCTGTGAAGAATAGACACGATATTTGGCCTATACACACATTTATCTACCTCTCCACTCAGCAGCCAGATTGACATTTTAAAAATGCACATCTGACCATGTCACATCCCCAGCCCACATTGTTCAATGATTTCCCACAGTTCTTTAGATACAGACCTACAGGGCTCTGTATGGTCCAGCCCTGCCAGCTGCTCCAGCCACAGCCCCCTCCCACCATCCACGTTAGACGATTTTTAGTTCCCCAAATGAAACTTGCTCTTTCTGGATGCAGGACCTTTGCATATGCTTTTCCTATCTCCTCCTCTTTTACTAGGAATATAAATGTCCCTTCCTCCTGGAAGTCTTCCTATTTCCAAGGCTCTGTAGGTCACATTTTCTGGCTCCTGTGGTGCACTGGACTTCTCTACTATAACACTCAGTTCTCCTTTTATGGTGAGTCCTCCCCATTAGAATGTGAACTTCAACAGGACCTCACTGACGCTGTTTTGTTCTCCACTATATTCCTCATGCCTGGCACATAGTAAGTGCTCATTAAATATGTGTCAAGTGAATGAATACACATGTCTTTGAAGAGCTGAGAAGAACTTTACCGATAAGAGGCAGAAACAAAAACATAACAGAGCATCACTGAAACCCTGAACCACATGACCTTCCTCACTCTGGAGGCCTAATTTCATCTTGTTATGAGCTTGTATGTTGTGATTAGACAGCAGTTAGTTCTTTAAAACTAGTTTCTAGCTCAGTTTAGATAAATTTCAGCCTTTTTACCAGGCACCACCATAAGTAGCAAACCAGAGCCCTGGAGCCATTCAAATTAAGTCGAGATGTGCTGGTGTGTCTGCTGGTAGCCTGTGCCTCTTGCTGCAGAGACAGGATGCCCTCCTGTCCTAGCCTTGCACAGCAGAACAGGGCAAGAAGGACCTGGAGCCTTCACTAATTTCACCTCAACTTCTATTTTATTTTCTCTGCACCCCCAGTTGGGACAAACAATAATTCAGTAAAGGAAATATGAGTAATGGAAAGAAAGAGAAAAAAATAAACATATCAAAATGGGCAGTGTCCCCTGGGCCACTGCTTTTAAAGAAAACAAAGAGAGTAGATTTGGAGATATTTTGGTGACTTTGCTAAGAGGAGAAAAATAATCAAGCTGGTCCCTCCCTTCTAGGCTGAATTCCTTTCCTCTATCTTAATGTAGAAAAAAAGGTTACCCCAGACCAGGGGTTCTCACATTCTGGTGTGTATCAGAATCCACCAGGAGGCTCGCTGAGTCTACAGTGCCAGCCCCAAGTTAAGCCCAGTGAGACAGAACCCTGGGAGACGGAACCTCACAGGATTCCCACAGAGGTGGGCCTCCGACTTTGAGGAAGAAAGTTCAGGATGAGAGCAGTTTCATGCCCTATACCTAGTCACATAAGGTGTAGCTCAGGTAAGGTCTGCTCCTGGGAACTCCAAGGTCAGGTAGAGAGACCTCGTTCAGAGTAAAACCCCACAAACTATAGTTAGGATCTACAGAATAACAAAGATTGTTGCTGTCACCTTCTGGTGGAAGTGGGAAAGGGAGGAGCATATAGTCTATTTATCTTATTCACTTAACTTGACAGTGACTGAGCTGACCCCATAGGCAAGGATGTATGCTAGGTAAAATGGAAAAGTAATGGCGGTGATAGAGTTAAGAAAGACAATGATGATAGTGGTAGTTATTCACATTTATTGACACCTTAGTATGTGCTCAGTATTTTATATGCATTATCACATTTATTCCTCCCAACCACCTTACAAGGTATTATTATGTCCATCCGATGAATAAGAAAACCAAGGCACAGGGAAGTGGAGTAACTTGCCCAAAGCCACCCAGCAAGTAAGTGCAGACCCAGCTGGAGTCTCGGTCTCTGATTACAGGCTCTGGTCTGAACTGTGACAGTACAAGCCCCCTCGAAGACACCCAGGCCCTGCCTTCTGATGCTTACAATTAATGGAAAAGGCATAATAAAATTTAAAAAAATAGGTGTAAATTATATAGATTTATGTACCAATGAGCAATCCACTGGGGACATCTGATGAGTGTTTTCTTGGTCTGGTTAAGCACTTGGTTGAGAGAGTTTGTTGCCTGGATCTCAGCAGTTGGGAAAGGAAAGGTCTATAACCAAAGCAATCACTTTTCTCCTCCTGGGAAGGATGGAGTCAGCATATGTCTCAGAGCAAAGCCAAGCAGCCTGAAAGCCCATTCCCTGTGGCATGCAGAGAAAGGTGAGAGGCTTTGTTATTTTATGAATTCCCCAAATGTGAAAGACATTAAAAATACCGTTTGTGGTGAGGTCATCACATGCTGGATATTGGACTACTTGCTTTACATGTTTTTATCAAATCTGATCTTTACAACAACCCCACGAGCAGGTTCCATTCTGGTAAAGAAACAGACTCAGAGGGGCTCAGCAGTGATTTTGTAAGAGGCCTAGGAATTGCTGGATTAAACAGAGTCATCTATTCCTGGAGACTTGTGGAGAAGGTGAGCTTAGAACAGAGGTCAGGAGTGGCTTGTTGGAGCTGAGAGATAAAGGTCGGGCAGCAAAGGAGTACAGTGGCCGAGTGTCAGCAGCAAAAGACAGCTCTAAGGCTGCCATTATCTAATGCTGCCTCAGGCATTCTGCTCCCCTGTAGCCCAAACACACTGGGTCTAGCAAGGACCTGAGCCCATCCAGATAGAAAAGCATCCCTGGGGTTGGTCAGATGTCCAGAAATGAATGCAATGAAGTCCCACGAATGGGCCTGTACATCTTCAGGGCGGGTTTAAGCAGAGGGAGCAAGGCTTCTGCTTAAACAAGGGGACTTCTAAATCAAAGTCAGCAGACCTGAAACTTTCTAATTAATTTCTTCTCAACCTTAAAGAGCAGACATACAAATCAAACAGAAATACAGATAAGTCAAGAAGTGAAAATGGAACTTAAGCCCATAACACGTACAAACTTGATGAAAATTTTGAGTTAAAACCTTAACAAAATGCATGTCCATTCCCCTCAGCAATTCCATTTCCATAAACCCTCCCTAAGAAATAATGGGATGGTGTACAAGGATAGCTACAGTAGTTCTGTTTATAATACTGACAAACAGTACATAACCTAGATGTCCATTGATAGTTAACACAGTTTTGCATGTCCATATAATGGAATCCTATGCAGCCATTATACATAGAGTTGTAGATTTATGTTTATTAATGAGGAAAATATCCTAATGTATTGAGTAAGGTCAGGTTATAAATAAGCAGATTATCAAACTATATATATATATAAATTTTACATATATAAATTTTACATATATAAATTTTATTTATATATAAATTTTACAAAGTAGAAACACATATGATTCCACTTTGTAAAATGCTTATATCTTTATAAATAGAAATGTTAATAGTAGTTATATCTAGCTGATAGGATTACAAGCAACCTTTAAAAACTTTTTATTGTCAAACAATAAAAGTTCGTAATTTCTAATTTTTCTTTCACTCTCTTATATTTAGGGTTTCTAAGGAGACTGGAATTCTCTGTTTATTGTTGAACTGATATGACAGTAAAGCAACAGACCCAAAATATTAACCCTCTGTGTCACAAAGGGTGGGGCATGTGCCCCTGTTGATTCACGAGAAGTTCTCAGTGGTGCTAAGACATCTCGTCCCCTTCGAAGTCTGCCTCGATCATTTTGATTATTTAAGGAGAAAGCTGTGGTTTGGTACAGCTATGTGTTCAACTCCCCTAAAAGAATTGCTGAGCAGGCAGGAAGCAGCACCGAAGCAGAAGTCAGGGACTACTGTCCTTTCGTTGTATTTCTCTTCATGACTGCCTTCTACTTAAGGGATGTTTTTGAAATTACACTAGGGAGATAAAACTTCCTTTAAATAAGGAAATTCGGTTTAACTAAAACTGCTTGTCAATTACTTAAATAAATTTTAAAAGCAAGAATTTGGTAAGGGGAATAATGATCAAAGTGATGAAGGCAGAACATCTGTACTAAAGTCTGAGGCAAGTGGCGTGAACCTCTGGCACGAGTAAAACTACCCCTCGTGGAACATCAGTGTGCACTAGGATGCCCCCAAGCCTTGATTTCTGTCTGTCTCATCATTTTAATACAAAACAACAATACAGAAATCATAAGTGCGCAATCTGTTCAGGTGATGACCCCAGGCAGTCAGGGGACAATCTCAGAACAAGAGTCCAAGCACATCCAGATAAGTCCTGCTGGGAGGATGACTGAAGAGGGAGGCGCCTAAGATCAGATAAAATTTCTTTATGACATTTGCCCAGAGGAAAGAGGCCCTTCCACAGGAAAAAGGTCAAGTCTGGTCTATTTTTGCAAGTGCATTTCAAGTGGTTAGTGGACTTATTTCCTGTGGTTCCCAAGAATTCTGCAGCAGGCTCTCAGGAGGATGTTGGTGATAGGGAGCAGGACTTGATGAGTGAGAACAAATAATTATCTCTATATTTGCTTCACTTTTTTCTATAAAAATAATCTAGAGAAAAAACACTTGCTTTAGAAGAGCAAAGTTCATTAAGACAGAGAGCAGAATGGGACATGAAAGTCTCAGTGTGTGACCGAGACCTTAGGTCACAATTTTACAAGCTGAAGACTGATTTATTCACTCCTTTCCTTCCTTCTCTCATCCACTCAACAGATATGTGGGCAGCTCCTCTGTTCCAGATATCATTTAGGGGCTAGGAGAAGATGGTGACTAAAATGGCTTCTGTCCTCCATTAGCTTACAGTTCAGTGAAGAAAAAAGACATCAAACAAGTAAACACGTGGATGAATTTGTAATTAATTACAAAGATAGGAAGCACTGAAAAGGAAAAGAGCAGGAGGCAACAAAAGAGAATAATGAATATAGAGTGGTGACAACACTGAGATCAGTATGTCAGGGAAGAACTCTGAGGAGGTGGGGCTCCTGCTGCCATCTGAACGGCAAGCAGAAGGGAGCCAGTAGAAAGTGTTGGGGAAGGGCATTGCTGGGAAGTGAACGGTTTGTGTGAAGGCAGTCATGTGGAGAGAACCACAGTGGGCCAAGGATCCAAGAGAAGACAGGACTGTCTGGAATGCAGTGGGCAAAGGAGGGAGTGACAGGAGCTAAGGCCAGGCCATATGGGGTCTTAGGGGCCACGGTAAAGGTTTATGGACATGAAAAGCCACAGAAGATTTGAAGCAAGGGAGTGACCAATCTAACATAGGTTTTAAGAAATCCCTCTGGCTTTGTGTATAGAAATGATTGGAGAGGGATGATAGTCAAGAACAAAGAGGGGGCATTTCAGGAGTTAAGACAGGAGCTGAAGGCGGACTGCACTGGCTATTACAGTAGATAATAAGGGCATAAATTCGATAACTCTTACTGGAGTAAAGGGCTTGATTATGAGAGGTTAGAGAAGCAGACTAGTTAAAAGGGCTGGGTGAGATGAGGGAGGCATTTGTTTTGGGCACAAAATTTACTCAGAAATCAAGATAAAGAATATTTTAGTGCAATGTTTTTTAAATATCAAATCTAATTCCAAAAATTCATGATGAACAAAATGTCAAATTTCTCAAAAGACAGGATCAGTACAGGCTAGACCAATCCATATAAGGAGCATGAGGCAAAAGGAAAAATCAGTAATATTGATCTTGTGTTTATTTGAAATTTTTATATTTTGTTCATTTTCTTACTCTTGTCCTGACAAGCTAAACTTCTCCTTCCTCATCTGTAAAACAAAGGGGCCACCAAATAACCTTCTGCTCTGAAAACAGAAATTATGGAAAGAAAGTTGCTGACCTAAATCATCGCAAGCCTTCTGGTGGTTTAGATGGTAGCCTTACTTCTTATTCTGGAGACCCAGAGACAGAGGGTGCATAATAGTTGCTCCAAAAATATTTCTGATGATAATGTTAATGATCAGCATCTATCAGGCTCTTAATACACTGGTACTTTTTCCAAGAACTGTTAAATATAACCATCTCATTGAATTTTCACAACAACCCTATGGGACAGGTATTATATTTACCATGCCTGACATATACTTGATTAGCATGTAGTAAATACACAAAGAAGGAAAGGAGGCATCAATAGAAAGGGAAATGACAAGGGAAAAAGTGGCAGGCTTCAAACTATTCCTGAGAAGTCCCACATGGATAACAGGTGATTCCAACTCCCTTCTGTGGTGGGCACTAATCTCAGATAAACACTACTCACCACATTTAAAAGAATCTGCAGAGAAAAGAAAATAACCTTAAATATCTTTTTTGTAAGTTAGGTTTTTAAAAAACTGAACATCTTTTTTGAGAACATTCATTTATGCCCACTTATTGAGCAATTACTATGTGCCAGGCATAAATCTACGTGGTGACATATAACATGAGCAAAACAAACCCGATCTGGGTCTTCATGAGGCTTCCACGTGCACGTGCGTGAGTGTGTGTGTGTGCGGTGTATTAGAGTGAGATAGTAATGGGTAAACAAACACATACATGAAGTCATAAATTATCCTAAGTGTTATACAAGAAACACATTTGGATTGGAGAGAGAGGGCAGGGAAGTGATAAGAGCTACCCTAGATAGGGTGGGTCCAACATAATTAAACTCAGGGAGGCTCATAATAGTCATGCTGCTGAAAATGCTGTGCTAAGACGAATTTTCGAAATTCCAACTCCCTATAGAGTGTGAAATTTTACAACTTAATTGCTTACTCCTGTGGAAGATAATTTTGAAAAACAACACTCATTCATTTTATTATTTTATTTATTTATGAATGAATGGACATATAGAAAAGTTATTTACATCATTGGGATTGTCTGCCCCACCCCATGGGCCCATCTAAAGGTCTAGATTTATCAAATTCCAGAGGATCCCCTAGAACTTGACAATGCCAAAGAGGATCTTTTTGAAAGTTGAGAGGAATTATGTGCAGAAACATGGCAATAAGGAGAAGTAAAAAGAAGTTACTTTGACAATTCTCTCTACTTCTTGTTGCCTAATCTGCTTTCAAAGGCCAATAATGTAGAAATTCTCCATTTTTCAAATAACCTCATCCAACATAGTGGTGTTTTGATCTCTAAGACATGAGAGAGGAGCAGTAGACAGTGGAGGATATACATGGCTTTGAAAGGTCAGCAAGAAAAAAGAAATAAACAAGGAGGAAATTTGTGAGGAGTTAAAGGGATAAAAGTATACCGTGCTTTGAGCTACCTGTCAAAATTAAAGAAAACGCCTGTGAGAAGTCATGTTTGATAGATGAGTGCACTACCATGGTTATCAGTACCTACCTTTCCTCTTGATTTTTCTGATAAATGGCAACTTGATTGCAATGTGCACTGTCCTGGAGATGCTAAATACCAGGGGTAGATTTATTTCTTGTTCAGCTTCTTGGATACAAGATTTCAACTCATTTCCAAGCTCTTTCATCCCTTATCAAACACCAGTCATTTCCTGGGGCCTTCAGCGATATTCTCTTGCTCCTCCTTCCCACAAAACCCACCTGATTCCTGCCAACAGCTAGGTTGTGTGGGGACCTGTGTGTGGAACACCAGTGACATAGTCACAGGACCATGTGAGCCACCGGGCATGCTGAAACAGGGCAAATAGTGCGAATGGGAGAATGGGCTCTTTTGTTTTTTTTTATGTGGGATCAAAGAGAGTTGGCAAGTGAAAGGAAGCTCTAAAAATAGCCAAAGTCCTTAAAAAGAAATAATGCAAAAGGAAACAAGGTTTATACTGTTCTAATAATGTAAGCCCTGTAAAAAGTAGTCACTAGAAGGCTGGCACTGGGGCAAGTGATTATTTTCTTCCTGCCCTTTGGCTGCGACACCCACTGGGTCCCTTTGCAAATCCTGGGCCCTGCTTCCCTGCCTGCTTCCTACATGGTGCTGGATGCCTTTGCAGGAATGTAACTCTTGGGGGATAGCTGGGGCCTCTGTGGCCCACTTTCAAGATCCAGAACAGACCTGGACATGTGAAACGAGCTCCGTGGGGCTTACATTCCTTCCTCGTGTCCAAGCCTCTTAAAACATAAAGCCACATGCTGGGATTGTCATCTGTCCTTCCAGAGATGCCTGGATGTCATCTGTCTAGCAGAAATGTGAGTTTTGTCCTTTTTATGTTTTTTTAATGTTTTGAGTGTGCATGGGGCCCTTGGACATGAAGCTGCCTAACAGAGGAGCAGCACAATAACTTGATGTCTGGGACTGAGGACTTTACTCTTGGCTAAAACACAGATTTGCTTTGATAAGTCATTCGGCCTCTCTGCATCACAGTTCTCTCAGCTAGAGAACAAGGGAAAGTGTTTGTCTACCTCGTATAATAGAAAGAACAGCAAATACAAAATGATTATAAGGTATTTTATTCAGTGTCTACACAACAGGTGCCCAGAGATGCTTGTTTACTCACATAAAATGCTTTGTAAAACCCAAGTGCTAGAAAAATGTAAATAGTCAACACATGAAAACATAGGCTCTTATCAACAATACCTTCTATTTCCTAGGCACTCACCTTATGTAAGTCCTTTCCCAGGCCTTGCACTGTTCCTTCTTCATGGCACCATGATGAGATCGAAACTCTTAACAGCTTTATTTTACAGATGAGGTAGCTGAGGGTCAGAAAGGTTAAATGATTTGCCTGGTCACACAAGTAGTTAATGAAATGACATAAACCAAAACACAGGTCTATGACTCTCAGGTTGTGAGAACGTCCCTTTTTCATCGTGCTCCCAACCTAGTCTGAAGTAGGACCACTCACTCAGTTTCCCCAGTGGTCTCTGGCCTGGCTCCAGCTCTTTCATAAGCAATGGCAAATGACTCTACTGTGACAAAGGCCAAGACAGATTCGCATGATGCTGGGTCGTTTTGGGGAAGCATTGGATTGACAATCAGGAAAGTGCTGGTAGTGGTCATTGTAGGGCTGTGAAAGATGACAGTGCCCTGTCCGGGGAGGAACTTGCAAAGACTCCATTCAGTGCAAACAAGTATCTCCTTTAGAACGCTGTCAACAAGGCTACACAAGTAGTAGAAGCTGGTGGGATAAAAAGAACAGAGACGCTAAGGCTCACTAAGTCCAGAGGACATTTTCTTCTTTTTCCCACATTTCTTTGGCAATTAAAATCATTGGCAATTAAAGTCAGAAAATCCTCCCTTCAGAGCTTGGCTCTAACATTTATTTAGCTGTGTGACCTTGGACAAATTATTTAAACTCTCTGAGCCTGAGTGTCCTTAGCTATTTAAAAAAAAAAAAAAAAGCCTTTATCAGGACAGTTTATCAGGGCAGATTCCCTGTCCTGTTAATTAAATTTTGGGACATTGAACCAGCTAAGGTAGATGATTGCCTAGAAAATATTACTCTATTCATTTACCTCCCAGCTTACAAAAATGAAGAAAGAGAGGGGGGAAAAAGCAATGCTTATCTAACACAATTTATTTGCAGATTAACTAAAATGATGTATGTAAAGCACTTAAGACCGTACCTGGTACATAATAAATGTTCACAAAAAGGTCACTATTGTATTATTTTTGGACATATGTTATTATTTATGGGCATATCCAGAGCAGGCTTTTGGAAAACATCTAGAAGGACAAGCCCTCGGCATTTCCAAAGAGATAGCAAACACGTACATCAAAATGTTGAGGTCAAAGAAGCCAAATTTTCTGGATCAGAAAAGAAGCGGGGAAGAAACCAGCAAACAGATCATCCTCCAATGAGCTGGACGGTCTGCTGGGCTGGTTATAGAGATTATAACTTGCACAACAGTATCAAAAGATTTTTGAAGACACATCAGTTAAGAAAAGATTAGTGAAGGAGTAAGGGCTGCCAGAGCCCCTGCAGAATCACTTTGCATTTGGCTCAAAGCCCCAGGGCTTTAAAGCAGCAGTCTGCAAGAAAGATATCTCCGTTTAAGATGTATGTAGGTATTCAGGATTGATGAGGGCCTGCAGGATCCTCTGGACTGGGATGCAGCATTAAAGTTCACACAGAACAGAGCACATCACTGCACCAGGGGTTATGCTGTTCTTCCTCTCAGAATGAAAGCTGTTTTCTTCAAGCACTTAAAAGAATTCCTGACCCGCAACTGAATAATGCTCTAGGGAGTCGTGTGTGTGTGTGTGTGTGTGTGTGTGTGTGTGTGTGTGTGTGTGTGTGTGTGTGTGTGGAGTGTTTTGTGGGTAGAGAAGCCAGACTGCAGAGGATTAAAGATCCAGAATCAAAGGAAGAAATAAAGGATATTGGAGGAGATCCTTGGGGATGTATGTCTGCTCATATTTTCTACTCTTCATTAAAGAATGTGAGAGTTAAGGCTGGGGATTGAGCTATTGGGGGATCCAGCTGGATTATAACCACCCCCACTTCCTGCCCCTCTTATCAAGCATGGTTTGATGGGTCTGGTATGACCACAGTGTAAGTTTCTTAAAGGCAGACACTGTGATTTCTACTACAAGTTCAGAATCCCTTATATGAAAAGATTTGGGGTTCAATATGTTTCAGAATCCAGAATTTGGGAAATTTATAGAAAGACAGTGTGGTAAATATATTATATATTATGTAAAACTCCAGTGGGATCTGGGGCAGTACTCTATAATCAAACATGTTACTAATTCTGAACTGATTATATAAATATTAACACAAAGTAGGATAAACAAAGATTTTAGTTTCAGGATAAATTTGGGTCAGGTTTTGCCACAATTTGGGTTATGAAAGAACATCTAGTGCTCAGAATCTTTTGCATTTTAGAATTATGGATTAAGGATTCTAGACTTTCTTTTCCCTTTCCTTTTATTTTTCTTTCTTTTTTTAAATTACCAGGACATCTGCAGGATTCTACTCATGATAGAGGCTAAATAGAAGCTGTTGGCATCCTAGAGTATGAATCTTGATTTTCTGGGAGCCACAGGACAGTTTGTTCTTAGTGACTTAGGGATGCTTTAGAATTAGAAGGATTCTAAATTAAAGAACAGTAGAGAAAAACTATTGAACCCTAGGTTCTCTGTCATCCTGGACAGTAACACACACAAACCCATGAACTATACTGAGAACTGGTCACTAGTATATCATAGTCAGCACCCAAGGAAATGAGAAAAGTGCACCACTAGGCATCAGTGAAAATGAAAAATTCTAACCTGTATTTTAAAAATGACATTTTTCAAATATTGAGAAACATTACTACATATTAAAAATCAAGTTTGTTCAATCCCAAATCAATAGCACAGATGACTGGCAAAACTAAATAATAAGGTACATAGAGGATGATAACCAAGCTAACATCTATTGAATGCTTACAAGTTTTCAAGTGCTGGGCTCAGTACTTTATATGCATTATCATTTAACACTTACAGCGACTCTGTGCAGTAGCTACTGTTATGAAACCCAATTCTGCAGATGAGGAAACGGAGGTGCTATGAAACTGAGTAATTTGCTAAAGGGTATCCAGCTGGGACTGAAACTCAAGTTTAAAAGCATGCTAGTAAACCATTTATCAGAGAGAAAGAAAGGAAGGAAGGAAGGAAGGAAGGAAGGAAGGAAGGAAGGAAGGAAGGAAGGAAGGAAGGAAGGAAGGAAGGAAGGAAGGAAGGATGGAAGGAAGGAAAGAAGGGGAAGAAAGGAAGGAAGAAAGAGGAAAGGAAGAATATTGGAGGCTTAAGGAAGGATAAATAGAGAAAAACAAACCCTGATTTATAGCACTTGCCAATTTCTGTAGTGTAAATACTCCCACTGATCTCAAGCTACTAATGTTTAAACAATTGGCTCGCAGAATTCTCAATATTTAAAAACTGGCTTTTACAAAATTGTAGGAGCCATCTCCTACACACCACTGTCAAGGTTATCCCATGGCCACATCCAGCTTACTGCCAATGTTGGAAGATGAGATTTCTGCTCACAGGACAGAACTGGCTTGGGAGCAGCACGCCAAGATGCTAGCCCAGGCCAGTCAGCCATGGCTACTTTCCTACCTCAGACCTGGTACAGATCACCGAGGGTGGAGCAGGGGAAAAAGAGAAAGAACACACTGTCTCCCTTTCTCAGACAAACTTTTCTTCACCAGAGGGTGTGAAGTGGGTCCTCGCCAACCTGACACTCCCTGGCAGAAATAACAAACTTTGGAATATTTTTTCAGACCCCACAAACTTTCTCTTCGTCAGATAGGGAGGACAGATTTGAGACCAAAGAAAGGGTCTGACATCTTCCTTTAGAGCCTTAGTTTCCATAATATTTCTTTAGAAGAAGTAAGGAAGTATCTTCTACAAGTTGGAAATCAGGTTTGGGCCTGCTTTTAACCAAGGGTTGGAGATTCTAGCCTAATTTTAACTCAATTAAGAAACATTAAGGCTCTTGGCTTAGCTTCTCTGTTAGTACCTGAGGATTAGGTCTCTTGATAACATGTTTCCACCAGAGGATCCTGAGGAGGGACTGGCCTGGTATTTAATTAACGAATACCCACAGGGCACTGATTATGTGAGGGCATTTGCCAAGTGCTGAGTTTAGAAAGAAAAGACATAGTTTCTGTTCCAGGGTCTCAGAGACTAATGAAGGAGACACTCAAGTAAACATAGTTAAATTATATTCATTCACTCATTCAACAAATATTCATTAAGTGCTTATTAGGTGCCAGGCATTTTGCCAGACACTGGGATACTATGGTGAGCAAGGCAGATTGGTTGGTACTATCATGAAGCTGACAGTCCAGTCGTGAAGAGAGACGTTAATCAAATAATCACAAAAAATGAATGTGTAATTAAAAACTGAAGTAAGAGCTCTGAGGAAATGTTAAATGGTCCCGTGAGAACTGGAGGAACCTGACCCACTTAAGGGGAATCAGGAAAGGCTTCCTTGAGGACTTGACAATTAAACTAAGACTTGAAGATAAGGAGGAGTTAACCAGGTGATGGGGGTAGAGAAAGGATGAAGGAGAATAGTGCCCTAGAGAGAGGGAACAGTAGTGAAGGTGGGCGGGATGAGGGTGGGGGAAGCAGTGGTGTCAAAAAAATGAAAGGCCAGTTTGGAGAGAGTGTGGTAGGAGCTCAGGCAGGAGAGGAAGTCAGGGCTGGCCCTCGCAGAGCCCTGCAGGCCTTGCTGGGGCCTTAGTCCTTCTCCCAGAGCAATGGGAAACCACTCAAGGTTTTAAACAGGGCATATACACAGCAATTCATCCAGTGCTGCACTAGAGTAAAGACAGTTCTGCCATGGGAGCATTAGGGAATCAACTAATCTAAACTGGTTAGTGTGGCGTGGGGGAAGAGTAGGGAGGTTGGTGCTGGGGGATGCGTCCAAACTGGCTTTCTGGAGGAAAAAATATCTGAGATAATTTTTGAAGGGTGAGTATAACAGGCAATGGTAAAAGGGTAGAGGAAGGGAGAGAGAAAGAATGTTGCTGCTGGGTGAGTGAGAGAGTGGGGGGACTGACCACAAGAAGAACAGGCCAATAAGAGAAAGGACGGCAGGGTTGGGCAGGGGCCAGATGATGAAAGCCTCACAGGTAATGGTGGAGCCTGGGTTTCATTTATCCTGATGGCAGTAGGGAACCCACTGACACAGTCAGAGATCTTCAGCAGGAAGCGATGCTGGGATTCATGTATCAGAAAGGTCACTAGCAGCAGGGTCAAAAGGGAACAGTGCTAGAGAAGAGACCACTGTTGCCTGCCTCGGCAGCCCAGGTGAGTGAAGGTGTTGCATCTGCTCTAAAGCAGCCACAGTGAAAATGGAGAAGAGAGGATGGATTTAGGAGACATTAGAAAGGTACAACTGAAAGGGCTTTGTCACCAGTGGGACAGATAGGATTGATTTCTACACTACCCAAAGAATAGTCTGAACAAAATTGATTCTACTATTTATGTGTAGTGTTGCCTTATGACCTGAAATATGGTCAACTTTTATAAATGCTCCAGATGTCAAGAAGAATGATGTTCATTAGCTATTGGGTGCAGCGTTCTTTTATATGTTCATTCAATTAAGCTGATTAATTGTATATTTCAATCTTCTGTATCTTTAATATTTTTTGTCTGTTTGCGCTATCATTTATGACAGACACGTATTAAAATTTCCCACCATCACTATGGATTTGTCAACTTCTCCTTATATATGTCAATTTTTGTTTGATATATTTTGAGACTATGTCATGAAGTATTATACAAGTTTAGAACTTTTATACCTTTCTGTTGAATTGTTCCATGTATCATTATGCAGTAATCTCTTTTATCTTTGATCATTCTTTTTGCCTTCTGTCTACTTTATATGATATTAATATAGCCATACTAACTTTTAATTTTTTGTTAATATTTGATATCTATCTTTTGTCCTTTTGCTTAAACATCTCCTTATGTTTTAAATGTGTATCTTATAATCAGAGTGTAGAATAAATTTTTTTAAATCCAGTAGATAGTAAATTTAGCCCATTTACATTTATTGTGATTATAAATATATTTGAATTTATTTCTGCCATCAAATTTTGAGCAATTTCTTTGATTTTATATTTTTTCTCTTTTTTCTGGATTCTTTTGGGTAAATAGTTTTATTTATTTCACCTCATTTTCCTTATCCAACCACTTGCTGGCTAGAATTAATGCATTCTATCTTTCTTTCAGTAGTCACCCCTAATATTTAACATGGATTTTGACTTAACAAGATCTAGGTTAATTAATATCTCTAATGAAGAGTTATGCTTTTGGGTGATGCCATTCAAAGGGATAGGAAGCAAGGACTTAGGCATATTTGGAACCAAAGGTGAGGCCTGTTTTACATATGCTTGATTTGAGGACACATATCCAATTACCACCTTAATGGATGCTTATACATCTATCTACCTTTGGTGGCTTTACACACTTTGCAAAATATCTTCTTTCATAGGTATTCTGCATTGCATAAGCAGTGACAGGGGTTAAAAACAAGCAAACAAACAAAAATAAACACAGTGTTTGCCTTCCTTTGATTCTTGAACCTTCAAAATTTCTAAGTTTGCATAATATTTAATGACATAGCCTCAAAATATATAAAACAAAAATTGACATATGTAAGAAGAAGTTGACAAACCCCCAATGATGGTTCAAGATTATTAATACTTCCCTTCTAGCTTAGTCTCCAGGGCCAAAGTGAGCACAAATGTCTCCTACATGTAGCAGGCTTCACAAATGTCACTTCAATAACTGTGGCTAAGCTGAGAATTGAGTCCAAAACAGTGACCTGGATTCTTTCATACATACCATTACTTACCTTTGCCTCCTTCATTTCTCTGCTACCTTGGTGGCTTAAATGATGAGGGGGAAGGGGCTGAGCTCTGCTAAAGGTGAGAGTGAATCAAAAATTCTATTTTCATACCAATTGAAAAATTATTTTAAATTAAGCATTCAATCGCAGCTGACCACATCAGACTTTGACTGGTTCTATATCAGACTTTGACCAGTTATTCATGTCTCCCACAGGTCAGGTTATGTTTTTATTCTTTCCAAGTGCTATTATGGATATTGTGTCCACTCGCCTCTCCAGACAACTCTGAGATAGGCAGGGTTGGGGTTATTAGAGGAAACATCTTGGAAGGAGTAAATGACTCGCCCAGGTTTCCAGAGCCAATCTGTGTGTAGTGGGGGCTGTATAGTGCTGCTCATTATCTCACATTGAGAGTGACTGTTATATTCCTGGGCAAACATGTACACTTAACATCCCGTTCATGTGTCAGAGTTCACATTCTCTTCCAGAAGCTATAGCTGACAAAATATGTCAGCCTTGACAAGGATGTTCCAAAAGGTTTGCTGTTCCCTTCACTTTGGTGACACCAACAAGTCAGGAAAATCTTCAGGTTTTCCCCAGATCTCAAAGGGCTGGGCTTAGCACACAACAATGACATGGAGTCCATTGGTCTTGATCTTTTCAATCTTCTAACACACATGCGCACGCACACACAAACTCCCTCGATAGCCAACAAAAAGATAATAGTAACCAGAAGCAGAGCTTATAAATTTCCTGATTACACATAGTTAAGGAATTCATTTATTAGAGTAATTTGTGTAAATTCTCAAGGGCCTGCTAAGGTTGCTGCCTAAGTTTTATTAGGTCATAGGCTTCCTTTATTCCTATCCTTTAACAAATACTGGATTAACAAGGAACTTTGGACCAACCTCTGCTTAAAATATCAGTAAATTATAATAAAGCAAAATAAGGGGGCTTTCATGCCTCTGAGGTTTTCTTCAGCAGCAGCAAAAAAAAAAAAAAAAAAAAAAAAAAAAAAAAAAAAAAAAAAAAAAAAAAAAAAAAAAAGACTGTTTTTTAAGCTTTATTTGATTCATAAATGCTGCTTCCACAGTATCAACTTCACATTGACTCAAGACTTATTTTCAGGAGTCAACATGTCCCCTTCAGGTTTCCAAGTATGGATCTGCACTACAGGATGAGAACCATTAGAAGTCAGTACATTCATCCTATCAGTGATGCTCTTATTGAGCGGGGCGGGGGAGCAAGCAGAGAGCAGAGGTGGCACTGTAAGCAGGAGGGAGGGAGTGCCTGCTGGCCTCTCACAGAGGCTGTTTACTTGGGGAGAGCTCTGCAGTGACAAAGTCCAGCCTGCATGGCTTATCTGCACAGGCGACTATGCACGTTAGTACAATCCTGGCCAAAGCTGGTGCCTCCAACTTCGGCCAGCCTCCTGGTACATCTCTTCCCCTGCATCCCAATGGGATGGAAGCAAGAATGCCAATGGATAGAGCCAAATCCATACCTAACACTTAGAAAACGTCTTAATGGAGACTCTCCACCTGTGCTGGATCTAGAAGGTAGGCCGTCCTTAGCATGCATAGTCAGGGGTGCAGGGGGACCTCCATCTGAGAAAGCCCAGAGACAATAAGAAACAAAATTCTACCCACCTCCGACTGACAATACAAATGGATAATTCTTCAGTTAAATGGCAGCTACTGGTATATAGTAGTTATTAACTCCTGAACTAAAAAATTAAGTCCATAACTTAGTAAGTGCCTGCAAAAAAAATTGATGAAACAAAAAATATTGATTATCTCTTAGTTGTATCTTAAGGAAGGGGGATCTAGTCATTGTTGTATGCTAATGGACAGGTGATGGGTGAAGAGGTCCATGGCTGGAAAACTAAATTGCTTTATATCTAAAAGGATCCAGAAACAAGTGGAGTGAGAGGTGGAATGGGGGGCTGGGCAGAAAAAGGGCTGAGTAAAGAGACAGAATGAGAGAGGAAAACAGAGGTGGGCACAGAGACTTAAAGGCTTGTGGATGAACTGAGAAGGGTTTGGAAGAAGGAGTGAGGATTCTGGGAAGGAAATGCAATGCGCTGTGCAAGGCAAACTCTGTAGTCTTCCCTGTGAAATAGATGTAAATAAAATTAGTTTTCTATCTGTAATGTTATGTGAAAAGAGCTGGACAGAGTTTTACCATATGAGAAGCGGGTGTTTGGGATGGTCTGACTTTAAATATATTTTACACAGTGAATGCAATATTCTCTTTGAGGGTCCTCAGGGGGACTTCAAACTATAGCAAAATCTGGGGACAGTTACTGGCCCGTGTGGCTGCAGACTATACCAGAAACATTAAAATGCCTGGAGGCTTCCAACATGAACCCTAATCCCAAAGTCACCAGGACAAATTATCCAAACTGTCTCTTTCATTTGTGGTGGAATTAGTTTCTGTGGAGCAGCTACATCAGGCTGCTCCAGGAATGAGTGGGTGGGTGGGTGGATGGTTGGTGTGAGGAAGCAGGAGGCTGGCTGGCCTTCGCCAGCATTCGCAAGGCTCCTTAACACCTGGTGACGTGTGTTCTCTGGGGGGATGAGGAGGTACCTGCAGTCCTACTACCAGGTGAACATGGGAGCAAAAGCTGAGGCTGGCAGTGGTAATAGCCAATGCATGGGTCACAGATGACTAACTTACTGAATGATGAGTTCACAGAGGCAGAGGCATGTGCTATGCAATGGGTAAAAAACCCACTTCTGATAATCGAGTACTCCCCTTTATCACTGGGTATTGTGTTCCAGGACCCCCAGTGGGTACCTAAAACCCCCAGTTGCACTGAATCCTATATATGCTATGTTTTGCCTATACGTACATACCTATGATAAAGTTTAATTTATAAATTAGGCACCGTAAGAGATTAACAATAACTAATAATAAAATAAAACAATTATAATGATATACTGTAATAAAAGTTCTGTGAATGGCTTTGGGTCTATTATTAGGTAAAACAAGAGTTCCTTGAAGACAAGCACTGTGATACTGTGACAGCCGATCTGATAACCAAGATAGCTACTAAGTGACTACTGGGTGGGGAGCGAATACGGCATAAACACACTGGACAAAGTGATGAATCAGATCCCAGGCAGGACGGAGTGGGACAGCTCGAGATTTCACCACACGACTCAGGACGATGCACAATTGATAACTTATGAATTGTTTTTAGCAATTTTTTGTTTAATATATTTGAACTGCAGTTGTCCCTGGGTCACAAGCCAGGCATAACAGGGGACCCCAGTAGCATTGCAGTGTCAGTGAGGTCACTTAACTGCTTCCTGGTGATTAAGGGCAAGCTAGGGCTTTGTTTCAAGAGACTTCTCTTGAGGCTCAGCTCCACCACTCACTAGCTGTTAACCTTGGACAGGCCACAGAACATTTCTAAGATCTGGTTTTATTTTATAAAAAAAGGAAAATACTGGTGTCTATCTCAAGGAGTTATATAGCGAGGATTACACGAGTTAACTTGAAGCCCCAAATATGTTAATTATAGTGATGCTCATTATTATTATAAGGCCACTTAATAACCGATGTGTGCAATCAGCATGTACTCACACCTGGGAAGGTCCCATGTTAGGGTCCTGGTCTCTTCGCCTCTGTCACGTATAGTCCTTGTCGTCACCAGCATGCCATTCTCCTAAACTGTGGGGACAAGTAGATGTTTTAAAATCCTAAAGTTTATTGGTTTTGTTTTGACTCTTTACAGATAAAAGTAATACATTTTTACTTAATATAGTATTAATTTGTATATAGTGGGTATATACAACATTGGAGGATTATAATACACAATGTGATAGTTTCGGTGTCACAATAAGTATGTCTCGGTAGAAAATGATTACGATGCATCCGGCTTTTGTACTGGGGACACTTTCTCTGTATAACACGAGGATGTGTGGAGAGCTGTGGAAGCAGGCAACAACTGGCATATCCTTCATAATGATCTGTCTCAAAGAATTTCTCCTGGTACAGTGTTTGCCCTTTAAAAACCCCACGTAACACCCCCGCACACCTGGCTTCCCAGTTCTGGTTCTGTTCCCTCTAGAAGCCCAGAATTTTCCTTTACCCATTAACCCTTGGCTGTCTCTATTTTCAAGACTTTTCCTCCGGGTCTCGAATGCCCGGGCTCTATGTGCTGTCTCTGCACCTGGGGCTGGCAGCACCTCGTCAAAACAGAGGGAGGGCGGAGGGTGAAACCTCAGTGCTGGCCTCTCGGCTTTTGTGGGTTTCGGCCAGACCTGGGGTGTTATTTTAGTGCAACTTTGGTGTTTAATTTGAGGATGTGTGTGGATCAGAAGGAGAGACCGATCCATTTTTTTTTTTCTCCCCTTGGCCAAATGATTAAATTTAAAGTTCTAAAAAGCTCACAGCTTGATGCAAAGCTGTGTCCAGCTGGGAAGTGAGAAGTGCCCTGACAATCCCTCCCAGGCTAGGGCCATCCTTCCTTAACTGCCGGCCGCTGCACAGGCCCATAACTGGGCATCACCTGGGCAGTCTGTGGTTCCCAGCCGACCAGAGCCCTGTGCCTCAAGGCTCTCCTCCTCTCCCTGAGAGTGCACGTTGCCCCTTTGCTGGAAGAACATTCTACAGGTTTGTTTAACCTCTTATAGCCTTGAAAGCACCATAACCAGCCGCCGCTGAGCCATGGCCGAAGGGGAAGTCACGACGTTCACGGCCCTGACCGAGAGGTTTAACCTGCCTCCAGGGAATTACAAGAAGCCCAAACTTCTCTACTGCAGCAACGGGGGCCACTTCCTGAGGATCCTCCCAGATGGCACAGTGGATGGGACAAGGGACAAGAGCGACCAGCACAGTAAGCACCCACGTCTCTTGTAGCCCTTGGCCTTTCTGCTGTCTTCCTTAGTCAAGGAGGGGAGAAGGGATGTTATCTAAGCACTAGGACCTTCTTCTCCAGGGTTCTGTCCAGGCATGACACCCACAGGTAGGGAAGCGTAAACATGGGACGGGGCTGAGTGTGGAAAAGAGAGTTGTGAGGGCCACAGCCCGCCTAAAAGGGACTCTTGACTTGCACAGCTGCTTTGAGACCAGATGTGGCTGCCAGTGTTCAGTAGTTCCAGATTTCTGCAGCTAGTGGAAAGTCTGGTGAGGGCCCTGTTTGCTCCATAATGGGAAGAGCCATATGGCAGAGACAGTAAACCTTGCACAAAGACGTGGGCTCGGGTTCAAGGTAAATGACACTCCGGGTTACGTTTCCACTGGACTTGATTTGTGAAATCCTAGTTCACAATCATAGTCCTACACATCACAAACTATGCAGCTTTCACTCTGCATATCAGGCAGACATGGTTGTGGTGATCTGAGGGACCAAGTCATTCTCCAGACCTTAGAGAAACTGGAGAGCAGGAGCAATTTGAGCTAAAAGCTGACCATCTCTTCCAGGCTTTCCTGCCAGCCCAGCTCTCAGATGGTGTTGATAAATGGAGGTACAACTTTGGAAGAAATAGTCTTCTTGACTATCTAGGAATAAAAATGTCTTCTTTATGCTTTAGTACTTCCAGTGTCGGTGTATGTTGATATTAGGTGCCTGGGTCCTACCGTGGTATTATCAGGAATTCCCTGAGTTACCACCAAGGCATTAGATGTTGTAGAGAAGGTGAGGTCAGATCTGGTCCCTACTAAGAGGGTCTAAAGGGTCAAACGTCACAAATCAAGAGAAGGAAAATGTGAGTGAAATCAGGAGATGCAGAAAAGCACTGGTAGAAAGTAAAGTTCTGTAAGATTACTTTAAAATGGAATGCAAACCACTGGCCTTGATATGATGTTTTATGTATCAGATAGTCTTACATATTCATGGACTGTGGACCACAAGTAGCAGGCTTAAGTACAAATGGCCACCGCTTGGTGCTCACCTTCTATCCGCAGATGCACAAGTAGTGGGAATGGAAGCCAGTGTTTATGAACCAGGTAGCATTGCCCCTCCTTCCTACTTACCTCACCGACCTTTACCCATTGAGGGTAAGGAGGAACAGAAAGGCTGAGATTGGGGCTTTCAGGGTTAGATTTTTGGGGCCTTGTTTTGATGGCTTATAATCAAATAGGCTTTCTGGATAAGTTATACTAGATGAAACACAGGCACCAGACTGAGGCAAAAAGACTGTAGTATGTCAAAAGTACAAAAACAAAGTTTACTGCATATAAATGGACTTAGATTTTAGTCTGCTGTGTTAGGCAAGCCATACAATTTGTGAGATCTGTCCCACACAATACAAGGGGAACAAGCTTTAATTTCTTTAAGGTTTTAAATGTTCCTAATAAGTTTTACCAATTTTCTGAACCAGTAGGAATGCTCTCTGGTTTTCAGAGTCTCGGGGGAAAGGCAACCTTGATGAGGTGTTCCTTAGGGATAAACTGGCTCTTCCAGGAGACCTCGAATTCTGGGGTAACAAGAGGCTACAATTACAATTTCCCAGTACCAGAATTTCTTATCAAATGATATATGGCTTCACTGTTGTCATTTAGACTGCACTCTGAGTAGGTAACATTGGGACAACTTTTGAGCAGCACTTCTGATTCAGCCACCTAAGAGGCCAAGGACCCTTGGGATATAGCACAAGGTAGCCTTGGGAGGGTGGAGGATGAGGTCTGTGTCCAAGTAATGTTGGATTAATTATTTACCATGTCAACTTGGGCAAGTTACTCAACATTTCTGGCCTCACATTTAAAATACTCCTACTTGCCTCACACATTCCTTGAGAGGATTAAACGCGATAATGTCATGAAACTTCTTAGCATAGTCCCTTGGCCCAGAGTAACATATCAGGCACATGCTGGTTAATATTGCTATTGTCATTGTCATCATCAAGATTTCCATATATTCAAACCAGCATGTGGAAATATGGCATAACACTTAAGGACCTTCCCTAGTCTTTTCTCTTCAAAAATACTGCTTTCCAGGAAGGTCAGGGCTCTAGCTTTAGATTTTGATTCAAAGCCTCTCTGACAACATTTAGAGTTGTCGTATTAGTCTATTTACTTATTCTAGAACCAAGAACAAGGGTCAAAGAAGACAGAAACCAGAGTAAGTGTGGTGAGTAAGCAGAAATCCATCTCTGTACCTGTTGGTGCCAGAACTGGATCATCCACAGAACCTTTGCAGAGCCAGGGCCCCGAGATTTAGAAAGAAAAAGCTTGAGTTTATGTTCCTGCCTGCCACTTTCTAACTGGAGCAGCACTGGACAATTGCCATTCTGAATAAAAGTATCCTGCAGAAGTGGCCTCAGGCCCCCAGCCCCATGACCCTCCAATCTTCCTCTTCTATCTGAAACTTTAGATGCCTCCAGTGTCCCAAGATGTCTTGTCTTGGGGAAAACACTGAGCGTCTGTTTCCTCACCTGTACAACGGGAATCATAACACTGCCTTGTGGGCTTTTACAAGGCTGAAAACGCATGAGATCCTGCAGTGGAGAGGATGCCTTGGATTGAATGTGCCCACTGAGTGTGGTTCTGTCGCCCTCTTCTGCCCAGTGGCAGTACTGCTACAACCCTTCTGAATTTCAATGATCATTCTACAGAATCAACTTGGACAGGCGTGGACTGGATGATCCTGGCTAGCTGATAGAACAGTCTAACAAGGGGATGGTTGCTATTCCATGATCATTAGTTTGAGCATGACTAGAGGCTGCGGTCACAGGTAGAGAGCCATACTCTAAGACTTCTTTCAGGAAGAATTATGTCTAAAAGCCAATCAAATATTTAAATAAATCTACATAAAACACATAAGAACTGCATGCCTTCTGGCTCTACAGGGCAAAAAAAAAAAAAAAAAAACATAGAACAAAACAACAACAAAAAAACTTCTTTCACAGTCAGTCTGCCCTAGGGAAAATTGAGAAGTTTTCAAATTTGTCTTCTTCCTACCTCCGGGAGAAAAGTTCCCAAGCACCTAACACAAGTCCTCTCTTGGAGCAGTATAGACCTGTGATGAATGCTTGTATACAGGCCGCTGTAATGCAGGCCTGAGTAACACGTCTCCACTGGTGGGAATTTCTGGTCTGTAAAGAAGATGTTTTGGTTTGCCCTTTTACAATTCCTCATATTACGGTGGCAAGCAGTTCCCACTACGGGCTGTGAGCATTTGGGCGTCGCCATATTACAAATGCCAGGCAAAAGCAGAGAGTAATCGCTGCAGATTACGAGAAGGGGCCAGGGACCCTTGGGATGTAGCATAAGGTAGCCTTGGGAGGGTTGTGGGAGGGTTGTGCTAGTTGTGGGAAGATTCACATTGATTCCCACAGCTTTACTTTGGGAGACATGTTAATGGAGGTGTCGGCATGAGAGGGCGGATTCTGGAAGAACAGTCACAGGGAAAGACGGCCAGTTCCAGTTCAGACACAACATTTGAGGAGTATACCAGGCACCTCTCTTTGGAGTTGAGATTCCACATTTATTTGTATGATTATTTAACAGTTTCTCCCTCATAGGTTCTTTGAGGATGCGGACTTTGTCTCCAACAATGCAATTTTTATAGCTAACATATTGCCTAGCATTTAGTATAATGTCTAATAAACATTAATTTGATGATTGAATGAATGAATTATATTAGTAGCAGATAAATCCAAATTCAACAATATATTCAATAAATACCAACTGAGCACCTGGATGTGCCAGGCATTGCACTAGACTCTTTCATTTCTACCTAGCCATAACCCCGTGAGATTACAAATTATCATCACTCTGTGAATACTGAGCTAATAGGGCCTGTGATCAGCTATAACTAGGAAAACTGGGCACAAACTCCCCAGCTTCTTCTTCCAAGACTAAGGCTCTTTCCATATCCCACTACCACCCCTGATATCAACACTATGACAGTAGTTTTGCCCCACAAACTGATTAAATAAACATACTGTATTCACACAGGCTGTCATGTGATGGATGTAGACACAGGTCCCATCACCACTGTTTACTAGTTCCATGTCTCCTTAGGAAAGTTACTTCTACTCCATGTACCTCAGTTTCCTCATTTTAAAAACAAGGATGACAAAACCATGAACAAAATTAAAAGACAACCACTGAATAGGAAAATATATTCGCCAATGATATATCTGATAGCAAGTTGACAGTCAACACATATAAAAAAATGATATAACTCAATAACAAAAAATAAATAATTGATCTGATCAAAAAATAGGCAGAGGACATGAAAAGGCATTTCTCCAAAGAGGACATATAGATGGCCAACAGACATATGAAAGGATGCTCGACGTCACTAATCATCAGGCAAACGCAAATCAAAACCATGAGATACCACCTCACACAAGTCAGAACAGCTATTATCAAAAAGTCAACAAATACCATGTGTTGGCGAGGATGTATAGAAAAGGGAAGACTTGTGCACTGTTGGTGGGGCTGCAAGTTAGTGCCACCATTATGGAAAACAGTATGGAGATTCCTCAAAAAACTAAAAATAAATCTACCATATGACCCAGCAATTCCACTTCTGGGTCTTTATCTGAAGAAAAAGAAAACACCAATTCAAACAGACATATGCACGCCTTTGTTCACTGCAGCATTATTTACAACAGCCAAGATACAGAAGGAACCCAGATATCCATCAACAGATGAATGGATAAAGAAGATGTAGTGTATGTATGTGCGTGCGCACACACAATGGAATACTACACAGCCATAAAACAATGAAATCATACCATATGCAACAAAATGGATGGATCTAGAGGGTTTCATGCTAAGTGAAATAGGTCAGGTAGAGAGACAAATACTGTATGGTTTCACTTACTTGTAGAATCTTAAAAAAATAACACAAAATAAAACAGGACAAAAATAGATTCAAGAAACAGAGACTAAAAGGATAGTTTCCAGAGGAAAGGGGGGTGGGAGGCTGGGTGAAACAGGTGAAGGGGAATACAGCCAATAACTTTGTGATAAGTTCGCACAGTGACAGATGATTACTAGAATTAGTGGGGTGATTATATTGTAAGGTATAAAAATGTCGAATTACTATATTTTATACCTGAAACTAATATAACTAATATTGTATACCAACTATACTTAAATCAAAAAATTTAAATTAAAAAAAAAAAAGCAAGGATGATAAAAGTACCTGTCTCATAAGAAAGCAGAAATTTTAAGTGTGATCAAGTTTACAAAAGTGTTAACACACTTCCAGGCATATGAAGAGTGATTGAAAAATGGTGTGCATCACCCTCATCATCATCCCTAGGCTCCTTGGCCTTCCTCCTCTAACCATCTGATCTTTGGAGTCTGTTAGGTGAACTGAGGGTGACTTTTCATCCCAGCATCTCGGGAACAGTCTAGGGTTGGCACTTTCAAGGCCTGGCGTGTAGGTCTAATGTGCCCGGGCACTGGCCAGGCAAGCTCTGCCCTGTCTAACCTCTCCAGCAGAGCGAGCTGTCTCAGGCAGAGCGAGAAGGAGCTTCATGTCGGATTCCACTCCTGTGGAGTTTCCTCTCCAGCGTCGGAAACCATGACTTATTCCTCGACGGGATTCATAACAGGAACTGGAGAATAACTGGAGAATAATAATAAGCTCATGAGCGTCTCAGACCTGCAGCCTCCTCCTGCGGCCTCATACCCCTTGCCTCCCCAGCACATAAGAGGCTGTGTGGGGAGCAGGATTACCGGCACCACTCACCACACAAATGGAAATGTTCTGAGCAAAGTGTGCCAATCAAATATTTATAAATCAAACCACATCCTAAAGGCACTAGGAGAGTTGGCTGGTCAAAAGAATGCTACTTTGCAGCCCTTTCTAAAGGGCAGGCTCCTTATCTTCAGTGAAATCCCTCCCGCCCCTCGTCTTCCAGGCAGTCCAGGCTTCCGTTCTCTGGTTTGCTATGTTCTGACTCGGCACCTCATGGTCAAGGAACTTTTCTCCCCACCAGCTTGGGCTGAAAGTCAAAACAGCTTTTCACACGACTGAGGTGGTCAAAGCAGGGCCCTGCTGCTGAAGTCGGAGAGCAGGGCCAGTCTTAAGGCAGGAAAGCTCTCCCCAGTGGGGTGTTCTCACCTGGGTCGGAGGTGATGCCAAAGGACTCCCTGCCCTTCCTCCCCACACACTCCTTATCTGGTATACAGAAGGGATTTTTCCGGTTAAAGTTTTTTTGTTTTTGTTTTTGTTTTTTAATATCACACAGTCCACGGACTGTATCAAAATTTTCCAGGCACCTTTTTCAGACCTTAAAGGAGAAGCAGACGCCTTTACACATTCTAAGAAAAGTCTTTTCAGATATATATGTATTCCAAACCACTGGAATTTTTTTTTCCCACAAACTCCTTTTTTTTCTTTGCCGTCTTTCTCTAATGTTTTACGGAGCCTCGCTTGTGGCTACGTTTTAATTATAAATGCCACTGACATAAAACAACCTCAAGGAGCTCTGACTGAAGCTGACCTCACTTTGGGTAAACACAGCAAAGGACGGGAAGTCTCAGCCCAGAATAAACCAGGCACGTAATCTCTTTTGGCTTCTCTTTGGAGAGCAGAGGTGGAAAGCCGGCTTAAAGGGAGAAGTAGAACTTCCCTCTCTGCATTCCTCTCACTCAAGGTACCAGTTGTAATCCTATCTTCAAAAATTCCTAGGGTGGGACAAGAAGATACCAGCGAGGATGGCTTACTGCTTGGAAACAAGGAGCAGTGCCCCAAAGCTCTCTTCTCTTGGCACTGACAGGCTCATGACACCTTTTCCTTCTTTCTCTCCTTGGAAAGTAGGAATCCCATATCTTACTGCGAATAAACTACTGCTAGGAGCTAATGGAGGGCTCCGGGGAACAGAAGAGAAAACCAGAGAACAGACTTACAGTTGCTCAGAAAAAGAGGTGAAACAGCTAATTGGGGGGCTAGCACAGCCACTCAAAACCACTGGTTTCCTGTTTACATAAAGACCCATAAGGGGTCCCAAGGATGAGCAGGGGGCAGGGAGAAGCACAATCCACAACGTGATCTCGTACATTTCAGTAATTCGACATTTATTTTTGACATCTAGGCCTTTCTCAAACCAGCACACTCGAATGCATTCCTAGTAAAGGAGCATGACTCTGGATTCCACCAGGGACACTCAGGGCCACAAACCCACCAAGTGAACTTGCAGCACATTTTTACAACACTTTATAAATTTGATATCTGTAAGAAATTTATGCCTGTCACTAGAGTACCTTTTTAAAAACTGTTTCCATTTCTTCTCCTAAGTCAAAAGTTGCTGTTCCCAGTTCAGAACTGGGGAACAATAAGGACCTCATGGACTGAATGTCTCATCTCACTTTTCTAAATGTACTCATCCCTTCAGGCTTGGGGTGCTTTAGCTCCACTGACCTTCTTGCTCACATATAGTAAGTCCTCACTTCCCAGCATGGAACAAACAGGAGGTTTTCCTTTGCTCCTTGCTCTGGTGCTAACTGAGTAGAAGATGCTGGAAAAGGAAGCTGAACACAGAGGTGTGACTTTAGTGGTCCCTCACCCCTGTCCTGCCTCATTAGCTTTCCTGGTCCCCTGTCTGTCCCCAAGAAGACACCTTTATGGACACCTCTGTTGAGGACTAGATGGCCCCTGGGGTCAAGCTTGAGCTGGGTCACAGAGCATCACAGGGGGCACCAGAAGCAAGAAACGGAAGTTTTGGCCAGCTCCAAGTGTTCGCCCGTTGACTAAGAACTGCGCTTTATATGACAGCCACCCCCTGAAAATTAAGGGCAGGAATTCCGCCAACACCAGCAGATCCATCATCCAGGATTAACCAATGTTACCAGCTGGCTGTTCTTGCCTTAGAATTGTGTTTTTAAAGAAGTGAAAAGTAAAAATAAAAAAGAAAGAAAGAAAGAAAAAGAAAAGAAATGAAGAGTTAGTATGAAGGGGAAGTTCCCTCCCCTCCCCTCCCCAGTCTTAGTCCTTCTTCATCCTCCCCAGAGCGGCCATGGGTATGAATTTGGTCTGTACCTAGCACATATTCTTATATTTTACTCCCTATATATTTATGAATTATGCACATTGTTTTATGTTTTTTAATACAATTGCCACCATGGATTTTCTATAGATATTCTTTTGTAATTTTCTCTTTCCACTGTACATTTTCTGCTTTTCTTTGAAAGAATCTCTGTATATCTATATATCTATCATAGTTGTTGCACACTTTTGGCTGCTTTTAGTTTGAAAACGAGTGTTGTTTGTTTGTTTGTTTGTTTGTTTGCTATTGTGTTGCTTTATCATTCATGGGGTCTTCTGTATCCCTAACTTGGTGAAAGCCCCTGAATACAGGGCCTGGTCTGGCTTGGTGCTCAGTTCCCAGCACACAATAGACAGAAAATGAATCCGTGCTGGCTGCTGGCATTCTCCAGGACTCCAAGAGGGAGGAGCTTCTGCTTCAGCCTGTGGCCAGCTCCTCCCTCTCTTTCTGAGCCCCTTTCTCCTGCTCGCTCCTCGTCCACCCCCCACTCCCCGCCCCGCCACTCTTCCTCCCCACTCTTCCTCAGAAGCAGCTGCAAGAGGATGTAGGTTTGGAAAACTGGAATGAAGTCACACTAGGGAGTTGGACACCTAGCTGGTTACACGAGCAGCTCGGGCTGGGTGTTATTCCTTCCTGCCAGCTCTGCTTGCAGAAGGATATATGTTAGGAAACTTAGCCAGAAAGAAATCCAGTGAAAATGAGCTATGAAACTTGGACATCCTGGAGAAATAATATTTACAGAGGAAACTCTTGAGACGAACTCTCACCAGTGTAACAACCCTGGTGTTGGGGCTCACGGCCGAGCACTGGATCATGTGCCAAGCAGTGCTGGCTCATGTTTACCTCTGTGAGGCCTTTAAATGGCCAAGAGGGGACTCCACAGACGGCAAAGTAAACTCTACTTCTCCCCACAGCGAGATGAATGGGAACTATTTAAGACATAGAAAAGAAATGAACTAGGGAATAAAAAGCTTTATAAAAATCTTCCTTGGTAATAATGATATGTCAGTGTAGTTTTATGTTATAACAAATGCACCAACTCTGGTGGGGAATGTCGATAATGGGGGGAAGCTATGCATTTGTGGGGATGAGGAGGGTACATGGGAAATCTCTGTACCTTCCCCCCTATTTTTCTGTGAACCTAAAACTGCTCTAAAAAATACAGGCTGCTTTAAGAAAAAATCTTTGATTACCTAAAAGGATTTGCAATTTGGGATTTCTGTTGCACCTATAAAGGTTTGACTAAATATCTACATATATGGATGGTAGATGGGAAGAAGTCTCAGGGAACTAATATCACTCCATTCTATGGCTACAAAAGGGGACCTGGATGACCGTCCACCATCTTGCCCATGTCTGACCTTGAACACAAGAGAGTCGAAAAAGGGAGAGACTATGGCTTGATTTGGACCACTGTTTCCTATAATTGGAGCCCAAGGTGTTATATGAAAGAGAGGAAAAAGCAGGACACTTGGAATCTCAAATCTGGGTCCTGGTCATAGTTTTGCCCCAGATGACAAGTATAACATTGGGGAAAACATGCACTCGCCGAGCTGCCGCCTTCTCACCTAGAGGACAGTGCTAGTGCCACCTTCCTCTAGGGAGTGCCATGAGGAGCGATGAGGTCCCCTAAGCACAGTGGGAATGATAGTGCTGGTCACCGTCCATGCATTAGATCACTTAATACTCATTACAACTCCATGAAGCAGGTACTGTCATTACAGATAAAGAAATAGAGGTAAATAACTTGCTCAATGATCACACAGCTAACGCATAGCCAAGTCAGGATTTAAATTCATGCAGTTTGATTCTGGAGCCTACATTCTAATTGTACACAATTCATACCAGAGTAGAAACTAGCATGCTGGCCGGAACACTGAAGCTGATCAGTAAACTGTTATCCTTTTCCTTTGGTCTGTCTTAAACAAGCAGGATTATGCTGAAAATTGATAGATAGAAAAATAGATGTGAAAGTTCTCTGAAAACCACAAATGAAAACACAGAGCCTTAGAAAGAAACAGCTTTGCTGAGATAAGTTCATATATGATACAATTCCCTGATTTAAAGAATACCGTTCAGTGGCTTTTCTTACCTTCCATGCAACCATCTCCACAATCAATTTTAGAACATTTTCATCCCCCCAAAAAGAAATCCTACACCTCCTAACCATAAGTCTCCTCCTCTGCCCCATCTTCCAACCCAGCCCCTGACAGCCACTCATCTGCTTTCCGTCTCTACGGGTTGGCCTCATCTGGACATGTCATGCAAATGAACTCACAAAATATATGTACTTTTGCGACTGGCTTCTTTCATTTACCATGTTTTCAGAGTTCATCCACGTTGTAACATATGTCAGTACTTTGTCCCTTGTTATTGCTGAATATTATTCTATCGTACAGCATTGTTATTAAATGTATTTACTTGCTTTATAGATCGAAAGAACTGGAAAAAAACTTTAGAGACTGAATCCAAACCTCTCTCATTTTACTGAGAAGGAGACTGCGGCCTAGAGGTTAAATAACCTGGCCAAGGTCATGCAGAGGGTTGGTGGCAGAGCCCATCCTCAAGCCTTACAGTTCTCTACTTGGCCCCATCTTACTTCACTCCACAAGGCAATAATGGAAACATAACTCAAGGTGCGCAGCTTATTAAAGATGGACCAGCAGAATCATCTCTGCAAATATAGTCATTCAACAAATATGTATTAGTTGTCCCCGGAGGGCGAGGCACTGTGAGAGGTGAGGGAGACTTAAGGGGGAACAGGACAGACAAGATCTCTGCCCCTTTTCCCACATGCACATTCTCCTGGGGAGGTGGAAGTAAATGAGTAAAGCCCTAAATGGAAAAATAATTGCACTTTGTACAATTTGCCATGAAAGAAACAGACAAGGAGCTGGGAGAGATGACGCTATGGTGACCAAAGTGGCACTGGCAGTGGTGGTGAGGAGAGTGCTGGTAAAAGGACCTCAGAACAGAGTGTCATACTGTAGGTGCTGGGGCAGAAAAGGCCTCTCTGAGGAGGGGGTGCTTAGGCTGAAGACAGGAGGAGGAGGAGAAGGACCAGCTTTGTGAGTCTCAGGGACAGAGGGTGCCAGAGAGGGTAGAGACCCCAAGGAGAGAAAGAGCGTGGTGTGTCTGTCAGAGTTAAAAGGATGAAGTAGTGACTGAGTGAGCAATGGTTTGATTTGAGGCTAGAACAGAGGGATCCCAGATCACAAGGTGGCGGGGGCTTTGTCCTGTTCTCTCAGAGCGAACAGAATTTAGGAGGACCTGTGTATAAAGGAGATCGGTGGCTTCCAATTTCCTTCCGATGAATTAGATAAACTCCATTACACAGGAAGCTAGAAGAGGCCCTGAGTGAAGCAAATACTTCCAAGGATGAGAGAACTGTATTTTCGGGAAGAGCGGTGCACCTCACCTGGGATGAATCAGAAGACAAGGAAAACAGAGGGAAATGAGAAAATATGAGCATATTAACAGGGAATTGGTTAAATGATTATGGTATAGCCACGCAAAGTAACGCAAGTCAACTGGCAAAAAAGAACAAAGTTAATTATTTCAGTAAAGAGGTGGAAAGATCTCCAATTAGTTGTTAAGAAAACAAAACAAAACAAAACAAAACAGGGTGCAGAACTATATAGTGTCTTACCATTTGTGTAAAAACAGCCAGGAGGAATAACATGCATTTGCTCATATGTACCTCAAATCTCTCTAGAAGGATACAGCTAAAATATATCTAGGAGACGCTTGTCTCTGTCTCGTAGGGGAAGGTCCTCTGAGGAAGGACAGGGATCTTGTCTAACTTGTTTACTGCTGTATCCTCATTGGTTGTAAGTAGGAGGTAGGAAGGATAGAAGGGAGAATTTTCACTGTTTCCTCTTGTATTGTTTTCAAATGTGTAATGTGGGAATATATGTCCTATTCAAAGAAATTAAATAAAAAATGAAAAGGAAGGAAAAGCAGTGAGGGGTCCAGATATGCCAACCAAAACCCTGTGTTTCTTCCAGCCTCCCTGCCCCTCGACCTCTGACATAGCTGACCCTTACAGAGGTCAGCTCATCCTCCCGTGGAACTACTGAGTGCTCACTAGGCCTGGTCTAGATTTCACTCCTAGTCATAATGATGGTTGTGACAGTCTGGTGACCAAAGAAACTATCCAGAAGAGTCCAAAATTAAGTCCAATTCCCAAATGTGAACCATCAAAGCACGTCCTTCCAGAGCATCCCTGGGGAGAATAAGTAAATGAATAATTACAAAATGGGTTGGCATATCTAATTAGGTATCCAGCCATGGCAAGGCGGCTTGGGAGTACCTGTCAGCATAAAATGGGGAGAGTGTAACTCATGGTAACTCATGCCCTTGACTTCGACCTTGAGGTTTTTCAACCTTGGTTCTAATGACTTTTGGGCCTGGATAATTCCTTGTTGTGAAGGGCTGCCCTGTGTGTTGCAAGTTGTGTAGCAGCGTCCCAACCTCCACTCACCAGGTGCTAATAGCACCATCCCACTCCAGCTAGGACAACAAAAAAGTCTCCAGATATGGCTAAATGTCCCCCAAAGAACAAAACTGCCCCCAGGTGAGAACAACTGTTCTCATCCCTGTATTTCCAGGTAAGTGCTTCATTTTCCCCATCAGAAGTCAGGGTCTCTACCCAGTTGAGAACTTCCCTGTGAGTGAGTTCACTGAGTTTCAGATGTGCCAAACAATCCATCTTCCTGTGAACCTCTTCTGTCCAGGAAAATAACACTGTCAGGTTTGGGGAAATAAGTCTGTTGATGAGAAGCTACCAGGCCTAGAAAGTGCAGGCTGTAAAAAGGCGCCCCCACAAGGCAGGTTGATAACTGAGGCAGAACACACTCAGGTTGGTCAGGGGCCCACTCCACAGCACCCCAGGATCACTGGGACCACGGAGGCACAGGAAGTGAATGCCACTTCCTCCCGTGGGTATTTCCCTCCAAGTGACAGAGAAAGAGAAAGGAGCGAGGTGCTGTGAAAGTGCACAGGGTCACTTTATAACAAACAGACGGGGAAGGGTAGGCATGCCTGCTTCATCTCTCCTCTCAAGAACACAATTCCCAATAGACAGCTTTCTTTGGAGGGCAAAGAAAAAGGAACTGTATTTCTATGTTTTGATTAATCTGAGGCTCATCCTTGAGGGCTCTGTGAAATGAATGAGCAGAATTTTCCATGGCTAACTGTCCTGGCTGCCAGGCCCTATTGGCAAAAGCCTAGTGTTTATTTACTTTTGCTCGTGTTATTTTTATTTCAGTTCAGCTGCAGCTCAGTGCGGAAAGTGTGGGGGAGGTGTATATAAAGAGCACCGAGAGTGGCCAGTACTTGGCCATGGACTCCGACGGGCTTTTGTACGGCTCAGTAAGTATGAGGCTGACAAGCTTCCAGACTCGGCCAAGGTTTGAGGTTTCCAGAAATCTTGTTACGTTGAGTGATACAAACTATAAAGCAACAATTAGTCTCTGTTTGTTATTGTTTCCAGTAGGATTCTCGCCCTCTACCTTGCCTTATTTTAGGCACAAACATAAAAGAGTTTCTTGCGGTATTCTCTCAAAATACTCAAACATATTATCACATAGACAAAGAGGAGACATTGATTGAAATTTTGGTAACTCGTCCGTCAGTCATTCCAGAATACCTAGTCCCACTTTACATTCCAAAAATATCTCTTGAGCATCTGCCACATGCGATAGGTGTGTCCTCTGTGCTTTTTACAAAAACTTCAGAGCCCAGATTATAGTAATTGATATGTCATGCATAAAATTTTTATTATAGAAGGGTCACATAAAAGGATAAAAAGTTTAATAACTCAATTTAACCAACACTTTGTCAAACGCCTCCTGTATCCAAGTGCTTTAGGTACTGAAAGGGATGTAAAGATAAATTAGCCACACACATCCCTCGAGAAGCACAAAGAGTTCATTCGGTATCTAAAATCCTCCACATCACCTGCTCCATCCTTTTCAGAATTAATTTAGATAGGTTTGACTGTGTATATGCTAGTCTTTGTGAGAAAATAATAGAAATAGAAGCAATCTGAATTTGTCCCTTCTGGTATCTCTGGTAAAAGATTTGACTAGAAAGAGAGCTGAAGCCAATGGTCCCAGGTTTTGAAATAATTTCTGATTACAATGATCCTTTCGTTGTATCCTAATACCTAGATAATTAAGCCTTAGCTGTAATTCACAGCCAAAGCCAAACCCCTTTTTTTCCTCTTTTAGGAAGATGTATGTCTACAAAAAGGCAGCCAGGAGAGTGATTTTAGTCTGGGGATCGCTTTCACCTATATCAAATTGCCAAGTGACAGTGGGCACAGGAAACGTTCTCTTGAAGCTATAACCTGAGCCATAGTTCAGGAAGTAGACACAGTCCAGTGTTTTTCATGCTCCCACTAAGGGTTAAGGAGATGACACCATCAGAGTAATGGGTAGCCTGTAGTAGGCTGTTGGCTGAAATAAAGATCAAATGGTATAATTTCAAGGGTTTGGAGGTAGACAAGACAGTGGCTGCTTCACAGGGAGCAGATTATTTTTTTTAAGGAGGTTCTTCCAGTTGGTAATCAATTGACCAATGGATCATTCAATCTCAGGCTCATAACTGAATTTCGTGCTTCTGGAACTTTGGCAAGTTACTCACCCACTCTGAGCTTTGTCTAAAATGAGGATAGTAACGGATAGTAACTACCAGCATAAGGGGCTTACGGGGAGTCCGGGAAACAACGAACAGAGCCTGCCCGCCAGCAGGGCTGGCATGCTGGCGGCATTCCATCAGCAGTCGCTATGAAACAGTTTACATATCCCGACCCTCATTATTCCTTAGGTTACACGTTACAGTTTTATGGCTTTTCTTTCTTTAAATCACTTTTGATGTTTATTATAACCTTCTTTTACTTGTTAAAAATATTAGGGGAGAACTCCCCTGAATCCAATTTCCTCTAGGCTCCAAACACCCGCTTCTCCCATTATAGTCCTATAATAGTCCTAAATAGTCCTGTAATAGTCCCTAAATAGTCCTAGCCATAGCATCACTATAATTCACCTGAAATATTCAGAGGGTGATCTAATACGTTAGGCCTCATAATTTTATATTGACCCATTGACAAAGAGAAGTTCTAAATGTCTCGGAGCTCTGCCTTTTGTTCCTCACTGATTTTAGGTATCAATCCATCATGATACAGATTTGTGTGTATGTGTATGTGGAAAGGACATACTTATTTAAAAAAAATAAGTTTGAAAGCTATATATCAAAACATTAATTTATTTGTCTCTGGAGTTGGTAAATGGCTGATTTTATAATATCTGAATGCCTTGCTGTATTTTCCAAATTTTCTTCGGTGGGTTTATATCACCTGTGTAATTGGGGACAAAACATGCTAAATATAAAAAAGAAAATAATGAAAACAATAGGCATTAATCAACTGTTAATCTCCAACCCTTTGGCACTGCTCCAAGTACATGACAAGAGCTGACAAATCCAGGTTGGGGGGTGAACGCAAGCATCTCCAAGCTGGCCTGCTGACTCAGCCTCTGACTCAGCCACTGTGTGAGTGTCTCCTGCTGTAGCGTCATAGAGACATCATTGGGGAGCGCATGGCCATCCTCAGCTTTGTCACAGGATACAGGCCTGATGCCCACTGAGGGGTGTCATGGCATGAGCCCTCCTTACAGGGGGTGGGCCACCCACGCAGGTCCAAAACTGCTGACCTCTTCCCACCTCTGACAATATGCATCAAACATTGATGTCTGGATAAGTTCCCTTAGAGGCAGCAGAGTCACCCAATTAAACATTACATCTATGTCCCATCTTGTTCTAAAATGATCCAGTGTCTCACCAAGTTGTCACTGCACTAGACACATGAATAAGTAAGGATACAGAGTTCCTTACTAATCAAAGGTAACTTTGTTGCATGCTTTACAGAATATCAAGAATCAAATTCACCCCCTTGCTGGCAAGGACCTATTATTTGCATGGTTCTATGTCTGGGGGTAGACAGAAGGCTACAAAGATCTCATCTCTTCCCAAAGCAGGGCTTACAGTCTAACAGACAAACTTGCCCACAAATAAAGAACAATGAACAGTAGGACTAGAAACCACCAGAAAGAAACTCACCAACCACTACATGTGAAGAGATAATATCGAGACCACATGACTTGGAATTGGAGCAAAGTCAATAAGCAGCATAATAGTATTTAAATACACCTAACTGGCTTATATCCAAATATAATAAATATATTCTAAAATCTTAACAAATAGAAAGTTCAAATAACTGGGATTCCTCCTGCTCTCTAGCAGAATTCTAAGTAAAAAAAAAAAAGTAATTGTTGGTAGATGTTTAAAAATAACTGCCCTATTTAATATGTTGTAGTTATCTTTCCAGCTTAATAAATTGACAACTGCATTGGATCCCACTGTATGGATATGCCACTATCCACTTAACCATCATCTTTCCATGGATATTTAGGTTGCTTCCAATTAGTAACCAATATATCCAAAGACCATCCTTGAAAACACAGTTTTACATTTACCCAACTATCTCATAAGGGTCAGTTCCTAGAAGTGGAATTGCTGGGTCAAAGGTAATACATATTTAAAATTTTGATACATATCATCAAACTACCCTCAGAAAGATTCCACCAATTTATCTGACAGAGTGAATGAAGAGAGTCTATTTCCTACCCTCTCACTAATACTAAGACCTGTAAACCTTTTTGCTCTTTGCAAATATTATCACCAACATGTTAAATCGTTTTTAATTTGCATTTTCTTGCTAGTAAAATGGAATGTTTTCACAGGCTTAGTGCCCATTTTTAAAACAGCAGATATGGCATGCCATTTTGATAGCATCCTAAGTCTATATCTATACAGGCTCATCAACGTATCTCTGTGTGGACGGACATAAAGACATAAGGAAAGTGAACATCACCTGTCTATATCTTGGTGGGTGGGCTTTGGGGTGACTTTTTCTTTTTTCTTTCTTTTTTTAATAAGTTGTTAGTTTTAAAAAGTAGAATTTTTTTCTATAAGTAGCAAAAAGAGCTATTTTCTTTTTTTAAAAACTAAGTTTCAGGATATGTTTTACACTTAAGACACATTTTGTGCATGTATGTTCATTACAATGCAAAAGTAAAATCCTGATTTTGTGAGTGAAAATCATTAGGATGAAAAGTGATATTAGTAGGTTTTCAGTTATTTTTCTAGACCAGATTTAAAAGCCCCACAGTCTGCTGTTACCTATTTTGGACATCTGTCGTGGTCGTGCCTGTGTGCCAGGCCTTGACAGAGACAAAAGGCCCAGCCCCTGGTCTTGGGGTGCTTATAGTCATCAGGATCTTCCCAGTGGGAGATTACAGGGTCTTGAGGACAGCAAATGGAAGGAGAGCTTACAACAACGGCAAATGTGTACTGAAGGTTCATAACGCGCTGGGTCCTGTTCTAAGTCCTCACTAACACCCTCAGAGATAAGATCATTACCCCATCTTTACTGAAGAAGAAACGAAAGCACAGAGAACCTAGGTAACTTGCCTAAGATCACCCAGCTAGCAAGCAGAGGAACCCTTTTTAAAACCACTCACTAATAGATCTACTTTCTTTTATCTTTTTAGCAGACACCAGATGAGGACTGTTTGTTCCTGGAAAGGCTGGAGGAAAACCATTACAACACCTACACATCCAAGAAGCACGCAGAAAAGAATTGGTTTGTTGGGATCAAGAAGAATGGAAGCTGCAAGCGCGGTCCCCGGACTCACTACGGCCAGAAAGCAATCCTGTTTCTCCCCCTGCCAGTCTCCTCTGATTAAAGAAACCTGCTCTGGGTGCTGACTGCTCCAGAGGAGCCCGAGGGGTCCTCACTGGTTGACCCCAGATTGTTCCTTTGACCATTGGCTATGTTTACCCCTGGCCACAAAAGCCTGAATCTATAAGCAATGCGCTTCTAAATACCTAGTTCACTTTCTTGCAGAGCCCTTTTCCCCAACACAGTTTGGAACAGAGGGACCAAATTGCTTCCAGGGGCCACTGGCTGCCCAGTCTGGGTCTGGTTTAGAGGTCCATTTGCCTGCAGGCACCTGCTGCAGGCTGGGCCTCTCAATGCCGAGGTGGGGCCAACAGAAGTGTGTTGAGGGGGATGCGGAATGAGTCATTGGTAACTGCATATAATTCCTGAGTAAACCCTGTCAGTGATCCTCCCAAACATCTGGCATGATTCCCTTTCATCCTTTCAATGTCCCATAAATATTACCAGAGAAGCTTATGGCTGGCTAGGTTAGAGGAAGGCAGCATTCCATGAGTAGAAACAGGGATTGAGAAATCCTCTCTCAAGAATGAAAGGGATTAAAATAGCAAGGGGAGATTGGGTTCTGGTTTAGAAGGATGTAATCCCAACATGGAATAAATGAAGGATGGGAGGCTCAGCCACAGCAAAGCAATGCTTTGGACTTTCCCAAAGTTACTGGGCAGCAGGAAGCCCCTGGATGGTGTCAGGTGGGAAGCATGAGAAGTGGGTTCTTGATAAAAGCAAGGACATCGGATGTTGGTAAATTCATTTGGGTCCAGGAGTGATGAGAGAGAAAGGGGGACATAGGCTTGAGCAGTCATTGTCCTCTAAAGAGGATGATTCTAGTGACGAGAAGGAAAGAGAAAGGGACACCATGACATGTGCTTGGCCACCAGAAAGCAGAGGCTTTGGGGTTCCAGGGCAGTGCTTAAAAGTCACAGTGGGGACCTTGTTTGAATGTATATTCTGGTTCAGTGGGCCTGGGGTACAGTTTTTACATCTCTAACAAGTCCCCAGGTGCTGTAGATGCTGCTGCCACCCCGCACCATCCTTTAAGTAGAGGTCCCGAAGAATGTTAGTCAAATGAAGGTGGCTCAATCCTCACCCTGCACTCTCTCTCCTCACCCTTAAGATGCCTGTGTTAAGAAGCATGGATTTAAGGCACTTTGGTCCATTGCCTATAAAATGCCCATTTAGAAGATAAACAAAAGCATACTTCAAAACGTTAAACCATCACAAACAGCTTTCCCCAAGAGACCATTTGTGTTACGATTACTTGTATAAATATGCTTCCTGCTTAACGTAAACTTGACCCAAGTGGCTAGCAAATTAGAAACACCATTTATCTTTGACATATGATACTGTTGCTATGTAAGGAGCTTAAATAAGCCATTTAAATTTACTGTGAGACTATGTTTTAATCACATTTAAAAATATATAGCTCAAAGGCAGTTAAACTGATCAGCAATCAGCCACTGAGAGTGATAATAGTATACAATACATAAGCTATTCAATTATCTACTATGTATACTACATTTACCTGTAAAACGAGATATTGCTTTGTTTTCCACTGTGCTATTAGACATTTTTCTTTGAGAAAATGGGGACTCTTAAACAAGAATATGATAATTGTGCATAAAAATTGATGAGAGTGTTTGTTAGCTCATGTTTTATAAGGAATTAGTGTAATTATTAATCAAAAACAATCCCTTAGTAATAGAACCATTATATTGAAAATGAAAGAAAAATGACAATTTGTGAAAGTTCAAAATGATAGTGCGGTAGAGGAACTGAACTTAGTTAACAATATGGTGAATAATACCATCCTGCATTTCTACAGCAGAACAATTTGTAACTCTGTTTTGGTTTTTGTAACTTGGATAAGGTGGTTCTATTTTATATTAGTAAATTTTTGCAGGCAAGTTGGGGATAGTGCAGTGGGACTTTACATCTCTTTATTATGAAGATTTGTCCAGAAAAAGGTACCCAGAGAGGAAATCCAAGATATTTATAACGGTCCATAATTTTTAGTGTATGAATCAAATTCAAGTATAACATAACTGGCCAAGAAAACTTAAACACTGTGGCTAACAGATGAGATTGAAGTCTGTGGTTTCAGAGACCCAAAGCATTGTAGAAGAAACACTACTGTGACCTCAACACCCTCAGCCCAGTCATCATTCGTATATTTGTTCAATGAATATTTATTAAGTGCCTACTGTGTGTTAGGCACTCTACTGGGTACTGGGGCTCCTGAGAACCTTATCTGTCTGATTTGCTGCTGTATTCTCTCCCAGGGCATTAGATTTGTGATGAAAGACACTGTGGATTCATTTCTTTCAGTCAAGTAAAAACAGACTTTGTAGGTTCCTGCTGAATGAACAGTAAGTCCAAGAAACCCATTTTTTGGAAGAATTAGCAACCCCCAGCACAAGATAAACTCCTATCAAAGTGTTAAAGGACATAGCAAGGTAAATGTAACATTTTCAACCATGTCAGCTCAGGGGGCACCGCCTTCAAATCAGAAAAAGCCTGTCAGATCTGATAGGAAGGGGGTGGTTGGAAGTTCCCCACTCCGTTTTGAACATAATCTAGTTCCTTAAACATGGAGCATTCCTGTTGCTTTCTCTCTTCCTTGAGGAAGTCGTGTCGCCATCTGCCTGTCATATGCCTCTCGTGTGGGTTGATTTTCAGGCCAACTATAATGAGTTGCCAGACATTCTGTAAAAGCATCAGGAACATATATGCTTTGGATTGTTTTCAATGTGCTGGGAGAGGTGATGGTGATCTGTTTCTTTGGAAGGGGTGGTAATAAAGCCTCCTATGGCCAACAGTGTGTACTTACAAAAGTTGACTGGAGCATCATGTGCTACTCAAGATCAGGGTCCCTGCTTTGCGTCAGAGGTGATGAAGCCCAAGCCCCCATACTGTAGAACATGATGCCTGAACTGAGTGAGCTCACAAGCTGCAAAGCAGGCCTCTGATGAAGAAGACATCTGTCATTTTACATCACTGTCTCATTTTTTTTTGCACCTTACGAGTATTAATAAACGTTCCACTAATAGGTGATAATGTCTCTGAGTTTCTGAGTATCGTGGTGTTTCCTCTTCCTATGGAAGGACCTCCTCTGGCATCTCTGCATTGGCTGCTTTGTCTGCCACACTTAACTTGTCACCAAATATCAGACTTTAAAGACTGATAGGAAAAGGTAAGATAGCAACATTTTTTCATTTTGCTTGGAAACCTAAGTCAATACTGGTGCATTTCTAGGGAATAATTAGGGAAGTATATTCAGGAAATTTGCCCACTAAAGAGCCAAGCATCATAACTAGCTCAAGTGACATTTTTTCTTTATAGTATAAATCATGCAAAATTATGATACCATACTAGAGCTAACTAGTGTGGGCTTAGACAAAGAAACTGACTGAGAAAAAAATTCAAGGACTTAATTACAATTTAGAGTCAATGTTAAGAAGTGCATCTCTTGCATCTCAAGAGCCTTGACATGGAGCTATAGGTTGCCTCATCAAATTTTCTGAAATTATCATACTAAGCAACAACTCCTTAGAAAAACTTCTGAATCTTATGACTTATTATTCTTAAGATAAAGTACACTGTTTCTTAGACATCACGGCAGAATCAGATCACATAAATGCATACGCACACATGCACTTACATGTGCACACATACCCACACTCATACAGGGACCTGAAACGATAAAAAAACAGTTGAGCAGTGGTATGCTAATTACATATCACAATCAATCAATCCCGCCGTTTTCTTTTAAAGTTGTCTAAAGAAGTATTTTTCTACCTTTGGAAGCTTGATCCACACTAAGAATGACATTTTCCTTCACAATCCAGCACATACGTACTCTTATACATACATACATCTAAACTAAAAAGACAACAAAACTCAGTTAGAATCCTGTATTATGATGTTAGTGTTTTCAAAGACATGGATTATTCTCGAAGACACAGGCAAGGGGACATTTAGTTACCCAGAAACCATCTGGTGAATTCTTTTAGTTGGTTTGCTACTAAGCATGCAAAATAAATGCAAAGATGCAGATCCCACAGGAATCCACTGCTGCTCCCAATGCTGGTCTTAGCAGATTTCTGCTCTCGGAGCCCAGGGGACTTGGACCCCTGCCCCTTTTGGAATTCTCATTGCTTTGGGTCATTCCCTCACTAACTCACACAGTGTCCACTTCATTCCTCTCTTGACCCCTAAATTTCTAGTTTATAACCATTTATAAACAAGACATAAAAAGTAGATCGAGCCAGGAAAAGGCTAGAAATTCAGCCTTCATCACTTTCTGGGAATTAGCCTCTCATCTGCCTAACAAAAGAGTTGACCATTCATGACTCGGTCACAAGTTAAACACCATTGCTACTGGAATGCACATTATACAGGAATTTAAAAGTTTTCATCTTTGCAGCATCAATTAAAAAAGTAACTATGTGCCCTAAATGTTCAGGGGCGGGAGGAGAAGGGGATTAGGGTGGCTGAGAATTGGCATCTTATGAGTTAATTAGACCACAAACAGAAAATTATAAATGAATTAATCATTTTCCATATTTATCTGAGTGATGTCCTGTCTGCCATGAAGCAGGTAGGAGAGGAGAATGCTAAACCCTTAGCACTTTTGGGTTGTTGTTATGCTACAAGTATGGTAATAATGACACGTCAAAGATGTGCCCTCAAGTGGAAATTAGTAAAATTTATTTTTAGGAGCAGTAGAGCAATGTAAGAATACTTAAGCCCAACCAAGCAGTGAGACTTGTATGCTCTCCATGTCAAAAATTACTAGGGATCTGACAACCGTTAAAATTGAAAGGATGACTCATAAAAAGTGGCACACCCCCTCCTTCCTACGTCATGCCCTAAACCTGTCTTCCATCCCTAGAAAGAAACTTCCTTTGCCATTGTATATAAAATTTACTCTAGAATCCAGAGAACTCAGACTCTGAGATGTGGGGGTCTGACATCCAGCACTCAGGACCCCAGTGATTCATCTAACATTCTCTCAAGTTACAAGGGAAATGTACTAAAAGACTACTAGGATCTTTCTGTAACACTGAACCCACTTTTTGGTTGACACACTGACCATGACATACTATACTGTTAGCTTTCGACCGTAGTTATAAAATTCTTCTTCTTCTTCTTCTTTTTTTTAAGACTGCAGCACCCGGTAGTCCCAGGCAGTCTTCCATCCAAGTAATAACCAGGCCCAACCCTGCTTAGCTTCCGAGATAAGACAAGATCAGGTGTGTTTAGGGATAGTATGGCCATAGACCCTAGTTACAAAATTAAAAAGAGAAACCAGGTCATACACAGCCTGAAGCTAGACGGTGAGTTTGCTTAAAGAATGTTGTATTATAGGATCCAGTTTTAGAGTCTCCTGATAGGTCTGAAAATGTTCATGATGTTAGGGAGAAGGTATTTCCCAAAATGATTCCTTCTCTCTTAGCTTCCCACTGTCACCCAGGTTAAATTTACACATTCAGCAGTTAAACATTGGTCTCTATTTTATTACATCAACAAGCAAATCTCACCACGTCCTTGATGTGCTTTTCTATCAGCCTTACTGAACGATTGGACATTCTGGTTTTGGAACTGTGTTCAATTTCAGGATTTTTTCTTGGCTGCTGTGCATGGGGATATAAATGTCGGTAGGCAATTTGTGCAAATTGTCATCACAGAAACACACCTCATTGTGATTTTCCCATTTCTTGTTTTCATGCCTTAGGAAAAATTTTTTAGTTTAACCCAAGGATACATAAGAGCAAGATGTTAGATTATTTTACTGATATGCCCTAGCATATCTTCAAGATAAGTTTTAGGAATGTTGTTATATACTAAATTGTTTTGTGTGGATTGCAAAAATAGGACTATTCACAGCCTGGGAATGTCAACTCTGTTAAGAGTTCAGTAATTTCCTGTAAAAGTGAACAATAAAATCTATGGTATTTCCAAAATGGAACACCTGCATTAGAAATTGATTCTGAGCTGGAAAATGGTACAGGTTTTAAAACTGGCCAGATTATTTCTAGTAATACAAAAGCACAAATCCAGGGTGATTGTACAGAGAGGACAAATGAGAGAAAAACTTGTTTCTATATTCTTGGTGCCACCAGAATCTGTCATATAATATTTAGTAGAAGTGAAGAAGAGAGATGGGTTTTATAGATTGCTTAAAAATGTGTTAACTCCCAAGCAATTTGAACAACAGGGAAGAGTCCAATAGGGCAGAGGGTACCCTGAATGGTCTACTCTTCAAGAATAAACAGCAGCAATAAGGTGAAAAATGAAGCTTCTTTCCTCACTTATTTAACTCTTCAATTCATTAATCATTTATTGAGTGTCTACCATTATGTCAGTCAGGGTACAATCAGGAGATAGACATGACACCAAAAATTTGAATGGGGCAATTTTAATAAAAAGAATTATTAACTAGTGAAAGGGGACTAATTACTAAGAAGAGTAAAAGATCTCTAAAGAATATTGGAACAGTAGACATAGGGAGCAGGTCCTATCCCCAGGGCTGAAGAGAGCATTCGTGGAAGGAGCAAACTTGAGAGCAGGTCTCCTCTCAAGGATGAGACACAGACTTTGCTGGAAAAGGTGTGGCTGTGGCCCACAGGACATCGCTGGCTCTCACTGCGGTGCCTCGGGGAGCTTCTCACTGGAGTACTAGCAAAAACCTTTGGAATCAACTTGCTGGTGTTGTAGACTATCAGGTTTCTGGCAGGAAGCTACCCACTGGCCACTGTGCCACAGGGGCAAGAAGAAAACACAGGAACTCCAAAGAAAAGCCCCTTCCTCTTGCAGTGTCCCTCCAGTGCCCTCTGCTGATGAACTTTAAGTTGTATCAGCTGGCAAAGGAGAAATGTTTATAGGGTCCGGATACTGTATCACAAAACAAGGCAAAAAAGAGTGAATTGGGAGCACAGGCAATAAATTGGTAACTGGCATAACTGTGATTTAGATACTCTGCTAGATACAATATTAAAAGATGACATACATTGTTGGTAGGATTGCAATTGGTACAGCCACTATGGGAAACAGTCTGGAGGTTTCTCAAAAAATTAAAAATGGATAAACCTTTTGATCCAGCAATTGCACTTCTGGGTATTTATCCAAAGAAAACCAAAATAATTCGTAAAGATTTATGCACCCCAATATTCATGGCAACACAATTTACAATAGCCAAGATATGGAAGCAACCTAAATGCCCATCAACAGATGACTAGATAAAGAAGTTATGATTCATATATACAATGGAATATTACTTCAGCCATAAAAAAATAAAATTCTACCATTTGCAAAGACATGGATGGACCTCGAGGTTTTTATGATGAGTGAAATAGTCAGACAGAGAAAGATAAATACCATATGATTTCACTTATATGCAGAATCTAAGAAACAAAAAAAAACCAAACTAATCAAAAACAGACTCACAGATATAGAGGACAATTTGGTGATGGACAGAGGGGAGGGGATGTTGGGACAATGAGGTTAAAGAAGTACAAATTAGTAGTTGATAGATGGTCACAGAGCTGGGGAGCATAGCATAGGGAATGCAGTTAGCATTAATTTATTGGCTAGGTGGAAAACCAGAGGAGAGAAAGAGCAGTTAGGGGGATTGTCTTATCAACTATATAAATATCTAAACAATGTACCTATACTTGAAACTAATAAATTTTTTTTAAAGATGAATAAATGTGGTCCTTTTCTTTAAAAAACTAATTATAGTTGTGGAAAAAGTCCTTACATAAAAGGACCAATTATTTTGGCTTTGTTCCCTTTATTTAAAAAAAGTTCCTATCTTTCTAATCCTTCTGAGCTTCTCTGAAAACTACCATGTATGTTCAAGGTGCTTTCTAAAGATACTGTTAAGTCATTCCCTGATTTAAATCTATGTAATATACATATACAGAAGAAGACAGCTTTGTAGACAAACTGGCAGAGTTGGAATCCTGGCTCCTCCCTTTACCGACTTTGTAACCTTGGGCAAATTACTTAGTCTATCTGTCCTCTACTTCCTCCTCTATAAAATGAGAATAAAAACAGCCCCAACCTCCTATGGATGTTGTGAGCAACAAACAAAATAGAGACATGCAAGTATTTTTAACACAATATCTAATACATAATAAAAATTAAATAAATATTTGCTATTATTTTTATAATAAATATAATTATACATTTATATAATAAGATAGGGCTAAAAATGATCTTTTAGATTTTCCATTTAGGCTCCCAATGATCAATTTCAGAAATCTGTATTTGGAGAGCTCTTACTTCACAACAGGTCCTTTGGAAAAGATATAAGAATCTTAGTTGACTCTAAGCTTACCTCTGTAAGGCACAGATTATGGGCTATAAATGCCCTATTACAGTTTGAGTTAGTCCACACCTGGGCTGCTCTATCTCATTCTAGATGCTGCATATTAAAGGAAGTTTTATGAATTAAAAAAAAAGTTTTGTAGAGGGTAACAGATAAATAGTAAAGGGCCAGATAAACATACCTCCCCCCAAAAAAGAAGAAATTAGATGTTTTTAGTAAAGAAAATATTTAAAATAAAACATTGCTGTTCTCTTCACATAATCCAAAGATCATTTTGTTTTTTATGTTCTGGTAGTCAAATGGGTATAGGTATCTGGAACTTGACAAGGCAGTCATTTTTGTTTAATATAAAAATTTTTTTTCTAACAACTATAACCATTCCAACCATGATTGAAGCACATGTACAGGGAAGCATTGATATCTGCCAGTCCTAGAAATTTTCATATAGAGCCTATATGGACATCTGAGTGGACTCTGTGATTTGCACCAGCTACCCCTTCAGAAATGACCCCCCTTCCAGCTTTTGAGAGTACTATGTGCAACAGGCCTTAGTCATCAGTATCCTTCATAGATGGCCTTGGTAAGCAGAGTTGCTTTGACCAAGGGTGTACTCCTCTGAGGTGGTCTGTATAGGTGCATTATTGCCTGGTCCCTTTCCCTAAACTTCAGACAGCTCTAAAGAATCTTTCCAGCTTCAGAACTTCTCATAAAGTCAGCTGAGGCCTCTATTGAAATTGCCTCAACTTCTCATCTGCCTTATCCTGCTCCCTCCATTCCACAGGTGTTGATCTTAAGATTTCTAATAAACTGCCTGCATGCTAAGCTTCATCTCAGAGTCTGCTTCCCAGGGAACCTAGCCTGTGCCTATGACAATACTTTCCAGGATGCTAGAGGTACTTCTCTGAGCAGGATAACTGTAAAGGTTCCCTACAGCCTTGGGACTCTATAGTCTTAGGTCATCTGAAGCTGAATGTTCTAAATCTACAAAGTTTCAACCTGTCTCCAATGTGTGTAATCCTCAAAATAAATCTCAACCTTCTTTCTAATCATCTGGTCTATGGTTGGCCTGATGTCACTTGGGAGGGGCATTTGTTGAGTCATTAGATTGTTTATTTAATCATTTGTCCAGTCTTTCAACAAATATTTATTAAGGCCAAATTATGCACCAGGCTTGGTGGGTACATGGTACATAAAAAAGCTCTTTCCTGGAGCTTATATTCTAATGAGTAAAAATATATGAACATATTATTTCCAAAATTTCAGTCATTTGCACGCTGCTTCCAAAATTTTTGCCTTCCAAAAATATGCCCATCACCTGATCATGATACTTCTAAATCATATGTCTTATGGAAGTTGGAATCATAATTTTATCTAATTTAGGCCCACTGTAAGCAAAAATGTTTACAAAAGGATATGTTACTACTATCTAGACATTTTTTCTAATACACATTAAAATAAACATATAACTTTAAAAGTTTTTAAAAGAACACCATCATATTACTTGTGCTAGATACATATACTATACTTTAAGGAACAATTACATGAAAGATTACATAGAAAAATGTGTGACAAGTACTTAAAAAGAAATATCCACTGCCTTCAAAATATATAATAGTGGGATTAACTCACTCAAGAGCTTCCCTGAGGAAGTAAGTTGATATCTAAAGGAGGAGTAAAAGTTGACTAGGTAAAGAGTGTGGGTTGTGAAGAACATTCTGGACAGAGGAAGTAGCATGTGCTAAGGCCCTGTGGAAGGAGGGAACACAAGGCCAGTGAGGCTCAAGTGTAGACAGCAAGGGGTAGGGGGCAGGGTGTGAACTGGGGGCAGGATGTGAACTGAGGCCAGACAGCAAAGTTGAGGCCAGTGATGGATGGACTCCAGTCTCCAACATCTGAGATAACCAGGTGGAAGCAATACACACATAATCATTCTCGCCCTTTCTCTCCCTACCCAACTGAATTATAACATTTTTCTAGACCCACTGCCAAAGGACACAAATAATCAGTATCAGCATGCATGTTTCTGGCTCAGGTTCAAATCTGAGACTGTGAAATGTATTCCAGACTTAAAACTTTGGGGGCTGAGGTTATATTTGCTAAATACTTAGATCTTTCCCTGGGGGTTTTATTCATTCTATCCAGCAGGTGGAGTACAGCAAAATGCTTTTTTTGTTCCCCACAAATTTCATATCTAAAAGGAAAAGCAAGGGTTGACAGCATAGTCAAGGGTTAGAGATAGAGCAAGGAAGTAGTGAATGTGTATTTGCTTCTTATTCATATGGAAAACATGAACTCATTAGCTTCTTATGTTGGTGCTTCCAGAAATTCTAAATCTTGACACTCTGTCCAAGTTTGGGTAGCTATGCTATTAATCAGTCCAAATCTATATTTGCAGCTTAAAAATCACACACACATAACCAAAAAGACATATCCTTCACAAGACAGAAAATCATGAAGGCAACTTGGAAACCTTTAGAGATGGTGCCAGTTTTGGGGTTTTGGAGGTTGAATTTGGCTGGCTGGAGATGTCTTAATCTGGGTATGAGATAGATAACATAAACATGTTTACATAGATCTAATAAGAAAAACTCAGTAACCCATATTACTCTGCATATACTGGCTTCTTATAGACCCATGATCAAAAAGTGACTTCCTAGGAAAAAAAAAAAAAAAAGAAACCAAAGAAACAAAAGCGAATAGAGATAGTATGCATTAGTTTAGGTATTCCAGATTCTGTAAATAACATGACTGATACCATATGATAACCACTCTGAATGGATCTCATTTTTTTCCCCTAGAAAACAGGGAGACCTCCCTTCCTGACAAAGGAAGATAGTTCCTGAATCCCTGCTGTGGAGGAGGGATTGTAACCCAACTGGAAATAAAGAAAGAAAAGAGGTCTACTGAACAGTCCACAATTTAGCTGAAGAAAGTGCCACATAAACGAATCGCTAGAATGCAACATAGGAGAGCACTAAAAGCAATGTGTACATGTGCTGTTGGAGCTCAGGTGGGAGGAATAAAATTCCTCCAAGGAGAGTTAGGGAATGCTTCCCGGAGGTGATGTTTGACCTGTGTCAGAAGAGATAAGCAGTTGTCTACAAGGTGAGCAAGTAGGAGAGGAAGCAACCACAGGGCAGTAGCGGGAATGAAGGACTGTGGAGTTTCACCTTACTGAAGGATTAAGCACTGGGGAGTTAGCTTGTGATGGGGAGTCAGTCATAAATGGTCAAAGTCAGCCTTGAAAAGCCCACAGGAAGAGGGTTTGCCATCTCTCAGTAAGTCACTTGCATGAGTTGTGGGGGGTGTGGCAGGGGCGGTGAGAGGTCTATGTAGTATGAACATTTTGAATAATTAAGCACTGTAATCACACTCAACCAGGGAGATGCTCCTGGTACAGCAGGCCCAGAAAAAAGAAATAACAACAGACTTCTGTATTCCCTTCACTCCCGGGGAACACATATGCATGGAGTAGAATCCAGGCAGATTACCCACACTATTTACTGTTCTCTTTCTCCTCACTCTCTCTCTGTCTCTCTCGCTCCTTCTCTCTCCTGAGTAAAGTTGATTTCTTGTAAGTTGGTTGTGTGAGAGTAATGTCACTTTCCTGACAAGAATAGGGCATAAGCTTGGAGTTACCCAACTTCACTATTTAAAATGTGACTTCCTTTAGCCTTGGTTTCCATACCTCTAACACAGGGAGAGTATAAAATCTTCTTAAGGTTACTGTGAGCATTAAATGAACTCATCTGTACAGATTGCTTAGGATACTGCTTGGTACAAGGTAAATAGTCAATGAATATAAACTATTACTGCTAGTATTACTCCAATCAGAGGAAACAGCATGTGTTAAGACACAGAAGTACAAAGAAGAATGCTGTGTTTAAAGGATGGTAAGCAGCATTAACTAGATAAGAGTGAGGCTGGTAAAATAAACTCTGAGGAATTTGTGAAGGTTCTTATTGAAGAACTAAGCTTAAAACGCTGCCTTTGGGCAAGAAGAAATCTATGGAGACTCTAAGCAAGTACGTCATAACTTCACTTTTATGTTAAACTGAGATAACTCTAGCTGTTGAGGAAAAGAAGATGGAAAAATCAGTCAGGAGGGTACTGTAAGAGCCTCATTCTGAGATCTGGAGAACCTGAATTGATGGTGGTGGTGGTGGTAATAACAATAATTTTTTCTTAGTGTGGTTTCCCCCAAAACAGACCCTTAGAGCATAATGGGGGTGCAGGTTGGGAGGAGATCTCAAGAAGCATAAGTGAGAAAGGAAAAGTAAGACAGGGAGGGAGAAGGGCCAACAAAGTGCACAACACTGAGCAGATCATTGCTGTGGACAAGTAGGCCTCTGAGAGGTTATGAAGAACAGTTTACACCTCCGAATTGCCCCCAACAAGGGAAGTAGGGTACTTATCCATTGGGGCCACCCTTCTCTGCTTGCGAGCTTCCACTGGAGGTGTAAATCCCAGCACCTCTGGGCTGCTCTACCTCCAGATTGAGCAAACTCCTGCAACACCAAGGAAATCTCAGGCAGAGAAAAAGAGAGAAGTAGGCCCTTAAGGTAGAAACTGTCAGTTTGTATGGGGACTAACTATTAGAGCTGTATGTGAGCTCAGAAGTGGCTGGAAGAATATATGGGGGAGCATGATGACAATGATGATGATAATACTAGTTGTAGTAGGTAACCTTTACTGCGTGTTTACCAAGAGTCAGGCATGTGCTAAGCATTTCTTTTAAACACATTATCAAGGTCTTTCCTTATAATCCCTAAGGTGATGGTGCTATTAGTATCTTCTTTTTATAGATGAAGAAATTGAAGCAAAAGAGGTTATGTGATGTCTCCAAAGTCACACAGCTAGTAAGTAATGAAGCCCACACTTGAGCCCTGTAGTCTGACTTAAGCCCACACCATCAATCACTACTGTGTATTGTCTCGGAAAGAATGGTATGAGCTGGGAAGAAGGACTATGTCTGAGAATGACATAGGACAGTGAAGTCCAATAGAATTGTCCAAAATGATAGAAGTAATACCTGTGCTGTCCAGTATGGTAGCCACTAGCCTTATGTGGCTATGGAACACTTCGAAATGTAACTAGTGTGGCTAAAAATTAAAGTTTGAATTTAATTTAATTTAAATTAACTTAAATATAAATTTATGTGTAGCTAGTGGCTACTGTGTTGGATAGTACAAATTTAGGAGCCAGAATACCCTGCCCTTGAAGAAGGTGAGGATAACTTAGAACTTTAACAACATAATGGTATTATGACACATTGTGATATGTGTCATAGTTAATTGATTACAGAGTATTTAAAGTTCTAAAATTAATTGTTATATTTAATTTAAAACGTTTTTAAATCAAAGTAATGCAGGTACATAGTTTAAAAGTCATATAGTTCTACAGGTTTATAACAATGACCAGCAGTCTCCCTTCCCATCACTTTCCTGTATTGCTCTCCAGAGGCAATTACTTTCATTTCTTCTAGATATTTCTCCCTATCCTTAATGTCGGATTTCTAAACAACATGTTGATATTTCATTTATTGACTTTTATTCAATATTAAACAGTATCTATTGGCTTCATACTGTGGAAGATAAAGATTTAGCTTTTCACTCTATCTCAGCCAATAATATATATACAACCTCCATTCCATCCTAGTGCCCTTCTCACTCTCTCTATAAAGTCATATCAGTGACTCATATCACTGGTTAGTTCAAGATTCAATGTTTACACTAGCAAAATTATGTAACTCTTAGTTAATAGAAGCCATGTGGATGATTGCATGTTTTTCTCATATAAGTATCTGGTTTTCATTTCCTCCATTTTCAACTTACTCATCACTAATTCAGTCTCAAACTTTGAACAACGCTAAAAAAAATCTCTCGGTTCAATCAACCACACTGCTTATCAGTTCAATTTTTCATTGAATTGTCCCTCCTGGGGCCCTCCAATCCATGAGGTTGCTTTCAGGGTCTCCTGCAGAGTTATTGCCCTGTGGCTTCCCTCCACTATTTTCCTGAGACTCCTTGTACATCTCTCCTGTTTTAGATCACTGTTCCATGATCCCATGCAATCCTCTTTCTTGATTTAGCTCTCCATTTTTAATATTTCCTACAGTAGCATTTTTACAAAAGGTAAATGGAAGATTAATTTTTAGACAGTCGTTATGCCTGAAAATGTCTTCATTCTAATGTTATACTTGGTTGACAGTCTAGCTGGGTATAGAAGTCTTTGTTGGAAATTATTCTCCCTCAGAAGCATGAAGGCATTGCTCTTTTGTCTCCTAAGCTTACAGTGCTGATGTGAAGATATGTGATGTCATTTTGATTCCTGATTAATTGACTGTTACCTCTTTTCCTCTCTAGAAGCTTTCAATATCTTCTTTGGCTCTAGTATTTAAAATATTATAATAATGTGCCTAGGTGTGTGTCATTTTATTCACTGTGTTAGATTTGTGGTGGTCTCTTTTAATCTAGAAATGTATGACCTTTGCTTCTAGGCAATTTTATAATAAAATTTCTTGGATAATTCTCTCCTTTCCATTTATTTAGTTCTTTTTTCTCTTATCCCCCTCAGTGTATAAGTACACACACATACACATTCTTTTGTTTCTATTTTTTTGGAGAACTCTGACTAATACAATTTATTAAGTATGAAAACAGTAATAAAATTTTATAGAGAAAAATTCAAATTTTTTGAAGATGCATGATAAAATATTTAGGGGTAAAATGTCATAATGTATATAATTTACTTTACAGTGGTTCAGCAAACAAACATACACACATACACAGAAAAGCAAATATGGTAGAATGTTAACAACTAATAAATGTAGGTTACAAATGTATGAGTATGTATTATACTTTTCTTTTTACTTTTATGTTCGGAATTTCCCAGAGTAAAAAGTCAAATAAGAAAATAAAAAATCAGAGCAGCAAGTAGGAATTGGCAGCATTGATGTTTATCTCATTTCTTATGATTATCAGGTAGATGAGGTCTCCTGGAGGGAGTGGGGGGTACAGGAGACTAGGTTTTGAGTTGGAGGTAAGCAAGAACTATAATTAAGACTACTGCTAACCAGGAGTTTCAAAGAGGTATATTGTCAGTGAAGGGATGGCTTAGGGGAAAAAAGTCTACCCATTGGCTATCCTCATGAAAAATCTGTATGATGAAAAAGAAAGGTTTCCCTCTAAGAATTTATAATCATGAGCCTCTCCTCAAGTAGAATTGGACTACAAATTTATACTACTTGCCTGGGCTAGGAACCCCTATCCTTAGGAATTAATAAAAGACAATGGTCTATAATATTCTTTGGACACTAGGTAAAAGCAAACAAAAAAACTCTCTGCGGATTTAAACCCCCAAACTAGGATGTACAGTTTTTCCATGTTTAATGCACTCCTGATCAGTGACTCATAATCCAAAAGTTACTTATAAAAAGTTGAAAAAAAAAAAGCAGCAGCAGATATAATAAATGGCACCACTGAATTCCAGATACTGGAACTATTGGATATTTAAAGTAATCAAATACATTTTTCAAAAAGAGACTTGTAATATGAGAAATAAAAAGACTATCATGAACACAAGGTAGATTTAATTAAAAAGGAATCAGCTAGAACTTCAAATGAAAAATAGAGATATTTAAATTAAAAATCTACTGGTAGACTACTTCCAGAAATGTCAGAGGAATAAAGTGATCATGAAAACCTCCCATAAAAACTAATGACAAAAACAAGGTTTTTAAAAGTTTTTTTTTTTTTTTAAGAACAACCATTTAAAGACTCTGGAGAGAGTCCAAAAGCAGACAGAAGCAGAAGGAAAGTTTACTCTAAAAAAAACTGCCACAGGAAGGGATAAGAATTAAGTTTATGTCTTCCTGGCCTAAGGGTGATGCCCAACTCTTACAGCTATAGCTATTTTAAAAATTGCAGTGGAAAACCACAGCCTTACCAGCTAAGGTGCCAAATATCAGAGTTCAAGGCTGAAAATGTAGCTAGAAATCTACAGGAAAAGTACTGGCAGCAGAAAACCCACAGAAGGAGTATAAAACTCTGAGTATGAATTCTACTCAAATCCTTGGCCAAGAACTAAACTACGCATGGGTGGGAGGAGGCCCTAAGGGGCCTGGTGAAAAGGTGGGCAGAAACCAGAAAGAAATATGCCTTTGAATCGCAGAGCTTTGTGTGGCCCTATCTGAGAAATCACTACTTTTTTTTTTTTTTAACTGAGTGAACTTCCCAATCATGCACAAGTCAGGTACCAGAAAGTTGAATCTTACAGGCTTAAAATGTAAGAAACAGAGCCCCAAAACAGCCATAAAGATAGAAAATAGGGAATGGGAAACCTCTAGAAGCAATAAAATAAAAAAAAAGTGACCTCTATATCTATTGAAATCCTTGAATAACCACCAAATTACACAGAAACCCCAGAGAGCCAGGTGAAAAAAGTAGCAATGGAAAATCATAATGACATAGACATTAGTTGCTGCATGTCATAAGGGTGACAAAATTTGCAATTAGAGTCCAGACAAGTTAATTGCCTATTAGAACAAAAATTAACAAACCTCAAAAGAATATAGCAGAATCTAGAATTGCCATATGTATTATCTACATGGCCCAATTTTCAACCAGAAATTACTAAATATGCAAAGAAACACTAAAGCATGCTCTATACACAGGCAAAAAGGCAGCCAATAGAAACTGACTCCGAGTGGCTCCAGATGTTGAATTTAGCAAAGACTTAAAAGCAGTTATTATAAATATGGTCAAAGAATTAAAGGAAAATATGGTATGTTGAATGAACAGCTAGGAACTCTCAATGGAGAAATGGAAACTTAACACACACACACGAACGAAAATTCTAGAGCTGAAAAGTACAAAAACTTAAATCTAAAAAGTTCACTAGATGGGCTCAACCACTTATTGAGTATGGCAAAAGAAAGAATCAGAAACTTTAGATAGAGTAATTAGAAGTGTACAATCCAAACAATAGAAAAAACAAAGATTGAGAAAAAATGAGGAGAATCTCAGAGACCTGGGGAAACAGTATCCAAATATCCAATACATACATAATTGGAATTTCAGAGTGAGAGGGAAAAGAGAAGAGACCAGAAAAAATATTTGAAGAAATAATTACTGAAAATTCCCGAAGAGGCACAAGGAAACTCTTAGGGGTAATGAAAATTTTTCTGTATTTTGACTGTGGTGGTAGTTTTAAAAGAGTATCCATTCAACAAAATTCACCTAATTATACCATTTAAATGCGTGTGTCTTATTGTACATAAATTACATCTCAATAAGTTGTCCAAAATGTAAATGATGCAATTCACCCCTCCTTTTCATTAAAAATTTTTAATGGATAGGTTATTATATTGGAGATATCTGAAGAGAGAATATGGGTAAACAGAAAAATTAATCAACACAAATTAGTCAGAATGTAATATGGTAAGATCAAAGAGACATCAAGAGACACAAATAATAGAATGGAAGGAGTTGTAGTATAACTGGAAATGTGGATAGATGGTAACTCTAAAGATTTTCACTGAGAGTTTTCCAGTTTTGATGAAAGACATAAATCCTAAGGTTCAGGAAGCGCATGGAGTCCTATGCAGTATAAATTACATTTCATCCACATCTAGACACACAGTTGTGAGGATGGTGAATGCCATAGAGAATTTTTTTTAACAGCTGAAGGAAAGAGAAAAAAACACTAATTCAAAAAGATATATGTACTCCTATGTTTGCTGCAGCATTACAGTGATAGCCAAGACATAGAAGTGACTTAGTTGTCCATCAACAGATTAATGGATAAAGAAAATACAACACACACAATGGAATATTATTCAGCAATAAAATAGTATGAAATATTGTCACTTAACACAACATTGAACCTAGAGGGCATTATGCTAAGTCACACAGAGAAAGAAAAATACCATATGATTTTACTTATATATGTAATAAAACAAAAACAAATGAATAAACTAAACAAAACAGAAACAAACCCATAGATACAGAAAACAAGTTGATGGTTGCCAAAGGCAAGGGGATAGGAGGTGAGAATAAAAAACAAAGGAAGAAAGAAAGAAAAGAAAGAGCTATTACCTATAAAGTGGCATTTATTCCGGCAGCAGACTTTTCAACCCAACAATAGTGGCCAAGAAAGAGTAGAATCTGGCCTTCAAAGTGTTGATAGAAAATAAATGTCAACCTCTCTCTGTTGGTATCTCGTAACCAGCTGCAGAGCTATTTCTGAACGGCACCTTCTGTTTTGGGCCTTCTCATTACCTCGTCACTCCCAGTCCATCAAAATATGTCCAGTCTCTTAAACTATTAAGGGATTTTATTTTAAGTAAACAGTGTTAATGTGCTGAAGGTGTTAATGACTTAATACTGTGGGCTGCCAGTGTTGACCTAAGCCATTTTTTATTATAATATTACGTAAATATGCACAAATATATAAAACTAGATTTAAACTCTTATGCTTATAGTTCTTATACAACTATTAAACCAAATTTATAAACATAATTTATTTAAAAAATTAAAAACAAAATTACAATGCCAATCAAATAAAAAATATTGATATGTAATACATGATGCTATTTTGCTTAAAATAAATGATTGAAATTGTGTTTAATAGCTGAAAGATATAGTTTTGTGTCTTCTCTTTCAAGGGAGGCCCAAAGCAATGGGTCTGGAGTCAAACTGTATGGGTTGAAATACCACTGTGTGATTTGGACAAGCGACTTAACCTCTTTAACTCTCTATCTCCCTCCAGTGTGAAGTGAACACAGTAAGTACCTAGTCATAGGGATACTGTGAGGATTAAATTTAACAAAGCAAGGAAAGTACTTAGCTTAGTGCTCAACACACACAAAAAAGAGCTTTATAAATTATTTTTGTTGTTGTCATTTGTTATTTTTTACAATAAACCTATTTTAACTTCTGTTCCATTATTTTGAAAGACAGATCAATTTAATGAGGCACTGAGAAATATAATACCAAAAAAAAAAATCCTAGTGAACACAGGACCTACAAAGCTGGCTCTTTGCTGCATCTCTGAGTGCAATGAATAAGGTACCACTCACACTACGCTTTAAGTTTGGAATACCTCTGTTAGTGTGAGACCTCTGATGACTCAATTTGCACACCACATTTTTCTTTTCCATCTACCCTGTGATGGAATTTCACTCCCTTGGTCCCAGTGTGAGCATAGTCTCCCATGCAAACCTGGGAACTGAAAGAATGTGGTTAAGCCATGAGGTTATCCATAATAGGTTCACAGTCCTTTTTAAAGTCCTTCCCTAAAACAGAAATACACACACACACACACACACACACACACACACACACACACACACACACCACTCTTAGATTAAACAGCTTCCTAGAAATGAAGGGTTTTAAGCCAAAGGAGTTAATCCAGGGGTGAGAATATTAAACTTGATGGCACACTATTGTAGGAGGTTGGTAAAGGGGAAGGTTTTATCATACCTTAGTGGGAACAAGAATGCTTATAAAATTAAAAATATATATATCATTATATATTTAGTTTACAAAGAGGACAAGCCTCTCTATACAAAAAAAAAAAACACCTTATAAGTTTGGTTTTTATGGGATGGCAATTTATGATAAGGAAAGATGGGTTGAACTATATAAGGAAAATTTATCAAGGAAAATTTAATAACCAAACTAGAAACATTAGAGGAAAAACTAATTGTTTAAAAATATGACCATTTGTTAAATGACTTTAGCCACTTACTATATACAAATGAATCTACTTAAAAATAAATTAGATATATCTCTTAATTAAGGAGAGTCTATTAAGCTCTTGGTCTCAAAGGTATATCCTTGAAGGTAATCATAATCTATTCCCTAAATGTCTTATAGCTCAGTCTGGCCCTATTGCCAATTACTCTAAATGAATAAGGAATTAGCTGGGTTATCTGAGTCTGGGTAGGTTCAGATACATTCTACAAATAAAAGCAGATGCACAGAGTGAGAAAGTTACTTCTCACCAGTAATTTTTGCCCTTATCCTTTAGTCTTTTCATGATGGCAAAACAAACTCTGTGGTGAAATGTAGCAAAGGTGAGATAGAGAAAACTGTGTGAAATACTTATCACAGACCACTTTGACCCAAGCAAGCCATTACAACACAACCTGAGAAAGTTACACATACACAAAGGCTAGCTCCATGAATGGGCTCCAGTTTATGATGAGTCAACCTTCCCCATACCCAAACTTTCTCCTTCTGCCAGAATACTGAGAAGACTAATGAACAAAAAAATTGGTGGAATTCCTCAAATCCTTTAAGAATATCAAATGCAAAGAACAATGACTAGATTGAGACAAAATACCAGATTCTTAGAAAATGTAATTACCATTCATATGTGCCCCCCCACCAACTTAAATTAAAAAGGAGAGGTAGCAAAAGAATTGAAAGCAGGGACTCACATACTTGTACACCCATGTTCCCAGCAATATTATTCACATTAGCCAAAAGGTGGAAGCAACCCATGTGTCCATCAACAGGTGAGTGGATAAACACAATGTAGTACATACATACAATGAGCACTTGTTATTCAAGAACAAAGTGCTAACACATGGTACAACATAGATGAACCTTGAAAATACACTAAATTAAATAATCTAGACACAAAAGGATAACCATTGCATGATTGCATTTGTAGGAAATATCAGAGACAGAAAGTAGATCAGAGTTCACCAGGGGCTGGAGGGAGTGGAGTTACTGCTTAATAGTTACACGGTTTCAATGTGCAGTGACGAAAATATTTTGGAAACAGATAGTAGTGATGGTTGCACAACACTGTGAATGTAATTAACACCCTAGAATTATATACTTAAAATGGTTAAAAAGGCCAACTTTATACTTTTTTAAACCAATTTTTTTTAATGAAGGACTCAAATCACTGGAAACAACCCAAATATCCTACAACAGGTATATAGATAAACAGACTGGTACATCCGTGTGTTGCAATGAAATGGAACACACTATTGATACGTATAACAACTTGGATCAATCCCAATGGCATTATGCTAAGTGAAAAAAGCCACTCTGCAAAGGGGAATTTAATAGTTCTGTATGATTGCATTTATAAGATATTCTCAAAAAGACAAAACTGTATGAATAGAGAACAGATCAGTAGTTGCCAGGTGGTTGCGGGTACAGGTTAAGCATCTGCTCATAAATGAGCAGCATAAGAGAGTTGCAGGGGACGGGGTGCGGATTGGGGAATAAAACTGTTCTGTATTTCAACTGTGGTAGTGGTTGCATTAATTTATACATATGTTAAAATTCCAAATTACTCATCAAAAAATTTTTAAATCAATTTTTTTTAATTGGGGTAGAAGGAGAAATGGCATTGATGACTATCACTGCTCTTGTGTCCACTGGTCACTATTTCCTCTCTCAAGGCCTCTGTATTTCCTATGAATTTCTACATCTCTCAAAATGACCAAAGATCACAGTCTGAAAAACATGTTTTGTAAAATGATAATGAAGGGTCCATATTTCTATTCCTAGAAGAAATTCTTTTCCCTGACCTCATCCACCCACATGTAATCACATTCTTTAGCCTTGATTCCTTTCCTGGACAAAACTCTCTTCACTTGGGAAAAAGAAATGCAGCCATGTCCCAGTGATAATGTCCACAGGGTCCTGGAAATTATTAGAACACACATCTATCATGATACAATGAAGGGAACACTCACAGTGCTTCCTCTGAGGAACAACCTTGGCAAAATTTTTGTGTTCTCCCAGGGCAAGTCTCCTAGGCAGTTTAATAATAATGGCCCCAGGAAACCTTCTGGTTTCATGACTATGTGTACCTGGAAGTAGCCAGTCCCACAAGAGTCCAAATCTAAGGCTTCATCTAATAAACACACAAAAACACTGTGGGAAACTCTGGATCCAAACCCATCATCTGCGGGTGAAAAATGGTAAGATAAAGCTCCCACCTATCTCATGTTTCCATGGTAATTCATGTCACACTGGCAGCTGTGGCCTTTGGAAGCCTCTGGAAGCCCCCGGGACATTATTTATAGGAGCTTCAGGCCCTGGATGTGAGCTGGATAAACTTGAGAGAAAGCAGAGATGGACGGCCCTGCTTTATCTCATCATGTACTTCCTTACCTCTCACTGCTGGGCGGGGTGTCACCTAGTGAAAGAATATTTTACAAGCAAGCCATTCATCAGGACTGCTAATTAAAAAGTTGGAAAGCGTAACACTGGAGCTGGTTTTGCCGTCTTCTGACACCTCGTTAACCTCGTCTCTGTTCTGTCTGAGAGCAGGAGTCTCAGGAATGACTACGTAGGTTCTCTCCTGAACCCTCAATAAGAAAGATACAGCAACACTTGGCCTGAAAAATAACCCCCGCATCTAACCACAAGAATTATGCCAGATCATGAACCAAACAGGAAGGACATGACAAGGAAAGGAAGAGCTAATTAAAGTTTACAAAATATAGGAATTAGAGTTTATAAAATTTTGTAAATTTACCTTTACCCAGAGGAAAATACAGTAGAAATAATAAGTAAACTATTTTTCATAGGCCTTTCTAGTAAAGGGGAAGATCTTACATAATTTCCCTCTGAAAGGACAGTTAGGAATTTGAACCATACTGTATACCTAAAGCTGCACATTTTGTGAATCTTGAACTGAGCCCAAGTATTCCTTTTTTTTTTTTTTTAACTCAACGGCATGACTTACTTACATTAAACACATAAATAAATCCTAGGATGCAACCATGTCTATTTTTTGTGACTGGTGAACTGAAACCATGTCTATTTATTTTTTGTGACTGGTGAACTGAAATATAAAAATATTCACCCAACCAAACCAATATTTCTATGTGTTTAAGTCTGTCCCTGGTATCATAAAAATGGGAGAAAGATACTAGGCTTTATCGGACCAAGGCATCCAACTCTATCTCATCCTGGTGAGACTTTGGGAGATGGGCCCAAGTGGTCTCACAAAGCCCAAAGGCAGAATCTAAAACTGTAGGTCTTACTACTCACTTGCTCACTTGCTCACAAGAACCAGAATACTTTCCTTTGTTGGTTTCCTGCAAGAAGAAAGTTATAGAGCCCTTTTTTCCCCCCTCAATCGAAATAAAAAATCTAGAGTCCAAAAAATGGATTATAATGCTTACCTGTTTTATTTTCCCTAGAGCAAGTTACCAGGGCTGTGGCATTGCTGTTCAGACACTTGGATACCTTCAAAAAGGTTTGGTGGATATTTTTGTCCATCTGAACAGAACGGAAGGGATGCTAATTATGGCCAACACAGCATGGCCAGATATTTATCTCATCTAATTAGCAATTAATGGTGCGTGTGGACAGATTGCTAGACAAGCCAGAACACTAATATATCCTGGAAATACTGACATCCTGACACAAAATATCAAAAACTGGTGATTGTAGAACAGATAGAGGGCATGTGCGTAAGCCAGAGGCTAACTTGTCAGAGAGTAAAGGACAGTGACACAGGCCTGGCCCACAGCCTTGGCCATCTTTAGTAATCTCTGTTGGCTGCTTTTTCTCCTCTTCTCTTGCATAAATGTCTACTCTTGGCCTCTTCTATTCTCCCTGGGTGGCTACAGCTGCTCCCATGCTTTAAAGGATAGCCTGTTCCCTGATGACTCTTAAGCTGTGTCTGTCCTTCTGCTGGGGGTTGTGAGTCAGTATGTTCAACTACTCACTGGACACTGCCAGGTGAATTATCTGCAAACACCCTGAAAGTTATCAGCTCTCTCTTCTTTAGTCTCAAATCTATTCCTCTTCTTGTAGTCACTCATGAAAATTCTGAGCTATAAATAAAAATTACCACAAAATGGTTCCTGTGATGTTTTCTCAGTCTCAAAGTGATTTCCAGAAAGGAGAAGGCGGTCAGAGGATGAACATGTTGTACAGATATGCCTACTCTCCCTGAGGCTAGGTGGATGGATGTGGGGACATAAGGGGTAAGGGGGTTAGGGAGCAGTTCCCAGGAGACAGATGTGGTTCCATGAACATCAGGGAGGCTGATGAGATGATCTGCCACAAACTCTAAGAGCTGTCAATATTTATGCTCAGTATAAGTGCTTCTAGGACCTGTCTTAACAGTTATAAGGAAAGTCGCAAAATGTATGTGGAGTTTACTTAAGACTTGGAATATCGGGGCTTTTCTGGCTTCCTTCCACAAAGTCACCATATGCTTAAATAAAATACAAAGTTGTCTAAAGAGAGTTAGGAAAAATTTTCAGAAGGAATAAATGATGAGCAGTTTCTAATTCTTGGCCCCCTCTTTGAGGGTCTTCTGCTGTGTCTGACCCCTGCCTCTAGCTGAAGCATAAATAAAAATCCCTATCTATGTCTCCACTTATAACATCTCAGACCAGCTAACAAGTTTAAAAAGAACATTATAAAATAAACAAGCAAACAATAATAAAGAACATATGTCCTCACATACAGTTTTAGGATTTGAGATCTAGACATAATCTAATCACCAGCCTCTTTAACTTTTGTTTTATAAATGAAGAAAGTAAGGCCCAGAGAGAGTAAGTGAAGGGCCCAAGTCCACAAAGCAAAAGTGGACCCTGAACTTGGTGACTTACCTTCCTATCTTGTGTGCTTTTCATTTTCTCAAGCTTCTACTCTTAAAAATGCAGGCTTGATACCTGCCCTCCAGCCTAAGTTTCACTCCTCCTGGGCTCTCTACTACATGGCCTCCCGATACCATCTTGGTTCCTTGGCTGTTGGGAACTGGTTTATCTGGATATCCTGCTATACTCAAGGCCAAATTCCAACTCCCCTAACAAAGCAACCAATTTTTCTTGTAAACCTTTCGCTCAGTTCTGATTTCTCACTTAAACAACATGCCTGTTTTACAATGGCATTACCTGGTAATGGGGACTGAAATCCTTGAGTCTCTCAATGGCCATGGTTCAAGTAACTTGTTACAGAGAAACAGACACTCAAAATTCTCAATATACTAATGCTTTAGTCATATAATAACAACTATAACTGCATGAGTGTGTGTGCTCATACACACACAAACTCACATAAGAATTTGAACCTATATGTTGAGGATGATTATCTTGCTATAATATTTAGCCAAAAATATCAGCAAAAATGGTGCTTGAAGATCATGGGATTTTATAGAACCTGATGCAGTAAACTTCGTCCTGGGCTGGAAATCATCATAATGTGTTCTTTTGTTCTGATTTTCTAGCCAGAATGCTGAGAGCCTGATCTGCATACCAACTCAGGATATCTGGGGAATCAGCCTAGGTCAGCAGAAATTTTATTTGCCTGGGGCCCCAAAAACCTCATAAAATCATAGTTTTCAAATATCTTTGGCTATCTCTGAGGGATGGAGATGAGGAACAGCCTCCACATTTGTAAAAGATAAGTGGTTGAGGAGGAACATTATGTGATGTATAAGATTCTTTCTCTGGAAGTTTATGTATAGATCTAAATTTTCCTTGGTTTGCCTTACAGAGAGTGTTTAAGGGGAACACTAACATTTTTCTTGCATTTTTGCTTCTGAGTACTTACAATGGAATGCTTAGTGTCTCCTTTCCTAATTTCACTCTCAGGTAAGGTCTGAATTTGTTTTTTTGAAGGCATGAACATCCCACCCACCTCACCATCCCTTCTCCACCTCTCTTTCTTCCTTTCTCCCTCCTTTACTCTTCCTCTTAAAAGTAAACTGCATTTTTTATTCAGAAAGATTATAGTAGGTCACCTTGGAGGAAAGGATGGAGGCCTCTTCTTTGCACCAGGAAAGCTGAAGCAGCCAGACTCAAGAGGGTGGGTGAAATTCTTTGAAAAGTCAGAGTTTTGGAGTTTCTGTGTATAGTGCTTGAACATCTGTGCCTTATCAACATGCCATACTCAGAATAGGAATGAAAAATTGCTGCTAAGCCGCAATTTCAGTGCCAGGGGCTTCTGTGCCCTCTCTGGACCTGTAAAAAAATCTCTTTGAAGGACATTTCTGGACCTCTTGGGGAAGCAGTGCCCAACAGATAGCCAAGAAAAACTACCTAAAAATAGCAATAAATGTCCCACATACTTCCCACCTCAATTTATGAGACCAATATTACTCTGATAACCAAAACCAGACAAGGACGTTATAAGAAAACTACAGACCAACGTCTCTCATTAACATAGAGACAAAAATGCATAAGAAATATTAGCAAATTTAATCTAGTGATACAGAAAGAAAAGGATAATCTGGTATATTCATACAATATAAAACTACTCAGCAATAAAGAGGGATGAACTACTGATATACCTGACAATATAGATGATTCTCAAAAACATTACACAAAGTTAAAGAAGTCAGAAAAAGTGTGTGTGTGTGTGTGTGTGTGTGTGTGTGTGTGTGTATATATATATATAGATAGATAGATGTGATTCTATGTATATTAAACCCTAGGAAAAAACAATCAATTGTAGGTAAAACAAAGCAGATCAATGGTTGTCTGGGGTGGGAGGCTGAGGGTAAGGATTGACTGGCATGGGCCCAAGGAAACTTTTAGAGGGGATGAAAATGTTGTATGTCTTACTTGTGGTGATCATTACATAGACATATAACTCTCTTGAAACTTATCAAAATGTACACTTAGTATGGGTGCTTTTTATTCTATATAAACTATAACTCAATAAATTTGATTTTTAAAAAATCTACAAAAGCAAGCTTGTCTAATGAAGGCCCTAATCTTTAAAAGGCCACAATATTTGGTGGAATTGGCCAAAAGAACTATAATTATCAAGGTGAAGACTCACAACACCAAGAATTCCCTGGAAGAAGCAGCAGGATATTCTTGAGAAACATGGTGACAGTAGGAACAGCTGTCAATTTCACATGACTCCTTGGAAACCAATGAAGTTTAAAGCAATCTAAAAGCTACTTTTAAAACTATTTGAACAACATACCAAAATCAACCCAAACCCTGAGAATCCTTGAATAGTCAATAAATAAGTAAAAAGACATTGTGTTTTAAAGCCCTAGATTTGATGTGCCTTGACAATTCCCAAGAGCTCAGACTTCAAGGCTTACGAGGATTAAGTTTCCTCGTTCAAGTCCTAAAAGCCTTTCGTTGTTGTTTTTGTTGTTATTGTTGGCAATAGCATGAGAGGTCTCTAGAAGCTCAGGGCAATGCCCAGAAGACAGCCAGCAAGGAGATGGGGACCTCTGCCCTTCAATCACAAGGAACTGAATTCTGCCAACAACCTGAACGAGCATAGAAGGGGATTCTTCCCTTGAGTCTCCAGAAAGTAACTCAGCCCTGCCCAAAACTTGATTTCAGTCTGTGAGACCAAGATCAGAGGACTAAGCCCACCCAGATTTCTGACCTACAAAACTGAGGTAATAAATTTGTATTGTTTTGTGGTGATTTGTTACAGCACCAAGAGAAAATTTAATGCATGTTATAACAATAGTAAGCATATATAGGAACTTTATAGAGTTTATTAGCCTAAAAAACAAGAAACAAAGAAAAGAAAGAATCAATTTCACTATTCTTTCTTTTCATTCACAATTCATGATGAAAATAATTTAAAATATGCATATCTATTGGTCAGTGTCACTAACATTAAACTGTCAATTTTGCCTATGGTTTTACCTAAATAATTCCAAGAATTTAAATTTCATATGGAAGAGATGGTATCTTTATAGCAGACCTTCTGCTTGAGTGAAAAACTTGACGTTTACTTGGTTATAGTATGAAATTGAACTTCACTAAGGGACCTCCTTTGATTCCTGAAGTAAAATATATTTAACAGTTCATTCTACATACAGAATTCACTTTGATTTCAAAACTATTTTTTACTTAAAATGCAGACACAGGACTTATAGTACATCACACTTCTACAGAAAAATCCCTAGGTTAAATAAAGTTTTCATTTTTAAAGATAGGATTTTCCAGGTATAATCAAAACAGTTTCTAGTAATTTGTAAAATATTCTCCCTTGACTCTTCACTATGGGATAGCAACTTATTAAATATCTCTTTTTTTCCTGTTAAAATTTTTTGAATAAAATCTTTTGCTTAAAGTAGCAAAATACTCAGAGTAGAACCCTTAGAGTAGCAAAATACTCAGGCAGAGGTGAGACTGACACATGACTCCTTGGAAGTCAATGAAGTTTAAAGCAATCTAAAAACTACTTTTAAAACTATTTGAACAACATACCAAAATCTAATGAATTACATGATTTTATAATACGATAATCCAAAAGATTTTTGTTGTTGTTGTTTTGTTTTTGAGAAATGATGGATGTGGTGCCAGAATGACCCACTGATCACTGCAACAGGGACTTTCCTGGGCCAGGGTTGTATTTCTAGTCTTCACTAGGAGAAATATTTTCAAAAGGTGAGTGGTGTCTGGGAGGGTCCTATTTTTCCCTAATTCCAGATGTTAATTCTGGAATTATATTTCCAGACCTTCATCCATTCCTCTGTACCTAGGATTATTTTCAAAACTCCTAGATGTTTTTAAAGGGTTCTTGTACTAGATTATTCATAAGCTAATTGTCTATAGAACTTCCAGGCTTTAGTTTTGCTTTTTCCCTCTCTCATTACCATGTCTAATTGCAATTGTCAACCATGATTTATTAAAAAGACAGCCTGCCTCTTAGAAAACTATCATAAGTCCACTATTAAGGAAGCCAGTATTAGCTACTGGATAATGAGATGCTTCCTGGAAGATAAAGGAAATGCCCAGCCCAAGAGCCCTTATCAACTATGAAACAGGTGGGTAAGGCCCTCTTGGAACTTCCAGCCTAGATACAAGCAGCCAAACAGCTACGTGAGTTAACCTACATGAAACTAACAGAGGAACTGCCCAACCAGCTCAAGGAATGGTGAGAAATTATAAATCATTATTATTTTCACCCATTGTGTTTTAGAGTGACTTGTCCCAGCAGAGGTTAATTGAAATACTAGTAAAATATTGAAACTTTCTGCCTGGAAGATGGAATAAGAACAAGATATCTGCTTTTGACATTGTGCTGAAGGTCCTATTCAGAACAATAAGGCATCAAATGTAAATAAAAGGGCTAAGGATTGGAAAGAAAAAATAAAACGCAGTATTTGGAGATGATATGATTGTATATATAGATAATATAGAAGAACCTATTAGGTTTAATAAGCAAGTTTAGCAAGGTCATTGGTTTAAGATTGAGATTTTTTTCTATATAAGCAACAAACACATAGGAAAATAAATATTATGCCATTTACAATAGGATCAAAAAACATGAAATAGCTGGCAAAAAATTAAATGAAAGATGTATAAGACCTCTAAATGAAATCTACAAAACATTAACTGAGAAAAACAAGACCTAAATAAATAAAGTTATACAGTATATTTATAGACAGGGAAGTTCAATATATGAAGATGTCAAGTCTCCCCACACTGATCTACAGATGTAATGGCAATGCTAACAAAACCTTGGCATGGTTGTTCTCTTTTTCCTGGAAATTGACTGGCTAACTCTAAAATTCATATAAAAATTCAAAGAACTAGAATAAAATAGACAATGTTTAATTAATAACAAAATCAAGGGGCTGAAACTGTCAAATATCAAGCCTTATTATTCAACCATATTGGTTAAGGCATTAATCGGCTATACTAATTCATATAAGGATAGAGGAACTGACCACTGAACAGAGTAGAGGGTCCAGAAATAGATCCACACATAAGAGCACACTGCCACAGGGAAAGATATTCATATGGAAAAAATTAACCTTGACCCCCTACTTCAAACCATACCCCTGAATAAATGTCAGATAGACTGAAGATCTAAATGCAATAAAACAATAAGGCTTTTAGAAGAAAACATTGATAACTTCAGCATCTTGGGGAAGGCAAAGATTTATCACGCAGGATACAGGCACTATACCACAGAAGAGAATATTCACCAACTGGACTATATTGATCTACAAAATTAATACTTCTATTATTACTACAAAATTCCTTCTGTTCATCAAAAGACACTATTAGTAATGGGAAAGGTCAATTTTGATATTTTGTTCATCATGGATTTAAATTTTTTTTATTATAGTAAAATATACGTAACATTTGCCTTTTTAACCAGTTGTAAAGGTACAGTTTGGTGGCCTTAAGTACATTCACAGTGTTGTGCACAAGATAAAATTCTGCACCCCTTAAACAATGGTGACATAGGAGGCTCTTAACTTTCTCTCCTCCCATGGACACACTGACTACAAAGCTACACGTGGATCAGTTCCTTCTGAGAGAAATCCAGAAACTAATTGAGTGACTCCTCTACATTGGACATCTGAGAAAATACATTGAAATGGGTAAGAAAAGCTGAGAAACATTCTCACCATAAACCCCACCCCAGCACAGCACTTTACAATTTGCAGGGAACTCAGCTTATCTCTAAGGAGCAAAGGATTTGGATTACACATCCAGTGCCCCAACTCTTAAGACTGATGGGTCCCCAAATCACCTAGCTCTAAGAGCCAAAGGGAATTGCATTCACAAGTTTCACAGGACTAAAACAAAGGAGCAGTTGATAAATGAGAACATGAACACTCCCCACAGCTATTAATCCCCTCACCACTATCTCCCAGCTCAGCACAGAGGAATCAGACAAAAATACCCATCTCTCCATTTATCCCCAGAAGAGATCTGACTGAAGATTTGCCCAGCTGCTGTCATGGTTCTGGATTCTAATTAGCCTGCATTTGGGAGCTGACTGGCATCCTCCTGGAAACATGAAAGAGCTAGTGGGTACATCCCCATCTGTCTTCCCATGGTTTCCTCTAACAGTAAAACCAAGTCTCCAGCTTCTCCCTGTAAAGTGCCAAACATCTAACATGCCAACTGTAATGGCTGTCACACAAGGGATTGGCTCCCAAATCACCTAGCACTTGGAACCAATGTGGCTCCACATTCCCAAGTGCTCCAGGACCACACAAAATAAAGAGGTGGTTCTATTTGGGCATGCAAGCACTATCAACAACTATTCTCTCTGGTTCAACACAGAATGAATAAACTAGAACACCCAGCTCCGAGTTTCCTTCTGATAGGAGCTAGACTGTGTATTGAACCTCTTGCCTTTCCCAGTTGCTGCCTGAAGGTTAGGGTTTCATTTAGCTTCCACTGGGGAGTTAGGAAGAAATTAGTAGTTCTCTGGGAGCTTGAACAGGCACTTAGGCATTTACCATGCTTTTGAGACACTGACAAGGCTTGGAACACCCTTATCTACTGGGAGCCACTAAGGAGTAAGACGGTGTCTTGTACAATCACAATGGTTTGAGAGGCAACAAGGAGCCCAGTCTGGGCTTATTGATGAGGTTCATCTACACAAGGCTAATCTGTCAAGACTCAGGGAGGTGGCTGTTTTATCTAATGTGCAGAAACCAACACAAAGAGTCAAAGAAAATTAAAAAACAAAGGAATATGTTCCAAACAGAAGAACAAAATAAATCTCTAGAAACCAATCTTAATGAAATGAAATTAAGAGATTTATCTAACAGTTCAAAACAATGGTCATAAAGATGCTCACTGAGGTCAGGAGAGCAATGCATAAACAAAGTGAATTTCAACAAAGACATAAAAAATTTAACAAAAGTACCAAACAGAAATCATAGAGCTAAAGAATATCATAACTGAACTGAAAAATTCGATAAAGGGGTTCAATAGATAAAGAAGATCAGTGAACCTGAAGATAAAGTTATGTAAATCATCTAAGCAGAGAAGCAAAAAGAAAAAAATGAAAAAAAAAGTAAAGATAGCTTAAAGGACTTATGACACCTTTGAGTAGACAAATATATGTAATACAGGTATCTCAGAAAGAGAAGGGGCAAGAAAACTTATTCAAAGAAACAGTGGCTGAAACTTCCCTAACCTGGGGAAAGAAACAGACAGCTAGGTCCAGGAAACTCAAAGCTTACCTAAAAAGAATCCAAAGAGACCCAAAATGAGACACATTATAATTAAATTGTCAAAAGTTAAAGACAGAGAGTCTTCTTAAAAAGTATGGGAAAAGCAAAGTGCTGTGTACAAGAGAAAACTTACAAGATTATTAACATTTTTTCTGAGAAACATTGTAGGCCAAAAGGGAGTGGGATCATATATATTCAAAACAATGGTCATAAAGTGCTGAAAGACTAAAACGGGCAACAAGAATATTCTACCCAGCAAAGTTATTCTTCAGAATTGAAATTGAGACAGTTTACTAAACAAAAGCTGAAGGAATTCAAAATACCCTAAATTGTAATGGTGGTAAGTAAATCACTTATAACTCAGTATAAAAGTTAAAATACTAAAATATGTAAAATAACTATAACTACAGTAATTTGTTAATAAATACACAATACAAAAAATATTGTGACATCAAAAAATGTGATGGGGAGTATAAAAATGTAGAGTTTTTTATATGAATTTAATGTTATCAACTTAAAATAGACTGTTATAACTATATTTTATGTAAACCTCATGGCAACTACAAAATGAAAAACTATAGTAGATACATAAAAGATTAAAAAAGGAAGAAATTAAAGCATACCACTACAGAAGATCATCAAATCACAAAGAGCAAGAGAGGAAAAGAAAGGAACAAAGGAACTATAAAACAGCCAGAATATAATGAACTAAATTGTAATAATAAATCTATGCCTAGCAATAATTACTTTAAATGTAAATTATCCAAATTCTCCAATCAATCAAAAGACAAAAAGCAGCTGAATGAATTTATTTATTATTTGATGACATGTTCAGCAGGTCTCCTGGTCTATCTTGATATACATTCTCTAAGCATAGTCCTCTAGGTTGTCCTTTGAGCTACTCCTTAACTTCTGATAAATTACTTTAGTATGTGTCATTTAATTATCATGATGTAGATGATACTATTGTTGTCACCATTTTTCAGATGAGAAAATAGGCTTAGCAAGGTTAAGTGACTTGTCCATGGTCACACAGGGGGGAATTAGATTCAAGCTTGGCTGACTTTAAAGTCTCTGCTCTTAATCATCTTGCTAGTCTGTCTCCTGAAAAGGGTTCAAGGGCTCTACATATTAGATCTTGTTTAATCCTCACTGTTGTGCACTTTAGAGTTGGTGAAATACAAGTTCAGAGAGGTTAAATAACTTGTTTATGGCCACACAGGATATAAGTGGCACAGCTGGGGCTTGAACTGAGGTCTGCCTGAGGTCAAGTCCAGATTCTTACCCACTTCACCACATATACTCTCTTGACTAATTAGCTAAAAATAAGCAGGTTCCTCATCTGAAAAGAAAGTGGGAATAATAATAAGCAGGAGAATTTGGAGCTTGAAGAGGTATATTAATTCTTTCTGTCTATGGTCATGCTGGCCTGAACAAGCCCAATCCTGTCTGATCTTGGAAGCTAAGCAGGATCGGGCCTGGTTAGTACTTGGATGGGAGGCCACTTAGAAACACCAGGCGCTGTAGGCATAAAAAATTAAAAAATAACGGATTGTAAGCTGAACAAGGTCCTTGCAATCTGTGAGGCCAACCAAGGGTTGCCTTGCCTAAAATAACTTTTTTTAATTAAAAAATTTTTAAAAATAGGTATATTAGCCCTTTCAAGAGAATTCTAAAAGAACCCCATATTCTCTAAAGTGGAAAAAATGATGACATTGATTATTTGACAGTTTTCTTCACTCCTTCAAACTTTCTTGACATTTAAAGACTTGTCATTTAAAGATTTGACTAGTCATTGAGAGATATAAGAGCAAGTATATAAGGTCTGATCAATAGATTACGTTTTAAAAGAATAATAATTGTTATTGATTCGTTGTTGCTGTTGTTGTTGTTGTTATTGTTGTTGTAATTGCATTCAGTTGGAAGTCAATAGCTCCAAGACTTAATGTGCCTCTTTTGGGGTTTAGTTTCTTAACTGGCAGCACCTTAGGTGCTGAGGAAAGAGGAATGTAAAGTACTATAAATTTTGTACTGTGAATTATCACTGCATGAAAACATTCTCAGGCTTTTTGGTGTAAGTTTGTTCTAATGTGCTACAACCTGAGAAGAAACAGCCCATGTTCCATGATTTTAAAAAGAGACTGCCCATAAAAACAGTACAAAGTAGACAAGTTTTCATTTATTTTCTTTGGAACATTCCCGTTGGCAGCGGCACGCATTTGGTTAATGGAATATTCTTGACTCATTAAACAGACTCATTCAGGGAAAGGAGCCACTGGGACTGAGGAGGCATGAGGAGCCACCCTTGCTCTCCCTTGGCACATCCTCCAAAAGTGGTGCCTTTTTGATGACTCTCAACAATACATAGTATGTTGACACAATGGGTATTAGAATCATGATAAAAGACATTAGAGAAAGCAGAATGAAAACAAGGCTGAGAGTCTCAAACAGGAAGGAAGTTAAAGGGTGGGGCCTCTTTTCCGTGCTCGCCTGGCACCTTGGGGTGGGGAATGTAAGCAGTGAGGCCCAGCTCCAAGCTGACCACTTTTACACTAGGACTTGGCCTTACCTCCACATACCTCACCTGCCCCAGACTTTATTCCAAGAACATCCACAGCTAATCTCTAGAACCCTTGGGTCCTCAGTCCCACTCATAGTGCTATTTATGAAATGCAGCAGGCTCCAGAGTAGGAAAGAAGCTCAGAACACTGGTTCCCAGAGCTCTGTTAAAGAGGCTGTGGCCTGGAATTGCGCCTGTCAACAATTTGCTACATGATTTCGTGCCAAGCTAAGCAAAATGTGTCTACCACCTCTGAAATAAGAACTAGACAATTCTTCATAATATTCCAAAAAATAACTTTAAGTGGCAGTTAAAACTTTGATAGATGAGTGAATTTTAACATTGATGTACTGGCAGGAACTTTTGGTTCCAGGTAGATCAAATCCCATTACAGTAATACAACTGTAAAAAATATAATCTCCAGCTCTTCCCAGGACCTACTTATTTCTAGTAATATTTAATATCATGAAACTCTAGTACCACCTGAATCTGATAATTCCTTAGAATTTTTTTCATGTTAAATTTGACCTATTAATACTGAGGAGAAAAATTCTCTAGTTAAATCCTCACTAATTTTTCCTATAAAGTATTCTCATCAATGACTAATAATTGTATAGTGCTTTGAGATGTTTACTATCAAGACCTAGTTCTCTTTTAAATGCCCTTGTGATCATTTGTTGTTTACATGTCATCTCTCTGCTCCTCCAACTCCAATCTTCCCACCTCTCCTAGCTCCAGACTTCTATCTTGATGTCTGATCTACCCCCAAAGTAGCATTTCTTGACTCAAAAACTCTTTTAAAGATTTCTGAGTGACAGAGATTAACTAGACTTATTGTGGTGATCATTTTACAATATATACAAGTATCCAATCATTACATTTTACACCTGAAACTAATATGTTACATGTCAATTGTACCTCAATTTTAAAAAGTTAATGTATGGTATATAAATTATACCTCAATAAAGCCGTTAAAATAAAATACAAATTTCTGAAATTAACTTTGGGAAGGATTGTCTGACTCCTGGGAATATCTCCTTACTTTGGGTTCTTGGTTTGGTTAATTTACAGGCTCTGCTGGAACCAACCCTGCAGACTATGACAGAACCCCAAAGAGGGGCAATTCAGGCATGTGTGCGTGCATGCACATGCATGCACACACACTTGCACAAGAAACAGTTTTAGATCATTCAATTCCATCAGTTCTGAGGTCCATCCCAACACTTTGCCCATGCATGGCTATAAATTATGCAACTTGGAATAGAAAGAATAAAGGTAACTTGAAAAGTGATAAGGAAGGAGTTAGGTTTTCTAAAACTAATCAGCTTCCATAAATATGAACACAAACAACTCTGTTCAAGAGAAAACAATCTTTCTTTTTCCTTTCTACATAGGAATTTCACCCCACAGAATTATAAACTAGCCATTCACCCAGACAGAGAAAAAAACTTATAGACTTTGCCATTTCCCTGTTTTGTTTATTGTATCCCAGAAAGAGGGGCATTGAAGTCACATAAACTCCTATACTCTAGAAGCAAAAACTTTTTTTAAAGTGTACTTTATGTTAAATAAACTTTCTGAAGCATTGCCATTTGCTGGAAAAGAATGTAAATCTGGACTTAATGGGCCTCAGATGTCCTTCGGGGCTGTCTGAACACACCATGAATGGAAAAGTACTAAGCCCCAGAAGGTATCAGTGTTCACAGCTGTGGATCTGCTCAAATGGAGACTTACTCCTTCTTTTAGAGATGAAGGGGTAGCTATAGGGCTATGCAACATGGGCCAAGGGGGAGAATTCAGGATGAGGGTTGATAGAACTTCTGATGTCACCCAAGACTCAACAGATATGAAAAGCAAGAGTCACCAGTTACCAAGCCTATCACAAATACATCAGTTTTCCACCAGGAGACTCTCTACCCTGCCCTCCATCAATATATGGAACCCATTTGCAAGTGGAGTCTTCTAAAAGGATCTCCTCCAAAGGCAGACATACACCCTCAGAAGGAAAAAACACAGTTCACCTCCTTTAATCAATGTTTTCTACTTTTGTCTATGGGCTCGGAAGACTCTGAAACAGAAAAGTTTGGTCTGGGAAAAGTGACATGGATTTTTCCACTTCTGTGCAAAAGTCCAGAACTCGTTCCTTAAGACTGTTGAGATCATGAAAAACAAGGAAAGACTGAGCAACTCTCAGACTGGAGGAGTCTGGGGAGACATGACAACTGAATGCAATGTGGTACCCTGGATTGGATTCTGGAGTTTCGTTAAGAGTAATGTACCAGTGTCTCCTAGTTTCTTAGTTTTGTCAAAGGTACCATGGTAATGTAAGATGTTAAAAATGGGGGAAACTGGGTAAGGAACATATAAAAACTACCTATACTTCTTTTCAACTTTAAACCTAACATTATACCAAAACAAAAAGTTAAAAATATATATAAATCTGAAAAAATAAAATCCATAATAATGGTGCAGCATAAAAATCTAATAGCAACAGGAATAGCAGGTATTTAGTGTTTATGATATGCTAGGCACTGAGCCGACAAGTCCTTGACTGACAGTAGATAGTGAATCCTCTCAACAACTCTATGCCATGAATCATAATTTCATCCCCATTTCTTAGATGATGAAAATTAAGCTTAGGGAGGTTTAGTAACTGACCTAAGGTCACAAAACTGATAGGGGCAGAGGTAGAATTCAGACTAAACAGAATACCTCCAAAGACTGTTTCTTACATGCTATCTCATGGCACCTATCATTCCAGCATTTCTTCCCTCCACAAGATGAGAGAACATTTCTTTGAACAGTAACTTGAAGAGATAAAATAGTATCTAATAATGGAGTAAAAATATTAGGGCTCTCATTTAGAAAGAGGGTGATGGGGAGATAGGTTCTGTTCCCCCCTTTCCAAGTTATTACAATTTGTATTCATGTTTTAATTTATAAAAGTAATAACTGACCATGGTAAAACTGTAAAGAAAGATCTAAATAAAAATTAAAATCCTCCCTGAACACCCACCCTTGAGTTCTAATGATCATAGTAAGAAGGGCTATGTTTCAGATTCATAATAATCAGAATTCATGCACAGAGAAAATATAGATTTGTTCATCCAATCATTGCATATGAGAACTCCAATAAGCCCTCAGAACTTTGTAGGAGTAATTTTTAGAAATAAACAAAAACCATACTCAACTTAGCAGAAAATGAACTCCTAAAACTCTCTCTCTTGGGGGTTGGCATGAACAGGAAAGGTAAAAGGGCTCAGGAAGATTTAAGATGAATTCTTGGCTGATGAGCCCTAGCTGGCTGCTAAGGAAAGCTGGAGAGATTTAAGCAGCAGCCCAATTTTTTAAAATTAACATGAGGGAGGACAGCCATGCTTTCCATGAGAGTCAGGATGGCCCGGTGAAGAAACAATAAAATTCTATACTAGTTAGGAATGTTTTCTGCAAATAACAGAAAACCTAATAAACAGTGGTAGAACTCACATAAACATGATCTCAGGCTTCATTTAGCAACTCAACAATTTTGTGAAGGTAGCAGGTCTTTCCATCCTTCTGCTTAATCAAACCCATCATAGAGGCTTTTTGTGCATATATTTTTCATTTGCTGATCACAAGTTGGCTGCCACAGCTCAAGGCATCAGCATTAGAAACTGGAGGCAAGTAGGGGTTTAAAAGACTTTCTCTTCACGAAGCCCTATTGATCTTGGAAGAAAATCCATCCTAGTAGCACCCATTTTGAATTTCTCCTCAGGTCTTGATGGCCAAACTAGGTTTGGTTCTAGTTATGAACTGCATCATGCTGCCACAATTCATATGTTGAAGCCCTAAACCTCTGTGCCTCAGAATGTGGTTATACTGCCAGACATGGTCTTTAGATAGCTATGATTAAGTTAAAACGAGTCCACTAGGGTGTGCCCTGATCCAACCTGACTGGTGTCCTTTAAGGAGAAATTTGTATGCATAGAGAGACATCAGGGATGTACACACACAGAGGACACAGTAAGAAGGCAGCCATCTGCAAACCAAGGGAAAGGCCTCAAAAGAAGCCAATGCTGCTCACACCTTGATCTTAGAGTTCTAGCCTCTAGACTGTAAGAAATAAATTTGTTGTTTAAGCTACCCATTCTGTGGAATTTTGTTACGGCAGCCCTAGCAAACTAATACATTCCCTTAGCTGCAAAAGAGTCTGTAAAAAGGATATTTTAAAAAGGAAATGGGATGGCCTGATTGCCTTGAGCTGGGCATTCTAACCCCATACAAACCAGTGTTCAGAGCACATAACAGTTTGGGTGAGTAGCTATTGAGTAGGCACCTAACAATGTCACAACTCTTGAGCAGAAAGAGCTGGATTGCAGTTCTGCCTCTGCTACCTAGTAGTGAGCATGGATAAGACACAGAGCTTTAGTTAAGTAAAATGGGGATAATAATGAATAGTTTTTCTCCTTCATACCTGGCCCCACCCCCAATTCTGAAATTCTAAACCTGAGGGGGCGTTCTCCTCAGGAAGGACTTTGTTTCTAAGACCAATGAAAACACACAGGAATACAAACAACATATACATTTCTAAAATGCGGGGACCTTACAATGTTTCCTGATGTCCTGTTCCAACTTTCAATTATGCAATAGCTTATTTCTCAAAAGAATCGATTCAACAAATTTGAATCTCTTTTCCTTACATTTTCAAGGAACCCAGGGCACATTAATGAATTGTTTACGTACATATGCCTTCATAACAGGAAAGACCTGACACCTCTCCTATTAGATTATGAACTTCCCAAGGGCAAGGATTGTTTATAATCATTGTGAGATCCCATAGGCTACATACCTACAGGCAATAAGAGCTTCTTGACTAAATAAATAGAAAACAGAGCCTCTGGTAATCCACCTTATGATTAATTTATTTCCCAAAATCTTATCAAATACTAGCAATTAATATGCTACTTTTTGGAAGATGAGTCTTAGCGTCTTTAAAGTCAGTCAAGATTCAAATCACTTCCCTCTCTGAAGAGCTTCACAGAGTGAGAAAGCCATCATGAAAATTTAAGTGTTTTTCTTATATTAAGAAGGTTTTTTGAAAGTGACAAGAAAAGATGCATTAGTTAATAAAGAGTATGAAAATAACTGATTAAGTGAATGAGAAATAAAATCAACCTTTTTGCATAATTTTTTCTTCCCCCAAATTTTAGTTGGATTAAGGATTTAAATGTAAAAAATAGAAAAAGTGGGTGATTTAAAACAAAATCTTAGTTTATGGAAGAGTTCCTAAGCACATCCTAAAGCAAAAAAAAAAAAAAAAAAAAAAAGATAAATTTGCCATTAAAATAAATTTTCAAAATTTATATGGAAAAAATATCAGAAACAAAACCAAATGACAATTGAGAAAGTGAGAAACTACTGAAAATACCTATGATAGAAAAGGATTGTTTTCGTTTATACATAAAGAGATCTTCAAATCAAGACCCAGGTAAATAATTCAATCAGAAAATTTACATGAGCAGAAAATCTCAGAAAAAAGTGGTCATTATTTGGGAATAAGGTTGGAAGCTTAAGGAAATAGTAACATAAATAATAACAGAAAACACTTATTTTAAGATTGGCAAAATTAACAATTTTGATTGTACACATATGTGTGATGGTATGCACAACCAGGCATTCTCATACATTCATTCTGGAGTTTAAAATGGCATAAACTTTTTGAAGAACAATTTGATAGCATCTGTCAAAATTTTAACTTTCCAGACCCTTTAATCCAAAAATAAATGTGCCTCTAAGTAAGTTATTTTAAAAATATAAGAGATAGATGCAAATTTAGGATATTTATTGTAGCACTGCTTGAAATAAAGTAAAACAACCTATTCATTAATAGGGGGGCAGGTAAATATATTAGTATGTTCACACAATTGAATACTACATAGCAGTTTTTTAAATGAGTAAATCTAATTTCATTGAACTGGATAACATCCAAAATGTACTAAGTGAAAATAGCAAGTTGTAGAACAAGATGTCCAATATGCTTTCATTTGGGTAAAAAAAAAAAAAAAAAAGATATACATTTGTATGCTTGTATGTGCCTAGAAGATTTCTGGAAGGATATACAAAATGCTGTTGACTGTGGTTACGTCTGGAAATGATTCTGTTTGAAATTTTTATGATGATTGTGTATTGCTTTAGTAATAATAATAATAATAAAAAACAGTTAAAATACAAAAAGCCCCATGCTGCTTCCTCTGAAATCCCTCAAATGGGGAAAATTAAGCTTAAAATGTTAGGGCTTTTTACTTCCTCCTAAGATTGGGCTTTTAGAAAAAGAGGGAAAAGCCTTAAGGAGAAGAATACCTTGCTTCAATCTTACAGAGCTCCATTCGAAATGGAATCTTCTGATTTGGGGTTTGCGCATGGGAGGGACTAAAGGGCTGAGGCATTGAGGCAGAACTCCTGCTGTCCACTCTGGGGTGGGGGGCGGGGGGGGGCGGTCTTTGCTGCCACTCTGGATAGGAAAGCAGCAGGACTCAATTCCCTAATTCCTTCCTGACTTTAGAATTAAAGCCAGCTCAGGAGGAAAGGAGAAGGGGTGGGTGAGGAAAGGCCCCCTGGGAAAGACATCAAACAGAATGGAAGCATCTCTGACCTCTGGGTCACAAGCCACTTAGAACAAATGCTGCCCTCTCCTCCAGCCCACCCTGGGCGCCAGTGCTGGAAGCCAATTCTGAGTGATTTAGGAAATCACCCCAGCCCTGGGGCTAGGGCAGGCAGGAAAGGAGCGATTAAGGGCGAGAGGGAGAAGTGAGGCTTCCTCGGGAATGAGCACATTTGGAAGCAAGTCAGGAAGGGGGCAGGAAGCTTCTCTCATAAAACAATCTGACAATTATGTGTCAGTCTAAGAGAAGGGCTCTGGAAATTATGGGGCTGCCGCTGCACTCCCAGGTCCTGCCCCTGGCGATTTCCTCATGCCTGCAATGAGCTGCAAGAGGAAATTATATTTAAGGCCAGGTGTTTGTTCCTCTATGTTTGGGTTCAATTTGGGACTGAGGATTTTGCACTTGCACGCAGAGGACACAATTCACAGCTGTGTTGTAAAACACAGAGGCTACACTGATTCCAGCTGGACGGGCACACTGGCATTACTACTACCATACCTGGCATTTACCAAATGTTCACCTCAGCCAGGTGCTTCGCCTGCATAAACTCACAGCACCCTACAGTGGATACTGAGACCTAGAGAGGTTCAGTGACTTGCCGCAAATAAAGAGCTGGGAGTGGCAGAACAAGAAACTGAACCCAGACATTCTGTCTCCAGATCCCCAAACTCGAAATCCAGCTGAAACAATATTTTATGGAAATTTTTCATAAGAGCAGCTAGGATCATTATTTTATAGACGTATCTGGAAGAAATAAATTCATAAGCAGACTCCTACCCAACCAAACATGACCTGCCTTTGCCTTGTCTTTCATTCATTCACTCATTTGTTCATTTGTTCCTTCATACCTATTAAGTCCTGATGGTACAACCAGCAGAGTTAGAAACTATAAAATTACAAGACCTACTCCTGCTTCTGAAGATGAGCGGTCAAATTTTATAGACTGAGTCCAAATATATTTGCAGTCTTCTCCTAGCCTTCACATGATTCTTCTGGGCCCATTCTAGGTTTGCCTGGAGCAGACACATGCCTTCCAACCCTCAGGCCCAGGAAGAGCCTTCCCCAGCACACATTTGACAGAATCTTGGCAGATTCCAGCCCTCCTCTTGCCCTTCATTCAAAGGGGGAACTTCTCAGAGGTAGTGAGACATATGTTCAGGTGCTCACAGGACAGTCTGACTTTTCCCACTTGGCCGGAGAGATTGTGGCTCTTAGAAGCTCCCCTGTGGCATCTGAGAGGAGTCCAAGGGAGCAGCAGTAGAGTGCCCTGACTGCCCGCATCCCTAGCTGTGTCACCCTGGGCCAGTCACTTCATCTTTCAGAGCCTCTTCTGTAAGGTGAAGTTGTCATGAGGATTAAATGAAACAGTGAGGTTTCATTCTGAGCGAGCGCAGTTCTTGGAACACAGTAAGCATTCATTAAGTCTTGGCCATGACCCTGAAGGTCTGTGCCGTGTGCTTTGCTAGAGTAAGCCAATCCTGCTCTCACAGCCTCTTCTATTAACAAAACACTCCCAAGATACCAGAAACACTTTACTTCCTCCCTACCTCAATTTTGTGATGCCCAAATCACATTAATCTTTTTGAAATAAACTACTTGATAACATAATCGTTTCCTTAGTCGCACATTTATTAATTACTTGCAAATGCTAAGGCAGACAATACGCACAGTGGAGAGGAGCAAGGTCTCTAAAGCTAGACATCCACGTTTAGATCCCAGCTGTGCTACTTGGCAAATTACCGAACATCTTTGAAACTAAATTTCCTCATCTGTAAAAATAGGGATAATAAAGATAGTTCTTATCCCATCAGGTAATTGTAAGCATCAGAAGAATATAAAATTATTATGTGCTTGGCTTGAGGCTATTATCATTTTTTGTTATTGTAGCACAGAAAATTAAACGAGCAAAACAGACATAATCCTTGACTTATGAGGTAAATGAACAACGCCCATAGTCTTTAGCATGTAGTCAGAGTTAAATATAGCAGAACTTATATGCCAATTAAAATAAGAGTTTGGATGAAACAGAATCTAGAACACTGAGTATAACAGAGAAAAAAACCATTAAAATTTCTCAGTTTTCTGCAAATTTCATTGAGAAACAAGTGACTGGTGAAAAAAAAAGAAGCCTGTAGAAGTTTGTGGTAGAAGTGTCCTAAAGCCTTCAGATTTTCAGTTTTATGTTAAGCGGTTCAATAAAAGAATGCTTCAATACATCTATTTCCAGAGGCTACTTCTTAGAGGTGAGCATTTACCCCCGCCCCCGCTCTGGGCACCTCCTGTCCTAGTGTCTGCCATTTCATAAAGAGACCGGCAGGTAACAAACATCACCTCTCCGCTCTAGGATTTCTGCCGTATGTAGTCCCTTTAGTGCTTTGAATGTCTTGCCATTGTTTTAAATAGTATTCAGTGTGCATTCAGTTATTCGTTCTTCATATTCTTTATACTGACTACAAGCTTTTATTTTTTTTTTCACTCATACCCCTGTCCTGGTGTCCTGCACCAGTAGTACTCAAGTAAGTTCTCACTCCCTAGCAAATCTCTTACTTGGAATCTCCAATTTTACTCCTTCGCCTTGGCAAACGGATCAGTGCAGCATTCAAATAAAAAATAGAAGGGGCCAGGAGGGGGCAGTGGTGGGGCAGAGCTTGCCAGAGAAAGGGAAATGCTGGTTATTATCCGTGATGACTTCAGGACACATGGAAAACATTTGGATTTAGCCCAGGAGAGGGTGCTACCTACTTCCAAGACAGCCTCTCCAAGAAGGCTGGGCAGGGCCCATCCCCTGAAATGAGGCTAAGGTTTGGGCTTCCGAGCAGCCCTTTCATCAGGGCAGAGAAAATGCTCTAACTCCCCATGTCTTCCTTATATACAAAGAACTCTTCTAAATTAAACAGATAACAGGCACAAATCTAGGGAGCATGAACATAGCAGAACAGATACAAAGCTTCTTTTGTTCTAAGCATTTATCCAAGCAGCTCATTGAGCACCCTAGGCAATGTGAAAAAATCTTCCATCACCATCCTACTACCAATGCATACTCTAAGGCTGCTTTTCAAAGATTCTGAGAAAAGAGGGGATGGGTGGTTAGAGATCACAAGATACTGAATAAGCTCTAAATTGAGACCTTTTCCCAGCCCTTACATAAGGTATCTCTCCATTTCCAACGATATTCTGTCTGTGTGGTGGAATAACTTCTCTGGAGCCTGGGATCTAGAAGACTGGCCTTTATATTCCTAGCTGCATCACCGATCTTTTCTCCCCAATGCTCTCCAGCCACTTCCTTCATTTCCTGAGCATTTTAAATGCCCACACCTTAAATAGAAACAAGCACTAGCATCCTTTCAGAAATAAGATGTAATTTTTGCTCAGAAATTACTTTAAACAGTACATAGTATTATACTGAAGCAGATCACTCACCTGCTTCTCATTTATCTTTTGAAAAGTCAGATACCATGCTTTCTCTGACCAGAAACCCAAATAACCAAAGTAATAAATGAGTAGGAAATGAAGTGAATGTCAAAGTGTGGCTCCTGATGGGAACCTAAGTTTAAAAAACAGCCTCGACAGTGTTGATGGGAGTGTATTTGCAGAGGACATTACTATGCACACATTTAACAGCTGGTTACACCCAGCAAGTCCCATACTCTGTATCGCCCCTGCAGATCTACTGGTGCATACGCACAAACATACATGTGTAAGCAAACCTGTCTCAGAGACATTCATAATCGCAAAAATCTGGAAAAAAATGTCTATTAACGAAAAACCAGTTAAATTGATTATGGTACATCAACTGTATGATGGGATACTATGCAGACAGAAATCACTGGGTACGTATGCTGGTTTGGAACAATGTTGAGAATTATTATTATATTTTTTAAAAAGTATATTATAGTATAGCATTTATGTTACATGCATACACATTTATATAGTTATGCTTTTTTAAAAAAGAGGGTTCTATGCACCTAGAAAAGTTCTAGAAAGATGAGTCGCAAAAGCTTTTGACATAGTGACTTTTATTTAGGGAGCGAGACTGGGGATATGGGACATATTTCCCCTGACATAGTTTAGAACTGTTTGAATTTTTTACATGTACAACTTCTGTAATAATAAAAACCAGCATCGAGGAAGAGTAGGCGTTCCTCTCATCTGTCTTTACAGACATTTTTAGCTTTAGAGTCCAGGTACTAGAAATACAAAAGTGAGGGACAATGGTGTGCACTGGAACCAGCCCTTGCGGCTGAGGGGACACGTGAGCTCGAATCACATTAGATATGAAAGCATTATTCTCAGGTACTCTGATACTCAGGTAACAGGTGATGCTCACTACATTAGGCTTTTATGAAGGATCTTGATGACAGAGTGCAATGTCTTGGAGTGACTAGAGACGCCATGACTAGCTGGCGGGGACAGGTGCATTGTTCTTGGCAGCTGAGACTGACGCTGTGAGGCACATCCCTGAGCACTCGAATTAGAGGGAAGTTTTGCTAGTTGTATTGGCTGGGATTAGCTTCAGCTGTGATGACAAGCAAACTTCGAAGAACAATGCCCTAAATAAAAGTTATCATTTCTCTCAGGGTATGATATGCTGCACCCACCATCTCTGTTGTTGCTCCATCAAGCATGGCTTCAACCTCATGGTCCAGGATGGTGGTTTCTACATTTTAGGGAGCAGGATGGAGAAAGACATGAAGAAGAACGGACCAAGTGTATGCTCATTATGCCTCTTAAGGGGAGTTTCTAGGAGGTGCCACCAGACACTTTTACAAAACTACCTGCATTGGTCACAACTCAGTCTGTTGCCTGCCTAGCTGCAAGGAAAACTAGGAAATGTCTTAATGCCAAGTGGCTGTAGGCAAGGCTTAAATTTAGGGTTCTAAGCTATTACCATAGAAGGGAAGGGTGGATACTGGGAGATGACTAGTGATTTCTGCAACACCAATCTAATCTACTTTCCCTTCCCCTGAAACTACTGTCCAAAAATAAATTGTGCTTTGCCACATACCCACCTTTATGAGCTTAGAGAAACATGTGAAGGAAAGTTTTGCTGATATTTTAACATTGAAAATATGGTGAGATGTCCTAGAATCTCACTCACCTATGTTTCTCCCATCTCTGCCCCTAGCTTTAGAATCTTGAACATGGATGGCGCATACTAGCTACTGGGGACAGGAACCATGTCATTCCCATAATAGCCCCATAATAAACGTCAACAGAATATAATATAACTGGTCTGTGAAGTAATTCAGGGACTATTTCTTGTGAATGAAACAATATGCACCGGAATAGAATTCTATTTATGCTATGGGAAAGGCCCGTGGGTCTTCGGATTTAGGTTCAAGGAAAAAGGAATTCATCAGCTAATTACATTGGATCCCTGAGGACTAAAGATAGTAGTGTTATAAAGGAATTGGAATTTCAGAGACTCTCAATATTAGGAAGAACTAAATCCTGTTTTGGAGTAGACAGTGGCAGGCTCTCTCATCATTCCTACTGGCCACCCATCTTTAGAGCCACCAAAGATGGCTGTTCGTAAGTCTCTGCAAAGAGGGGACCTGAAGCCCCCCTGCCCTTGCCATAGCTATCACTTACTGAATATTCCCAGACACAGGATGGCTCTTCACCAGGAGTCACAATGAGGTGCTTTTACGTGTTCTAGCCTCTGGGCCACCAGGTAGCAATACAAAGCAAAATGTGTGATTCCTGAAGCTAACCTCCACACTGTGGTCTTGTGAAAAGCAAGTCACTTTATGGTTCTTTGATCAATAAATAGCACAAGGGTATAGAGATAAAGGAACAGAATATTAACATGAAGGCTGCAGACTAAACAAGGCCCTGCAGATGCCTCAGAGAGGTGGGAGCTCAGAGGATCCTTAATAGAGTCCCTTGGTAACTATGGAGAAGCACTGCTCCAGGAGTAAGGATCTGTGACCACTCTGTCTCAGCACTGATGGTAGCTTGACACTGAACCCACCTTTGGCCTCATCCTCTTGAACCCTTGGCTAGTGGAGACTTAGTAGTCATCATGTCAGTGAAGGTCTCAAGCTAGGAATCTACCCTCATATGCAACCGCCCACCTGGCCTCTCCCCTACAGGTTCTACCAAGCTGCTCAAATTATGCTACAACCCAAATCGACTTGAGTTCTCCCCACACCTGTGTCTCCCAGTCTCTTCCATCTTACTAAAATGGCCAGGACATTCTGTCAAGTATTCTTAAAAGCCTTGGAGCCTTCCCTGTCTCCCTCTCTCACATCCCATGTCCAAACCATCAGCAAATCCTATTGGTCCTGCCTGCAATGCATATCCAGAACTGACCATTTCTCATCACTTCCACTGGGCCAGGTGACCATCCATTCCTCTGGGTTTCTACAGTCTCACCACTCCCCTCTCACCAATCCATTCTTTCCACCTTTGAAAACCTAAGCCAAGTCTAGGCACCCCTTGGTTCCAGAACTTGTGTGGGCCTCCCCATTTCACATGGTCACATCCCAAATCCATAGCAAGCCTCCAAGCCCTCTGTGACTCGCCCTGCTTCTCCCATCTTACCTTCTGCAGCCTTCCCCCATGCTTTGCTCCAGCCTCCCTGCCACATCACAAGTGAGGCAAGAGTTTAATACTTCCCATATTGCCCACATTCTCTTCCTCCAGCTTTCTGCTATGTCTGCTCCTTTACTTCATTCAAGGCACTCTCTAATGCATCCTTATAAGAAACATTTCCTGACTACTCCGTTGTCCTACTTTAGTTTTCTTCATAATACTTAACCCCACTTGACAGAGTATATATTTATTTTTTACTGTATCTCTCCCCACTAAAATGTAACTTCCATGCATGCAGGATATTTTCTCCTGAGAACAGTGCCTGGCACAGAGCAGAGAAATATTTTAAAAACAAATGATGTTGCACATTACCAAGTTAATATACAGCACAAGACAAAACAAATGGCCACAAGTATAAGAGAAAACCCAGTCACCTATATAAATATGCATGTCTTTTTTTTCATAACTAACATATTATTTAGTTTTTCATAACTAACCTATTAAGAAGCAGAAGAGAAGAAACATTTTTTTTTGTTGGATGGATGAGGGGGGAAAGTCATTTATGAAGCACATGTTATGTCTCAGACACTATCGTAACTCGAAAGGTATATAATAAGAATAGGTAAACTCCCTGTTTCATGGAGCTTATGTTACAGAGGGAACATGGGGGTAGAGATGGAAGTGGAAGAAGATGGGAAGAATACAATAAACACAAATATAAATGAACAAGAGTTTCAAATAGTTATCAATAACACATATTTTTAAGAAATCTTACTGAGAATTACCAACAAAAATTTACCTGTTTTATACATGGTGATTTACTTATGAGTCTCTTTCCTCACCCCCCACCAAAAAAAATCCTGCACTTTAAATAAAATATGTATATTTCACATCTATTAAGTTAATACAAGCTACTTTATAGCTTCTTTTAAATGATGAACTAAACTATGTCAAAGACAGTATCTCTTGTATATGAAGTTAGCAACTGATATTGTGCCTAGAAGGTACTCATTGAAAATTAGTTGGTGACTTCTCATAGGTCTTCAAAAATGAATGTCCACAAATCTCTCTGCCTTGCCCTTAAATCTTTCTGGATATTTCAGTGCACTGTTGAGAAGTTGCATGCTTTTTATTTTAGTAAAGTTGGTGAAAATTCCACATGGGTTCCTCTTTTCACAAAACTAAATGAAAACCCAGAACCCCTTAAAATAAAAATATGTGTTTGAGCACCACAGGGGAAATGTTACTTACTCTCTCTCTGAGTGTTCAGCTTCTGCCATCCCTAGTGGTGGGAATCTACACTGTCATTCCAACTCATACAAACTTGGCAGAACTCTGTGTCCATTTGGGATTGTAATACCCGGGATTTCAGTGTGGGGAGGAAGGAAGGAGTCATTGCATTCCACTGAAGAGTCCTCCAGCTGAATCTCAAAAAGCCAACGCTTAAATGTCAGTGTTCTCCCAAAGGAAAGCAATGGCCCCATCTAATGAGTTTACCTGGTTAACGCTCCATAACCGTTACTGGCAGGCTCTTGTACTCATCTTTCTTGAGTAATGTTGCTTGCTGCAGCACATTCTTGTACCTTTATTAGAAGTTTGTGGGGGGTTTTTTTTACAATTATGCACAGATTTTTCATACTAAATACCCTAGGCATTTCAGACCAAATGCTTCCCCAGTCCTGCATGCTTCTAGATTTAGAATGTGGGAACTGAGAAGGCCAGCCAAAGAGCCCTTCCCACTGCCTCCACCTCTAATCTACTGTCACAGTCAGACAAAGGAGTTGAAACCTATTATGGTGAGGGAGACCCTCAGATGGGGTGGGAGGCAGGACATGCCTGTAATGGGCTTTGAAGTGGCCCAAATTCGTTGTGGGGAGCGGGAAACACAGAGGCTGGCCAGACACAGATCAAGCCCTGTGTCTGTGGCTCCAACTTCCCTTTCCTCCACTTTGGGTTTCAAATAAGTGATTTGCTTGCAGTTACATTCCACAAACAAGCCATTTCCTCCTCCTTGGGGGAAGGCAACTGAGAGGAGAGGGAGGAAGAAACATGTACCTCTTTAGAAAACTAGAATTGTGATAAAGCCTTCTTAGGCTCTTGAGCTCTTCATTTCAGGGCATCTCTCTCTCCCTACTTGATGTAAAAATCACAAAATACTCATATCCCATGGTGAAGATGTATGTTTCTTTCCCTGGTAAAATTATGAAAGGATTTTTAAATTTTGCTTTTAAAATTATTTGGCTCCAAAGAACTGATATGTAAACAATGCTTGGGAAATGAGAAAATCTAATATCCAAATTGTTTTCAAATGATATAAAAATTTTAATTAACACTAAACTTATGATTGGGTTGACATGCTGTTAGCTACTGCCAGCATTTAACCAATTTAAATTTTGTTATTTCTTTTCATATGTTAAAAATACATTTTGCTATCTATATTTCCCATACTTGATTACAAATATACTACATAATATTTTTTTTTCAGCGTTAAATATTACCTTAAAACTCTGTGAGCTCTGAGTGCCAGGCCTACGGAGCCTAATAGATACTGCAGACTGGGAGGTCAAGAGTCCTCTCTAAACGCAAAGAAAAAAATATTAATATAAAAAGGTTAGTGAATGGATTAACATGACCATAAGCTAGTTCTGCTAAAGCTCCTTGCCATCCCAAAGGCTCTACTAGAAGCCCTGAAGTTTTACACCCACTCCCCTCCAGCCTTGCCATAGGAAACAGTAATCCCACAACAGAGGTTTCTATTTCAGACCTACTCTGTCCCTTGGGACTCTCCTTCAGGCTGTCCTTCCTAAACCACTTGAATCTCATTTCTCTTGCAGTTGATTTTTTTTCCAAGATGTTAATTTCTGTGGAACCATCTGGATGTTATTAAGAAAATGTCCCAGGTCCTCTGAGGCAGCTGGCTACGGCCTCTTGCCTTATTTCCTGTGTCCTGGATGTCTAAGTTGACTTTCATAAGAAATTTGGAATATTAGCTTAAAAAAAGAAACAGTCAATATTTTTTAGGCGTTGAGCTCTTGCAGCTTAATTTCCCCGGCTGGGACTTTGCATTTTTAGTTCCCATCCTTGGCCCTTGCTCTGGGAAGGATGAAGCACGCCTGCTTTAAAAACAGAAGGTACTAGTGGTCAGGGGTGAACCAAAAATCCAGTTTTACCCACCCTCCCCAGTTAGCCTCACAAAACCTTGCTTATGGTGTGGCTGCTGCTCAGCCATTTCTATGGCCCCAACCCCTGCTCCAAACTGAGACCCCCGATCTTTGTCCAAAATTAAACACTTTAATTCAGCTCTACCAGATTCTCTCCTTGAGGGACAAATAATGGAATTAAGACCAAAATAAAAAATAAAATAAAATAAAATAAAATAAAATAAAATAAAATAATAAAATAAAATAAAATAAAATAGGCTGGGCAATGAATCTTTGCTTGAGAGGGGTAATGTGAATAGGTGGGACAACAGAGGACACTAAATAACCCCTTTTCTAACAACAAGCAGGAGCAGCTAGTGCCAGAACAAGGAAGCTCCCAAGAATCAATTTTACTATTCAGAGTCTGCACGTAGGGCTGGGGCATGAGTTCATCTTGTTTGCTCTATGTTACTTGAATTCAGCGACCAAGTTTGCTTGCTGGCCTTAACCATTTGCCTTCCCCACTGAAGGTGTCCGTGCCCACCTACTTCTTTCTTCTTGTTCCATGGCCTTCGTCCCCCAACCAACTTGCATCTCATCACCCTTTGGGATTTCACCAATCAAGTTAATGCAAACTCTCTGGAATTTTTTAAGGTCCCCCAGCCAAAGCTATCAAGTCAGAAAACACAGCAGGGCACCCACCCCACCAATAAAGCCAAAGTACAGAATGACTTTCCTGGAAGACAGATGGCCTGATCATCTGTGTCTAATGCTGGTGGGACCAGGAGAAGTTGTGAAGGGAAGGAAACATACAATTCACTCTCCAGTGAGGATTTGGGTAGAAAGGTGTCCTTGTCACAATCTGCAGGAATCTATCACCCCCTATCTGGTAAGAGACACTCACTAAATGCACCCCCTATCATTTTTTTGAAAAAAAAAAATAAAGCTACAAAAAAAGTTAAAAGGATAATACAATGAACTCCTGTACAGTCTTGACTTAGATAACCAACTTTTACAATATTACATTTGCTTTCTTCCAAAACTTTTTTCTTATTCATTTGAAAGTAAAGTGCAAATATAGTGACATTTTATCCCTAAATACTTCATACTTAAATACATTCCTAAATATTTCCTATGAGGTAGAACATACTCCCATATAATCTCCAGACCGTTATCACATCCAAGAAATTTAACATTGAAAAAATACTATCTGATAGCTCATATTCAGATTTCCCCACTGTCCCAATGTCTTTATACCTTTTCAAAATTGAGATATAACTCACATATCATAAAATTTCCTCTTTTAAAGTATACAACTCAGATTTTTAATACATTCACAGACTTGTACAACCACCACCACTATCTAATTCCATAACATCTTCTATCGGCCCAGAAAGAAGCCCAGTAACTAATTAGCAGTCCCTCCCCACTCACGCTTCCCCCCGACCCTGGCAACTAGTCGTCTCCCTTCTGTCTCCATGGACTTGCCTAGTCTGAAAATTTCATAAAAATGAAATTATAAAATATGTGGCCTTTTGCATCTTACATCTTTTCCTTAGCATAATGTTTTCAAGGTTTATTTTTGTTGTAGGATGTACGCCTTTCTCTGGCTGAATTTTATCACATTGTATGGAAATACCACATTTTGTTTGTCCGTCCGTCAGCTGATGGACACTTGGGTTTTTTTATAGCTTTTTAAAAAGCCAGGATCCAATCAAAGACCATATATTGCATTTAATTGTCATGTCTTTAGCTTCCTTTAAGCTAAATTTTACAATTTTAGAACATTCATCTAGATTCTAGAACATTCTTGCTTTTTTTCTTTTTATCTTTTACAACAGTAAAGTTTTTGAAGAGTGCATGTTGGTTGTATTGGAGAATATTCTTGTAGATTTGTCTGTCTCCTATAATTTGATTCAGGTTAGACAGTTTTGGCAATAATACCACATGAGTGAGACTGTATACTTCCTGTTGTAATACATCAGAAGGACATAATGTCAGTTTGTCTCATAATTGGTGATGTTAAATTTGGTCATTTGATTAGATGGTATTTACCAGATCTCCTCCATAGGAAAAATACAACTTTCCCTTTATATAATTTAAAATAAGTAATATTAATATAAATACTCTTTAAGACTTTAAGACTGTGTGAATACGTTGTTTCCCAACAACCTTTAACAAAAGGTTTTAGCCTCTAATGATGATTCTTGTCTGCATCCATTATTAATTTGCTGACTTTTCCAACTCTATAATTCATTACACGTATAGTTGCTGGCATTTTGTTTAAAAAAAAAAAAAAAGTTCCCTGCCCTATCCTACCTTTTTAATTGCAATTGTGAACTCATAGTTTTGTTTTGTTTTATTTTTAACTCAATTTGTTGTCAACATCACTGTCATTATACTTATGCTCAGACTGTCCCAAATTTGATAAGTGGAAGCCAGTTTGGACCAGCTCATTTGTCTTTTTGACAAGTCCCCATCAGTCTTTAAGCACTTCATTACCTTGTGACACAATAAAATGTTCCAGATTTGCCTCGTATTCTCCCTTCTCTGGGTCTTAAATCAGAATTTCTCTAAGAAGACCTGGTTTCTCTTAGTGAGAAATGGTATTTAGAAACCAAGATTTGGGTGCTAGATGTGCTCATTAATAGTGGGCTGTTTCCATTGTTTTTTTGCCTGAATGACTCATAGCATTTATTTAAACCTTCCACATGTAACATTTCTTGTGATTTTTATTTGGGGTTCAGTTAGTTGGCAAGACTATTGTATATTCAGTGTCCTAAATATTATAGGTATAAGAGCTGCCACTTTTTTCCCGAAGTTCTGTACTTGGTGTTTTATAGCAGTATTTCACTTAATCTTTGTAACAACTCCATGATGCAGATGTTACTATTTATCCTCTTTTAATAAATGAGGTAAATGAGGTACAGAGTGGTTAGATAACCTGTTCAAGGTCACAGAGCTAGTACAGTAGCTCCTCTTACCTAAGACATTCCAAGACTTCCAGTGGATGCACATATATTACTGAACCCTGAATGTACTATGTTTTTGCCTATACATACATACCTACAGTAAAGTTTAATTTACAAATTAAAAGAGTAACAACAATAATAATAAAATAGAACAATTATAACAATATACTATAATAAAAGTTAGGTAAATGCGCTCTCTCTTTCAAAATATCTAAGCAGTTATGCACTGTGGCCATAACTTTTTCAGTTTAAGGTATGACAAAAAAAAATCTAGCATGAATTTATTTTTCCTTCTTCACCATTTCAGATAAAAGAGTCATTCTTAACATAGATCTTAGCAACCTCAGCATATATATATTTTTTTCTTATAGTGGACAGCTTCGACCTTTCCACTTCAAGGAAGCACTTTATGGCTTCTCTTTGGCATATCCCAATTGCCAGCATCAATAATCTTGTGCTTTGGAGCTATTATGAGGAAAAATAAGGGTTACTTGAACACAAACACTGTGATACTGTAACAGTAGACCTGATAACAGAGTTGGCTACTAAGTGACTAACAAGGTGGGTCATGTATACAGTGTAGAGAGGCTAAAGAAAGGCAACAAGTGAGATGGAGCAAAATGGGGCAAAATTTCATCACACTATTCAGAACGGTGCACAATTTAAAACTGTTGAATTATTTATTTCTGGAATTTTCTATTTAATATTTTCAGACCATTGTTGACCATGGGTAATTGAAACCACAGAAAGCAAAACCAAGGATAAGAAGAGACTATACTGTAAGTAGCAGAGCTGGGACTAGACTCCAGGTCTGTCTGACTGCAGACCTGCTGAATTATTAGGTGACATTATGCCAACAATCACTGTGAGGGAAATATAAGTATGTCTTCGAGCTTGCAATCCATTTCTGGGTATATTACATCACATTTGTAAAGTAGGTATGGTCATTGTAATTTACTTCTGAGACACAGTGATGAGTGAGTAAACCCCTTCACCTTTCTAGGGCTCAGTTATATAATCTATAAAAGTGGAATAATGATTCTTAGCTTGTGTACCACATAAGGTTGCAGTAGAGATCAAAGGGTATCATAAGCTCCCTCTACAAGAAAGTAGGTGTCAAGTCAGACTAGCATGTGTAAGAATCACCTGGCGGGCAGCGTGTGTGCAAAATTTAAAGTACAGATTGCTGGGCCCTGCTCCTAGAGAGTCTGATTTAGTGGCTTGGTGTGGGACCCAGGCATCTGAATTTTTAACATGCTTGCAAGTGATTCTTATGCAGGTGGCTCACAGATAACACTTAGGAAAACTCTCATGTAGTTAATGTAAAGCTGATGAGAAAAGAAGTGATAAACCCAGATTTAGAAAACACTTGTACATCTTTTCACAGCCATTACTCTCATCTGATTGCTTTTTCTTCTTTTTTCTCTCTTCCTTGTCCCTTTGCCTATTCATCCTTAGTTCCAGCTCAAATGTCGCTTCCCCAGGGAAGCCTTTCCTAACCCTCTGGACACGGTCAGGCCCTCCTGTTACCTACTCTTATCTCGTTATAGCACATATCAACCTGACAACTATTAGCTTCAGTTTATAATTAGCTGTTTAATGTCTGCCTCTCTCGATAGAATGTAAGTATCAGAGAGTAGTAACCAGAGCCGCCTACGCATGCCCAGTGTCCCAAAATAGGGGGCAATCAATAAACATGGTGGGCAAATAAAGGAATAAAAAGTAATACTAACTTTATTACTAAACAAAGATTGGCCAGAATGTGGAATTTGTAAATTATAAACACAAAATAAAGTTCATTACCAATACAAATAATTGTATACCCTATTTCCTATTCTCATCATCTTTCCTGGAGTCCTCGGAAAGACAGTTTTCATAAAGGAAATTACACTTTTAATGACAAATTTGGGGACAATCTGCTCAGAATAGGAAGGAATTCATAATGAAATTATGGTCCTCTGCTCAGGCCTTTCCTCCCACTTCTTTCCCCTCCTGGCTTTTTGCACTGAGTTGTCATCTTGTATTGAGGTAGCAACAGCCCCTCCTTCCTGCCTCCTGCTAGTTCTCTGGGACCAGGACCCCTGTGGGCCTGGGGAAGGAGGGTGTTTCCCCTGGGCCATCATTAATTGTGCGTGTTCCCCAAGTTATGTGTATTTTCATTTGTGCATTTATCTCCATCCTGAATGAGACCCATGAAACTCTTTTATGATTTAGCCTCAGGCCAAATAAAGCATTGAATTTCACAACCAGAGTTTATGCTCATGTATTTACGGCAAGGTGGGAGGCAGGGTTGTTTTGTTTTAAATATTTGTTTCTCCAAAGTAGCTGCTTACTCTGTCTGGAAAGCTGCAGGAATACATGGGAAGGGAACAGGAACTGTTTCTATGAAGTGACAGGACATACTACCCCAAAATATGGTACCTTGGCATATTGGATATATTAAGCTGAAAGAGTTTGAGAGAGTAGCAGGAGCCAGAAGACCCCTCTGACCTTCCTCCACTCTTCTGCCCTAAAGCAGATCATAAGACCTTCATGTGAGAGATGCCCTTTCTATATCTGGGGAAAGGAGCATCTTCATCTTCAAGACAGAGGAATGCTGGAAGAATCTAAACAAACAGGCCTTGCCAAGCTTTTCTCAGTTTACTACACTTACTTCATACTCTTTGTTCTATCTTATTTCTACACAACTGTCCAGTCTTCATCCAAACACTCAGGGTGGGTTGGGTATTCATTTCTTTATGAAGGTCCCTATGTCAGTCACCTAAAACTTACATTAAATAAATTTGTATGCTTTTCTCCTGTTAATTTGTCTTTGTCAGTTTAATTTTCAGACAAAGCCAGAGAGCCTTTGATTTGTTAGAGTAACAAGCAGAATCCATTTCATGGTAGGAACAGTGGCCTGAGCATCTGGTGCTTGGGAGCAGCCATGGCAGAGGCTTAGGCGTCCAGGTCTCGGTATCATGGTGTGAGCTGCTGTTTCTCCCTGGCTGTAGTAACTAACCCCAGAGCTTTTCTAGGACAGGTTGTCAGTGTGGCTTGGGTCTTGTCCCTGGACTCAGTCTGACACTCCTTAGCTCTCTGGAGAACCTGTGAACCACTTAATATTCCTTAATAAATCTTTATTTCTGCTTGAGCTAGCCAGACTGGGTTTTGGGGCTGGCAACTAAGAACATGCTCTAGGTCCCTGTCACCTGAGTTGGCCAACCACCAAGACAACAAACTCCAAGAAACCACCAAGGCTCTTTAATTCAAAGGAAATTTCAATGTAATGTTTAGTATTTGGAGGGAAATGGAGTACTAACTGAGACTTGGAAATCTTTTTACTAAGATTCTCATCTTCATGGTATTTGTTATAATTTTGTCTTCTACTTCAAATAGAATAAGAACAGCAAAACTGGAAGGGACTTTAGAAATAGTTCAGGTTGCTCCATCAGTTTCAAATGAGGAAGAAGAGTATCAGAGAGAAATGGTTACTTGCCAAAGGACACACAGAAACTGCTGGAATAAAGATTATTAGCTCAGAAGTCAGATCCTGACTCTGCTACTAATTGTGTGATCTCGATTTAGCCATGTAGACTGTCTCAGTTTTCTTGGTCTCCTCATTTGCTAAGTGAAGAAAATGACAGTTCATATCCTACAGGGTTACTGTGAAGAGTAAATGAGATAATGTAGTGTTTAGCCTGTGCTTAAAAAATAGTAACTATTCATTATTTAGCTGATATTACAAACTTATCCTTAAACAAATATTTATCATGATCCATATGCTCTAGGAACTTGCCTAAAGGTTGTAAGTTTAAAGAACAAGACATTCTTGCCTCTCATCAAACAAAAGTGCAGGACCAGACAGATACGCTAGTAAATTCTACCAAATATTTAAAGAATTAATCCTTCTCAAACTCTTCCAAAAAATAGATGTGGAGGGAAGACTTCCAAATTCATTTTATGAGGCTAGAATTATCCTGATATCAAAACCAGACAAGGACAGAACAAGAAAAAAAATTAAAGGCCAATATCCTCAATGAAAATAAGTGTAAAAATCCTCCAAAAATGTTAGCAAACTGAGTTCAACAATGCATTAAAAAGATCATACATAATGATCAAGTGGGATTTAACTCAAGGATGCAACATCTGCAAATCAATCAATGTGCATACTACATTTAAAAAATAAAGAATAAAAATTATGTGATCATCTGACAAAATTTAATGTCCATTTATGATTTTTATAAAACTTTTAAAAATCATATATAGGGGAAATGTACCTCAACATAATAAAGGTCATATATGAAAAGCCCACAGCTAAAATATTCAATGGTGAAAAGTTGAAAGTTTTTCCTCTAAGATCAGGAACAGGACAAGGATGCCCTCTCTCACCACTGTCATTCAACATAGTAGTGGAAGTCCTAGCCACCGCAATTAGAAAAAGAAATAAAAGGCACCCAAATCAGAAAGGAGGAAGTAAAACTGTCACTATTTGCAGATGACATGATACTGTATATCAAAAGTCCTAAGACATTACCAAAAACACTGTTAGAACTAGTGAATAAATTCAGTAACCCACAGGATACAAAATAATAATATAAAAGTCTGTTTGTTGTATTTTAATACATTAATAGCAAACTATCGGGAAGAAAATTTTCTTTTAAAAATCTCATTTACAATTGCTTCAAAAAGAATAAAATACCTAGGAATAAATTTAAGCAAGAAAGGGAAAGATCTGTAGACTAAAAACTATTAGATTTTAATGAAAAAAAACTGAAGAAGGCTCAAATATAGAAGGATACTCTATGTTCATTAATTTAAAGAATTATTGTGAAAATTTCCATACTACCCAAAGAAAACTACAGATTCAGTACAATCTCTATCAAAATTCCAATGGCATTCTTCACAGAAATAGAACAGTCTTAAAATTTCTGTGTAGCCACAAAAGAACCCAAATACACAAAGCATTCTTGAGAAAGACCAGAGCTGGAGACATCATGCTGTCTGATTTCAAAAAGCATTACTGTATCACAAAGCTATAGTAATCAGAAGAGTATAATAGTAGTATAAAAACAGACATCTAAATCAATACAACAGAACAGACAGCCCAAAATAAACACACACATACATGGTCAAGAGCTAAGAACATACAATGGCAAAAGGACAGTCTCTTTGATAAATTGTGTTGGGAAAACTGGAAAGCCCATGCAGAAGAATGAAACTGGACACTCTCTTATACCAAATAAATACCAAAATTAACTCAAAATAGATGAAAGACTTCAATGTAAGACCTAAAACTGTAAAACTACTAGAAAAAAAACAAGTAGCCTTCTCTTTGACATTGATCTTGGTGATGATTTTTTTTTGTATTTACACCAAAAGCAAAGGCTACAAAATGAAAAATAAACAAATGAGACTACATCAAATTAAAAATCTTTGCACAATAAAGGAAACCATCAACAAAAGAAAAGGCAACACACCAAATGGAAAAACAATAATTGCAAATCATATATCTGATGAGGGACTATATCCAAACTATATAAAGAACTCAAAGAACTCAATAATAAAAAAATCCAATCAAAAAATGAGCAGAGATCTGAGTAGAATTTTTTGCAAAGGTATACAGATGGCCAACTGACATATGAAGAGATGCCCAACATAACTAATTATCAGAAAAATGCAAATCAAAACCAAAATGAGATATCATCTCACATCTGTTACAATAGCTACTATCAAAAAGAAAAGAAATAACAAGTGTTGGCAAAAATGTGAAGAGAAGGGAACCTTTATGCACTGTCAATGGGAATGTAAATTGGCACAGCCACGATGAAAATCAGTTTGGAGTTTCCTCAAAAAATTAAATATAGAACAACCATGTGATCCAGCAATTCCACTACTGGGTATCCAAAGAAAATGAAACCAGTAACTCAGAAAGATATATTCACTGCAGCATTATTTACAATAGCCAAGATATGGAAGCAACCTAGGTGTCCATAGATGAATGAAGAATGTGTGTGTGCATATATGCATACAATGAAATATTATTCAGTCATAAAAAAGAAGAAAATCTTTCCATTTGTGATAACATGGATGGATCTTGAGGGCATTAAGTGAAATAAGTCAGACAGAGAAAGACAAATACTAGATTATCTCATTTATATGTAAAATCTAAAACAAAAAATCCAAGCTTATAGATACAGAGAACAGATTGGTGGTTGTCAGAGGAAGGGATTAGGGGGTTGGCAAATGAAGGGGGTCAAAAGGTAACAAACTTCCAGTTATAAAATAAATAAGACATGGGGATGTAATGTACATGCTTACATTGTCACAATGTAAGCATTGTGACAAGTTAATAATGCTGTATTGTATATTTGCTAAGAGTAGATCTTTAAAGTTCTCATCACAGAGTCTTATTCAACAAATAAATCAAGTAAAAAAAAAAAGAAAGAAATGAAGTGTTCCCTGAATTTAGCAATTCATATGTCACCGGTGATGTAAGAACTCAGTTTTACTGAAGTCAGGACAGTGGAGGTAGTAGAGATGGAGGGAACACCAATCTGAAGCAGAGCTCACCTACTGAAAGCACAAAAGCTACATGGCAGTCAGAGAAAATAGAGGGCCTCGAGAGTCTTCTGCTGCTATACTTTGACATGTGAGACACGAACATGTCTCCAGATAGAGGGGAAGAAGCCAACAGAGAGAAAGGGACTAAACCAAAACAAGAGACCAGAAATACCTAGGAGGAAGTAGGAGGAAGATAATTGAGAGCTCTAGGATAAGATATTAAAATGTATTAAAAAGTTATAATTAATCAAGATATTATGATGTTTTAATTAATTGTCACATAGGAACTGACATACAAATCAAGAGAATAAAGATGAAATCTCAGAGACACACCGAAAGGTATGTGTGTGTGTCTAAGAATTAAGTAAAAGGGGAAGTTATTTCAAATCAGTGGGGGAAAGACAGTTTATTCAAGATAGCCTAATTATATCTGGTTAATTAAACTTAGATTCTTACTTAATAATGTACAAAATCATATTACAGATAGATTAAAGATTTAAATCTATGAGACAAAGCCATGCACAAAGATATCAGAAAAATATATAACAAAATAGTAAAATAATCTTGACTGGGGGTGGTCTTTCTAAATGTATTAGTAAGTCTCAGAACTGGATTCAGAGTTCGGCTCTGTTTGGTAAATGGGTGGGCTAGTGCAGCTAGTGTGGATTGGGAGGCAAGGGCAAACATGTATTTTGTGACTTAATTTGCCTGGAAGTCAAAGGACCTCCAAGGAAGAGCTGCTTACACATCACTTGGAGAGGGAGGTGAGGTGTTAGGAAGGACTTGGTAGGTATTGACAGAAACAAACAGGGTGTATAGCCTGGCCTCTTGGACCAGATCTGAGCCCCTCATGAAAGTAGGGACACTTCTGTCAGGAACATAGTGTGCCTCTAGCACAGTGAGACTCGATGGGACCATCTGGGGACCAAGAAGGGACCATCTGGGGACAAGAAAGTGAGAACATAAGGATTCATGGCTTTCAGAGAAGCCTCCAAGGTAAGGGCAGCAGTGAAATGACAAAGCCTGCCACTCCTGAAGAATATACATCAGTAGAACTGATGGCCACCCCAGCTGCTTGATGTTTCCTTGTTTGTACAAGGCTGGTTCATTCTACAAATATAAGTTGATTAAGAAATGAGTCAGAGGGAAAATAATCTGACAAGACAGTGATAGTAGCATAGTCTTTGAATTTCTCTGAATCCCCACGTAAAAAAGACAGAGCCACTAGATAGCAAATACCAAAAAAAAAGTATAAAAGACATTTACAATAAACTAGGTGAAACATTAAATATGGTAATCAATCCTATGAAGAGTTAGAATCTCTCCTCTACCCTGTGTATCTGGACTGGCTTTGGGACTTGCTTTCAACAATGTGCCAGAAGTGACGTGTGTAACTCTTGACCCTCAGCCGTGGGGTATTGGAACTCTGCTGCCTGGTGAACAAACTGGCTCACCTCCCGAAGGATGAGACACCTCCATGAGTTTATATTTTTTTTAAAGTTACCTTTTCATGATGATAGAGAACCAATTTATTACCTTAAAAACTTGATAATGTGAAAGTATTTATTCTGCCTTTTCTATAAGAACTCTGTTATTATGTGAACAAATAATAGATGAGGTAAGCTCTTTAAAATAAAAGTATTCCAGTGAACAAATAAAAAAAGAAGCAACTAGAATATCACCAATCTATAACCCCAGTGAATTAAGATCTAGGCAATAAGCATCGACAACTACTAACTTAACAAGAAAAAGAGACCACAGACATGTGTCTCCTAATGAAAGAACACAGTACTTGCCAAATTGATCGAACATAAGTCTGATCAAGCCTCTAAACCAGTTGCCAATTTTGCAAAAAATACAGAGGACGGGAACATCCTGAAATGCACCATGGGATTGCAATCAACCATGTGGGAAACTGTACAGGTCATGTACTGCGAATGGCGAATGGCAGGAAGTCTGTAAAGAGTCTTAGAAGATACACACACACACACACACACACACACACACACTTACGTGTGTGTGTGTGTATGTGTGTGTGTATGTATGTATATATATATATATATTTTTTTTTTTTAAGTAGGAAATACTAAGCTATAGTATCTAGGGATGCACACTGGGTGGTAAAACTATTAAAAAAATATGAAGATGTGATCACCATAAACTCAGGACAGTGGGTGCTTTGCGGGGAAAGAGGCATATGATTGAGGTGGAGCACAAGGAGGTTTTGTGGAGTGGGCAACACAGTTATATGTTTACCTGAGTGGTATTTGCCTTAAAATAAATTCATTATACACTTATTTTGTAAAATTTTCTATTTCTGGTTATTTATAACAACAAAAGTTTTAAAAGAAAGAATTAATTAAAATGGGGGGATGAGAGAGTAAAAGAATTATGGCTAGAGAGATTCTCTCTTTTTGCATCTTTTATGGGTGGAGAGAATGAAATATTAAGTTTGAATTTGCCAGAGAGACAAACAATATGAGCTGTTTATCTAGTGATTTTGCATAATGGCAATCATCTTTGGGGGAGTGTTCCAGAAAGCAATTAGGGTCACGAAGTAGGTGAACATATATGCAGAGAAAACGTCTTGAGATCTACAAGACATCTGCAGTGGTGTATTTGGAAAGTATGGGGAATTATTATTTCATATATATGTGTGTATGTAAGTATTTTCCTTAACTAGTTGTTCAACAATGAACATATATATTTTTTAAAAACAAATAATTATTTTTTTCATTTTTAAAAGAACACCACCAGTAGGTAGAATGTTCACTGGGTTTAGGATCTTTCAAGGAAGGAGGCCTGATGAATACATCCTCTGTAGCAGCTCTGGAAACTAAGTCTATTGCTCTTTATGCCGAGCCATTAAGATCATCCAAGTCACACTCTTTGCTTAGGGAGGAAACCTTTAGGTTATCATTTGGCTTCCCATGTTACTTTCTTTCAGGGAGAGCATTCCTGTGTGCTTGACAGTAATATTTCTTATTGTAAATTAATATATCTTGAAATCTTTATAGAAGAATTAGGTTAAATAAAAAAGATGGACACCCCTTTCTCTGAAATCCATAAGAAGATAAGGATGAATGTGTTTATTACTTTATAGTTTAAAACCCCTGGTCTCTTTTTCCTCTGGACAATGGGAGATGTGTCATATGCTAAGGCAGAGGAAGGCTGGAACAGCTGCAAAAGGCAATGAGAAAAGACTGAACCAAAACAGGGTGAAGGAATTCTTTCCCAACCCTCCAGATCTTATGCTGCACCATCTGTGCCAGTCCACAAGGTCACTAAAGGGCACCAAGTCTGAATCCCAGTTCAGGTTCTACTAAATAAGAAAAGCCACCCCCATCCAAGCTTAAATATTCACTCATATTTTCTCCTAATACCTTTGAGTGTGGTTTCATGTTTTAATTTTCAATCTTTAATTCCCTTAGAACTTGCTTAGATTTATTGTATAAAGCAGGAATTAAATTTTATTCTATGTTTCCAAATATTAGTCAGTAAGTGTCAACACGGTTTATTGACTAACCTAACCTTTGTTCCTGGTTTAAAATGCTGCCATTATCAGGACTGGCACATGGAAACATGAAACTGGCTTTAACATTGAAAAGATCCTTCCACATTTTAGTTCAAAGTAGGATGTGGTTTCAAGGCAGAGGACCAGCACCTAGATTCTATGACTTGACAGAGCTTATGCTGGCTTTCACACAAATGTGCTTGCACAACTACCTGTCTTCCTCTCTCTCATTGTGAAATGACGACTGGTTGCTCATTTTCTGGCTCATTCTTCACTAGCCAAGTGACATTGCTTACAGTACTCAACTTCTTTTTATCTTAGTCTCTCCCTCTATGAAATGGGGATAAGAGAAGTACTTATTGCACAAGCAGCTGTGAGGATTAAATGAGAAAAGGCGTTTGAAATGCCTGGGCAATAATACCAGCAGAATGTTACTTTTATCACTGTTATCATCAATTTCATCATCTAGATGTGTGTATGATGGATTGTGCATATGATGGATTGTGGAGGGCTCACATTTACTCTTCATTCAGCAATTCCTACTGAGTATTTATTGTGTTTCACCACCACCCTAACAGCAAACAATAACAACAAGACCACTTAGAATTTACTTTGTAGTGGGGGTAAACAGTTAAACCAATGACTAAACAACAACAAAAAAATGTATGTGGGAATGTGAATAGTGCTATGAAGTAAGTAAACCAGAGCCACGTAGTAGGACTTTTTTGGAGAATTTATTTTAATTTGGAAGCCAGAGCAGTCCTCATTAAGGAGGTCAATTTTAAGGTAAGACCCAAATAATAAGGAGCCAATCAGATGTGTGCTGTTTTTTAAATATTTGGAGTTTTTCTAGATATCTTCCTGTTTTTAATTTCTAATTCAACTCCATTGTAGTCAGAAAATATGCTCCATAAAATTTTAATCCTCGTAAATGTATTGACTTGTTTTATGGCCCCAGATATGGTCTATCTTGATGAATGTACCATATGCATGCGAAAAGAACGTGTATTCTACTGCTATTGCATAAAATTGTATAACTATCAATTACATCAAAATGGTTGATACTGCTAATTATAGAGTCTATGATTTTACTTATGTTTTTGTCTAGTTCTATTACTTGCAGAGAGAGTAGTGTTAATTTTATTATCATGATTGTAGATATATCTATTTCTCCTGTAAAGCTGTCAATTTTTGTTCATGTATTTTGAAATTGTTATTAGAAGCATGCACACTTATGATTGCTTAGTTATGAATTGGTCACTTTATCATTATATGTGTCTTTTGATCTCTTTATCTTAAAATCTGCTTTATCTGATATCAATATAGCCAATCTGGCCATTTTATGCTACTATTTGCATGCTATATCTTAATCTATACATTTACTTTTAACCTATTTGTATCTTTATACTTAAAAATAGGTCACTTACAGATAGCATAGAGTTGGATTTTATATTTTTTTCCAGTTTGTCAGTCTCTGCTTTTAACTAGAGTGTTTGTTCTATTTATACCTAATACGATTATTTGTACTTCTGGATTTAGGTCTAACATTTCACCATTTTATTTTCTGCCTCTCCTGTTTTTATTTCTCTTTGCTTGCTTTTTTTTTTTTTAGGGGGGAGTTAATCAATCACTTCTTATAATTCCATTTTATCTATTAGCTTTTCAGGTATACCTCTTTGCATTTTTGTCCAGTTTTGTTTTAGTAGTTGTTCTTAGAGATTAAAATATACATCCTTAACATTTCACAGTCTACTGGGAGTTAATATTATACCATTTAACATAAATATAAGAACATTGTAACTGTATATATAGGTCCTTTTTCTCCATTCCCATTCTTTATACTACAGGTTTTTATAGGAGTTAGGTATTAATAAATCCCAGAATACAACGTTATAATTTTTCCTTTAAACACTAATGTGTGTTTCAAAGAAATTAGAAGGAAAATGATCTTTCCTATTTACATATATATTTACATTTCCAGTACTCTTCATCCCTTCCTGAGGATCTAGATTTCCCTCTGGTAACATTTCCTTTCAGCATGAGGAACTTCCTCTAGCATTGCTGTGGCATAGTCACTGGCCATGAATTCTTAGTTTTTGCTTATTTTGAAAATGGCCCCTCCCTGCCTCCATTTCTACATGGTATTTTTGCTGTATATAGGGTTCTCGGTTGATTTTATTTTTTTTTTTGTCTTTTAACACTTGAAGTTATTGTTCCACTGTTTCCAGGCTTCTGAAGATGAGTCATTCATATCACCTCTCTCTGGATGCTTTCAAAATTTACTCTTCATCTTTGATTTTCTGCTGATTTATTATACTCTGCCTGGGTGTAGTTTTCTTTGTATTTTTTCCAGTTTGGGTTCATTGGGTTTATATAATAATTAATAAATTATTAATTGTATGCCTTTAAATATCGCATATTTTCAGCCATTATTTCTTTAAATATTTTTCTGTTCCATTTTCTTTCCTCTACTTCCAGGACTCAAATTAAACCTATGTTAGACTTTTAATACTGTTCACAGGTCCACATGACACTGTTCATTTTAAAATACCTTTTTCCAATCTGTTCTTCAGCTTGGGTGATTTCTATTGAACTATCTTCAAGTGCATTAACTACTTTTTGTTGTTGTTGTTATCTCCAATCTTCTGTTAAGCTTATCTGGTGAATTTTTCTAGATTCTGTATTTTTCGGGTCCAGAATGTCCATTTGGTTCTCTTCATAGTTTCTGTTTTTCTGCTGAGATTTCCATTTGTTCACTCATTGTGAGACTATCTTCCTTTATGTATTTATAAAGTATGTGGTGGGTATGCAAAGATTGCATTTGTTTGACTATAAGTCGCACTATCCTGTTTTTCATATGTCTGGTAATTTTGTATTATGTCCTGAACAATGAGAAGAAATGTTATAGAGCCTCTGGACCGTAATATTTTTACAAGAAGTTTTTACTATTATTATGCTGTTATAGTTATAACAAGCTAATTGACTTGACTGATTTGAAACTCCAAGTTCTACAATGGTGGCAGCTGATGGCTCTGCTGAGTTCTGTGAGCCTTACTCTGGGCTGCTTGGAGTCTATCCCATGTAAGCACAATTCAGAGATCCGTCAGAACTATCGACACTTCTTCTTTGCTTTATCCCATTTTTCAAGCATAGACCTGCTCCCAGCTGTGTCTGCTTTTGATCACTTGCCAGTCCTTCCAGGTGTTATTTGTCTATTTTTTCCAGAGTTTACAGTTATTGTGAGAGGGTTAGTCTAATAGTTAGGTATCACTGAAAGTAGTCCATTAATTTTTTTTAATGGGGGAATGACAAAAACGTATTTAATTCTTAAAGAGATAATCTTGGCTGTTATGTTGAGGAATGAGTTGTAGCAAGAATCAGTAGTGGAAGCAAGGAAAACAGTTTCGAGGCCACTTTGATGGTCCAGAAAAGAGTCAAGTAGCTTGTACTAGGGTGGGAGCAGAAGAAATAAAGGGAAGCAGACAGAGTCATGTGTAAAGGTAAAGTCAGTAGGATTTGCTAAAGGATTATATGTGGTGGATGAAAGAAAGAGACAATACTAAGATGTCTCCAAGGTTTGTAGCCTTAGCATCTGAGTAGATAATGGCATCTTTTAAAGAGATGGAGAAGATCCAAAAAGAAGTAGGTTGGGGGTTGGATATATTAAGACATATTAAGTTTAAAGTGCCTATTAGATATCTAAGAAGAATCAAGTAGGTGGCTGGATATATGGCACTGAAGTTCAAGGCACAGGTTAAAGCTAAAGGTATAGATTTGGAGTCTTCAGTTTATACAAGGTATGAAACACAATGGGATTAGATAAGCTCACTTGAATAAAGTGAGGATGAAGAGAGGTAGTCAGAGAAACATGCTCCCCAACTTGCCAAAATTTAGAAGTTGAGCAGAGGAGAAGGGACCAGAAGAAGAGAAAGCAAAGAGGTATCCAGTTAGCTAGCAGAAAAATCCTGGAAGAAAAACGTGCTTTAAGAAGGAATGATGACACACCTGTTAGAATAGCTATTATAAAAAAGACAAGAAATAAGTGCTGGCCAGGATGTGGAGAAATGGGAACCCTCATGAACTGTTGGTGGGAATATAAATTGGTAAAGCCACAATGGAAACCAGTATGGAGGTTGCTCAAAAAGTTAAAAGCAGAACTACCATATGATCTAGCAATTCCACTTCTGGGTATTTATCTGAAAAAAAAAAAAACGAAAAAGAAAACAAGCATTAATTCAGAAAGATATCTGCACCCTCTTGGTCACTGCAGCATTATTTACAATAGCCAAATTATGGAAACAACCTAAGTGTCCATCAATGAATGAATAAATAACAAAAATGTGGTGTGTACATACACAATGAAATCTTATTTAAAAATAAAAAGAATGAAAAAATTTTACCATTTGTGACAACACAGATAGACCTCAAAAACATTATGCTAAGTGAAATAAGTCAGAAAAGATAAACACCTTAAGATATCAATTATATGTGGAATCTATAAAAAAATATATGAGCTGATAGATACAGAAAATAGATTGGTATTTGCCAGAAGTTGGCACTGAAGGGTGGGCAAAATGGGTGAAGGGAGTCAAATGGTATAAACTTCCATTTATATAATAAATCATGGGGATGTAATGTACAGCATGGTGACTATAGTTACTAATATTATACGGCATATTTGAAAGTTACCAAGAGAGCAGATCTTAAAAGTTCCCATCATAAGAAAAGATTTTTGTAGCTATGTATGGTGGCAGATGTTAACTAGACCTTTTGTGGTGATCATTTTGCAATATATACAAATATCAAATCATTATGTTATACACCTAAAACTAACATAATGTTATATGTCAATTAAACCTCAATTTTTTAAAAAAAAAGATGGAAAAATGAGCTTAGTGCTACCATGAATTTGAGGAAAATGAAGACAGAGAACATCCTTTAGATTTAGCAGTGTGAGAGGGTATCAATAAAAAAAAAAAAAGGCCTGAAGCCCACATGGAGAGGGATGAAAAGAAAACTGAAGGAAAGTGGGATCAAAATGGTGATTATGGAGAATATTAGTATAAATTACACTGTGAATGGAAAAGAAATAGGGCAGTGGCTAAAAGAGAATGTGGGCCATGGAAAGTTTTAATTTTAATGTAGTATTTGAGTGATAAGAATATATTTGTCTACAGATAAGGAAAATCCACTTGTCTTTATTATGTGAGCATAGCTATATTCAAATGCAGCCTGCCTATTCTTGGCTTCCCTTTTCCTCCTCCACATGTCCCCAAAAAGAGAGGGAAAAGATACATTTCACTGTCTTTAATACACATAAGAACTGGTTAACTATGTAGTATATAAATGGGAACAAAATCACACTGTTATTTGATTATCAATAGGTATCTTATGGTCATTGATTGAAACAGTTCTACATTGAACACCCGGTTTAAAAATTTAACCCTTTATATATGTACAAAAACTCCTGTATGATAAGATTATTTTCTCTGAGTGAGATGGTCAGTCAATCCTTTTAATGAGTTATATGGGCCTTCCCTATCATCTCAAGAGGAACAATACAGTACAATGATAAGAGTACAGACTTTGGCATCACTCAGACTTTGGTATCATTTAAGTTCTGGTTCTGCCTCTTCCTAATGTTGTATCTACTTTAAAAATAATAAATGCAATCACTAGTCAAATATTTGTGTGTCCTCTAGACTTCATTAATTTATCTGGCTTTCCATTCTCGTACTCAATCATTGCTCCATACATATAACTGTAAGTAATATATACAGTAACCACTTTAAAATCTACCTCAGCATTGGAAATCATGCAAGGGATCTGAGCCCTGTATATAACATTTGCATTGCAGATGCGAATATAATCCATACTTCCAAGGGTTTCCTGTCACAAGGGATCACTAAATTACATAAGCAGGTGTCTGTGCAAAGTCTAAGAGGTTAATAATGAACAACTCTATTTTATCTGTGGCTAGGGAAGTGGATTCAGCATTGTCAACACCATGCGAGCACATAGCAAAACATTTCCCAAGAAAGATCCAGAGAGATAAATAAGTCAGAGAGAAATGCACCTGTTAAAAAAGATTACCCTTTTCCTGAGATTTCCTACTGGTTTTCCAACAATTGGTCATATTTGTCTACATGGTCACTCTTTTCCTCTCTGCCTTACTTATCTAAGCCAATAACACTCAGAACAAACACAAAACTTTTATTTCCCCATGAAATCTGTTAAAAGATAAGGCACCCTTCGCATGAACAGAAAAGATCAGATTTCCCATCTAAAGTCAAAGGAAAAGCTCTGAGTATGATAATGTTGGGTGTCTAGAAATTATATTAGGGGATTTATTCAAAGATTAGACTTTCCATTGTTCTCATTTCGAGGTCTGGAAGTTGCCTGAAAATGAAACAATGGAGATAATAGATATTACCTAGTGGTTCGCATACATTTGGCATCCTACCTGACAGTCAAAACCATCCAAGTATCAAACTAATAATATGCTTCAGAGTGAAAAAGAGAAAATAGTGCCTCTCTTACAAGTACAAAATAAACATTGCAGGTAAGGCTTTGAGTGTTCATCTGATTTTACACTCCGTCCCAGGAAATGGAGCTCCTGTAGTCTAGGATTAAGAAACATTTCCTTCTCTGGCTTCTTTAACATTTGAAATGAGCAGACAAGCCTTTGTTACCACCAGCAACTCATCCACATTACCGTTCACACACATACACGCCAGTATGAGAAACTCAATCTTCCTGCTTCTAAAACATGAAAGGCTGCCTTGGCCCTATGGTGCCAAGGAGTCTAGGTATCCCAAGAAAGGGCTTAGATCATAGGCCACCCAGCCCTTCCCCTGGGAAGGGCCTGCTGACAGCAGCAATGGAAACCACCACCAAGGGTAGATACTTGTGAGTGAATTATTATTTTAAATTGTCTCCCAGATTGTAAAACACCTCCCAGGTCTCCAATCAGAGTGAACACCATAGATTCTGCAAGAAACAGCAAAATTGCAAAGAGAAGAGTTAATAGCATGAAATATGCATGATGGTCAAATTGAGCAGAAAATCAGCATGTGCTATGGATCTCTACCCTCTCTGACTCTGACTCCTAACAGTTCTTTTTCTTTCTCTCTCTCTCTCTCTCTCTCTCTCTCTTTTCTTTCTTTCTTTCTTTCTTTCTTTCTTTCTTTCTTTCTTTCTTTCTTTCTTTCTTTCTTTCTTTCTTCCTTTCTTTTTTATTTTTTGCCTGCCTAACAAATATTATCTGGCTCCCACAGGAGAATTAAAGTTCCTACAACAATTACAAAAGATTGAGGGTTGAAGAGAGTTGGAGCTCTTTAATAGATGACTGTAAGAATGTGTGTGCATAAAAGAAAGAAAAGGTAATATTTGACCCCTGGAAAATGTGAAGTATGGAGAAGAGAAAACTAAACTTCCTGGTATCAATGGCAGTTTAATACTTGCATTAAACTCACTTGGGACATTTGTTTAAAATATAGATTTCTGGACTCCCTCTCTCATAGATTCTAACTTAGTAATCTGAATTGGGTCCTAGAAACCAGAGTTTAAGAGTCACTAGCACAGAATATGGAAAGAGCTATGATAGGGCTAAGCCTCCTGCAATAAAACTTCACCCTCACTTTCAAATAGGCAAGTTTATTGAACAGTGCATATTGAACAGTGCATACATACATAATATAGGTGAGATTATTCAAAACATGGGGCCAGGACAACTGATCACCCATAGGAAAAAAATAAAAAGTCAATTCCTACCTCACACCATACACCAATTAATTCTAGGTGAATGAAAAATCTAAATGTGAAAAATCAGCTATCCTTAATTTTGTGGTAGGAAAAGATTTTTTGAACAAGCAACAAAAAACACAAACTATAAAGGAATGACATCAATTTGGCTACATAAAAATTTTAAATTCTTTATATAAAAGACTCGAAATATAATTTGCTCCAGAATCTATGCTGTTCACTCTGGCTGAAGATCTGGAAGATGTTTTACAATCTGGAAGATAATTTAAAATAATAATAACCAACTGGGAGAAGATATATGAAACACTCAGATCTGATAGAAGATTATTATCCATTCTTAATTTAAAAAAATCCTACAAATTAGTAGGAAATAGATAACCTAATATAGAAATGTACAAAGGATATAGACAGGCAATTTCACTGAAGAGAAAACCAAAATGGCCAATAAACAAATGAAAAGATGCTCAGTGTCACTAACAATGCAGCAAATGCAAGCATTCAGAAAATTAGATATCATTTTCATATACAGCATATTGGAAAAAATATTTAAACTGTGATGATATTAAATATTTGTGAGAACATTAAGAAAGGACAGCTCTTAAACCTTGCTTTTTGTAATATAAATTCACTTAATCAGTTTGGAAAGCAATTTCTTAATCTCTAGTTAATTTAAAGATATATATAGCCCTATGATTCATCGATACTACTTCTAGATACATAATAAAGAAAATATCACCTATGTGCACAAGGAAATGTATATACGAATGGCCACTTTGGCACTGTTTATAATTACATGTAAAAAATGGAAAATAAAGAAATATTTTCCTTAAAGGCCAAAATATCCATCAAAAGAATATTGAATAAACAAACTGTGTTATATTGATATAGATTATAAGCAATTAAAATGAAGTGGGTCTTTTGAATTAACAGAGATAAATCTGCAGAACATAATGACATAATAAAAGCATATTTCCAAAGGCTATGTACAGAATAATACAAGTTAAGTAAATTATTAACATACAGAGATTATTATGCATTCATACATGAATGATTAGATATAATGAACAGTATAGAGGATGCACACAAATGATACACATCAACTTTCAGTTAATGATTTCTTCTAAGCAAAGAGGAGAAGCACTTTAGCTGTAATGTTTCATGTCTTAAAAAAATAATGATCTGAAGCAAATATGACAAAATGTTAACACGTGTTAATCTAAGTGGTGAGTAAACGGATGTCTGTTAAATTCTTTGTGTAGGCTGAAATAGTTCATAATTACAAGAAAAAATTTTAAAAAAACAAAACCCAAATCAACCACAATGACGTTACTAGGTTAGGTAAGACTGGTACAGTCTATTACAGTCCTGTGATGGAAAAAGACCAAGGTCACGGGTCTTGTCAAAGAAACATGGTGAGAAACAGAAAGAAAAAATATTTTTAACGAGGTCTAATTCCTATAGAATTTGGTCAAAGCAAAATAAGAGAAGAAGTATTTATTCATGGATGGAGGAAAGGAGATGCTGATAATGACAAATGTGAAATGCTATCATGAAACCAAGTGTTTTTTGCAGATAGGAGATAATGTGATTATACTTTCTCTTACTAAATATCTGTCATGAAAATGGCATCAAAGAAACCAAAGATATCTGGATACCTAGTTAGTGCAAAATCCAGAAAACTAAGGGAAACTTTGTGATATCCTGAAAAAACACATTTGGTCAGGCCAGATACTATCAGAGAGTGGTCTGAGACCAGAGGGCTTCATCTTCTCCTAGGCAACAAATGTCCCAAAGGGCTGTTAAGTTAATGAGTGTGTCTCCTTTTCTGGACATTTTTGAGAATGAGCAATGATCATGATCTAGTAAAATGCTGCTTCGGAAAAAGGAATTCTGGATCAGAACCTAGTATATGGTAGATGCTGGGTGAGCAATTATTGACCTTACAAAACTATCTTGATAAACAGAGGACAGGTGAGGCACCTGGGTGAAGTTATGTGACACAATTCTTCCAGTGAAATTCTATCCTGACAGACCATATATAGTTTTACTTTCTCTTTCCTCTTTTACTTCTATTTTTATCCCCATTTCCCCCCACTTTGCTATTATCCTCTACCTTTGCTTTTGTTAACCTGGCCCCGAGAGTTACTGCCTAAGAATGTCCCCAAGTCTGTCACTTGCTGATGGTGGAAAAGCACTGTAGTCAGAAAGGCCTTTCATTTTGTAAACGAACTTGTCAGTGTCAACCCAACAGTCCCACCCTGATGCAGGTATCTGGAGGCCGGCTCCATCCCGCCCCTTGTTCCAAGGAATGAATTTTTATTAGTCACAGCCAAATATGGTAGGATCCCTCTTGCCAGTGACTGTTTTAGGAATGAGCATTGTTGCAATTCTGGACAATGAGGCAGGAGGGGAAGTCTGCTGAGAAACTCATTTTGTCCCTAAAAATGAAAAAAGAGACAGTATTGTTCCTGTTTTTCAAATTGATCGCATGAGATGATACCCTTAGCTACTGCAGCCATCCTGTGACATGAGGACAAACGAAGACTGGCAGAAAGAAAAGACAGAAAGAACTCGAATCTTTGATACTATCATTAACCAATCCTGGAACAGCCCTACCCTAGGCTTTCCTATTAAATGAGCTACTAAAATGTCCTAGACATTTAAGCTAATTTTAATTGAGTTTTCAGTTTCTTACAGCAGAAACTATCCTAACAGTTACCTCCAACCCAAAACAATGATTACCAGATTCCATTAGGTGAGCTCTTAACCAAAAATATCTTCAGGGAAATAGTCCATATCTTTTAAAATCGGGGCCACTGGGCCAGGAGAAATTTGTTACTTGAGGATTCTCTCTTCTCTGGGGCAGCATTTTAGAAAGCCCACAATTTTGGTAAGCATTCATTCCCTCAGCAAATATTTGAGTACCAGCTGTAAGTCGGGAACTGTCTTAGAAAGTGGAGATTAGAGTGGTGAACAGGATCGATACAGTCACCATTCTCATTGTGTTTGCTGTCGACGGTGAGGGGGCAACGGTGATTAATGAGTAAACAAATAAGAGGACTTCAGACAGTGATAAGTGTCATACAGGAAAGGATCACAGAATGCTGTGATCAAGAGTGACTGCTGGGGTGCCAGGACCATTTCCGGACAAAGTAGTCGTACAGGTCTTTCTGAGAAAGTGACATTTCAGTGCAAATCAGAACAGGGGCCAACACGTGGGGATCTGGGGAAAGAATTTCCCAAGCAGGGGGAAGAATCATGTGCAAAGACCCTGGAGAGGAAATGAGCTTGGGTTGGGGCACGCTTTAGGAACAGAAAGAGCATATGAATGGCTAGAAAGGCATGCAAGATGCAGAGGTAGACAAGGTCAGAGAAATCCGCAGGAACCAGGTCAGGTAGAGCTTGGAAGACGAGTGGCAAGGAGTTTGAATGTTACTTACTCTAAGTGCACAGAAAAGCCATTGGTGCATTTGCAGGGAGGGCATGACAACCTGTGATCCAACTGCAGTCTGCCCTCTGGTTCAAAAACTCAAAGAGGCCATTTGCTCTCTTTCTCAGCAGGGTAGAGCCCTCAATGGGACTCACAATGCACTGGGATACAGCTTGAACCCAGGGAGCCACAGAAGGGAGCTGGCTACACCGAGACTCTTGCTTTGGTCCTGTCCCCACACTGCCCATTTGGGAGGCTGGCATAGAGACGTGGAACCTGACATATTAAATAGTACCCCCCCCCCACACACACACACACAAAATTGCCTGTTCTTCAAGTTCACTGCCCTGTTGGAAGCCTCACAACAAAGAGCAAAACTTTCTTAAAAGGAAAAAAAAAAGTAGGTCAGGACTCTTCTGCCTGGTAGCGCACTGAGCGCTGGGCGAACTCCAAAAGCACCCGCTCCACTTGGAGGTCTCTATTGAGCTACTTGAGTGATGTCAGTACTAAGAGCTTCTGAAAGCAGTATGGTTTCTGAACCTGACCTCACCCGTGGTTTTCCTGGTAACTTTTTAAAACCATTACTTCCTGCCCTGTGCTTTATTTATCCCACATGTTTATTTTCTATACAGTCTATTCCGAAACAGAGCTCTGTGTGAGTTTCCAGGTCACCATGTCCCATCGGGGCAAACTCAACAGATGTGGGATAGGCTGGAAGATAAAACAGGCCAGCGCCACTGCTGCTCAGCACAGGCTGCCACTGCTGCGCCGGGTTCTCGTTCTGGGGCCAGCCAGGGAAAGTCAGCGTCTGTGATCTGTGCAAATCAGTCTTCCTTCTCTGAAGGACATCCTGCGGGCGAGGCCAGTTCCCCTAACCCCCACCCCCAGGAGTGTCCTTGCTAACATGTTCAACATGAGCATGGAGGTCAAAAAGACATCCACGGATTCCTGAGAAGCCTGCTTTAATTTCTTTTTTTCTTCTGAGGGCACCAGCAATTTCCTTCCATTTAATTCATTCTTTGGGTCTGCTGGCATGGTCCACAGTTGCCATGGCAACGGGGACCAGCAATGCTGCTCTCTGAGGTTAATACACCCCGTGGCCCACTGCCCACGGCTGAAGCCTCGTCTCCAATAGCCCTGCCTGCCCTGGGCCAGGATGCTGCCCGCGCCCTGCCCCCAGCAGTCTGGCACCACCGCAAGACCAAGAGCTGACCAGAGTTTCAGACAAGATTGATGCCCCTTGCTTCTCTACCAGATCCCAACAGACTAAAAAAAAAAAAAAAATAAGAACAAGAACAACAAAAAACTCCCTAGAAAACCAAACCCCAAACCTTTGAACTCAGTTTTGCTAAAACTAAAATTGATCTTTCATGCTTCTGAAACCACAAGCAGAAATTTGGTTTTGGCTGTGGGCTGTTTTCTGTGGTGTTTCCTTTTCTGCCTGGGAAGTTCATTCTTCAGCATCTGGCTTGGGTGGCTCAGTACGAGAAGGCTTGCATCTATGATGGTGGTGGTGATAGAAATACTATTCATAAAAACTACTGGGATGTAAGTGCAATCAAGGGAAAGGTCTTTTCTGTGCTCTTTAGCCTTCATTATTATTTATTACGACATTCCTGTACCTAGAACAGGGCAGCTGGCACAGTAGGCCATCAATACAAGTTTGTTAAATTAATAAGTAACTGACATTCACTGAGTTCTTTCTGTGTGCCAGACACTGTAGCATCTTATATACACTTGTCTCAACTTTTATTACAGGATTATTGTAAGATGTAAAAAAGCACATACTTTGTTCTAAGTACATGCAAGGTGCCGCTCTAAGCACTTTCCATATTTGTTGATAATGCTGTAGTGGGTTGAATGGTGGCCCTTAAAAAGACATGGCCACGGCCTAACCCCCAGAACCTACGAATGTGACCTTACTTGGAAAAGGGGTCTTTGCAGATTTAAGTTAAGGGTCTTGAGATAAAATCATCTTGAATTATCCAAACAGGTCCTAAATCCAGTAACAAGTGTTTTCACAGAAATCAGAAGGAGAGAAGACATAGAGAAGAGAAGAAGCCATGTGAAGACAAAGGTAGAGCCTGGAATGAGGCAGCCACAAACCAAGAAACGCCTAGAGCCACCAGAAGCTTTAAGAGGCAAGGAAGGATTCTCTCCTAGAGCCTTTGGAAGGACCACAGACCTCGAGCACCTTGATTTTGGACTTCTGGCCTCCAGAAGTGTGAGAGAAGAAATTTCTGTCTTTTTAAGCCACCAAGGTTGTGGTAATCTGTCATAGCAACCCTAGGAATACAATTCCTGTCTATTCTCTCGGATATAGAAATTTAGCACAGAAGATGAAGTGACTTGCCCAAGTTCACATGGTCAGTAAGCAGCAGAACTAAAATTTGACAGTCTGGCACAAAGTGCTTGCTCTTAACCATGACATTCATCTCTGAAATATATGTATTGAATATCTTCTATTTCATGTGTGTTAGATGCTGGGGATACAGCTATAAACAAAAGAGACAATGTTCCTTATGAAGATTATGTAGGAAATGAGGTTCAGAGAGGATGAGCCATTTGTCCAAAGTCACAATATTGGTGGAGCTATGATCTGAACTCGAGCATCCTGACTCTGTAAGGAGCCACTGACCTAGGTGCCTTCTGTAAACAATAACAGAAGGATGAAAAATGGGGAAGTGTGGTGGATTGTCCCCTTTACCTCTGGGCAAAGTCCCTTGTCAGTAGGGGTTCCTTCAGGCTGGCTTGAGCCTGGGGAGTCAGCTGATCTACCATGAAGCAGAGGCAAAGACCCTTTTATCTCTCTGCCATCAAGCTGGCATAGCCTCTAGGGAAAACACCTTGGGGAGCTGGTTTACATCAGCATCCCCCTCCAAACTGCAAGCAGGCTAAGAAATTTGACTTAACTCTTTCGGCACCAAGGTCAGGTCTGCTTCTAGGTTTGCAATGAAATAATCGGAATTCCACCTGGAGAACAAAATTACTTATTAAGTGAAACCATACGTCGTTCCCCAGGTCCAAGGGTAGAAGCTTTGAGTGGTGCATCTGCACTTTCAATGAAGCAGAGATGTTGTGTCCTGGGGCTTCTCACACCTAAAGACAAACATATTTGAGAGGATAAAGGTGCCAGAAAGGGCCGGAAATGTGTTTTAAAATTTTTTTCCTCCTTGGAGAAAAAAATGAAAAAAAGAAAGGAAAAAGGTAGGCTAGCTTAAAGAAATGTGGTTAAATTTTCTTTTTTGAATTGAATTTAACTAGATCAATTACAAAAGCTAAGAAAACAAAGGAAACAGAATGAGGGGAATAAAAGAAAGAAAAAAGGAAGGGTAGAAAAAGTAGAAAGAGATATGAAATGGGAAAATCCATTTGTAAAGGAGAAAGAGAAAAGATGAGGATGACGTGGCAAGGGGGATAGTGGTAGAAGATAAGGGGAAAAGTCAAAGAGAGAGACTAAAATTAAGATGGGTAACCAGAGAAAAAGTAGAGAAGAAAGATGATTATTTTCTGTGTCCGTTTTGCAAATGACCCTTCACCTGGGGCTCTGCCCATCCCCTCCCTTACCATTGCTCAGGAGACTCTCTATCAGTCTATTGAAGAGGCAGGAGGCTATCAGTTTACAAGAAGAGAGGAAGCAGAGGAAGAGGAAAGAAAGCAGACAAATTAGTAAATGAGGAAGCCAATTATCCAGTGCACCATACTTCAAGCTGTCAGTAGGCTGCTATTCCTCAGGCACCTTTGAGCAAAGTAGGATTTAGAACTCTAGAGTTTGCTGCCATCTGGCCTTTCCAATAAGATAATCTACAGAGACTTCCCCCAACCACATCCAATTGCCAGCATCCTGAATGATATCAGCTCCAAATCAGAGACCACGATTACAGCACCACTGGATCATAGGATCACAAAAGCAGAAGAGGCCTCCAGATAAACTAGGCAGGAGCCATTTCAAATTCCTATTTGGACAATCTACAGGGCTGATTTGGAGCCTTCTGCTGACTTCTCTGATGGCAACAGACATAAATAACCCAAAGCAATAGACATTCACTTGAGTCAAGAAGTCAAGGACTGTGTAGGGTAAAAGATCTTTTGCGACTGCCATAGGCTAATACACGGACTATCTTAATTGTCAGATAATTTTTTATTTTCACATAAACCCTTACAAATGTTGATGTAGAACAAGGTAAATTCCACCTCATCTAGCCTCATCTAGCAGCCCCTATACAATCTGATGTGGGGAAAGGAGAGCAGAGAAATATCAGACAGGGGATCAAGATGTCTGGAAAAGAATCCTGTAAGTCAGCAGCAGGTTTCATTCTGCAAGAAATACAAGTTTAAGAGAAGAGCTGGGGCACAGGGCAAATAGTAGCAGACTGTTATATAACATCTCCATCTTGAGCAAGCAGCCAAACAAGCTCCAGCAGTGGAGACTTCCACAAAGTTTAAATTTATGATACATTATATTGTCTTGTTCCCTTAATAAAGTTGAGCAACATGGTTAGGTTGAAGGAAAGCAAAGAACCTCAAGGCAATAAAAAAAAAAAATGTCAGGTGTGCAGTGATATGGTTATCTGTGAGACATAAGATGCTGACCTCTCAGTGATTACTACACCCTTAAGTTCCTCAGGGAGCAGAAAGGGAACATCAGCTCGCCATCGGGCTGCATAATTCTATAAACGACTCTCCTCCACAGAGCGTGATGACTATAACTCTGGAAAACATTTATAGAGACTGATACACCCACTCTCATGCTCTACAAGGTAAGACTATGAGTCACATTCACAGTTTCTATAACAACGTTTCGCAGCATGAGGCCTGTGGACGACCTGAGTCAAAATCACCAGGGGGACTTGTTGAGAATATAGATTGCTGAATCAAAATTTCTTGGGAGTGGGGCTCAGGAATCTATATTTTTAAACTAGTCCTGCTGGGGAGTCAGGCACTCTAAAGTTTAAAAACCATTGTTCTATCACATGCTATCTATGGAACCCTTTCTTCTTTCCTTCTCTCCCTCCATTTCATTGATCCTTTCCTTCTTTCTTCTCCACCTCCTTCCATCCATCCATCATAACCTTCAGATGAGGCACTGTGTTTAATGCTAAAGGGATATAAAACACAGCTCACACTGGAAATGGCTCCATCAAGGATGCATTCGCAATGTAAAGGTGTGCCTGGGGCTCTGCTCTAAAAACTTATCAATCCATGGGAAAACCAGTTGGGCTCCCTTCTGTGAAATGTAAGACTTCCATAATACAAATATTTTTGAGAAAATTAACACACTGACAATCACAAGCAAGATGTCACTTTCATAGGCAATCTATTTGGGAAAGACATATGTTAACACACTTTTATAAGATTTACCAATTTGCTCCATACATTAACTGCTGACAGGAGAGACCCACCATGGAGACCAGGGACTTCTTAAACATGAGCAGGAGTTTCTCTGGTGCCTGCCATTATTCACTCAAAGGTGATGACAAGAAGAGTGTGGCAGAAATGGCTGTAGAAAACCGATTTTGGAGATGGTTGTGAGTCTCTTTTGTTCATCCTCTCTTCTCACCACCCCAACACAGTCCCTGTGAAGAGAAATACAATGGATCTGAATTACATTATAGCCCAATCCCTTGCTTCAGGCAATACAGACTAGGTATTCTGCTGCATTTGGAATAGACCCTGACATACTTTACCAGTGCCCCAGTGAGCTGAGAAGCAATTTCCCTCTGAAGGGGGCTCATTCCTGAGATTTTCCAGTTGATCTCCATCTCTCTGTAATATCTCATTCAGCCTCCAGTTGCCCTTTCCTGTTTTCCTCCGACTTTGCATGAGTTCAGGAGTCTACTACTATCCTTTCCAAGTTCACAGTCTCTGTCCCTCTTTTCTACAACCGTGTCCTTGATCTTTCTCCACCCTCTTTCCCTGTATCTTTTCAACCACCAGAAGCTTTCAAATGAGAACAAAACAAACTCCTTGTCCAAGGTTTGCACGTATTTTAATTCTACAAATAAACAGGGAAAAAGATCTCCAAGAATTTCATGTCAACCATAAAACCCGCTTGTGAAGAAAACCAGTTTCCTCTTGGACAAAAAAAAGGAAAAGCCAAGCACATGTGCACATCATGAAAGGTTCAGGAGATGGCGGCAGTGCGGTGGGAAGCTCCGTCGATCCAACTTAAACAAGGAGGGAATGGACCAGAAGGAAACCCTGTCCGATAACTATTAAAAAATTCCATTGCTTGGTAATAAAAAACAACTTGTTTCCTGTGAGTTAGGAAGCTGTGCTTGCCATCAGTTGAGGTGCATAGCAAATCCACCTTGGGAAAGAATCCGCTGGCCCTACAGTCAATGCTATCGTATTTCTGCCCATTTGGATTTTGGATAAAGCTACCTATCACACTGGTTTTTGAAGTGTGTTCTATTCTGTGGGCCTGTTCTACTACGTCCTGGCTCTGCCTATAGATTAGGGAGTCGGATCAAGAAAAGTCAAAACAAAAATCTCAAAAAGCTTGAAAACCACTAGCATAGCACAATGGTTTCCATGAGTTCTTCAGGTTCTCGGGCCAAGACAGAAGACAAAAATGGAAAAAAGGAAACGACTCAGCCTCAATACTGCTGTCGACCACATCAGGTTGGCCTGAAATCTAGCAACAGATTATATTGGCTCTGGCAGTCACCAAATATTTGGGCCAGAGAAATGCCTTTTTTAGGGAGACACTTTCACCCTCTTTCCATTCTCTTGATTTATATAAAGTGATTTCTCAGAAAATGCTCAGCAGCTGAAACACATAATAAGGAAACCCTCTGAAGACTGAGGCTCTGCGTTTTTAAAAACTCAGGCTAAATAGAGACCTCACAGGTCTTCAGTTCTGCCGTGATTTTTAACCCCTTCGCTTGTCATCTCTGGTACCTACTGCCAACATAACATCAGCCTTCAGTAAACAGCCACTGTGAGGGTGGACTCTTGAATCGTTTTTATTGCAGTAGACCCGGGAAGCTCCTTTAAAACCAGGATGTGGAGTTTTTCAGCAACAACAAGGAGTCGGGGAGGGGTTTGATGAGTATTCTGCCCAATTTATAAAGGGAATTATGAGATTTTAGGAAATCTTGTCTGTGTAGGTCTTGGCCTTGAAGCCTTTCAGGAAACGATCTAAAAGCATCAGGAGAAGGATGCTTTTGGGCTCATCACTTGCCGGCATGTAAGGAGAGCCTGGCTATGCATAACTGGGGGAGGGGAAAGTAGCACCCCTAAAGCTCCCAGCTCCCAAACTCTTCTTTCAGCTTCATGTCTGGTCATTTCTCCAAAATTCCTAATATTGTTATCTTCATCATTCTTGTCCTTGTTTTTAAGCTTTTACTGTGTGCCTGGCACTAGGTTTTATATACATTGTCTCATTAATTCTCCAAATATACTTACAAGACAGATACCCTCACTATCAGCATTTAATAAACCTAGTGCTCAAAATTTTCAAATGACAACCCAAGTGATAGTGATGAAGCCAGGACTCGAAGTCATGCCTTTAACTCCAAAGCCTGTGCACTTAAGCAGCATATAGATAAAGCAGATGTTAGCTCAATTTACCATGTATAGGTAGTACTAAAGAAAAACATATGAAAAGGTTTGAAAACTCGACTTTTATATAAAGCCAAGCCAAACCAGATTCATTGGTTCAGAAATTTTTATTATAATTTTAGGGGATTTCAGTATATAAGGTGAGAAATTTGAGTCTATAGAGTCACTGAATTAAAAAAAAATAAACCATTAATTTTTTTATGAAATAATGCTGGGAAGCCTTCTCTTTGAAGGTTTCTGGGCCTGGACAGGAATATAAAAGGCAAATTAATTAAAATATAAAAAGAATATTAAAGGAGTCCCCAAGAATCCAAAGTTTGTTCCAATAAACTGAGTTATCTAAGAGATGTCTGTCAAAGACAACTGAAGATGGGAAAACTCATCATAATATGACCTTTTGTGTCACCTTTGAAGATTTTAAGAATCTGTAAGCAGTATTGTCAGATGTGATCACAGAAGAGTTTTCATTAATAGTAAAAAAAAAAAAAAAAAGTAAAATATGCATTTATCCCACTCTTTCAAAATACCAATGAAAGGAAAATATCCTCATTGCCAATAACTGCTCTACCCTGTCTCTTCAGCACCAAGTTCCTGGATCAGGAGTACAGAGAAATGAGGAGAGATGGCAACACACTCCTTTGTTATCTACAGAGCTAAATTACAGAACGTTCTGAAGAATGAGGATGTCAGTGATGGGACTATTAACTTGGTACACAAATGATTTGCAGACCTAATGCTAGGCAGCAGAGGACACCAAAGAGGTTAAGGCAGTCAGGTGGATGGTATGAAATGTTGACGGTAGGTCACAATTTATATAGTCTGTGTGTGTGTGTGTGCGCATGTGTGTGTGTGTGTGTGTGTGTGTGTGTGTGTGTACACACATACTTGTAAAGGGAATATCAAGATCTATAAGGCTGCACATCAAATTGAAAACCTCAGATTCCTCATAGGATATAGGGGCAGGGCCCAGGATTTGGGCTAGCAGTTAAAAGAGACTTCAGTCTTACCTGAAATCTTCTTTGTTTTTAAGAACAATGTATTTAAGCATCACTTATATAATTAGAAATAATTTTAAAATGTTTCAATAAATCAGATAGGTCTTTCCTAGCAATGGGACCCCTCCCCTTGAACACGCATAAAAGAAACAAAATAAAGTAACTCTCCTCCACCCCAGGAGCCTGGGGACACAATGACATCATGTCTCCAAACACTCAATCAACAAATATTTTCCGAGGCCTACTATGTGCAATGCCCAAAGCCTTGTTCTGTAAACTAGTCTCTTCTCTCAACACAGAGCCTCCTACTCTAAGTTTCTTCATTTCCTAATTTATCTCCTAACTGCAAGTTCTTTTCCACTGGGGTCCCCCAGACTCACGAGTTCTGGTTTCCAAACTCTCACCCTGAGCTTCAGCCCTCTCAGGGAGCCATGCTTCCATACATACAGCATTTTCTCAACAAATATTAACATAACCATTAGCCTCTGTCTACTTGATTAAATTTACTCCAACCCAACCCTGATCAGACAGGGAATATTTCCAGGTGTACGAAGGTTAGGAATGGAGAGTGGTATTCCCCACTAACAGCCCCCGGGTCTCATGGTAGAAAAATACATAGTGAAACACAGGTCCCCATCTGAAAACTGCCTCCCACCACCTGCAGATTACAGAAACAGCAGATTATTATTTTGAAGTTTGGGATCTGCTGACCTCCCACCCAGACCTCTATAGGTTCTGCAGCTGGAGAGAAAGTAGACATTTGACACTAATGAGATTTAGTTCTCATCTCAGCTCTGTATCATTTCTGCCAATGAACACAACTCCCCAGGCCAAGGCTCAGTTTCATTCTTCCTTAATTTTTTTTTAGAAAAAGACCTATGGACCTTGCACCTGGAGGTCAGTTGCTATTAATTTTTCTTTCTCCCATCTACCGCCCAAACCAAAAACTGTTAAAAAGAAAAAAAAAATCCTAAATGGCCTGGTGGTGGTTTGGCAAGTTGCTGGTTTCTCTGGGAGAGAGAGAATTGTCGGTAAAGGGTTAAACATTAACACACTCCCCTGGAAGGTCTCTTCTACTCTGTTAATGGAACCCAAGTGCAAACCTTGGCAGGAACTGCACATTAGCTCATGACAGGTGTAGGTTTCATGCTGGTTGCTGCTGTATTTCCAGCAAAAAACGGGACATGGGGACCACTCCACGACACAGTAGGCTGGAACAGATTGCTTTGCAGAGATCTCTTCTGGCTGAAATAATTCCCTGTAACAACTTCCTTGACATGCTGTCAGGATGGCCTGTTTCCAAGGTAATGGCTGATGCATGGGGATATAATAGACATCATCTGTGGTCTTCCAGAGACCAAGTTGCCAGAACAACCCTGCTGCATTCTTCTAATAGAGTCATTCATCCATTCAGCAATGTTTACTAAATTGGGTTCCCTGTTACATGCTCCCTGCAGCCTCCAGTTCTTTACTCATCATATTGTTCACTTTTTACAATAAATCTGGAGTTGCAAATTCAAACATCTATGGGAGCCAGCTACATAATATGAAATGACCAAAGCAGGTTAGTGACAACCAGAGAGTTCCTCCCTGTCTAAAGGGAGAGACCACTTCTCAGCTCCAGTCAATGGTTTTAACTTCAGAATGCTTTTCTGGAAGAGTTCTTTGCAGCTCTCTCCTGAAGGAAAATAAGTTCATAAACAATATCCTTACATACTGTCAGTATGGTTGGTGTCATGGGCCAAAGAGTGTCCCTAATATTCATGTCTACTTGGAATCTCAGAATGTGATTTTATTAGGAAATAGGCTTTGCAAATGTAACTAGTTAAATAAAGATGAAGTCATACTGGATTAGGGTGGGCCCTAAATCCAATGACTGGTGTCCTTAAAAAAGGAGACATACAATGCAGCCATAAGAAGAAATGAAATACTGCCATTTGTGACAACATGGAGGGACCTCGAGATAATCATGCTAAGCAAAATAACCCAGACAGAAAAAGTTGAAAATCACGTGCCATCACTTATACGTAGGATATAAACCTAAAAACAACAAATGACCAGGACAAACAAACAGAGACTTATGGACATGGACTATAGACTAGTGGTTACCAGAGGGTAGGGGGAGGTAGATGGGGTAAAGGGGGTCAAATATGTGGTGACAGAAAGAAATCTAACTATAGGAGGTGAGCACACAGTGTAAACATATATATGCCTTACTGTTTAAGTATACAGCTGAAACTTATTGAATTTTGTTAACCAATGTCACCACAAAAAAAGTAATTAATTAATTAAAAAGAAAAAAGAGGAGACACAGAGAGAAGAATGCTATGTGAAGATGGAGGCAGAGATCTGAATGATGTATCTGTAGGTCAAGAGATGCCAAGAAATACCATAGACTGTCGGCAACCATCAAAGGCTAGGAGAAAGGCATGGGACCACCTGGCTGAAGATGGAACCCTATTAGATCTTTTTCCCTTTTGCTTATAAAATAGCAAAATCTTTCAATGAAAGAAAACAAAAGCAAACATGCTAGCGGCCCTCTGTGCTACATGATCTCTCATCCAAAATGCCACGACTCCAAACCTATCCTGACTTCTTTTAATCTGCCGGAGAGATCTTTGGAAAACTCACATTGGATATTACCCATCTCTCCCCCAAATCCTTTAATCATGTCCCATTGTTTTTCCAATAATCTAAAGATTAAAATCCTTACCTGCCAGGCTCTGCAGTCTCTGGCCTCTGCTCCCTCATGCTCTCTGCCTTACAGTTTCACTGGCTTCTAGTGCCTTCTGCTCCCTTTGTCCTCTTTAACCTCAGGACCTTTGCACACGCTGGTTTCTCTGCCACAGATATCTTCATCTCCCCACAACGTACACAGACAGACATGTGTACACATATAGACTCACACATAGACATACTCCTTTCACCTAAGTAATGTCTACACTTCCTTCAATTGTCAAGTGGGTCATTACCTCCTCGGGAAAACTTTTCCCGAACCCTCCCCACCATCTAAAGTTAGTAGAATCTCTTTTTCAGATACTCTCCTAATACTATGTCCCTTTCAAATTTAGCACCTCTACTAAATGTGTGTAATCATCCAATCCATTCTGTCGCCCCCACTAATCAGTAAGTGCCACCCCCTGTACCCACCACAGTGCCTGTCATACTGTGCAGTCTTACAGGAGGCAGTACAGGGGTATCTTCCCAGGGAATTTAAATACTTGATTTCCTCCTACTCCAAGTTAAACTCTCTCCACAGCCTCTTTATTCTAGTAGCCCTTGGTTTGTACTCAGTTCTACGTGTTTTAGACCAGTTAATTCACCTCACTGTATTTTCATTCCTCACCAGGAAAAGGAGGATAAGGATAGTACCCACCACAGAGTGACACTGTAAAGATGAAAAAGATGGAAAAGTTATTAGAGTGGACTGGGCACAGTATTAGATTTTGTTAATGAAGTAAGTGAATGTTCTTCTTTACACTAAAAAGTATAATAATGAGAGCAGCTAATTTTTCCTAAGATGGAGATACTTAAACATGCTTGAACGTTGAGGAAAAGCTTCACTGAAGAAGCAACAATTCAAGAGGTAAAAAAAAAAAAAAAATTAAGTATAATTGGTGAATCTAGTCCCTAAAAGCCACAGAGAGAGAGGGAATAAAAGGCACAAGTAAAGTACCATAGCTTGGGAGAGGAGAACTACTTCTTTGCAATGCTAATTCTACAGCTTAGGAAGCCTTCATTAAAAATGCCAGGTTGTCCACTGCATGGATTCACCTCTCATATAAATACCTTGCTCAGATGAGTCCAAACTCAAAAGTTTTACCAGTTGTTCTCAAATGGGAGCTATTCCCCACTCCACAAAGACATTTGGCAATGTCTGGAGACACTTCTGATTGTTATGATTTGGGTGGATGGTAGGGAGTTGGAGGGGTGGGATGCTGCTGGCATCTAATGAGTAGAGGCCAGAGACACTGCTACACATTCTACAATGCACAGGACAGCCCCCTGCCCCCAACAAAGAAGTATCCACCCAAAATGTTAACAGTTCTAAGGCTAAGAAACTTTGTTCTAGACCATTACATTTCAACATCCTAGGGGTCCTGGACATATATTCACAGACATCATGTTACAGGCTTGGATAATTTAGTTTCTGTGACATTTCAGTTAGCTCCTCTTTCCAAAGAGGAGCCTTCAACAATAATCAATGTGTTTTAAAACCTCTGTAGACCATAAAGCAGTCTGCCCTGATCCAAACTAAATTTTTCATCTCTTCCATCCTGGCCCTGAAATTCCCCATTGTGGCCATCGTCCTTCAGAAGGGACCACAGAGCCTCAAGGAACTTCAAGCTGTTCAGTGTACACAGGAAATTTGTGGTTAATCACTTCAACCTGCTTTACTTTAACAGAGATTGTCTGAGACCTGTTTATTGTTCCGCTGCTTGGCTACTCTGGAGTTATCTATGACCAAAGTCTTACATTTATTTGTAGAGTAGAAGAAGGTATATTTTTACTCTCACATCCCTTCCAAGTCCCTGGATTAAATTAGTGTGAACTTTCCAAAATAAATTCACCCTTGAGCCGAAACTAAGCATGGAAAGTTTCAGCCTAAAAGGATACCTTATTGGAAAGTTAGAAGCAAAGGAAAATGAGGATAATAATGGATATTTTAGTGTAACTTCAGCACTCAAAGTTACAAAGGATAGGGTACTTGTTATATTAAAATTCTCTAACTAATTGATGCATGCAATCCAGGATTGATGTTCAGTTCCCTTTTCTTCAGACTCTAAGAAAAACAACTGGAAATAAATAGAATGGAAAAATCAGCACATGTGGATCTAATTCTGCACCATGTCACTGGTTAAAACCCAAGGAAAAAATATTTTATCAAAATGAGAAAAGGAGAACAATCAGCAATAGGAAGAAACACCTCTGATTCCTTGACTCCACAAATATAATTTGTTGGACCATGATGTAGTCTAGTAGTATTTGTCAACAACTCAAAGTTCACACTTTATATGGGCGGCCACCACAGTTTTTCCTACAGAAAACTATTGTCATAGCTCCGGGCACCTTGTAATATAGAGAGATGTTAGAGCATTTGAAACTTGTTTTTTCTCTTGGTTCTCAACATGAAAAAATATTACCCAGTCACCTCAAACCCTTGAAAGATTCAAAATTTGAATGATTCCGAGGCATGTACCTTTTCAGAAATCCATTCATAGCCATAACTGTGACTTAGCCCACTTATATAGGGCCTAAATGAAATACAATAGTCAATGAAGAATTAAAACTAGTGCATTTCAAAACTGGCAGAAAAATTAGCTACACTTTTGATAAAACTACTACTTTAAAGTATTTTTCAGCAGCCTAAACAGAATGCTTCCCTTCCACTCACCCCCGCCCCCCAAACATACACACAATCTTGGACAGAATATAAAATATATAAAATAGTAAAAGAGGAATTACTGTTATAAAGGAGGGGTTCTAGAAGCTCAGCTGTATCCCCCTCTCCCTTCCCAATACTCTTTTTTGTTCCCTACTGTCTGGATAAATAAATACAGTAAATGGAAAAAATAGTTTCAGAATGAATTTTTTCACTTTTCAACAGATTGAGTTGGCATCATTTAGCGCTAGCCCTTATTTAGGCCACAGGAGCATGAACTAATGTCTCCTAAATTAATTTTAACAGCTCACATAAATAGTAGTTACTGGGGAGTATAATTTGGGAAAGTTGACTTTTGTTTTTCCTTTCTTTGATTCTGTGTTATTGGCATTTTTATTGTTTGCTCTCCCAAATCAGTTTTTACTTAAAAATATATATATATATCTTGAAAAAAATTAATATCTTACCAAGTTTCACTTTTGTCTTTTTGGTTAATATTTATTTTAGATCGTTTGTATATCAACAAACTGAAAAGAATAAAGGGGACAAATTCCCCATTCCTTTTTCTTTACCTATAATTTAATCTAACTATAACATGTTTATGGAGATAGTCAAATTGATAGGCACTATAGTTTTAAAAGGGTCCTATGTATTATCTCCTGTGTATTTTCATTTATGTAGTCTTTATGAATCTAAGATGCTTGTACTGTGATGTTTGTCACCAACCAATGGTCGAGGTTCATTCTGTTTCTCTGGATGGCTAGACAGGATCCTTATCCACCATCATGGCCCTGTAGGCGTATCTCACCCAACCTCTCATCAAGGAAACTACATTGCCAGATGAAAGAAAACAGTTCTTTCTTAATCCAAGACATGTCCTTCTTCCAAGGGTGTGTCCTTGACATAGGCTAATAAAATCATAACCTAAAAGATATGTGTACATTGGGTAATTCTGTTGTCGTTTTTTTAATAAAAGCATTTATTAAAATTCAGAAGACCTTTAATTTATACTCGGAATAGGAAGACATCTTTAAATTTTTTCATCAGAAATTATCCTACAAAGTGCATGTTATCACCAAAATGATAATCACCACCTCAAATCTGTAATCCTGCCAAAGAAGCCTGTACGACAGGAACAGTTATATGACAGGGACTTGTGGAAGCTCATGTTCCCTAAAATATCCTTAGCATGCCTCTCTCAAAAACATAGGGGAAATCAAAGCAGCTGGAATTATAGCTTTTTTCTAACCAGTTCTGAAAAACAACATTTCAGAAGCTGTGCATCTTACCTTCTGGTCCACGTTGCCAGTGAGGCCGAACACAGAAAGTGCATTTGGATTGGCACACAGTTTGAACAATTTTACTTTAGAGAAAGAAAAATTGAGCAATCCTGGAAGAACTCCATACTCTTCCTTAAAAACATTTTTTAAGTTCCTCTTGAAAACTAGTTACTACGTTGAGCAGGAAGGAAGGGTTTGGAACAGCTGTCCCTGAGTGAGTTGCGAGAGTGTTAATCACTGTCCCTTCTCCTCTTTACTTAAAGATTAGCTCACAGCCCAGATGCCTGCAGAAGGAAACTGCATACACTTAACTTTTGAGACTATCATGAGGAATATTTCTGTAATGGTAGCAGCATGTCAGCCGGATCTAGAAGACGCTTAAGTCTGGAAATGTATCCCAAGGCAATGAGAGCCCAAAGGGTAAGCAGTGGGCTGACTAGACATTTGAGAAATTCATTTGTGTCTTGACTAATTCTCCCCAAGAAAAAGTCAAACTTAACAAAAAGAGTAAAGATGAAATTGCCATATACCAGGGCACCTGCAATGTTAGAGTCTTTTCAGGCAAAGTGAACCTATACAGACCATCCTAGGTTAAAAATACTATAATAAATGCTATTTCTTCTGCATATTGTTAAGTGAGGAAAGCAAGGTGTAGGGAAATGGATAATATATAATAGCATTGTAATAAAATAAAAAATCCCCCAATCCAGGATAAAAAAAAATTTTTCCATATGATTTTTTGAGCACAGAGGTAGGGTGGTAGAAGGATATACAAATTGTTAATATTCATAGCAGTGAGAAAAGTTAAGAGAAGAAAGGAAAAAGGAGTTAAAGAGAGAGACTATCAGGTAGGATAATATACATGGCAAAATATGGGAAATTAAGACTAAAATGCTATGGTTTCAGTATATGTCTGCAAAAATTAAACCTGTACATATGATGAGAAGGTAACACAAACTTATTTGCTTTCAGAATAAAATCATGGATAATCTTCTTAAAGTCATTGCAATAAGGCATTTTAGCAATATGGAATATGATAGATTCTCTATCTACAGTTAATAACTTTTATAATACACTGCTTAGATACATACATAGCATTAGGACAAAAACGGGTTGCATTTGAAAAGCGGGTCTGAGACACTGGGAAGACAAGCGGTGGTCTATGAATCAGATACAGCTTAAAGAATTCCGATGGTTTGCACAAATGGGACAAGAAGTGAAACCAGTTCCCTCAATTGATTTCCTTAGGCACCTTATGGTCTGGAGGTCTGTGACCTCACAGAAAGCTGGAGACCACCACACCAGAGCACTGAGGTGAAAGCTGTAATTATATTAAAATAGATCCTCAAGTCTGTGAATATGGCAGCAAGATGGTAGATAGGAAACTGATCAGAAAAAAAAATTAAGGAAATAAAATATTAAAAAATGTAAATGTGACGGAAATTATAAACAGCCTAAAGCTCCTCTCCCTTCGGGAACAGCTGTGTCTGCTAATCCCTGGAGGAGTCCTCCCTGTGATCGCCCTTCCTTCCTTCCTCCGTCTCTCTAATAGCTCCCTTGTTCCTGCTGGACAAAACTAGCCCTTTGTGGCTGCTCTCAGAACAACATTAAAAACAGGAATAGGGAAATTGTAAACAGGAGGCTTCTGGTCTACAGGCGAAGACACACACACAGGCCTCTGAGGCCTACTTCATGCTAAGCAAAGAAACAGATCTTTGTTGCTAAAGGGATTAGGGCTGCGGGATTTCGGAGGCACTGCTGAGGCATTCAGCTGGCCTGAAGTAGGGGCTTTGTAAAGAGATACCTCCATTAGAGGTCTGTGAGCGGAAATCATTCATACTCTTTATACAATCTGGGTAATGTGATAGTGTTGGACTGTTAAACGCCTCTGGTGAGGCAGGGTCCTATCTCCTTGAATGGTAAATTCTTCAGCAGCTAAATAGATGGTGGTATAATTACCTTCACTGACTTTTTTTTTTTTTTTTGGTGTGGAGGTGGAGTGTGTGTGCAGCGGGGGGTTCCTCTACCTTTAACCCTTAGTGGGGTAACATTAAAGGATCAGCCAGAGCCAGGGAGGCAAAGTCTTCCCAATTCAGCTCAGAGATAGTCTTTGGACTTCTGAGGCTGGCATACTACATTAGCAAAAACTGCACTCTCTGTGCATGTAGAGTCAATGAGCACTTTGTCCTCGCCTTCGCCATGATAAAAATCTCCATAATTGCCTCATTCCGTGCCCTTGGCCTGGGATGCCCCCAACTCCCAACCTACCTACCTAATTCCTATCTATCCTATGCCTGCTATTGCCAGCCAGGCCTTCCTTGCCATCACCTTCCCAAGCTGGACTGCTGTCCTTCCTCTGAGGTCTGTAGCATCCAACAAACTGTAGCATCTATCCTGTTGCATTCCCTATGAACTTGCAGTTCCATGTGTGTCTGCTACACCAGCAGACAATGAGCTCCTTGAGGGCAGTGGCTCATTTACTTTTGTATTCACACTGGCCCTTTGTTTGTGCCCATAAATGTGTCCAGCAGGAGAGTAAGGGGCCTGGGCTGCCTTGCCTTTAGAACAGTCCTTATGGTAGCTGGGAAGATTGTGTCCACCTGTATGTTTTCATGACTTATGAGGAGTTTTTTTAAATTCATGAATGAACCCTCCTAGTAAATTCAGGGATCTTAACAGACCAAGAAAAGAAACACTGTGGCTAGTTAGGAGAGAAAAATCCAAGGGAGATAGCAAGTGATGACTTCCCCGCAAATTAGTGACCTGGCTGGTCCTGATCTTACTGCCACACTCTTCCTGCTTAAGAAAGTGTCACTAGCAGAATGGAAATGTTCTTTGGGTTCATATTTAGGGTCTCTGGATCTAAATACTAATTATAGTATTAGTTGAAAACTGATCAGTTAGAAAACTCCTCAGAGCTAATTTCATAACTAAAGTTAGAACTAAGGGAAGAAATGCTATGTCAGAGCTAAGGTACACCCCACCCCCCACACCCACCCTAGCCCAATTAGACCCATGGCCGACAAATTGGTTCTGGGAGAAAGAATGGCACCAGGTAGATGTGGGGTTCTGCAGTAATTTTACTTGGAAGAAGCCCTGGCTTCTGTTTTATAACACAGGCAAACAAATACAGTGGGGGCTTGGCAACAACTGGTGGAAGGCTGGTGTCTTCCTCCGCTGAATCGCTCGATTCTCTGGAATGTGCTTCTGTATGAGTGTGGCCTTGGACATCAGTAATTGTTGGCTTTTTCCATTGTTCACAATTTTCTATCTGGATCACCTCTCTCTTCTTCTCTCCATTTGGCAGATAAGACTTTCTACTCTTACATTATTAACATCACTGTCTGCCAAAGCAGTTACATATGGAAGGAAGAAAACAGCAATGAGACCGTGGGCTTTGTCTCCAACTCTGCCATTCAGCCAACAAATGCCATGTACCTACTATGTGCCACATACTATGCTGGCACTGAAAAGATGAGCATGACATGGGACTTTATCTAAAGAGGGATAAGCACACATAAACAGAGTGGTTGCCACCACGATGGCAATCTGCACCAGGCTTTCTGAGAACACCGAGGAGCAGAAGGACATCAAGGGAGGCCTCCTAAAGGAGGTGAGAACTTAGCCGAGAAGATCCTGGATGAAAAAAACAAAAAGCCTTAAATGTTTGGGCAACTGAGAAAATATGAATATGGACTACATCTTAAATCATATTATAGTGTTGAGATTAAATTTCTTAGGTGTGATAATGACCTTGTGGTTATGTAAGAGAGTATCCTTGTGTTTGGAGACAAATGCTGAACTATTCTGGGTGAAGAGTCATGCTATTTATAAATACAAACATACTTTCAAATGATATGTCTATGCATAAGTATAATACATCCATAAAAGGGGATGAGGAAGGAGATTAAGAGGTACACATTAGTAGTTACAAAATAGTTATGAGAATGTAGAGTACAGCATAGGGAATATAGTCATAGTATTGTAATAACTTTGTATGGTATCAGATGAGTACTAGATTTATCAGTACTGGATTATATAACTTCATAAGTTATATAAATGTCTAATCACTGTGTTGTATACCTAAAACTAATGTAATTTTGTATGTCAAGTATAATTAAAAACATAAAAATTTTTTTAAAAAGAAAAATATAACAATTACATTTATATATGGTACCTAAAAAACAAAATAAACAAACAAATAGAAATGAACTCACAGATACAGAGAACACTTTGATGGTTGCCAGATGGGATGGGGGTTGAGGGGATGGGTGATAAAGGGGAAGGAATTAGGACAAACAATTATGAAAATAGTTATGGGAAGTAGGGTTCAGCATAGTGAGTTTAGTCAATAATACTGCAATAACTATGTATCATATTGAACTTAGTGGGCTGATCACTTTGTAAGTTATAGAGTCTAATCACTATGTTGCACACCTGAAACTAAAATAGTATTGCATGCAAACTGTAAATGAAAAGTTTTTTTAATGGGAAGGATGAGAGGAAAAGAACAAATATGGCAAAATATTTATTAGTGAATCTAGGTATATGAACATTTATTGCCCTAGTCTTAATTTATTGTATATGTGAATATTTTCAAAATAAAACACTGAAAAAACTATTTTAAAAATATAAAGATATTACAAGGGCTAAATATTGGACTGGAAAAAGAAAAAGTAAATGGGCATTAGTAAGATACAGACAGAGGAGAGGTGCTCCAGGGAAAGGAGATGGCTAAGGCAGAGGATTTGCAGGCAATTGCTTTTATGCATCCAATGACTCCTGGCCTAGAGTTGGTATTTATCTTTGTCAAATGATTGAAAGAGTTAAATAGCATCGTTTATGCAAGGAACTACAAGTAGTTCAGACTAAAGCAGGCATAAGGTTTGTGTTAAGGAGTAAGAGCTGATTTGGCTGTGGAGCAAGGGGGCTGTCATGGAGGCCTTTGTATATTCTGCCAAGGGCCTAGGACTTTACCCTGTGGGCAATGGGAGCCATGAGCAGGAGGTGATGTGGTCAGATTAGCATCTACAGGGACCACCCTGGCAGTCAGGTGTACGTGGTGTGAAGGAACACAGAACTGGAGGCAGGAAACAAGGTACCAGACAGGATGCCTTTGGCTTCCTTAAGCACAAAGGCCTGACTCTAAGAGGCTGAATTTATCAAGGGACGTATTATCCAACATAGCTGCAAGCTCTGAGATTAGAGGTAATGGAGGTGGTTTATTCAGTGGCTCCACAACGTCACCACAGACCCAGGTTTCATCCTCTCTCCACTCCACCGTTCTCTGTGGTTGGCTTTGCCTGCAGGCCGTTTTTCCTCATCTTCAGCAGTTGCCAGAGTGACATACAACCCAGGGAAGACCACTAACAGAAGGGAGCTGTCTCTTTGCTATCTTTCTTAGCGAGAAAAACTTTTCCAGAAGCTTCCCAGCAAACTTTGCCTCCCATCCCACTAGCCCAGGTTGGGTCATAAGCCCATTGTAAAATCAATCACTGTCAAGGCAATAAAATTACATGTTTGCTTAGAAGAATAATTTATACATGGGGGAACTGACTACTATGAATCATCCGTTGAAACACGCAGGAGTCTACTAGTCCAGGCAAAAGATGCTAGAAACCTAAACCATGACAGTGGTGGCGAGGAATGGAGAGATGGAATTTGATTCGAGATTTATTTAGGTTGTGCTGGTAGAATTTGGTGGTGAACTGAAAGTAGAGGAAGAGGGAAAGAAAAGAAAGAAAAGAAAGAAAGAAAGAAAAGAAAGAAAGAAAAGAAAAGAAAGAAAGAAAGAAAGAAAGAAAGAAAGAAAGAAAGAAAGAAAGAAAGAAAGAAAGAAAGAAAGAAAGAAAGAAAGAACGCCTTCCTCCATATTCCCAGTTTAAGAGAGTGGGTAGAAGAAAGTACCACTAATTGCGAAAAGTATACAACAAGAGGAGAGGAGTATTTTGGGAAAAGATGGTTTGGGGCACATTCAATCTGAAGTGCCCATGAGATTCAGAGCTTCAGAATAAAGGTGTTGGGAGTCAGTGGAGTACAAGTCAAATCGTTATCCCAGACAGAAGGTCCATATTTAGACATGGTTCTCAGATGGGCTTTGGTCCATACAGACATTTTTGAACCAACATTTAATCATTGAGAGATTCCAAATAAGATTATATAATTTTGGCTTCTCTGGCAAAGTTGAAAAATCTGGCAATACTCATCCTGAATTCTGAAGTGTCAACTATTGGCCGGAGCCTAGTAGCAGCCACCACCTTTAGCTAAAACAAGAGGTTGTCTGGCCTGCCACACTCTCTCACAATCTGTTTCATTCATTGACTTTACCTGCCTGGTCCCTGAAGACATTTCTATCTGATGCTACTACTCAGAATCTTGAGTGGCAGATACACATCTGATAGTCATTGGTATTTAGGTGGTGGCCAAAGCCCTGACCATGGATGCCATCACCCAAAGAGAAAGTGGAATGAGAAATGGGTCAAGGAGGTAACCCTAGAGCCATCAATTTTTTAGCAATGGAAGATAAATTCAGGCAGAAGAGAAAACAGTCAGAGAAACTGGAATGTAACAAGTGAGCCTGAAGTCTCAAGAGATAATAAAAGAGAGTTTAGAGTTGAAGGCCGTACTCACCCGTGCCAAATGCAACAGAGGGACCAGGGAGAGAAGGGCCTAAAGGAGACAGGGTGCTGGGGAGATGAGACATAGGTGCCCCTGGAGCCTCCCTCTGTGTCATGGTGAGGGAAGAGGCAGATGGCAATAGATTGGGCAGAGAAAGAGAGGTAAGTGGACGCTGTGCATAGACTGCTTGGGTGAGAAACGGAGGATTAAGTTTGGATGGAAGCTAGAGAGGCTGTAAGCTGTCAAGGCAGTGTCCCTTTGTCAGATCAGAGAGACTTGGACATTTTAAAGGAAAAAAGAGCCAGTAATGAGAGGGAGGCTATCAAACTGTAACAGAGGGATGAACAGAACCAAGTCCAAAAGGAGGTGGTGGGGCAGGGGACAAAGGGTCAGGCACAGGTGACTGGATTCACCACCAAAAGAATAGACCTCCAAGGGAATAAGAGGTGATAATAAACCTTGGAAATTTAAGAGCTACTAATTGACTTTTACAAATCCTTCAAAGGGATGCTCCAAGGTGCCTATTCTTTTCAATTTGGTATGAAGGCTCGGATGGGGTGGGGAGAACAGGGAGGCCTATCTTCTGACTCATGAGCAGCCATGGTGAAGGGCAGAGCTGGTTTTCAAGCCCTTGAAAGCTGAGTTCCTACCAGTAGAGGAAAAGAAGTACACACTGGATGATAATTCTCCCAGGGAAGAAAGGAGGTGCCAGGTCTTCATGGAAAGAGGACACGTCACAGTGTCACAGCACCACCCTTGCCTTGAGAGCTGGAGACAACCACAGCCTCTGGTGTGAATCCTGGTCTGGATAAATGTCTGGCCCTCTCCCCTATACTTAACTCACCCCAGAAGTGCCTGCCATGACCAAGACAGCAATAAACTCCACTCATGCCATAGGTCCACCAAGGCTACAGCATGCCACCCAAGATTATAATGCCAACCCATCTAAAGAAAACAGGCACATTTCCATTGGCTTGAAGTTACATGCAATTCTGTAGCTCTGGTGCCACCTTTACCCAAGACATTCAGGCTTCCTTCAGAAAAGATGCCTGTCAAAGCAATTTTGGTGATCAGAAAGCATTTCATGGCATTTTTCTGAGGCAGTTTTTATCCTGGGCTGTCAGGAAGATTCCAAGGGGTCAGGCTTTCATTATGACAAACAAAAACCTTCCTGGTTTGGGGCTGCAGCACCTACCAGGCTGCCTGAGGCCCCAAGCTTGGCTGGGCCTAACTGGCCCATGTTCTGTGATCATTGGTAGAAGCTCTGAGGAGCAGAGAGAGTTTTCCACAACAGCAAATTCAGGCCCCTTGACATCCAAATCCAGATGCGATCTCCAAATTCACAGTAATGTCTACCCTAAACCGTGTGTTAACAGAGGACATAGGTGAGGGAGACACATAGTGTCGTCGATAAGTAACCCTCAAGCACTCTAGCAGGCAGTGGTCTCCCCTCTCCCTTTCCCCACCACATTTTAATAAAATTTCCTCAATATAATTATTTAGATTGTCTCCTGTCATTTATTTTACCATAGAGTTGCTATGAGACAAAAACTAACAGCAAGCATTTAAAAAAAAAAAAAGGCAGGAGGAGAAATATGCCTAAAAAGGTCACTCTCTTGGTATTAGGCATCTCTAGAATAATTAAGATATAGCTGATATAAAAATCTGCATGCCTTAAAAACTCTCTCTTATCATAAAAATAATTTTCTGGTTATAGCCCTTGCACTGGAAAAATCAATATTTTCTAATTCTTTCTAAAACCTGGGGGCATTAAAATAGAACCATGGCTACAGTAGTAGGCATGCCAACATCATTTTACCTGTTCTGCATCACGTGGTTTAACCAGTATGCATTTCCACCAGAAGGGACATAGAATCTTCTTTCAAGAACACACTAAACACCCATCTGCCAGAAACACTCTTGGGGAATCAAGGTGTAGAAATGGAGAACAGGACATCCATCCCTTGAGGTCCCTGCCTGTGCAGAACTGTTCTGTCTCTGCTAGATGCATGTACTTATTATTCTTGATCAACTGGCCCTACACAATAGGCATGATACCATTCATTCTAGGAACACAGCAGTTGGGGCCTCAAGAAGCTTCCCTTCTCCTGGCCAGTAGCCCAAGACAGACAATTATAAGATAAGAGCACATTATGAGAGTAGAATGTTGATGGGAACCCAAACCAAAAACTATTATCAATTATATGTTAGTGGAAAGTGGAGGCCATTGAGAGCTCACCTCCTGTACTACAGGGAAACTTGTTTCTCATTTAACACAACAGCCCTCTGAGGTAGGCATCCTTATCTTTGTGTTCTGGGTGACGCCCAAAATCACTCACCATTTTTGGGCAGGGCTGAGATTTGAACCCAGGTTACTCCAATTCCAGGCTACTCTTATACCAAACAATATCTCATGTGCCATATTTTAAACATAGCCTTTCCTGACTCCCTTAACAAAATGTTATTTATTTGTATGTCTTTTAAAGCAACTACCTTAATCTGGAAGGATTCTCATTGAGTAATTGTCAGTTTTTCAAGACTCCGTAAACTCCAACAACAGGAATGGCATCTCTTTAACGCATTCTGTGTGTGTGTATAATTTTTAGGTAAGACCTCTCTGATGAGGTGGTGTTTGGGTAGACACCTGACAGGAATGAGAGCAATCCTTGAGGATGTGTGTGAGGATGGGGAAGGGAATGGGGTGGGGAGGGACATTCCAGGTAGAGGGCACAACAAATTCAAAAGTCCTACATCAACCAATGTTACCCCAATAAACTTAATTTAAAAAATTAAGAAATAAAAAGTTTTTTAAAAGTCCGACATCAAGGCACAAGTCTGATGAACAAACCTCCATTCTACCTAACCCCTGTCATTCTGTTCCCTTTCCCTGCTAGGTCTTCGGGGCTCTTTTCACTATCTGACACGACATGGATTAGTTTATTGGCTTTATTTATACCTCAACTAGACTTTGATCTCAGTGAGGACATGAACTTTGTTTTCAACACTGCTGAGCCTCAGAGCCCAGAGCAGGTCTGGTATGTAAAGGTAACTCCATCCACATTTGTTTAAAAACATGTAAATAAATGTTTAGGGCATTGTTTGCATATTTTATTTTATTAAGCACTTATCATGCAAAACCACTGGGCTAAACTCATTGTATACATTACTTCATTTAATCTGTATGCAAACCCCACTGCAGTGGGTCCCTTATCCACATTTTATAGGGGGTGAAACTGAGGTTAGGTAACTTGTTTAAGGTGACTCAACCAGTAAGTGATGGAGTTGGGATGTGAACCCAGGTCTGATCCAAAAGCCTGTAACTTTTAACCAAAATATTATTCTAATCTTGCTACAGTGGCCTACAGCGGTCACTATAGTATCATGCACAGGGGAGGCCCTCAACAAATATTCATTGGATTGAATTAAACTTATTCAGTGCAGAAGAGACAGCAGTTCAAAGAGAATGTGACATGGAATTTGGAAAGCAGGTCAGAAGGTAGCCTGTCAGGTATGGAAACTAAGAAAAAACAACATAGAAAATATGATTTTCGCTGAATGTGCACATTTTCGCCCAGAAATTTACCCACATAAGAAATGACATCTAAGTGTGTAGCTCATGTGACATGGGCACTTCTTAAAGGCATCCAGGCTGCCTAACTCAAAAGGAAGACACTGATTTCAATTCCGCTAATGGCACAGAAGCTCTAACCTCAGAAATTGTCACATGATAGTGAGGAGGAGGGTGAACTGTGATGACAGAAGTTTTTGGTGACTCAAAGGAAAGTGGCAAAGACCCCTCCAGAATTTACCCAGGAAGCTCAACATATGGTGGGCTGGAGAATTTTTCTCTGTTGTAAGGTAAATGACAAAATAAAATTCAAAATGTCTTGTCCATAAGAGGTTAAATAAAATACCCCACAAAGATTCACTAACTCCCTTGATCTAATTCCATGCTTGGCACGACCAATCCAGACCCTTGATACTGAGCGTGCAATGCCCAGAATAATCATTACAGGTTTTCCCATTGGTTCCTCCATGCTCCTAGCTATACTGCTAAGTGAGCACGCAGGTTCATGAGTCAGGCCCTACTGCTGACAGGTGAGGTCCAAGCCTGGTCAGTACTGGATGAATTGGTGAGAGGAGAGGAGTCCCTTGGGATGTAAGCGAGAGTGACGCCTTAGCTCAGATGCTGCTGGCAGCAGGGCCAGCTCTGCCTTCACCGTCACCATCAAACGAGATCATGATAACTCCTCTGTGTCACAGATTGTTCTGACACTTAGGTGACAGAATGGCTATATAAACAAATTCATTGATCCAAGAGTTTTGGTTATCAATAAATAACACATCAGTCAGTTGTTATGAAGAGATTAAGGCTTTCCCCCATTTTTCTTATTTATACTTACACACGGGGTTTTTTTCTTCTACCATAAATATGGCTAGGGTTTCCAAACATCAAACTACCTTTCTCTACTCACAAATATTATGTATGGCTGAAACTAAAGGCATCTGAGTCCTCAAGCCTGTATTCTAGCCACTGCTTGGAGATCACAGAGAGGCCTTCTGTTGCTGTGGTTTACTGACTCCGCGTGCCTTCATGGAATTCTCCCAACAATACTGAGAGGTAGGTAGGAAAATGGTTACTCCCTATTTTAAAGAAGAGGCAACAGACTCCAGGAAGCTACACAAATGACCTGAGGCGTGGCGTCCCAGAACTAGTGAAGTGAAAGCTGGCCTCAAAAACCCAGGGCTGCTGACTTCATGGTGGAGTCCTTTCCTTCAACTGCACCACCATTAGCTAGCCTGCCTGGCCCAGTTGACACTTAGCCCTCGAGACATGCAAAAAAAAACCAGTATGTGAACTGAACACCAGAGCGTGCACAAGCAAGGGCTGAAATCCAGCCTTTTCTTACCTACCACACTACTTTGGACTAGTTACTTAACCTCAACTTCCTCAGTCATAAAATAGAAAGTTTAAAAAAAATTACATGGCACAGTATTAAATGGTTTGTAAATTAATAATAAGCAATGTTTTTTTTAAATAGCTAAACTTTATAACAACTGACAATGCCCCAGGCACATCTCATAGATGTCAGCACCAGCTGGACTCGTCTTGGGCTGAGAAGCTTGCCCCCAGACTCAGAGTGAGGAACTTGGCTTTGTTGTTGGTTCAGAATTGATCAGACTCAAGGTGTATCAGACCTCTGAGCCTTGCACTCCATCCCATTCCCCGCGATCCATACTGCCTCCCAAAATGTCCACAGTAGGCCTCATAACTGCCCAGCTGTGTGAGTTATTCATCTTCCAGACCCTTAGCCTCTGGACTACTCTAATTGCAAACACATTTCCTTATACTATGCAAGTCAGGCAAGCAGGAGACAGAAAAACACTTAAGAGTCCTGGATGACAAGGGGCACCAAGGTGCTGGGAGCATGGCCTCTCCTGGCCCAGCTGCTGAAAAGTAATAGCCTCTGTCTAGCTCCTCTCTTCCCCCTAAAACAAAAGCAGTTCTCCAGATCTAACTGGGGCTGCACCCACATACAGTTTGGATTCTAGGACTCCTGTCTTCTTTTAATCAGCTTCACCCTTGCCCAGCACTTTGGCCTATCAATGTACCAAGGATAGGCTGTCCTCTTCCTTCCTTTGAAGCATTTTAAGATAAAATGCATTTGATCAATCTGGCAAGCTACCCCTCAGACTCTTCCTCTGAGCCATTCTGTCCTCCAAGGTTGCTTCTACTGTGACACAAGATGGGTCCTTTCACTGGTCCACGGATAGCCACCACAGAGACAGGTAATTCCAATGACTGCTTCCTCAGCTCAGAAAATGGCATTACTCTGCCTCTCAAGACAGAAGTATCCAAAAGTCATCCTTGATTCCTGCCTTTTCTTCAGACCCTATACCCACCCCATTCTAACTCTGAAATCTCTCTCAAGTCTACCCAACTCTCTCCATCCCCGATGACTCCTCTCTAGGTCAAGCTATTGTCAACACTCACCTAAGCTCCTGAGTGGCTTCCTAAGTGGTCTGCCCACTTCCTCTCTTGGACTCTGGCACACTGCTAGTAATCCTCCAAATTCATTTTCCTCTTTGTGAGGAGTTGGGAATATGGCAATCTGTTGAGAAACTATATTTTCTAGACTCTCCTGCAGCTAGGTTGCCCATGAGACAACCTAGTAAAGTGTGAGTGGAAATGATGCATAAACACTGTAGCATTTGTTGAAAAGGAAATTGTTTGCCAAGATTCCCTCTTTTCCTCCTTGTCTGTGGGCTAGAATACAGACCTATTGCTGAACCAACTCTGACCATACAGGTGAAACAGAAACCTAGGGAAACGCAAACAACAGGAGGGAATGAAGCTCAGTTCCAGGATGGTCCTGTGGAGTGCAGCTGCTTACCAGGACTAGATCACTCTGGCTGGTATGATGAGAATGGATGGGGGGAGGAGGAGGAGGGGGCACCAAGACTATAAGCAGAGCAATCAGGGTCAGGTTATTATAGAGTAGAATAGAGATGGCTTTGACAAAGGTGGTAAAGTAGCACTGGAAACAGTGAGTTTCTGGATGTTTTAAAGACACAATTAACTGAATTTCCTGGTAAATTCTACCTGGGTTATGAGGGAAAGAAGTCAAAAATAACTGCCAGGTTTGCCATGAACTGAGATGGAGGAAAACCAAAGACAGAGATTTTATGTAGAGGATGATCAGGAATTAAATTTTGAACATGCTTAAAAATAGAGGTTATCAGAGCCTGAACTTGGAGTCAAGACTACCTGGATTCGAGTCCTAACTCTGACACCTGTGTGACCTCAATCAATTTACTTAAAACCTCTGTGCTTCAGCATTCTCGTCTACAAAATGAGGACTATTAATGGCCCCTAACTCATAAAGGTGTTGTAAGGAGGAAATGCACACATTCCAGACTTTCTGTTACGCTGTTTGATTCTTCAAAAAAGCTCGGAACTTTTGAGATCAGGAAGAAATCTTCCCTCATTTCTATGACTGCTTGTCCTATCTCAAATAACACTAAGCCCCCAAGATTTGAAAGTGGAGATGTGGCTGTCTGCTGTGGTTTGGGGACAGCTGTAAGGATGCTTTCAAAGCAGCTGGTATAGGCATACAACTAGAACATTTTCTTCACCTCAGATCCCTGGCAAAACAAGGCCTGCAGTTAGAAGAGAAAGGTTTTAATTACCAGGCCACCTGTCCAGCCATCTGAAGCCAGCCCAGCCTTCAGCTGGTTCCCTGAGGGCAATGGGGCATTTAGGGGAACCATGCTCAGAGATCCTGATGTCTTTCACATTTCACAGCACTGTATAATCAGGGAGAAAATTAACTGTTCTCAAAAACAGGCCCCCATTCTTGCTCCACTTCTCCATTGGTTATTAAGGATGGAGATACACAGTGAGGGTTTGGGTCATGAAAAGCCTAAATTGCATCCATTCCTGTCATGAGTTCAGGATAAGGTAGCCTTGAAAACAAATGATCTTATGCTCTCTAAAGCTAACTATACCTTACTAATTCCCCCTCCAAATGGAGACTAAGTCACTTCTAAATTATTAATCATCAACGTTTTTAGATTGACAAGCATATGAAAGGTGAGCTGGCTATATTCAAGTCTATAAAACAGGAATCAAAATTAATGGAAATTACTCTCAACATAAAGAAAAAAAGAGAAAAAGAGAGAGAAGAAAGTAGAAGTAATGAACCATTTTTAGGAGTGTCATTATTTAAACCATATATCAACACACAAAAAATCCAAATATTTTCCAACATCATCCTGTTTTGAAAAAAGAAATAGCCACAGGCCACAGAAGAATATGAACCCAAGTACCAAAGGTGCCAGGATCAATTCAATTGCAGATGGTGGTAGAGACTGGCTCATTATTCATTAAAATGGTTTCCATTTCTTCCTGTACCCATACCTAGACTACCTTGCAGTAAGGTATAGCCATGTGACTAAGTTCTGGCCAGTAGAATATGGGCAGAAGTGACAGTTACTACCTCACCTGGCCCATTGAAACCCTCTCAAGTGTAGTTTGCTGTATTCTTTCACCTCCTGTGTGAGTTTAGAAGCAACCTGATGAAGAGAGTGGAGCCACAGGATGGAAGGAACCTGGGAGCCTGAAGCACTGCTTAGGAGAACTACCTACTGACTATGGACAACCCATGAGAAATTAACTTGTATATATAAGCCACTAGTGTTGATATTTATCTGATAACAGCAGCCAGTGTTCCATTAACTAATACACAGCTCAAATCTTACCCATCGCCTCCAGACAGCCTTACCCTGACATTTGCAAATGCTGAGTCATGAGACCTGGTCAAAGGCTATAAGTCAATCAACAGACTAATCACAAGCAGCACATTATACCTGTGTTGGCCCTTTCTGTTTCAGCTTCATGACTTATTAAACTAAAAAGTAATGGTCTCATCAGGAATATATTATTCCATAAAATAGCATACACCAAGAACATGAGGTCATTTTTCTTGAAGAAAAAAAAATTACATTTAGCAAGATAAGAGTTTCTAAATAAAGGGGCTAAAACTAATCCATTAGCTTGCCATCAAGGGTATTCTCTCTACCAGCATGCTGTGAGCTCCACGAGGGCAGAGACACATACATCTTGCTCACCACTGCACCTGTTTGTGCCCTACACATAATGAATATTCAACAAATATCTGCCAAAGGATGAGAAGGTGAAAGGATGAACTTGCCCCTATTCACCCTCTTTCTCATCTCCATACACCCCTCATCCTCTATATACCAAGTACATATATAATGCTTCTCCCTGCCACAGGATCACTGCATGTGCTATGCCCTCTGCCTGAAATGCTCTGCCTCTTCTCACCCTCACCTTCACTGTCTCCTTTGCCTGGTTACTCCTACCCCTTTTTTTAAGCACAAGCATCCTTTCCAGGTTTCTCCATGTACCTTACCTTCTGTGTAATTGTACATTTATATGTATGATTGTCTCCATAGCACTTGTCTGTATTTGAAGTTATCCCATTTGAGCATGTGTTCATTATCTGTCTCCTCACAATCCCACTACTGGCCTTGGATACCTCATCCACAGATATCACCCAATACTTCCAGAGTAATGAATGTGAGGCCCACAGAAAGTCCTCAATCAATAGGCTGAATGAATATGTGACTGTGTTAGATATCATTATTCTCATTAATTTAGTTGATTTTATCCACTACATTGATTTTTCTTCTTGTCTTATTTTAATATCATGTATAGATAAATATCTGTTAATACCAGTGAGATGAAAAACCATCAATAGGACACTAAAAATACAGAATCAAAAGAAGTAATCTATCATTTATTCTCTTGCTTAACAAATGTATATTTAGTGCCTTCTCTACCCAAGACACTATTTCAGTTACTGTAGGGAGATCTTAGGATGAATTAGAGTTCCCTGTCCTCAAGCAGTTTACGAATCATGTAGCAGGATAATATTTTATAATATTAATGATGAATTTTTCTCCAGGTTTCCTTGTATCCATGGCTCTTGCCTTGACCAGTCTGCCTGGCCAATTTTTGTTTCTTGCCTCAAAGAGGGGATGAGAATACAAGGGGGAAAATTTTTTTTACCTTCAATTTTACACCCTGTTGGTAATGGAGCAGACTCTGGTAATTAACATTTTGCGGGGAAATACATGATAACGTAAGAGCAAGATTTCCTGACTCCATATGAGATAAAAAGTCTTCCTATTGGACCCTTCAAACTGGATGAGCTCCAAGAGAGAAGAAAACAGTCAAACTTCCAGATAGGTTTGGAAGCTCTGAGCACAGGGCTGACCCATGCCTTGGGGAGTATCCAGACCTCAGACAGGTGGCAAGGCTATGTGATATCTTAAAATGTCAGCAGCCAGAGTCCCATTGCACCAGCATAGCATGGAGTAGAAGAAGGGTCCTGTAGGTCCAAGAGAGACACCAATGAAGTAAAAAGAGTAGAGCTGCAGGACCTAAAGGTGCTTTACAGAGGGAAAGAAGGGATAAGGCACAGTTATCCACCTAACTGTCTCACTGAGTGGTGACTGAACAGAATGAACATTCTAGCAGATGCCAGATGGACAGATGACATCTGAGAACTGGATATAGCATCTTGCAGACTCCTTACTTAAATGCAGATGAGTATTAAGAGTTGATTTGAATTTATAGTGCTGCCTGGGGACAAGGGAAGAGTAGTGGGGAATGGGGTGGTACATTTGCAAGGAGATGACCATACTAAAGGCAGAGGTCATCACAGGGCTGTGGGAAGTAAGGAGAGCTGTATAGCTGGGGAGCCATGGAGGCTTCAGGAAGGAGGTAACATGTGAGCAGCATTCTTGGACTGGGTAGAGTTTTTAGAGGTAAAGATACAAAATAGTGAGGTTGGAGAAAAATGCATTTCAGAAATGGGAAAGCATAGGCAAAGATGCAGAGGTGGGAAAGCTTTGAATAAAGAATGACAAGTCCCGCCAGTCTATAGCTCAGGTATATGTAGGTGAGAGCTCAAGATTAGTGACATGACGAAGAATCTTAAAGGACAGACCAAGAAATCTGGCTGCAATGTGGTAGGTAATCGGAACCACTAAAGGTGACTGAGCAGTAAAATGATATGATCAAAACTGGGCCTCAAAAACACTGAACTGGCAAGGTGAGCTAGAGGAAAGAGAATGAGGGAGAGGGCAACAGCCAGCACTAAACCATGAGGGGCCTGTAGTACAGTGGGAGTTATGGGAATAGAGAGAAAGAGTTGGGCATGCTTGACAGATACTATGGTGCTGGGAGGGGAAGGAAGGCGTTAAAGACGGTTGCAAGGTCTCTCTGTAGAGTTTAAGAGAGGTCAGAGGCAGGCTCTAGGCAGTGTAGAATATCTATGTTGGAAATATGGACTTGGATCTTAGAAAAAGAGAGAGAAATATCAATATTTGGCATTAGTTGTCAGAGCTGGATAACATTAAACATCCCCTAGACCATTGCTACTCTAAGCTTAAAAGTATGTATGTGAATTTCACCTCAATAAAAATAAATTAACCTTCCACCAAAGTATATCAATCACTGGAGATCTCTTAAAATGCAGATTCTGACTCAGGAGGTCTAGGATGAGGCCTGAGATCCTCTATTTCTAACAAGGTCTCAGGGGTTGCTGATGCTGCTGATCCAGGAACCACACTTTGAATAGCAAAGAATTAGACCAATATTTCCCCAAGTATATGTGTATGTCTGATAGTGCATACAAAGATTTTAAGTGAATCATAAAGTCTATTTTAACATCTACACAGATTTTCACCTATAATAATGATGTGAAATTTCCTTTAAATGAATGTAAGTATTAAAAGTTGATTTGAAGAAAACATTAAATAAATAGTAGAGACAGCAGGCATAAGTGGCAGAAATTGGACAGGTGGCCTACAGTTATTAAAATCTGGGGAGTGCTTATAGGAAGCAACTGAGGTTATTTGTTGGAATAGAAATGAATTCCAGTTTAGAGTAAATATTGGTGATGCAAGAGGGAAAGTGTTGCCTGATGGAGAGAGATGACTAACAAAGAAGGTGACTAACATTTAGAAGCCCAACACTACACTGTAAGGTATCATTTACTCTTCACAACAGCCCTATGAGGTTGGTAAGTTACTGTGACTCACAGAGGTTGCCCAAGGTCAAATTCAAGAACTGGAGCCAGGACTTGAATCCAGATCTGGGGTACTTAGCCTTTCACTTAGTTCCACTATACTCCAGTTCAGCAGGCTGGATGCTTCTACTAAATTCTTCTTCTTCCAATGCTGCTATTGCTATTTTTCTACTAAAGCAGCTTGGTGTAACTTCATTGCATTTATACCAGCAAGAATGGTGTGAATTCAAATTCATTGAATACTATCTTTTTATAAATCAGGTATTATCATTCCCATTTTTGAGACAACAAACTGAGACTTACCAGTGTCACACAGTTAAGACTTAAAACTTATGCCTCTCTGCTGTCAGATTCAAGGCTTTTTCAGCAAGCCTATCCTAATTCCACTTCTCTTTGCGTGTGACTGTTGTGAATAAGACTTTCTCCTCCTACCATTTGCCAAACAGATGCCCCCACCCTCACCCTCTGCCCTGGTGGACATATGACACCATTTAAACCAATTCAGAGTTTAACCTGTAATCTTGATGTCATTTGGTGGCTAATAGCTGCCTTGTATCTTTAATAGGTGCACCAGATCTCCAGCAGGTGCAGACAAGCCACAAAGAAGCTTGCTTTAAATCTCTGCATGATGGAACCGTCCCTAGATTATAAACCAAACGACATGCAGTATCAGGTAAGCAAGGCCCTCAGCTTTGTCAGGAATGCTACGAAGATTTTTTTAAGCCAACTTTTGTTTTAGATGTTAAAAAAAAGGAAAGGTACTATAAAGTGTTTTTATATGGGACCAGTCAGTTATTCTCCTGGACCAAGATCTGTTAATATGGCATTATGGTCCAAACCTGAAACATTGTTATTTTGTGAGGAGAAAGCATTCTAGAAGCAGGGATTTGGGCATCAGACAAATAACATTTACTCCAGATTTTTTTTTTACTTCATTTTATTTTATTTATTTTTTTAGGTGAGGCAACCCTTGGTTGACCTCACAGATTACAAGGACCCTGTCAGTTTACAATCCCTTATTTTCTTTATTATTTATACCTACAGCACCTGGTCTTCCTAGGTGGTCTCCCATCCAAGTACTAACCAGGTCCAACCCTGCTTAGCTTCCAAGATCAGATGGGATCGGGCTTGTTCAGGGTAGCATGGCCACAGACCATTTACTCCAGATTCTAAACTTAATCTCCTCTAATTTATGTTACATATAGCATTTTAAACTATCACTACTTTTCTCTCCCAAGAGGACTTCCATTTAGAAGCAAGACTTCCTGACTTCCTTTTCTTGTCAATTCCTCTCCTGGCTCACTCCTTCTCCCTATTACTGGGGTTCTATGCTAGTTTACATAATTGATTCCATCTCTGGAATTCTGGTCAATGCATCATGATGCTAGCACAAATTCCTCCTGTATCCCTCAGTCTAGGCCTATTCACCACGATCGACCCATCTTACTTGGTCAACAAAGTCTGCTCAAGGCCCACAGGCAAGTACTGGGTGCATACACACAGAGAGCGAATGAGTGAGAGGAATATGGAATCAGGATGAGATTGGCCAGGACACAGAAATCCGAATTATAAATCAGCCACTCTACCCACGAGGCCCCTGGGGAAAGGGGTGCACAGAAAACAAAGCAAGGCAAAGCCGCACTTTATTATTAGCTAGGTTGGCCTCAGGCTCTGAGCACAACTCCAGCAAGACTGTCTGAGCTGTGAGCTCCCTACTAGACCAGGCTAAGCATAAGGACTATCCTTGAATGGTCACTCCGAGGCCCAATACTGAACCTCCAACGGGAGTCAGCCACCATGACACATGAGAAGAATAAGGGAGAAAAATAAGGTGACAGACCCAATGCCTCAAATGGAGTAAAAATCGAGGCCACCTCTCATCCCCTCTCCAAACAAGGAAGAGAAAGTGAGGTGGTTCTCATGCAAGGACGTCACCCCAAAGTTCCTTTCTCAAGGGTAAGAATGGAAATGAATGCACGAATGCATGCATGCATGAACAAAAGACAAAAGAACCAGAAGAAGACAAAAAGAATAAAAATGTCAGGCCTTTTCTTAGTGGGTGCAGGCCTCAGTCCAAATCTCTTCTCAGCACAAGCATCTCTTCAAAGACTTCCATTCGGAAGGGCAAATGGGGCAACAGTAGGCCCCATCTCTTACCTCTCAAGCAGCAGACTAAGGAGAGTGTAAAGAGAGAAGGTCCCTTGGAGGAAATAATACTCAGACCCTTAGGGTTCTGGCCATGTGAAAAGAAAGAGAGAGACCCATTCAAAGTTGTGTAAGAATGCTCCATACACCATCCCCTAACCTCTCACACATGCACTCTTACCCCTTCTCTGGGTATAGTCCTGGTGGGGTGTCACACTTCTCCCTACTTCCACACGTAGGTGTTGGAACAGGAGCTGAGTGGGACCTCAGATTCTTTCTCCCAGAGTTCCGTGTTGCATAGCCACCTGTGTTTATAAACCTCGAGTGTTGACTACAGGTTTGCCCAAAGGCTAAGAAAATAAAAAGAACTTGGAAAGAGTTCAGTCATCTGCCTTCTACCTTCCTTCTTCCATGAAACAGTCTTCAAGTAAGACCTAGGCACTCAGTGATGCTCCGGAATAGAGAGCAAGCATGACGGTTAAGAGCCTACACTTTGGAGTCAGCGTGTGGGATTCAAACCCTGGCTCTGACTAGCTAGTCACCTAGAGCAAGTTAGTCAAGTCATCAGAGTCTTAAATTCTTCACCTATAAAGGGGTGGGGGTGGGGGGAGGCGCTATAGTAGCAACCTTACAGATCAGTGTGGAGATCAGATGGACAATCAATTTATGCAAAACACCAAGCAGGCACATAGTGAGTATATGGGAAATGCTGGCTGTGTGGTGATAAGATCATCATTATTACTACTATTACTATAATACTTATCATTATTATTATTACTCCAGCTTCCAGAGGGCCATGAGATCTCTGCCTCTCTGCTTCTTCCCTTTGCTTCCCCACAATTGATGACTTGCCTAGCAGGGTGAATTCAAAGTCATTTCCCACATGGAGACAGACTCTCTCATATAGCGCTTTCGGGGCAATGCTAAAGGACATGGGTGCTACTCACTTCAGAGACCACAGACGGCCAATGGGCTGATATTCCTGATGGTGGTTCTCATGCAAAGACGTCCAAGTTTCTGAGCAGCCAAACCAAATGCTCGGCTCACTTCTCCCCTTCCCCATCCTCATTGCATTTTACCAATTTCTCCGAAGGGCAAAACATTTGCTAAACCTTGTACATTTACTTCACTCTTATCTCCAGTGAATACTGTGGTAGTTGTTACATTGTTTGAACAAATGCTATAAGCAGAATCATTAAAAATAGTAACAGAACAAAAATTTATACCTTAAATAAATCATTCCAACAGATGGGACTTAAAGCATTTATTATCCCTCTCTGGTCTGGGACTTTTCAAACACTGCATTTCCAGCCAGCCAGCCTGGGAGCTATTTGATAGTACCTCTCTGACCAATTACATACTAATTAAAAGACCTCGGTGTGGGCTGGAGGTAGCAGCTTTGCATATGGACTTTAATTACTGGGCCCTAGTTTTGCCAAGAAAACACAAAAGGCTTTTCTGGCTGGATGCTGAGGTTTAGAATGAACATATGGCCTGCGTGGGAGGGGAGGGTTAAGAGTGTAATCCTAAACAGGAAGTGAATGTTCCCCCCAACCCCCCACACCCCGTAATCTCTTGAAAGTAACTATGAACCAGGGTTATACAAAATCTCTTGTCAGCCTACGGAACAAAGGGCATGCTGAGTGGGCAGTGAACTGCCTCCATAAACACGTCATTCAATCCCAGAGCTATCTCTAGATTGGAATTCTTTTTTGCCCCTCTGGCCTTTTTTCATTGTTTTTTGATCAGGTCTCTTCCCAGTTCTCACTGAGCCCAGGGTAGCCCACTATTAACTTTTGGCTGACCAGATCCATTTCCATGTCTCCTGGTTTTGCAGTCCCAACACCCCAGTCCACAAGGCTCTGTCAGGGAGGAGCATCTGGCCCAGTTCCGACCCATCAACACAACTTAATCTTTCTGGCCATGGCCTCTGGTTCGAGGATGGGTATCTGACCCAAACCAGTACCAACGGTATGACTTCCAGGATGTGTGTGGGATCTCATGCTTGGGTAGACATAGTAGTCTCTATTCAAGCTGGGGATTGAAACATGATGAGTCTAAAGCTGTGGCAGTCATCGCGTTGCCACAGGGAAGAGCAATGTGAACATAGAGACAATACAGGGGAAGGAGAACCAAGAGAAAAAGGGAAATTAGAACACTGCTAGCATTTGAGGTCCTGGATCAAGCCATTCCTGAACAAATATACTCATGACTTTTTGGTACTGTGAGTCAATAAATTACTTTTATGCATAAGCTGGCTTCGGTTAGGTTTTCTGTCAATTTGCAACTAAAATAATCCTATCTGGTTGAAATAAAATCCGGAGGCAGAAAGTTAAAACAACAACAACAGTCAAACCCTTTAGGGAACCAGCCTGCAAAGAACACACTTGCTACAGCATCTGTAAAGCCCTAGAGAACTTGCCCTGCTCACCTACCCCGAAAAAAAATTCTACAGCTAGGAGAGACCTTGTGGACAAAGCATCCTGTTCAATCTTCTTTGCTGACTTTCTTTTTCTAAACAGGTATGTATGTGAAGATGTAGGGAGGGAAGATGTCACACAGAAGCAAGAGACAAACTCTTTTTCCTATTATTGTCTCAATGTCTTGTATGTAGTTGTTGCTTAAAAGAAACTTTTTTACTAAACATACTAGATCCAGTCACCAATAACCAATATCTCTGAAACATGCAGCTGCTGAAATAGTCCTTTTTCTCCATATGGTAAATATCTCTTGCAATGGATTCCTTAATGGATTATCTTCACTTCCTACAACAAACTCTTTATCTCCTTCTTTCTCACTTTCTTTGCTTGACACTAGCCTCTCCTTTCTTCCTATTCCCCATTTTACCCTTTCAGTTTTGTTCAAAACATTTTCTTGACTTCTTAATTTGAGTCTACATTGCCTACGTGTTAACACATAATAATTTATGCATTATTTCTCCATCCTTTAACTTCTATCTCAAACCATGAGTCATCTACCAATCTTCTCTCATCCTTTACCTCTCCTCACAAATATGTTGACTGCATTAAAAACAGCTGAAAATTTTTACACTTTGCCCCAAGAAAACACACACACTCTCTCAAATCACTTTCTCACAGCTGAGTTATCAACATCTTTATGACTGTCAAGAGATAGTTGTTCCTCAGATCAGATCTCACAGCCATCTGAAATATTTTTAAATGGTTCAGGATGATAGATGAAAAATAAGTCTAATCGTCTATTTGTTATATGACATGATCAGTTACTTAAATGTCCTGTGACTAAATTCCTCCTATTTCTATGACAGATTGATGCCATTTGCCAGGATATAATGTTAGCCAAGTTCCGGTAACACACAGATGGAAAGCTTTGTGTAAATGTTAAGCAAGGTTATCTCTCTCTGGAACCCCGTATGCCATTGGCAGCCCTTAAGAATTACAATTATTTTTCTGTTCCTTTTAAAGTGTCTTATGAACTTACAGGTCTTCAGAGAAAAAGCCGTGGGATTTTGGATGAGAAATACACTCATTTGCTCTCTAGTCTGAGTGAAACCTCTTATTAGAACTTTGGAATGGGAAGGTGGAAAGTTAATTTGGGATATTAAATAAACCGGTGATACCTTGAATTTACACAGCTTCCCTTTTGCAAAAATCTGCAACTGCTCACAGGTGTCATTTGATCATCGTTTTCTTCTTTTACAGGAAGTTTTTTTGGGCTAGAAGGAAAAATTTACAGACATTTACTGTGGATACAAATTCTAGGCTTCCTTTCTTATTACCATTGTTAACATAACTCTATTTAGATAATATCCCTAGAAATCTTTCTTCTTAATATCCAGCTTCAAAATGATAATTCACTATGGGAACTGGAATTAGAACTACCTTTCCCAGACTGACTTCTTTAGTGTATTGGGAGACAAACCTGTGCACCTTCTTACATACCCTCAGCTGCTCACACCTTCCTTTCTCCCTACACCAGTGCCCCACCAGCCACAGTTGCCCCTCTACTGCCAAGAGTGTACCTCCTTCTCTTTCCCACTATGCTGAGGTGTGGTTCCTCCTTGTAAAGGTCTGGGGTGGCTCCACATGCTTAGTGACCTGCTTGATTTTTCATGCCTTATTTTGACATGAAATATAAGTATATCCTATTGCATCTTCCTCACAGACATACCCCACCCCAGTGTGGGATTTCACCTCCCTGATAAAGTCTTAGCATCTTAGCCCTTAACCTTGCTTTCTGGAGAAAGCAAGCCAAACTAAGATATTTATTTTCTCAATCCCAGCATTTCTCAAGGTATGGTTTATGGACCACTTATATCAGGATCTACTGATAAACAGGCAGATTCTAAGCCCACCCCAGAAATTGAGACTCAGTAGGTCCAAGGTGGGTCATAGGACTCTGTATTAAATTCTACAGGTGACTCTGAAACACCCTAAAATGTGAGGACCACTGGTCCGAATTCCTTCAGTGTCCCCCAGCCCATAACCCTGAGGTTCTTCCCCTTTCTCCCATATTTTTGCTGACTCCTACTGATATTTACCAATGTAATCTCTTGCATCTATATCTGTCCTCTTTTTCAATACCACTGTTCCCCCAAATTTGGGCTCATCTCCTTTCACCAGGAATTTCATCAAAGCTTCCTGAATGTTCTCCCCACTTACCTTCTTCCAAAATAGCACTAAAATCAGAGATAAGCAGCATATTTCATAGAGCATCTGAAACATTACAGTACAAGCAGGCACTCAAATTCTGTCTGAGATGCACAGAGTTCCTGAGGTAGGGTCAGCCCTATACTGGGTTTATGACCCTGCTAATTTGCTGTTTAATTTTTCCATCATTGCTATACTCACTTGGTTGATCATGACAATGTGTACTCTAAAGTCCACGTGAGCAGGGGCCAATCTATCTACTTCCATGAGATCCCACATCAAATGGGGCACACTACACATAGTCGGTGCTTCATCCAGGCTGGTGGCAGCTGGGATAACAGGAATATAAAACTAGCTCCTTTACTTTCTTTTTCTCTCTCTTAACCCACCCATACCCATGTTACTCAATTCCCTCTCCTAACCTGATAAACACTTCTACCATAGCTTGAGCACTCTCATCCCTTTGGCATGACTTTGGCTAAAATCCATTTGATTGCACTTGTGTTCTATTTATTTCCTTCTCCACATGTCTATTCTTTCTGACTTGAGAAACTGAAGTAAACCTTATCATGAGGACACAAAGTGTATTATTTAACTGTGATAATTACAACTAACATTTATTAAGCATTTACCATGAAGTGACCCCCCTCCAGGCATTTCCTTGTTTAGTCCTTTAGGTAGGTAGTATTTTTACCCACCTTTACAAATGAGGAAACTGAGGGTTGGGGAGATTATAACTCTCCTATAGGGAGTGCTGGAGCTTGTCTGATCACAAGGTCTAGGATCTTAAGGATTCTAGCACCTTCTTGCCACACTGCTTGATGATGCACAGTGATTTTCCCCACTGCAACATTCTGATATAAACCTCTCGTGCTGAACAACTGTCCCCAAGTCCATATTCATGGCTGATGGAAGGCAACACACCATGACAGCAGGTTACCAGCCTCACAGTCCTGGTCCTCAATCAACTCTTTGAGTTTTGCAAATCTTACTTTTCCACCCCATTTGCCACATGGTTCTGCCACATCAAGTAGACATTTCATTTCTGGATAATACACAGTCTTCATGTCTGGCTTGCCTTACAAGCATTCTTGCCACATCAAGCCAGGAGCTTATTTCCCCCCAATATTTCTTCTACAAACGTCATCTACTTCATCCCCGCTAAAACCCTGCATCATACTCTTTCATCCCGGCATCTAAACCAGTACAGAAACATGTCTGAGAGCCATCCCCAGTGACTCACAGTCCCCAAGACAGAACCCCTATGGGCACTTGACAATTTCTCCTTTGAAATTGCCTTCTGAAGACTAATTAGCCCTCAATCTCCCATTGAACTATTCTCTCTTCTCAGTAACTGTCTTCTGTAACTCAGTAACTCTTGCTTCTGTCTTTGTCCTTCTAAGCCCTAAAAAACGACCAAGATCTGAGCCAAGGGATGAGGTTAATTACTTGGCTTTAGCACACCACTTGTTTTATCAAGGCATAGGTCTAGCTCCCCGCTCCTCATTTGTAACAGGCCCAAGGCACCTCATGACAGTACTGCTTCCCTTCTTGGATCCTTAGGTGATGATGGTAGCTGTCCCCCAACCCAAGCATAATTTAAATTTAACTTCAAGCTTAGCTTTCCAGCTATCTTGCTCTCCCCAAGCCTGCACATCTGGAACCATTCAAAAAGTGGTGGTTGAAATTTCCACTAATTCAAATGGAATGCTATGGATGGAGGCCACTGGGAGGCCCTTAGCTTCCCCCGATCCCAGGACAAGAAGCTCTACTTAAAGAAACTCATGCATCAACAAATGTCTTAGAGCTCCCCACTGGGGGTGGAGCCCTGAACCAGGGTCTCTGAGGTATGTACAGACACCATAGATAGTGCTAAGGACTGAACTGCGTCTGTACCCCACAAAATCCATATGTTAAAACCCTAACTCCCAATGTGACTGTATTTGGACGTAGGGTTTTTGGGAGATAATGAAAGTTAAATGAGACCATAAGAGTAGAGTCCTAATCCAATACAACTGTAGCTTTATGAGAAGAGGAAGAGATTCCCTTCCCTTCCCTGCTCCCACCCCCTCTCCTCCATGTGAGGACACAGCCAGAAGGTAGTTGTCTGCAAGCCAAGAAGAGAGCGTTCATCAGAGACCAATCACGCTGGCATCCTGATCTTGGACTTCCCAGCCTTCAGAACTGTAAGAGATAAATTTCTATTGTTTAAGCCACCTGGCTTGTGGCATTTTGTCATGGCAGCCCAGACTAATTAACACAGACAGCAATCTCTTAGGTAAACAACGAGTCAATGTGGTTCACAGTGGACACCAGGAATCCAGAGTGTTTACTCTCCTCACTTCCCTGACCGCTCTGCTAGGAAGGGTACAGACATCAGGGGGCAGCAAAGAAACTGAGAGAAACATATATGGAAACAGATTCATCCGTTTATCCACCAATAAACATTTATGGAATAACTACTGTGTACAATTATAAATTATAAGCACGATATATTCATACTTATTAATAAAAGCATGGAAGAAAGATCTGGAAAGATACGTATTAAATAGATAAGGATCATCTTTGAAGGTGGAAAGTAGGAGTGGGGAGGGGAGAAAAGGGGCAAGAAGGATGATGAAGAGGGGCTTTTAATGACATAAAATTGTTTCAATGTGTTCACCTATAAAAAGAGAAACACACACACTTGCATATATATGCTGAATAAGGAAGAAAGGCAGAGTGCAAGGCATAGTGGGATCTGGCTTTCCTGTTGACAGACAATCCTACTCCCCATGTCTTTTCTCCGGGACCTGAGAATGTAGTGATTATGAAGGTGTTGAAAGCTGGTATCTCCAGTACCCAGCAGGGTTCCAGACATATAGTGCATGCTCACACATTGGTTTCTTGAATGCATGAATGGGTGAAAGAGTGACTGGGAGAGAGGGCCCAGAGGGAAATTCTCTGGAAAGGTCTAACCCTGGCCAGGAGATTTAGTTGAAGTATCAGGAACAAATCTTGGAAAGTGTCTGTGGAATAAGACTTGAATGTGGGGTAGATGGGGAATCTGTATGACTCAGAAGTTCAAATGTCTCAAGGTACTCTAGGTAGCATATGCCTCAGGAGAAGGGCCAGAGGAACCAGAGCTCTGGTAGTAGCATCTAAGATTCTAGCACATACAAGGGACACTAATGTCCCCAACAAGAGAGTATGCCCCCTCTGCTACCAGACAACTAAGACCCAAAAGATCCCAATTGCTCTTTATACAGACCCTGCCTTCCCAACATATATAGGAATCTGGAATAGAAATGACTTATCACAATGTCATACTGAGACATGGCATAGTAATGAAGGTTTAAGAGCAGAGGCTTTGGCTTCAAACTGCCTGGCTTTCAATCCTGGCTCCATCACTTAATTGAGTTAGTTAACTTCTCTGTGCTCCAGTGTCCCCACCTGTAACATAAGGAAGGTCAGAATATCTTCTCTACAGAAGACATTTAGAGTGGTGACTGGTCTCAGGAAAGGGGTGGGAGTTGAATAAAACTGGGATGGATTTGAAGATAGCCAAGTGACCCCACTCACACAGAGCTCATCATTCCAATTCCTAGAAAGAAAATAAGCTGCATTGATAAGACCATCATAGTGGTGGTCTTTAGATATAACAATCTGGCTATGCTAACTGACAAGGACAGAGAGGGCAGAAGCCATTTAGTAGCACATACACCTTCTCTCAGTTATTCAATCAAACATGAATGTAGGTATTTCTGTGAAGGGATTTTACAAATGTGATTGAAGGCTCTAATCAGTTGACATCAAAATAGGAAGATTATCCTCTGTAGGTCCAAGCTAACCAGGTCCTTAAAAGGGGCTGAGCTTTTCTTAGCAAGAGAGACTGTGCCAGCAGCAGGATGTACAATGCTCCCTTCCTCAGATTCTCCCTTTCTGGCTGTGGACAACGGTATCAGCCATGCCCATGAGGGTCCAGCTGGTGTGTGATTATCCCTTCCTGATAGATTTGAGGCTCACTTAGCCAACCTCCACAATTATGTAAGTCAATTCCTTGTAATACAGGTATTAAAAATTATATTGCTTACCAATTTCTCTGAAGGGTTGCAATGAAGCTACTTCCCCTTTCCATATCAACCACTATTAAGGACACAGAATTAGCAAATACCAAACCATTGCTCCTAGGGAAAATACAGGATTGGGTTCCAGCAAGCCTCTGGTTACAACATTTTTATCCACTGACCAATATGTAACCTTGTTTTATGTTTGTTTCTGTTTAAAGACACCTTATTTAATATATCCTGTTGATTTACATTGAACTCACTGTCACAGCACTACAACTCATGCCTGAAGGAAGCTTACTGACACAAGGATTTTTTTTCATAAGGCATACAAAAACTACACCGCACTTCCATACTATGATTGGGAGCCATTTTAAACAACAAAATCACCCAGAAAGAAAAGGCACAAAAAATGTGAAAAATGTGGCACAAAACAGACTGAAAAGGATACTTGTTTACAGTACGAGAGCTAAAAAAAGTAGCAAAACATAGCCTTGTACTACCTCAGCCAAGAATGTGCACATCAGGGGACCTAAATTTTTTGCCACTCTGAACATGTCCACAAATGACCACAAAAGCATCACCAGTATTGATTTGGGAATTACAAATAAATTTCAGTGAGCAGGTGAAATTGCTACTATAGAACCTTTAACTCAATAGGATCAACTGCATTTTTTACTCTTTCTCTTTTCAAACCCTTAAAAATTTTTTTCCCTCCTATCTCAGGTGTGAATTTCTCAGGTTTGAATCTGCCCTCATTTACCTCCCTTTTCTCTCCTGTTTTGTCCTCATCTTCAGCCCTTACAAGCCATGCTGGACGTTCTCTGCTTGCTGCCCTCAGAGTGACAAAGACCAGATCCAAGGCTGTGCCATGATCAAGGCCAGAGGAGATGAGACCTGGGTGAAGACAGTGGCAGAGAAGACAGGAAAACCTTCCTTGGTAAACACCAGAGGGCTGGGGCTTTAGGAAAAATGAGTTGAAAGTGACTCTGTAGTTTCTAATGTCATAAATCCAGGTTAGTACTGAGGAACTCTGCTTGAGATTCAGAGTAAGATGATGTAAGTCTCTGAGAAAACGTAATGAGTTCTGTTTGGGACCCATTAAGTTTGAAGTGCCCAGAACATCTAGATAATATATCAATCAACATTCTCAGTTGCAGAGGAAAGAAAGCAACACCGGCAAATTCAAGTAGATAAGGAAATGATAAAGGACATCTGTCAATTTGCAAAATTTCCAGAACAGCCAGAGAACCACAGCTCTGCACCCAGTACCTCTGCACCCAGGAGCAAGCACCAAATTCATTCCAGACTTAGTCCAGTAAGGAACCCCTTCTCAATACCACTGGAAACGGACTCTGTGGTTCACAGCTCTGACTCAGGTCTGTGCTTCCGGAACACTGCTGCAGCCTTAACAGCCTGGATGCGGCCACCACTGCCATGCTCACAAGGATAAACTCTGCACGGGCCATGCTTCTGATCAGAGCTGGGCCACATACCTGTGCTTTAGCTGTCACACTGGGGACAGGGTGGGACGAGTCTCTGCCACTGGCTGTGTCTGGAGTGGAACATGGGTCCTGTCTCATAAGGCAGGTGATTCCCTACACAGAGGAATGATGCTCATATGTTGAGGAGACAAACAGAATAACAAATGTATGCTACGATACATCCAGAAGGGTTGAGAGGGACCAGTAATAATAGCACATACTTTTAAGCACTTACTATGTGTTAGGTCCCATATAAAATGGTTAACATCCATTTACAGAGTTTATACTACACAAAAAAAAATTAAGTGTGTATAGAGAAGATATCCAGGGAGAGCAGAGCAATTTACAATGTTGATTTGCCCAAGATTGAGGGGTTTTCTAGTAAACAGGATTTTCAGTGCTAACACCAACAAAATCTCAGGGAAACCAGGGCAGTTGGTTGGTCTGGTCAAACAGACGTGGGTCCAAATTCTGGCTTGTCCACTTGGGAAAAATGACTTAACTTCTTGGAATCTCAATTCCCCCATTTATAAAATGGGTATGACAAAAGTATCTCCCTCATAGAATTGTTTCAAGGGTTAGACACGATATGTGTAAAGTACTAAGCACATTACCAGGTATACATGAAGAGCACAAAAAAAAAATTTAGAAATTATTCTTAACTCTCAGAAAACTTGAGTTTGGTCTCATCACTATAAACAGTAGAACTTAAATTTCAATCCAGGATTGAATAACTCCACTCTGTATTTTAAATCCATAAGCATTTATTGTATTTGAAAGGTGGTTGAATTTAAAGGAGGATGGAGAAAAGGGAACAAACCAGTATTAGTACTATCATCTTCCCTGATACTTAAGACAAGCAAAGAGGCAGAGCTAACGAAGAAGACAGAAGAAATAGATCACAGGTGGGAGAGGTATTATTGTGAAAGAGGGATAATTATAAAAAATGAGGAGTGGCCAATCAGATCCAATGTTGTAGAGAAACCAGTAGGTTAGAAACACATTACTTCTGCAATCAGGAAAAAAAAATATATATATATATATATAAAAAGTTGAGGGATGTTGGTTTCCAGCCATAATGGAACAACAGAGACTAACTCCCCTATCTTAAACAACTAGAAAAACATACGAAACTCAAGTGGCAACAGTTTTTAGACAATGGACAACAGAAGGCACAGGATGATGACACCCTAAGAGAAGGGAAGTGAGTGAGGTAAACCCTAAGAGAGCCCCAGCTCACTGCCGGGAGAGGGTTTCCAGTCCACAGGGCAGGGGGAATAACGAAGTGAGTGGAACAATCCCCAGGAGCTCGTGCAGGGCCAAGAATTGTTCCTGTTCCAACTAACAAGCATGGAAAGAGCTCCTAACACATGGAGCATCAGGTAGGTCCTCAGGAGACTACTGCTTCAATGCTGAGCCTGAATTAGCTTAAACCAGATGTTGGCAAACTTTTACTTAAAGGACCAGATATTAAATATTTCAGGCATGTAGGCCATACAGCCTCTGGTACAACAACTCGGTTCTACTGTTGGAGCCAAAAGCAGGCACAGACAAATGTAAGTTAATGAATGGGTACGGCTGTGTTCCAATAAAACTTTATTTCCCAAAACAGGCAGCTGGCCTATGGGCCACGCTTGGCCAACCCATGGCTTACACTAAAGGTAGTTCTGAACTAAATGTAACAAAACTGAAAAAACAATCCCCAAAAGTGTCAAACTAATTCCAAGAACAACTATATCCCAGAACAACAAAGCCCAACAAGAGTATAGGAATGTAAAACGCTCCGGTACTCAACAATATAAAATTCACAATATCCGGAATCTGATAAAAAATTACTAGTCATGCAAAGAAGTGAAAATACACCAAATAATGAAGAGGGGGGAAATCAAAAAGGAAAAAACCCAGAAATGTCGCAGATGATAGAAACAGCATATAAAACATTAAAACTGGACTATATATAAGTTCAAGAAAGTTAAAGGAAAGCATGAGCATATTAAGAAGAGACATGAAAGATAGAAAAAAATTATAAGTCTAACTTCTAGAGATGAAAAATACAATGTCTGAGATGTAAAATAAATTGGATGGATGGGATTAAATGCAGAGGTTAGACTTTACACGGGGGGGAAAGCTGAATAAATTTGAAGACACAATGAGAGAAACCATCCAAAAATGAAACACTGATGGGAAAAAAGAAAAATTGAAAAAAGAAATGAATAAAGCAGTTAAACAACATGAAGCAAGTTAATGTCACTGTGGTAAAATAAATAAATAAATAAAACAGAAATGGGGGGGCACACATATATATCTAAAGAAACTATTGTTGAAAATTTTCCAACTTTGTTGAAATCTATAAAACCACAGTGCAATAAGCTCAACAAACTCAAACAGAAAATACAAGAAGACGACTACATCAAGGCATATCAGAATCATATCACTTATAACAGTGATAAAGAAAAATTTTTAAATGTAGTTAAAGGAAAAAGACAAAGAGGAATAAAGGTTGACAGCAGACCATGTCAGAAACAAAGCAATCCAGAAGACAGTAATATATTTAAAGTGCTGAAACAAAACAGAACTGTTAACCTCAACTTGCATACCGGACAAAAAATATTTTCAAACACGAAGGTGAAATGAATACATTTTCAAACACAGAATCAAAATGAGCAGACCACCACTATGAGAAATGTTAAAGGAAGTCTTTCAGGCTGAAGGTTAAAGACAGCAAGTGGATATCTGGGTCTACACAAAGGCATGAGGATCATCAGAAATGGAAAATATGTACATAAATATAAAATACTTTTTTCTTACTTTTAAAAATCTCCTTAGATGAGAAGCAACTGTTTAAATGAAAAATAATAACAATAATTTGAGGGGTTCATAGCACGTGTAGAAACAAAATGACAAGAATAACACAAAGGGAGGAAGGGGACGGAGGGAAGAGGCAGAAACACAATGTTGTAAGGTTCTTAATGCTAAACGTGAAGTGGTATGATAATACTTGAAGATAGATTGTGCTCAGTTAAAGATGTATACTGTAAACCATACAGGCATTTCTAAAAAAATAAAAATAAAGAGCTATAGCATCAGAGAAATGCAAATTAAAACCACAATGAGACATTACCTCACACCTGTCAGAATGGCTATCATCAATAATTCAACAAACAAATGTTGGCAAAGATGTGGAAAAAAAGGGAACCCTCATGCACTATTAGTGAGATTGCAAACTGGTACGGCCACTGTGGAAAACAGTTTGGAGTTTCTTCAAAAAATTAAAAATATGACCTTATGACCCAAAAATTCCACTTCTAGGTATTTATCCAAAGAAATCAAAACACTAATTCAAAAAGATCTATGCACCTCTATGTTCATTGCAGCACTCTTTACAATAGCCAAGATAAGTGCCTATCAATAGACAGTTGGATAAAGAAGTTGTGGTACATATATATACAAGGGAATATTACTCAGCCACACATACACACAAAAAAAGAAATATTACCATTTGTAACAACATGGATGAACCTAGAGGGTATTATGCTAAGAAAAATAAGTCAGAGAAAGACAAATACCATATGATTTCATTTACATGTGGAATCTAAAGAACAAAATAAACAAATAAAACTAAAACAGATTCATAGTTCCAGAGAACAAACTGGTGATTGCCAGATGAGAGGGAGGGTTGTGGGGTTACATAAAAAAGGTGAAGGGATTAAGAAATACATATTGGTAGTTATGAAATAGTCACAGGAGATAGGGTACAGCATGGAGAATATGGTCAATGGTATTGTATTGACTGTGTGTGGTACCAGGTGGGTGCTAGACTGGTTGGGGGCATCACTTCATAAATTGTATGGATGTCTAGCCACTATGCTGTACACATAAAACTAATATAAAATAATATTGGATATCAACTCTAACTGAAAAATAAAGATTAAAAAATTAACAATTAAATATTCACAAAAAGAGGAATAGCTAATTAAATCAATAAAGGAGATAAAACTGAATCATACTAACTGCAAATGGGTACAAAAGATATTTTGAGGTGTTATAAATACTCTAAAATTATATTTTGGTGGTTGCACAATTCTGTAAATTCACTAAAAATCACTGGGTTGTATACCCAAAGTGGATAATTTTATACTATGTAAATTATACCTCAATAGGATTGCTGAGAAATGAAATCATAAGAAAAACACTTTATCCAAAAGAATGCAAAAGATGACAAACGACAACAACAAACACAGATGGGACAAATAAAAAACAAATGGCAAGATGACAGATTTAAACATTTATATTTACAAAGCAGAGAGATCTAAACAATCTTGATAAATAAAAAGTTGAAGGATTACACTACCTGATTTCAAACCTTATTATAAAGCTATAGTAACCATGACAGTGTGGTGTGGTCATAAAGATAGCCACACAAATGATTGAAACAGAATAGAATGCAGAAATAGATACATGTATTTATGGTCAACTGATTTTCAACTAAATTACCAAAGCAATTCAAATGGGAAAAGAATCATCTCTTCAACCAAATGATGCTAAAACCATTGGGTACTCATACATGCAAAAACAAATAAACAAAAAACATTGCTTCATATCACACACAAAAGAAATGACTCAGAATTAATCAAAAGATTTAATGTAAAAGCTAAAATTATTAAAATATAGGAGAAAATCTAAGTGAACTTGATAAAGAACTCTTACAACTCAAGAAGAAGAAAAAACCTAATAAAAATAAAATGAGCAAGACATTTCACCAAAGGGAAGATATTAAAAGTAAATAAGCACAATGGATACTACTATATATCCACTTTGAATGACTAAAATTTAAAAGACTGACAATATCAAGTGTTAACAAGAATATGGGAGCAGTCAGAAGTCTCATATATTGCTGATGAGAATGCAAAATGGTACAGCCACTTTACAAAACAGTTTGACAATTTCTTATAAAATTAAGCTTATACTTACGTAGCACATTAACTAGAAATCCCAGTCCTATGTATTTTACTCAAAATAAATCAAAACATATCTACACAAAAACTTATATGTCAATTTCATAGCAGTTTTAGTCGTAATAGCCCAACACTAGAGGCCACTTAAATGCTCATCAACAGATAAATGAATAAACACATGGTGTATATCCATAGAGTGGATACTACCTAGCCATGAGAATGAATGAACTGTCAATGCGCACAGTAGCATGAATGAATCTCAAAAGCACCATGATGAGGGAAAGAAGCAGACACACAAAAAAACTATATTCTATATAGTTCTATATGATTCTATGAAATTCTAGAAAAGGCAAAATTATAGTGATAAAAAGTAGGTCATTCACTGCAAAGGGTAGAGGTAAAGGATTAAGTAAGAGGAATAAATCTTTCTGGAATGATAGAAATATTTTATGACTGGGGCAGTGGTTGTAAGATTTTATGTGCTTGTTTAAACTCAATGAATTATACACTTAAAAACTGATTTTATTGAATTAAATTATATCCTAATAAAGCTGACAAAATAAAAAACAGTTGACCCTTGAATATGGGTTTGAACTGCATGGGTCCATTTATGTGAAGATTTTTTAAAAATAAATACTGTAAATATATTTTCTCTTCCTATAATTTTCTTCATAACATTTTTTATCTAGCTTACTTTACTGTAAGAATATAGTATTTAGTACATATAACATACAAAATATATGTTAATCAACTGTTTATATTATATGTTAACCAACTGCAAGGCTTCTGGTCAACAGTAGGCTATTAATAGTTAGGTCTTGGAGGAGTCAAAAGTTATGCACAAAATTTCAACTCACAGGGGGTCAGTGCCCCTAATCCCTGCATTCTTCAAGGGTCACCTGTATACTGGATTCAGTAATTAGACAAAAGCATGCAGGAGACGACCCACCTAGAGAAAATGTTTGAACTTCTATATTTAAATCATCTTTTAAACTATGTATTTTGGTTTTTATTTTATAGTATGTATATGTGTGTACATTCACATTTGTATATCATTTATAAATAAATATTTATATATTGAGACACATGCTCAATTTTTTTTTCAGTGATAGGGATGGAACAGTTCAGATACCTCTGCATCGCTTGTTGTAAGCCTAGGTGGGCAGCTTCAGTGATGTGGTAAAAGGAGAAACCAGATGGTAATAGTTGCTGAGAAGTGGAGAAGATAAGCAAACTTCTCTTTCAAGACATTTAGTAGAGGCAGGATATAGCTACAAGCACAGTGGAGAGTTAAGGAAAGGTGATTATATGCAAGATGGACCATTTTAATGCAGGCTTCAAAAAAGGAGTCAGAAAAGATATATTAATAATAGGGGGAGAAGAGAGAGAAGGAAGTATTGTGAATAAAATAAACAGAGTTTGCAGGAGGAGATGGTCCTAAGACCTCAGTGCCTCAGTGAAGAACAGAGAGAGACAGAGAGTGTTAGTTGTGAAGTTGACTTTCTCAGTCTTTAATGCATTAAGCAGGGACATCAGTGCAAAGAAGAAGACAAGGTAGGGTAGAAGCATTTGGAATAATCAGCATGGGCAATAACATGCAGAACTGACTAAACTACATATAAATAAACAGTTTTGAGAAAGCAGCTGAGCTTCTATCAAGTTATTTTTATGGCAGCGGTACCCAAGGCACACTCACATTTCCAACCTAACCCTGAGATGGTTGACAAAAGCAGGCGGCTTGGACTTTCCACTGAAGGAAATGTCTCTTTATGTCTACTCTAGCAAGAAATGGCCCAGTAAGTGGAAGGGAGTAGGGCCTTATGTGGAAACTGGTGAGCTGCTATCTATACCTCTGGACCCCTTTGTAATTCATCTACCACCCACAGGACCTTGGACCAACATTCCCATTTTTGCCTCAGACACTAATTTTGGTCCCACTGGTCAGTACTAACCTGGGTGTGGTAGTTGCGGGGGTGAGGGCCACCAGGAAATGAAGGAAGTGGCACTGGTGATTCAGGCAGGGCCCTGCTTCAGCACAGCCTGACTCATCTAAGACCATGGGGATGGGCACTTTGGGGTTGGTGGTGCCATCTCTAAGCAGTACCGAGGACTTAGGGGCATCATTAGTGGTTTCGAATGCTTACCCAGCACTTCTCACAAGGTGGCCTTGGGGCCTGCCCACATGCCATCTGGATAATTATATCCTATTTACCTTCCTGTAGATTTGGATGAACTAGCACTTGACTTCCTGACTTAACCTCTCTGGGTGCTGCCCTGAGTGATACAATGAGTTGACCTTAAAGACGGTAACTCTTTCCAAACCTATTCAAACCTCTTTCCTCACTATCCACGCTGGAGAATTCAGCAGGACGAGGGAGGGCCTCTGACCACCTTTTCATAGCATTCACCAGCTGCAGTGCTCTTCTCCCAAAGAAATCCAAATAGCCTCAATTGCCAGTGTAGACACTTGATATAGGGGAGCTTCTCTTATTTCTCTATCTACTTCTAATAACTCTATTGCTTTGCTCTAATGAAACAATCCTCCTTTACTTTTCAATTGATGTAGTTTAAGTATTGCCAATTCTATCTCCAGCCCCAGGGTGGGCATATAAACCAGCTGACTCACTGGAACATCACAATCTCTTGGCCATAATGCATGTGTGATCCAACACATATGGATATGTGACCCAAAAAGAGTCAGCAAGACCCAGTTCTGAGACTTTTGAGGAACTATTAGAAGAAAGGGTCTTTCTCTGCTGAAGTCTCTGAAGACACAGAATATAACCCAAAATTACTGGCAGCCTTTTTTCTTTTTTAAGATGAAATTAAATGAATCTTATCTGCCAAGAACTGCTTTAATTGTCATTGTATATATTATCTCATTTAATTCCCACATTAATCCCATAGGTTGTCAGTTCTATTTCCTCAGATGGCAAAGTTTGTAGGTTAATGGTATTGACTCTGGACTCAGACTACCCCTGGTCAAATTCTGACTCCCTCATTTACTAGCTGCATAACCGGCAAGTTACTTAAACTTTTTGTACTTCAGTATCCTCATCTATAAAATGGGGCTATTAATAGCACCTATGTCATAGTTATTGTGAAGATGTGTGAATTTACATGTGTACAGTACTTAGAAGAAAATCAGGCACACAGCAAGTCCTCAATAAATTTTAGCTATGACTATCACTATCACCATCTTCAAATTCAAAGAAAAGAAAACAGGAAAAGAGATGTTAAGAAACATGTCTAAGATTGTACAATTCATAAGTGATGGACTGGGGATTTGAATCAAGGCTGCTTCTGGCTCTAGAGACTGTTCTTAACCATGAAACAATACTTCCTGTGCCCTAGTCCCCTAGGGGAAAGTCTGAAGAAAACACAGTAATACACACAGAGAAGAGCTGAGGAGTGGAGAAGGTAAAACAGACTTCTCGACATTGCTGAAACCCCTCGACATTGCTGAACCAGTTGTCTTAGTCCATTCGGGCTGCTATACCAAAAATACCATAAACTGGGTGGTGTATAGACAATAGGAATTGATTTCTCACAGCTCTGGAGGCTGGTAAGTCCAAGATCAAGGCACTGGCAGATTTAATATCTGGTGATGGCTGTCTTCTTGACGTATAGCCTCACATGGTAGAAGGGACTAGAAAGTTCTCCAGGGCCTCTTTCATAACAGCACTAAAATCATTCATGAGGGCTCCACCCTCATAAACTAACCACCTCCCAAAGGCCCCATCTCCAAATGTCATCACAATGGGCATTAGGAGAGTTGTAGTATGTGACTTTTGCAGGGACACAAACATTCAGTCTATTGCACAGTCAAGACAGAAATGAAATCCACAGAGTTTTCAATAATATTAATCAACAAAATTGTTTCTGCCTCAATCCACTTTGAGTCAGGATGTCTATCCTTTGCAGTTGAAATTTCATGCAGACTTGAATAATAAAGCAAGTCAAGACTTTATTAGTCTGTCCTTGTATTCTGGGCCTGAATGGCCCCAAAAGAATAGCAAATATATCCATAAAAGTATCTACTTGAGGGTTACCAAAACAAAGCTGTTGATTTGTTCAGTCATTCACTCATTTCATTCAAGCCTCTTTTATGTGCCAGGCACTACGTTAGTTGCCAAAACATTCTGGGTGGATTGGGCAAAAGGCATTTCTGCATCAAACTATCAATGGTGTGCCCACGAGAAAGAGCCAGCTCAAGCCTCAAGCGGACTCTCAGTTCTCCTCCTGTCTGTGAGAATAGAAGTCTCTGGTATCTTATAATCAATGCCAAATTTTTTCTGAGCTCTGCATAGCCATTGCTACAGCAGGACTCTGACTTGTCTTTAAATGGAAAAGGTAATGGGGAATTTTTGCACAGACTAAATTATTCATCTCCATCGAACCACATAAGCAGCATTCAATTCCATCTCTGGACAGTCTTCCTAGATCAAAATATTCGATCGAGGTCCAAACAGGAAATGCAGATGTAAATGGGTGACTTCGAATGCCAGGGTAAAGCCCCCCACCAGCAAGGTGAGTTGTTTCTATCTCTGCATCAAATACATCACAGAGAACCCTTGAGGGCTGGAATTACTTTTGATTTTTACATCACAAGCGTCATAGAAAGTACACAATGAAAACCCAATGATTCCTTGGAGAGTTCATTGCTCTCCCCATCTTCTTTGATTCCCCTGCCTCCTCTCCACATCCTTTGAACTTCTAAAAAGACACTTTGAAGGCATGTCATAAAGCAGTTTTTCATTCATGCTCCTCTCTTTGATGATCTTGCTGTTTGTCTGAACTGCAGCGTCCACAGGATGTCGGGCTGGGCGAGCTGAAAGCCAATACTGATGAGGAAGGGCAAGTGAGGAAGAGCCTGAGGTGCATTTGTCAATAAGAAAAAAGGGATAAAGAGGAAAGAGCAAGACCAGAGGGGCCCAAGAAGAATTTCTGGTCTCTCTGGTATGTCTGATCCTCTAGAATGGCCACTTGTGAGAGAGGTCAAGGGTACCGGAGCCCAGCGAGAGTTCGTGGCCTGCAAAATGTTTTGTTCAGAGGCTTCTGCTTCCTCCCGCTCTGGCCTCAAACACAAGAGCTCTCTACTTACCCTTAGACTGCAATAACCCAGCTCCCACTTGAAAAGGATTATTGGTTTTGATTTTTCCCAACCTCTCTCATTTTCCCTAGTGAAAGAGTCATTCATTTTAATGCTAATGAGACACCTTGAGGCAGGGGGAAAAGAAGAGGGGGAGAAGGGGAGAAGGAGAAAGGGAGATAGGTAATAAGCAGGCCTGCAGACATACACTTTTTCACTTTGCCCAATGAATAAATGGTTGAGAACTAAGACTATGTATGACTCTCAAGAATTCTAAAATATTCGAGAAATAGCCGGTAGCCCTCAAAGCAGCAGCCCTGGCTCCCCTGGCCTGAGGATGAGTAACTATGGTGAGAGCAGGCGAGAGCCTCTGTGAACCCAAGGGTTCTCAGATCCAAAGGGAAGATAAACCCTTTCCATGATGCAGTGAGTCTGGTTCATGCTAATAGATGGATCGCCAGGGGTGGGGAGGAAAACCTTTATCCAGGTATTAATATTAAATACATTAGCACCTACTACTCTGGAGGAGTCCGGTGTCAATAGGAAGAATGAAGAACTCATTCATTCATAAATGTTTAGTGAGTGCCTAGCAAGCCCCAGAAGGACAACAGTGAGCAAAAGAGACAGGGTCTCTGCCCTGGTGGAGCTAACAGTTTAGGAAGAGGTCAGATGTTAAACATTTTCGCTCCTTTATGCATAATTATAAATTGGGACACTGCCTTGAAAGAAAAGAATATGGTTTCATGAGACATTTAGCACAGAGACACCATTTGGACATGGGGGACAAGCTACATGGAGATCTGGAAAGCTGAGACCTGAGGGAGAGAGGGTGCTAGGCGGACAAAGAGTAGAGAACAGCATGTTATGCAACGGGAACAGCATTTTATGCAAAAGCAATAGCATGAGAGAAGGTCTGGCAGAAGGGGAGACAGATAGGAGGGGTCAACCAGGGAAGCAGGGGACCAGTTAGGAGTAAATACTCAGCAAATGCGTATGAACCTGACAGCATGCCAGATGCTGTTCTGAGTACCAGGACACAGCAGTGAACACAGTTCACAAAGTCCCTGTCCTCCCAGAGTTTACTTCTCAGAGGTTACCTCAGCACAACTGTCAATAATTCAGGCTGCATGGCCATGATGAGGGAAAGGACAGTGTCGCTTCATACACTCAAGAGTTTTTTCATCTGAAGGGCTCACAGAGTGTGCCTCCAAACTTAATGTGAGCAGCTACCCTCATTCCTCACGTGCTTGTACGACACCAAACTAAGATCACCCACAGGAACGCAGCAGGTGATGGGGTGACCAAATCAGAGAAGATCATCCAGCCTCTGGGCTGTCAGTTCTGACGTCCCACGACGAGGTCTCAGGAATGATCTCCAGCTCCTCCACCAACCAGTTCTAAGTTCTAAAGCTCCTTCTGACACAGCATGATGGTTTACGGCACGTGATTTTGGGGTCAAACGGCACTGGCTTCTTGTCCCAACTCTGCCATTTGCCTACTGGGCCCAGAACTTAACCTCTCTGATCCTGTTTCCTAGTCTATAAAAGAGAGTTAATTGGGCCTTGACTTCGGAGTAGTTGTGAGGATTAAAAGAGCCGGGACACATGAAGTCCTTAGTACTCTGCTTGGCACACAGTGAATGCTCACTCAGCATCAGCTCTAGTGACTTTCAGTGATAGTGATATATCCCACTTCTCTGACTGGAGGAGCCTGGCTTAATGTAATTTTCATAAATCACAGAATTACAGCTCAAGCAATGAAGTGCAATGCACAACCCTGTCCCTTCTCTTCATGCACTGCCAGGGAAACCAAGGCAGAGTTCAGCATCTTGCCCGGCGTAACCCCAGGACTTCAAAGTCAGGAATGTTCATTTCTGAGAACAGTGAGGCAACCACAGGAAGTATGCCGCAGAAGGAACAACTGGCGGAATGAGTCCCGTGGGAATTACTCGGAAATATCTTCCGTTCAGAAAGACTTTGTGAATTTTCCATTGCAAATATTTAATATTGAATTGGGTTCTCTCTTCCGCCTTTGTCAGTGCAGTGCTCAAAATAATTTTAATATTAACCTAAGCCAAGTAAAATTAGGAAGATAAATCTGTAACATTTCCTTCCCTCTTTCCCTCTTGCTCCCTGCCCACAACATATCCCAAAGCTAAACTTCAAGGATTTGAAGTTGTCCACAGCTAAGCAGTGAAGCAGTTGCTTTCAAAACAGATGACATGGTTCAAACTCTGGCCCTATTACTAATAAATTTTATGATTTTTAGGCTAATAACATGTTCTTTGAGACTCGGTTTCCTCCTCCATAAATGAGGATGGTAAGAGTACTCAGTTCATCAAGTGACTAACCACAGAGGAATAAGTCCACAGATGCAGGGGAGTTGCTACTATTTCTACTACTGATTCTATTCACACCCAATGATCTAAGTCATCCAGAGATGACCCAGGTACAGCTGGGCCCGCAGGCTCTGATCAGGCACTAGCTGACCCAGAGAAAAACACCTTCCTCTGGAATGGGGTGAGAAGGATGTGTCCTCCTTAGAGATCAACCAGCCACACAGCATGAAAGACCTGTGTGAGATTAAGAGGATACACCAACAACCAAGTGAAACTGCACTGACATGGAGAGAATTCCAGTCCTCAAATCAGAGTTGACACCGATTTAAGTCCTTGACTTTTAAAGTATACTCAAGGTCCTCCACAGGGTTCTCTTGTCCCATCTCCTCCCCAGACTGTGCGAACAATGCAAAGTCTCTGACCTCATGAAACATCCAGTCTAGGAAGGAAGGAAGAAGACAGACCATAATGTCACGAAGAGAAAAAATCCTATGAAGGCACTAAACTGGGTGATGACGTGGAGAAGAACTGGGGGACAGAATCTCAGATGGATGGTCAAGGGAAGGCTGCCCTAAGGAAGCCAAACAGGGCTCGAGGCTATACCAGCGACCAAAAAAATAAAAATAAAAGTTTTATCTTGCTAATAACTTATTTTCAAGGCAAAAAACAGGCCCAAGGAATCAGTGCTTGAGCTAGGTGAAAGAAGAGGCATTAGACTGAGGGTCTTTCCATGTGATCCTCTCTCCCCCTACTCCAACTAAACCTTGAAAAGGTTAGTGCAAGATGGACCCCAGGAGGCTCTAATTCGCCTCCCACAGATGGCCCTAAAGCATTACCAGAAACACAGGTCTCTGTAATTTGTGCCAGAACCACCACTAGACTAATAACAAGCAGAGTAGCAATTATCATTTATTGAGCAGTGCTCCGCACCAGGCATCAGGCTGGGCACTTCCTGTGCGTTCTCTCATTTCATCCTCCCAGCAACAGTAATGATAACACTATCATCGCCATCCACATCGTACTGACAGGGAAACCCCAGCTCAGGGAGCTTAAGCAGCCCAAGGAAACAGAGCCGATTTGAGGTAGGACCTGGATACTGTGAGGTAGATAACTATTATCAGCCCCATTTTACAGTCAAAGAAATTAAGACACAAATAAATGACCTGTCCAATGCAGCACAGCCTGTAATGAGGATAAGGATTTCACCCAAGGCAAATGATGCCAGAGACCGTGCATTTAAAGCATGTGCCAGGCACAGCAAGTCATTCCATTTCTCTGCAGCACTAGGTGTGGGAAGAGATTTGAAGGAGAGTACATGAAAGAGATACAAAAGGCCTAGAACCGCCTTCGCAGAGCCTCGGTCTAGTAAGAAAGCCAGAGACAGGCAAGTATATACACAAATACTTCATAACTACTGGGAGCTGAGCAAAGGAGTTTAGGGTGTGATGAGCACAGGGAAGGGTGGGAGGCTGGGGGAGGAGACTAGAGAAATCTTATCTGAGGCAGAAACATTTAAGGGTTAGCTGAGTGAAAAGAGGGGAAGCCAACATGCCAAGTATCGGGGCCCTGGAAAGAACATGGCAATTTGAGGAACTTTAAGAAAGTGGAGGTACCAGAGTACAAGGGTGAGTTGAGGGAGGAATAGCAGAAAATGGGTCTGGAGAGGTTGCAGCAGAAGACGTAGAAAGCGATGGGAGGCCAGGTTGTGGGGAGCTCAGAAGGCCAGGAGAGGGAACCTCCACTCACAAGCCTGGGGGAATCAAGCATCGATTGCCATGAGCAGAGTTGCAGCTCAGGAAGGTGATCTGGAGGAAATGGGGCTGGTGGTATGGAAATAATTAACATGATCCCGTCAAAGGTAATGAGTCCTGAATGAGATGGTGGCAGAAGTGGGAGGGAAGGAATTTAAGGCAGAAAGCAGAGACCGGTGGGATAGAACCCCAACAATGCCTAGGGATCAAGGGAGGAAGCTGAGCCACTCCTGGGGACTGGAAGTATGGGGGTTTTTCAACCAGCAGGAAGACCTGGAGGCTGTGACAAGTTTGGTTTAAGCATGTTGAAGATGAGACCTCCTGGAGTGACAGCTACTGAACACTGTGCAGGGCACTTTGATATGCTCAAAGAAGCAAATGCCATTCTTCCATTTCACACAGTGGAAAGCTGAGGCTCAGCACAGTGCAGTGACTGGGCCCTTTCCACACTCCATGCAAGGGCATCTCTGGGCCAAAGCCCATCTCCCTCTAGCGCCCCATGCAGCTTCCCTGCAGCAAGTCTTTCAATTCAAATCCTTCTCTCATTCACACCCATTCACTTGTGTTCTGCCTTCTGAGAAACGGAGCCTTTCACCCAGCACCGGCCTGGGACTGCTAACTCTTAGGTAAAACATAGCTCACAGATAACTTTTGTTAGATGCGTACAGATTTTTTTTTCTAAACATGGGTTTGTTGTTGACAGTTGAAAATGTTACATATGCTATCTGGCTTCCAGATATCTAGCTTCTCTTGAAAATCCAGATTATCTGATGACATTGGGTCTACATTCTCACATGGCAACAATTGTCTTGAGTTGAGAAGCAGCTGCCCTCCTAGGTGGCCACAAACTTTCTAACTCACCATAGTTCCCACTTCAAACATCTAACAACCAAAAGAGAAATTAAGATCGGTGACCACCTAAGAATTCTGCTCCTTTGAAACCCATAGTCATTTTTATCTTGAGGATAAAAGGGAGTGGTGGGGACTGGGGCTAACTGGAGAGTAGTCTCAATTACAGGAGAGCTCTACCTTCCTAGTGTTTGTAGACATTTGAGCCTCTGACCTCGGACTGCACACTGTTGATATTTTCTTCTTATTGGAAGGTAAAGGTACAGCGCTAGTTGGGTACTAATGCGTGGATCTTGGTTTGGGGCCACCTAAGAATAGTCCCTTCCTCCATGTCACAGCCCCCATATCTCCACCCAGCTCCTGAGTTATTCACCCACTGCTGTAGAGATTCTAAGTTTTAATTCAAAAAGCTGTTCAGTAGCACATCCCAGGGATGTGGGGACACAGAAGTATATTTTCCCAGTATCATTCGGGAATAAATACAATTCAAGTGAAATAATGGCTCATGCTGAGGCTGGCTCAGGTCTTCAATGAAATGGGACATTCTTTCAGAGCAGCGTCCTAACAAAGGAGCCAAGGAGGGAAAACACTTCTGATTACAGAGTTTCCTCTCCCTAGCTGAGAGTTGGCATAGAACAGAAAAATGAAACATACCCCTTACTCCTCTCAAGACAATCCCAATATGAAGAACGGGAGCTAAGATGTAAAAGGTGAGGGGGTGCGGGAGTGAAGTCAGTGAAACTAAGTGCCTTGTGGCCTGCTCTGAAGGTACAGGGTGGCTATTATTCCAGGTGTCTTGGGTTCTTACTGTTTAGAACAGGAAATGCCCAGCATCTCCAAACAGTTTCTACTGCTCGGCGTTCCAGCTCCCTCTCACTTCTATATTATTGGATTCTCTGAAGTCCACTGAGGACATGTCAATAACAGACCAGCTCCTGCCTGTGGAAGAAAGAGCTTTGCCTTCCTCCCAGCCTTCAGGAGCTGCCCGCATGCATTTACTTCCCAAGCTCCCATGTGTAACTGGCAGTTCTCTAAAGAACACAGACACTAACAGCCACTAGAGTTAAGTATGGGATACACTGGGGTAAATCCTCACAGAGTTTACAGTCCAGTAAAAGGGCAAACAATAATCAAATAGTCATACACATACATGCACACATTATGTACTTTGAAGGAAAGAGGCAGTCCTGGGCATGCATGTAATAAGCTTAGCAGGTATACGAGGGCTGTCCAGTCAGGAAAGGATGGCTTCCCAGGGGAGGAGTTTTCTGATCAAGGGAGTAGGCCAGGAAAAGCATTCTCATAGAAGGAACAGCAGGTGCCAAGATCCTAAAGAAAAAGGGAGCAGGGCATGTTCCAGAACATGAACGTGGCCCCTGCAGCTGAGCAGAGATTGCAGGCACCAGCCCCTGCATCCAACAGGCATCCTCCTGCCTACAGGGTTCTAACCACTCCAGACTTTGGGCTGGGCTAGTCCTTAAGTGACTTTCCCAGAGCTCTCAATAGTTCTCAACACAGAGAAAGCACAGACTGAATGAATGGAGGAGGAGAAAAACAATGAGAAGAGACCTCGTGAAGGTTCCACAAGTGGAGGAATTAACGTAAGTCTGTGAGTTAAATACACGACCACCACCAGAAATCTAGAGCAGGCCAGCAACAGTAACTTTAACTTGAGTATAGCCAAACCTTGCAAACCAGGATCCTCTCCTCTTGTCTCTGGCTCTGAAGCTTTGAGCGCATTCCCAGTGTCTTTGTGGCTCTTCCACACGCAGAGGACACGCTCTCTGGCATCTGACAGCTCTGACAGTGCCTGCAGCTGCACAGGTCCTGCCAGGAACAAGTGAGTGTCTTTCTGTGCTGCTGTTTTGTTCCTTGTAAGCTGTTTTTTAGAGCTAATGTAGTCAACTTGAAGGACCTGAAGCAAAGGTGGGTGGGCTCTTGGGAGGGATGAGAGCTGTGGGAGGTAGAAGCCCCACAGCCAAGGGTGGCAGGATTTGCCAGCCACACTAGGCTATGACCAAATTAGAAGCTCCCTGGGAGACAACAGGACTCCTGGGTTGTTTCTAGGGAGTAACAATGTCAGCACCAATCACTGACAAACCAGACAAGACAAAGAAACAATAACATTTGTCCTCATCAACCTCTCCAGAAAGCCAAGTCTATGCCTCAGAAACTACTCAGGTATAATTTCAAATATAACAATAAATCAGAATTTTAAAATTGTCTTTTCTGATCCCTCTAAGTTCTTGCAAACAACACCTTGAATTTATAACGCCCTCTTTAATTTGTGGAAGAGATTTCATTCCAACATGGCAACCACCCTCAGAGGTGCTCCAAACAGCAGCTGGTGATATTTTTCAAGTGCAGTACATGCCTCAGTTCATGATGCTCCCGGTATAAACTCTCCAGGGATGCCCAGTGCATCTAAAATTAGATGGAAAAGCCACACCATGATCTGGCCCCTATCCAAGGTATCAACCTCATGTCCCACCTCCTGCCCCCTGCTAGCCATTCTGCAGTCAAATGCCCTCTCAGTTCCTCAGCCAGACCAAACACTTCCCAGCCCCAGACCTGTGCACATGCTGTTTCCTCCGCTTGGAATGCTATCCCCACCATGCCACACCTGCCTCCTCCTTGGCACCTTCTCATCCTGTGAGTCTCAGCTTAGTATCACCACCTCAGAGAGCAGCCTTTCTCAGTCACCCCATCAAAAGTGACACTCTTCCCCCTGTCTTATCTCAGACCTAGTTTATTTCATTTTTTAGAGCATATACATGTCCAACCAGGACCCCTCTTCAGTCACTCAGAGCATTTTTTTTAACTTTTCTGTAACTGTGACCTCCAAAAGGAAAATGGCCACACTTGCCTTGATGACAATATTTTCCCATCACCAGCACAGTGCCCGGCACACACGAGGTATTCAACTACTGCTACTTGTTGAATAAAGAATCTGCAAAATTCTATCCTGGACTCCTCAAAAATGTCAACTGGTGAAAGAAAAAAGAAATAAGGCTGGGGAGCCATTCCTGATTAGAGGACACCAAAGAGACATGACAATTTAATGCGATATGCGCCCTTAATTGGGCAGGATAAGAAAGAAAAACTAAAATAGCAGACTTAATTGAGACTTCAGTGGAAGAGGCAGCACATCAAAAAGGGAAATTTTGATATGGACCAAACATTTCCTGAGTTTGATAATTCCATCGTTGTTAGGTAGAATACAAAAGATACACGCTGCAGTAGTACTTTAGAAGGGAAATGTCGTGGTGTCTGCAACTTACTTTCAAATAGTTTGGCAAAATAAATATATTCATATATGTCTATGTCTATAAGCATCCACATATTGCACTGTTCTACTCTTGCAGTTTTCCTGTAGCTTTTAGATTTTTTTTCAAAGTAAAAAGTTGGGGGTAAATTTTTATATTTCTCATTTTTGGTTAAAGTGATGTGATTTATCTAAGATCGTATGGATAATCTGTGGCAGAGTCAAGATTTTTGACTGAAATATCCAGACTCCCAGACTTTTTAAATTTCCACTGCATAAAACAACTTACTTGGACTCCTGACAGCCTCAAACAGGTATCTTTCAGAGACCTGACTTGAATTATTGGTTGGCTATGCATCAGTTTTAAAAAATCAACAATGTTGGGTGATATTAGTCTGGGACTCTTGCTCTCGGGCATTTTACAAGAAAAAAAACACCTCATTTGCATACATGCAGCCCAGAGATGACCAAATATCAGTCCTGTCCACCTGCCCATCCCCCATGCTATGTGAATGATACCACCATTGAGGGTGAGCTAGAGAATTAAGGAGAAAGGGAAGGTGAGACTAGCACTAATGTTTCAGTTTTCTATTTTTGTTAAAATTCTTATGCTCCAGCTTTCCTTTTCCCTTTCCATCCAGACCTTTGGAACCTTGCAGTTGTGTATGGTCTAAGTCCTTACTCATCCTTCAAGCCCCTTCCCAGACTCCTCTTTCTCCGGGAAGCCTGCCCTGACTTTTTCAGGATAGTTTAAGAGCCTGTCATGGGTGCTCCCACAATCCCTCTTCTTCTCTCTTGAAAATTAAACCTTGTCATATCCATTTTTCACCTGATGCACCGGAGCTAGAATGTGAGTGCCCGGCCTGTGTCTAGCCCATAGGGGACATGCGGTAAACCACTGGGCTGACCTTCACTGAAACAGCTGAGCCAGCCCCTCTCCTCAGCAGCTCTTAGCTGCCTTGTGGAGAACAGGCTGAGGGCAGCTCTCCTGAAGCAGCTCTAGTAAAGCTTTTCTTCTGCCTGTTGTTTCAGGTGTCCTGTATCACATCCCTTTGGGACAGGACGTGTCCTATGTCACTGTTTTCTCCTCTTGTTCTGATATCAAAGGCTGGACCAGGGAGTTCCTGAGTGACGATCGGGGGGCTTGGGTCCAGTTACCCACCACCTGCTTGGCCACACTGCCAAGTAGGGAACAACACACACTTTATTAAATAATAACAATATAATGCATACTGCTTGCTCCATCTGGTTATTTCAGCTCATGGCTCAGCTTTAAAGTGTCACCACAGCGGGACAAGCAGAATGGCCTTCACGGTAGGGGTCAGGGGAGAGAGTAGGGGGAGGGCAGGAGATTTGCAGAATGCAAATTCTTTGGATTTGACTGTGGAGTTTTTCACTCATTCCATCTCTTCCAAAGAAGATACCAAACAGAAACTGTTCCCTACTTGTCTCCATGACAGGAAGTGCAACTCAGTGTGGTAGAAGAACATTGGGGTAACAGTCAGACAATGCAGGTTTGATTCCCAGCTCCCTCCACCAGTAGCTTGGGCAGTTAGTTAACCTCTTAGGGCCACTGTTTCACTCTCTGCATGGTAGTTCGACACCTTCTTTGTGGGATAATAGAACTAAAGAAGATAATCTAGATAACCAAGCATGTTGTAAACAACATATTATACCTTACACTGAGTACTATAAAACTGTGATAGGGTTCAGGAAAACCACTTCCCCAAATGGATCATCTGGGGGAACTGGGAGGGTATAGTAGAGCAGGTTTGCCAGTGGGTTACAGACTTAAATGGAAGAGGCAGTACACAAATACCTCCCAGATGTTCATAACGTACTCAGCTAAGGATATAAAAAAATGGGGGGCGGGGGATTAGGGGGGGCAAGTGGATACCCAGAGAAGGGGCAGATGCTGCATGCTTTTCCTCATCCACCCTCCTAGACCTCAGGTTTTCACAAGGAAACAGTTGATATGGTGATACTCTTCCTCCAAGGTCCTGCCAGAGTTGAGAAGACTGAAGACTTTTTGTACTTTACTATCTTTTTAAATATATATATACAAGAAAACATCAGCAATCCAAAAGAACTTACCCTGAAATTGCAGGCGTTTCTGTTTAAGGAAGTGTTTGCCAACTTGGGGATATCTGGTCCTTGAACTAAATTCAGCACTCAGGACACATCATCAACTTGGAGGGGGAGAGGGGCGCACTCAGTGCCCAGGTCCCTGAACCATATCTTTGTCACTAATATCCCAACATCCCTGAAAGCCCACCTCCCATGGGACCTGTGCCACATGGAGCTTTTCCCCATAAAGGCCTACCCATGTCACCTTCTAGTTTCTCTCTAATCCCCATACCAACTACTACAGCCTTACTTTTGCCCTCCTCCTTTCACTTGTACTAGAGCCCCAGCCTCCCAATAGTCTTTCTTGCTGAGGCATGCTACTGCTCCTCCCATCCCCAAATCTACTCTCCACTCTGCTCAGCAGGCCACAGAACTTTTTTCCTAGGATCTTTCAGCAGCACATGGCCTATGGGCTCCATCCCAGACTCCCTGAGAAGACACACAAGCCCTGTCTCATTCTGCAGCTACAGCCTCCACACTATACTTTCCTCCCTTGTCTTCGGCTTCTAGTTCTCCCTCACTCTCCACACTATTTCCTCCTCTTCAAGCCTTTGCTAGCTCTTCCCTCCTCCTAGAAAGCCTTTCCCATCTTTGACTCATCCTTATTATTCTTCATGACTCATTCAGTCATCACTTTCTCTAGGACAGTCTCTCTGAAGCCATGGTTTTGGGCAAAGACCCTTTCTTTGATCCCATGGTCTTCAGTTTGACCACTTTATACTGGAATTATGTTTATGACTTCCCAACTAGATGGTACCTTCCTCTAGATAATGAGTGGGCTCGATCCTGTACCATTCCCCAGCACCTAATATAGTGCCTGGACACTGTAGATGACCAATAACTGTTTGTTGGATTCAAATGAACTTCCAATGTTCAATCAATCGCAATGGGCAGTTCAACAAAAAGCCCTATACATCTGAGGAAACGAGGAAACAGAAGGCTTCCAGGATGATGGAGCCTATACTTGGCCCTGGGAGACCCTGGATCTAGATACTCAGAGGGAATGACATCCAAGGATTGCCTAAGGAGAGAAAGAGGCATTACTCCTGAAGCTGTCTCAGGCCTGGTCAGCTGTCTCAGCCAAGCCAGTCTTGGGACTATCTATCAAAATGAGATTTGAACATCTCTGAGGGTATATGCTTATGCTAAGGAATGCACAAAGCCACAGGATAAAAAAGGAACACCCTCCTGGAGAATCAATTTAATACTTTAAAACTTCTTTTAAAATAGCTAACATTTATTGAGTACTATGTCCCGGGCATGTGCGTCAGCTCATTTAATCTTCAAAATGGCTCCATGAAGTGAGTAGTATTAGTTGCCCCTGTTTTCAGACACAGAAACTGAGGCCCAGAAAGGTTAAATAAGTTGCCTAAGGTAACAGAGCAGTGAGTGGCTACAGTGGAATTCAGACTCAGGCATCTCGCACCAGACTCTGCTATTAACCATTTCTCTGCACTGCCTTTCTTAAAACCACTTTACAAAAGTAAAAATAAATAAAAAATAAAAAATAAAGAGTGATGTTATGGAGTTGTACATTTCATATGCTTTTTTGAAAATATAAGACTTCCACACTTGGGCCTTGCCTACCCCTATAAGCTCGTTTCTCCACCTCCCTCTCTCCAGTCTAGCCTCTTCTCAGTTTCTGTAAGTTGCCATGCTCATTTCTACCAAGAATCTTCATACATTCTGACCCTTTGCTGGGAACACTCCACAGACCCTGCCAGCTCTCCACCATGTGTGAGCTGAAATGTCACCATCTCCAGTCCACGTGGCCTGATGACCATCTCCAGGTCTCCCCTTGCTTCTCCATCATAGCACCTCCACCATCCCCTCCATGGCAGGGTTCTTAGTGGGTGGGCATGTGGGCACTTTCTACATCTGTCTTTCCCACTGTAAATCATGAGAGTAGAGACATTTCTGGTTTGTTTACCCAGCACCAGGCAATGAAGTGCTCAACAAATGCATACTAAATGAATGATGAATTAATGAATCAATCATTGGATCAATCAACCAAAAAAAAGAAGGGCTGAAGGAAGGGAGGAATTGCCTTAGGCTTTTCAACTCTGGGAGATGCGTATTCACTAAAAGTAGTGGTATTTTATGGAAAATTTTGAGAATGAACTTCAGGATTATGAATCTCTGTTTTTGGAGAAAGTGATATACAGATAACTCTAACCAATTCATTTGTTCTGGTGGTTTGAACAGACGTGAACTTTGCCTTTCAAAGAGGCAGTCCTTGGAAAGATCATGGAACTGCCCAGGCCTCTTAAGGTGGCCCCAAGCAAGGCTGGACAGGCAAGCATCCCCATCACTGCTTAAAACCTTTAACCCAACTTCACAGGATTGGAATCCCTAGAGTAAATCCTAGGGGCATGAGCTCACATAATTATTATTCCTCTCAAATGCAAGAGCCAAATCTCTCAGTCTATACTATACAAACTCAAGGCTGCACATGATTCGCTTGCAAAAGGGAGGTCATGGTGCAGAAATCTGGATGCTGCAGCTCCCTGGAGAGCGGGAAGATTAAACCTCACACACAGCTCACCTTTGCAGGACATAATGTGCTCACCGGAAACTTTTCCAACCATCCTTAGGTAGATGTTTAGGAAGAATGCAGAGGGGAAGGGGGTGGAGTGGGATGGTTATTAAAAAGACAGCCAGAGCCACAGGAGAGGAAATGTCTCTGCTATTACTCCCAGCAGGTCACTATTGTGGGAGAGAAGTAATACCATTTTAAAAGTGCAAACAGGAAGGAAGGGAATGGGGGAGGGGGCATGAGGAGAGAAAGGAGATCTGAGTGGGGTCAAAAATTTTTAAACAACAAACATCCTTGTCGAGCAAAAACTGTCCTGTAGGGAGACACCTCAGGGCAAGTTTCTCTCCCTCTGAGAATTTTTTTCCTGGTATACCTTTCTTTTTGGGGGTGGGGGGAGCACAGAGGGTCCCCTTTCTTTCTCCTGTTTTCTTTTTGGCTTCCTTACTAGGCCTCCTACACCTTTTGGGTTCCAAGAGCATCCTGAGGATATTTACTAACAGGAAGCCAGGCAAGGAGGGAATTGACACAGTCATTAGGTGACATAAGCCTGCTGACAAGCTGCCAACTCAGCCTATTGAAGATATAACTGAAAAGCCAACACTTCGCTCAAAGTAGGTCACCATCCAAGTGCTATGGATGTTAACTGGGAATTCACCACAGAGAACTGAGGAACCAAGAGCTGACTGGTTTCTCTGGGGACAAGCAGAGGTCAAGGGGATAAGGAGAAGATGAAGACTAAGAAGGGTATTTGTGAAAATGAGTCTAGTAGAAGAATGGGAGGGAGACATCCACAGGCAAGCTATAGAGATTTGGCTGTCATGGTCTGAGCAGACCACTTGTGTGGCATTTGGGATTCTATTTTCATGCATTTGTTTCTATTTGCCTGGTAAGCATTTTCTTTATTAAACTATAAAAGTTCCCACAAATAAAGCATCAGTCCCTTAAGGGCAAGGACTGTGTCTATTTAGTTGGTGTCTTTAATTTCACCGAATACTACGCCATACTCAAAGTTGACATTTAATAAATGCCTGCTGACTGTGTGACTGTAAGAAAAACAATACAGTGAATTTGTTGAGTGCATGGGCTATGGAGTCGAACCTGAGTTTGACATACAATTCCATTTCTTGTTAGTTGTGTCCATTGAGTAAATTTTCCAAGCTTTGATTCTTCAGACTTCTCATTTATAAAATAAAGACAATAGTATTGCCCAACTCCCATGGTTCCTGTGAGAGTTCAGTGAGGTATTACGTAGGAAGCACTGAGTGATGTGCCTGGCACAAAGTAAATATGCAGTAACTATGAGTTATTATAAAAGTTCAATTGCTATCATTACTATGAATGGTGACAGGCTACTCCCTGGCTTTGCATTTCCCTGAGAGCCTCCAAATACATCAGGGTCAGCTCTTGACAAGACACCTGAAACACACCTGTCCCAGGTACCCAAAATTCACCTGGTAGATTTAGAATGGGAGCAGCCTTGACAGTATACTAAGGTTTCCAAATGAGAGTGTCCAGTTGAAAACAGTCTCCCTACTGAATGGGTGATAGACTGGCAAGATACACTGGTTTCCAGCAAGGCATTTTACAGCATCTCTCATTTTATCCTTGTGGTCAACGATGGAAGAATCCAGGCCAGATGATAAGACAATCAAATGGCTGATAACTGGTTGAACATGTACAGGAGCATTTCTCCAACTGTGTGCTCTAGAATATCTGTTTACAGATTATTATGAGGTGTTATATAGCAGGGCATGGAAGAAGAATTTATTCGTCAAATATATTTGGAAAACTATGCCTAACAATTTCTCTTATCAAATTGTTCACTACATTCGTTAAGTATTGTGAGTCTTTGAGAAAGGATTATTACAGTATGTAGCACTATACAAACACAGTTGATTATAGGGTTCCATTTTTGAGTACTATCCTATAGACTGGTGTCCTTCAGAATGCACTTTAAGAAAATCTCATCCATACTTTCAAAGGGTATGTGATATCAGCTCTGGCAAGAGTATCTGGGAGGCAGGCTGTGACTCTGTCCTTGACCATGTCTGGCTCACTATCATTAACTTGCTGGCCTACTGAACATATTTGAAGATGACCCTAAGTGAACAGGGAGGCTGGTAGGATAGTATGGTCTATAAGATACTTCGTAGGGATAAATATTAGGTCTTGCATACATGGTCCAATAACCAATCCAAAGCATTTAAGATAGTGGAAGATGATGCTCTATGTAGTGTTTTTGATAAAGACTTGGGACCCTGGTGACTATGAAGAGCATTAACAAGAAGCTGGGTCCTTAGTGAAAATGTCTGAGCCTCTGGATCAAGCCTCACCTGAAGGCAGTATCATGCCCCACCCCTGAGCCTATTACATATACCAAAAAATTCCCTTTAAAGGTCAAATTTTCTTCTTTTTTAAAAATCTGAAACATAAATATTCCAAATTCATAGTACTGTCAAGTATACTAAGGTTTACAAAGAAGATACTGCACTTTTAGAAAGAACTGAAAGAAGTCTCAGGTCAAATCAAGGAGAGATGTCTCATACCTCCTAGTCAGATGACTGCTGGAGTTTTGCTTGTGCATGGTTCAAGGGGAAACTGGCAAGATAAATAGGGTGCCCGAAACCATGTTATATGAAGAATTATGAAAAATTTTAAAAGATCCATATAGACAAGAGATATAGAGACTAGGGAGAGTATAGGCTTCCAAACAGATTTTCGAGAAACACAACATTCCATGAAGAAGAATCCAATGCTTCTTAATCTTCTAGAAGGAACAGATGTCCTTAAAAAACTATTGAAAGCTATGGAAACTCTCCCCAGAAAAATGTACATGCAACCAAAATTCTGCGAACATTTTTAGGGGATTGCTGCCATTCCCACTCCCCCATTACCACTATGGAATCCCATCCATGGACTTCCCCCACAGAAGACCACAGCCAGGCTAAAAGCCACATCAGGATTAGTCATTACCTGTGTGACTCCCGACCCCCACTGTTGCCAAAGTAATGAACTAGGATCAATGAATGGCTATTAGGAGGAGGCAAGCATTAGCTCAGTAAAAGACAGTCCATCCTATCACACCTGCCATCTGGAAACTTGCCTGACAAGTAGGAGGCTTGAATACATCATTGAAAGTATTCAAGCAAATGTAATGAGCATTTTCAAGGAAATTGTAGAGAGGTTTCAACCCAGGCCCTGGACTCGATGACCCCAGGCCTTTCAAGACTTAGCTATGTAAATGTGGTCTGAGAAACAGTAGCATCATCTAGGAGCTTGTTAGAAATGCAGAATCTCAGGTGACTCATATGCATGTCTGTGTTTAAGAAACACTGCTCTAAGATATCTAAAGTTCTCTAAGGGAAGAGAAATAAAAATCTTCTGGTTCCTCAGCAGCATGAGTTACTTCTTTATCTTCTCAAAGGCTGTAGATGGAGAACTAAATGGGGGAAAAATAGACTCATTCCCACTTTGTCTCCAATCCAGGTCCAGAACTTAGAGAAGAAAAAAGCAATTTAAATATTTATCTTCATGATCATTTCCTTTAATAATAAATAATAGATTTGATTTACCCTGTACTCATATATGAATACTGCTAAGAGCTTACTTATTCCCTATCTTACTTAATCTTCACAATAACTCTGTAGGGTAGGTACTATCATTTTACAGATGATGATTTCTGAGGCTCAGAAAGGGTAAGTGACTTGCTCAGGGCCACACAGCTAGTAAATGGGGGAGCTGGATCTTGAGGCTGAAGTTCCAGTTCTTAACCACTAAGCCACACACCTACCTCCTTTAGAGGAAATCTCTTGCCTTCTCTTTTCAGTAAGCAGTAAAGGTAGTCTGAGGCTGTCAAGTTCCCACAGAGCTCATCCAAGTTATCCCGGGATACAGCCAAGCTGCTGGCTGGGTAACTACAGACACAGGTGCACCAGGGTCTCAGATCTCAGCCTTCCATTATATTCTGTTCATTACACAGGAAGACTTAGAGGTCATGCTTTCAAATCCTGGCCCCTTCCTCATTATCTGCTCCAGCATCAGAGTTCTCTCAGTCCTGTATTGACTTGCTTTATCTCCTGGCTCCTGTCCCATCTCCATTAGATCCCAGGCATTTGAGCAAAGTACACAGCTATCCAGTTCTGGCTGAACGGAATTGACTCACCATTGCTTCTCTATAATTTTGGCCATAGTCTGAGAGGATTTGGAAGGTGTCATTGACTTGGAATTACAGTTCTTTGTTACAGAATGAATTTCCGGACTACACTGAAGAGGCCAGCATTCCCCCTCGCATTTACACAAGCAGCTTTGTTCCCCTTCAAAGTATCCCTCTAATTGCACTGTGCACATTCATTCTGGACATTGCTGCTTCTCAAGGAGGGCCCTTATCAAAGAGAACTCAGACTTTTTCTAGTACGTTAACATCTGCAGCCTTCGTTTGGAAATTAATCATATCATGGCTATTATACTTTTTGAATGATTTGTCTTATATGCCAGGACAAGGTTCTTTAAGGCAGAAACCACATTTTAGTTTTATCTGTTTCACAGTAGTCTAGCACACTGCTTTGCCTGTATTAGATGGTCAATGACGACGTAATTGATGGATAACTAACCAATTTTACATATTACCATGTACATCTGTTGCTATGTCCAAATTGAATTCACTTTTCCAGATACTGAACTTATTTAGAGGGAGGAACTGGGGGAAAAAAAACTTTAAGCATGTTGAGATCCTGAAGCACATGGTGCTGTATAAAAAAGAATCATTATGGTTTGTAACAGTAAAACCTGCTCCTATGAGGTAGGACTAAGCCACTAATCCCCCTGGTACAGCTGGAAACACAAAAGCATGTTAAAGTTCAAGGACCCCAACCCACCTGGTTGAACAATAACCAGGATAAAACCTCATTTCTCACTTGTTCTTGTTATCACTTGCTCCAACTCAAACCACTTAAAGAGAATTGTGGGAATTTTAAAATAAACTTGCCTAAGAAATGGACCAGAATTGAATCATTTTCTTATTAAAAAAAAAAAAAAATCCTAGGTGATACTGGCTAGAAAAAGGAAGCCATCTCCTCTGGAAATAAAGCAGGGGAAAGGTTCAGTAAATTAAAGATTTTTGAAATTTATACTATGTGCTGGTTCACTTTTTTTTTTTTTCTTTTTTTTTATGGTGAGCAGAAACAATTAACAAGATGCAGAGATGTTTGGGGTTTGTGGTGGGGGAGGTAAGAGAGGAGTAAGACTGACATTTAGAATGAAGGCCTGCCTGGCTAAAGATGCCAGGGATTTTATGGGTTAGGGAAGGGTGGCTACCTAGAAAACATCACTGTGCAATTGTGGGGAGGGAAGGAGTGAGGGAGGGGGAGGGGAAGGGGGAGTGGGGAAGGGAGAAGGGGAGAGGGGGAGAGGGAGAGAAAGACTAGTTTACTTATTGAAATATCAGATTTTTCTCCACTTCAAAAATAACTCATTCTTGTCTATTTTTCTTCAATATAGAGTTCTAGAGATCTGACCATGTGCTATAGCTGTCCACTCTGTGCGCAGACAGAAACAGACACGGGCTGTTAAGTTGCCTTTTTCAGACTTGGTTGCTTCAGTACCCCAATTTCTTCTGTTCCAATTCTCAACTTTACCATAGACTCTCTAACAGGGAGGGAGGAACCCCCAGACCCTAAAGGGAGGAAGAGTAATATAGTAATCAAAGTACAAACTCTGGGGCGAGACAAAGTTCAAAACTCCACACTAAGTACTGGCCCTCTCCATGCTGCAATGACCTCACACAGAAAATGGGGTAGAAAATACTTCAATCTCAAAGGAAAAGTGCTGACACTTTTAAAATATTCCTGTCTATAAATATTATAGGACCTTAGGCCAGGGGTTGAAAATGGAAATGTCTGTAGGTACAAATAGGTATGAGAACTGGGTCTAGCGAGCTGTGGGCCTCAGAGTCAGGAATAAGATAGATGGTGGGAACAGGGGTGGGGAGTGACACAGAGACCACTAAGGGGGCTGGCCTGACTGAGCACCAGCCAATTGTTATTACAAGGGGAGGCAGCCATGTCCCCAGTTCTTCTGATCTGTCGAGACAAGCCAGCTCTCTGGATTTTGATATGAAATTTCTCTGTTTTTATATATTGGCTTAAACAAATTGAGATGCAATACCACGTAACCATTAGGAGCTTGGGCTCCAGACCCAGATCACCTGGGTTTTTTGAATCCTAGTCCTGTCATTTACCTACATGTGTCCTTGACCAGCTTATTAAACCCCCTCATATCTTTTTCTCATCTGAAAAGCCAGTACTGGTAAAGGTACTGGTAAAGGTGTCTATTTCATAGGGTTAATGTGAAGAATAAAAGGTACATTATAAATTTTAATATATAACTTGAAACATAAATATTTATATAACGAATTGCATGTATAAATATATAATATAAATATAAGTGATTATGGGACGTAGTAAACACTATGTAAATTTTAGCTATTACCATTACTTTTGCAAACACCATGATGAAAAAAACAAAACTTCCCTTAAGAGGGTCGTGTATAAGCCAACATGATGAGACCGTAGTTCTGACACATTGACCCCTAAGACATTCATGAGGCCACACACCTCGGCCTCCTACAGTTGTGAAGGTTGAATAAGAAAACTTGCTCTGCTTCCACCTGCCAGCCTTCCCCAGAGACCCAGGGACACCATGCCATTAGACCCAAGGAGTATTCTGTGCATTACCCCATTAATGGCACATCAGTTACCCCTCCTTATTCGTCTGCTCTCTCCCCACGGGTGAGAATAGGCTGGTGTGGCTCTGGCAGGCAGACAGACAGAGCAGCTCAGGATGCCTTCTCACAAGCACTTTTAGTCACAGAGATGTTCTGTGCACAAGGAAAAAGTCTGACCCTGCTTGGCAATTCATGGAGCTTTCAGTTCCGGGGCTAAAGCACTAGTCCTACAACCATATTTTCCTGATGGTCGCCCCACTGGGGGCTACCCAACGTGTATGAGAGGGCCTGGATTTCTGGATCGCTGCAGTATTACAAAGAGGTTTTCCAAGCCCCTTGGTTGGTAAGTATTTTTCATCAGTCCATGCAATTCTCTCATCCCCTCACACTGCAAATATTTTCTCTGGTCCTTCCCACAATTTCTACTGAGCTAGCAGTGATGTATCAGCCAGCACTTAGCAACAGACAGCTTAATTTTTTTAAAAAAGGGGGCGGGGGAAGATAGTAGTGTAACGGGAAATGAAGTTGGATCTACAACCCATACTAAGAACCATCCTTTATCTCATTTGATTTCCTTTAATCTGGCCTCCTTTCTTTCAGGTACTGAAAGAAATAGCAGGAAGAACAACAAACAAAAGTTAACATTTGATAAGCACCACACCCAAGCCTCCCAACAACCCAAGAACGCAGATAATACAATGACCCTAATGTTACATACAGATGAGAAAACCTAACTCACAGCCATTTAAAAAAATGGCCAAAGTCACACAGCTGATAGGTGGTAAAGCCAGAGGTCGGGCTGCGGACTTTGCAAGCTGTGACTGTAAAGCCTATGTGCTTACCCACCTGAGGGAATCAGGTCATCCCATTCTGGTCAGGTAGTAGCTGAACTCTCCTAACAGGAACATGTGGCTAGGAACAGAAAAATGAAACTGTGGCCCACACTCGCACAGTGACCTGAACACAGCACCCACCCTTCCCAGACTTGAGTTTCCTCTCCACTGAACCTCCCCCAAAAAGGTGTCTGAAGGTGAAAATAAGATTATATGGTAAATGCAGCTTGATTTTAGAAAGATGTTATATAAATCTAAAACGTTAAAATTAACCCGAGAATTAATTTTTGGAATATCTGAAATTATTTAATAACAACAATAAGTCTTACAGATCAGGCATATATTTTTTAATCTGTGTGGGTTTTTATTACTAAAGCAAAACATACTCATAATGAATTCAAATAATACTCAAGCATATAAAGTAAAGGAGAGAAACAAAGAATATTTCCCCATCGTTTTTGACTCCCTAAGTGAATATCCTTCCAGATTTTTAACATAGTGTACATAGAGATCTATATGTCTATGTAGTTTTCTTTCTCAAAATCAGGATCATATTCTGTAGTTTTAAAACTTCTCTCTTTCTCAGTATTGTATTTATTTACATATCTCCACATCCATATGTACAGAACTCAGTCTTTTTAACCAACACAAATACCTCCTTTCTACACATAAATTGAGATTTATTTAATCAGTTCGTTATTGAATAACATTTAGGTTATTGCTATTTTCATGCTGTAATAGTCATGTGTGTTATAAGACTCTCTAGTTGACATGTGTCCCAGTGACTCATCAGATGATTAGGGTATCAGCTTTTGGTGTTGTTACTGAAATGAAGCATATCTTCAGGTGAATAAAAGATCCAACTCACATATAAAACCATCCCAGCTACTAAGTAGATTTTCAATCCTATAAACAAATTCTTTCTTTCACTCATTCATTCATTTATTCATTCAAGTACCTGTGATCTACTGAGCTCTATGCTAAGCCCAAAGGATTAAAAAACATAAAACATCAAGGCTCACATTTCCTGCCCTTGAGGAACTGGCAATTCAGTGGGCAGACATACTCATAGGAATTCTGTACCACGTTTAAGAGCTCCGCTAGGTTAAGGTGAAGGGGCATCTAACTCCAGAGGAGATGGAGATGTCTAAGAAGAAACATATAGGCAGCGCCTTCAGCAGGAATTTGATGGGATAATAAAGCCAAAATAAGAAACAGGGCAGCTGAGGCATAATAACTACACCTGCAAAGATTCATCCCTTAAAACACCCAGAGTTCAGGGAACAGAGTGCTCAATATAGAGAGCATCTAGAAGGGAAATGTTAATATGATGAGCTATTAGGAAAATGCAAATCAAAACCACAATGAGATACCATCTCACTCCTGTTAGAATAGCTATTACCAACAGGAAAAATAATAACAAATGTTGGAGAGGATATGGAGAAAAAGGAACCCTCATACACTGCTGGTGGGACTGTCAATTGGTACAGCCACTATGGAAAACAGTATGGAAATTCCTCAAAACACTAAGAATTGATCTACCATATGATCTAGCAATCCCTCTATTGGGTATTTGCCCCAAAGACTTAAAAACCCATATCCAAAAAGATATTTGCACACCGATGTTCATAGCAGCATTATTCATAGTGGCCAGGACATAGAAGCAACTAAAGTGTCCTACGATAAACAATTGGCTAAAGAAGCTGTGGAATATTACTCAGCCATAAGAAGAGATGAAATACTGCCATTTGTGACAACATGGATGAACCTTGAGATAATCATGCTAGGTGAAATAAGCCAGACAGAAAAAGTTGAAAATAACATGTTATCTTTTATATGTGGGATATAAACCTAAAAGCAAAAAATGAACAGGACAAATAAACAAAGACTTATGGACATGGACAATGGACTAGTGGTTATCAGAGGGTAGGGGGTGGGGGAAGAGAGGGAAGGTAGACAGGATAAAGGGGGTCAAATATGTGGTGACAGAAAGAAATCTAACAATGGGAGGTGAACACACAGGGTAGATTTATATATACCTTACTGTTGAAGTGTACAGATAAAATTTATTGGATTTTGTTAACCAATGTCACCATAAAAATTAATAAATAAATGAATAATGGAAAGACAAATTGAAATTAATGTTGAAAGGCCTTGAACATACAGTTCATAAATTTGGACTTCAGGTCGTCAGAGGGGAAATACCATTCCAGGAGCATTTGGATGTAAGGCAATTTGTTTATCCATTCATTTGTAAATGGGCATATGTGTTGTTTCTGGGTTCTGATTCTTACAGAGAAAACTGCTATGAATATTTGTGTATGAGTGCTTGCTTGCTTGCTTTTCTCTTGGGTAAATACCTAGTTCACATAGAAGGGGTATGCTAGGAGGTATATACTTAACTTTTTAAGAAACTGCCAAACTGTTTTCTAAAGTGGCTGTACCATTTTACATTCTCACTAGCAATCTATCAGAGTTCCAATACTCATAACTTTATCAACACTTGATATGGTCAGTCTTTCAAATTTTCACCATTCTAACAGGTACTAGTGGTATCTCATTTTGCTTTTAATTTGCATTTCCCTAATGACTATTTTGAATATCTTTTATGTTTGCTATCCATATATCATCTTTGATAAAGTATCTTTTCACATAATTTTCTCATTTTTTAAAATTGAGTTGTTTTTTTATTATTCAGTTTTATGAGCTCTTTATATAGTCTAGATACCAGTCCTTTATCAGAAATATGTCTTGCAAATGTCTTCACCTGGTCTATGATTTGTCTTTTCATTTTCTTAACAGCATCTTTTGAAGAGTGAACATTTTTAGTGTTAAAGTCCAATTTATCCATTTTTTGTTTTATGAGTCATGCTTTTAGTGTTGTATCTAAGGAATCTTTGCCTAAGCAGAGGTCACAAAGATTTTTCTCCTATGTTTTCTTCTGGAAGTGTCATAGTTTTCGGTTTTAGATTTAGATCTATGATCCATCTATCTCTAGGAGACATTGTAGACATTTGTGGTAGCATTTCTGTTTGTCACAGAGACTGGTAGGGTAGGAAAAGAACACTAGAGAGGCCCTCCAGTGCGTGGGGACACACACACCATGCCCCACAGGATTTTCAAATGTCCTACCAAACATTCACATGGCCTAATTGTTTATAATCACATAGATATCCATTTAGCTCTTATTTCAAAATACCAAAAACTTTAAGGAGTGTTTAACAATAGTAGTCGAATTTTTCCTTATAGCTCTTAAATCTAGAGTTTTTCTTTACAAGCATCTATTTCATTACATTTTCTAGTATATTTGTGCCTGTGCATTTACCTAATGAATTACATATTTTATTATAAACTAATTTCCTTCCATTTTGCCTTTTTAATTCAACTACAAAATTAATTTTTTACCTTGTATGTGTAGCATCAGAAACTTGACAAGATTAAAAACATGGAGGTGAATGAAAAAAAGAATCAGAATGGCATCTATAACAATACCATTTTATATTAAAATATTATTACTTACATAATTATAAATTTTAAACTTCCACACAAATTAACTGTACACATTTTCTAAAAATTCATACATAGAAAAAGACACACATAACACACATTAGAACAGTTACCTTAGGGAATGAAGAGGAATGAGAAATGATAACTAATATTGCAGGAGCGTGCCTTGTACAGAGCCATGAGCATGATATGCCATACACTGAGGGATATACTCAATGCTCTGCCCCTGAGGACCAGCTAAAAAAATTAAATCCTTTAAAGAATTAAGTTGTGAAAGACCCCTGCCTACCCTAAGGCTCATTTAACATTACACACCTCAGGAGGAGGAAGACACAGGTGGCCTCATAGCACAGGAGCTCCAGGCATTGCTCCTGCAACATCCCCATTATCACCAAAGGGCAGGGGCCTAAAACACTCAAATGAGACTTGATTCTGGAATGAGGGTCCTCAGAGGCAGTGTACGAGTGGCTGTAAAACCGTTAAGAGAAATAGATACATGGTGGCCTGGGGGATGGGGGGCAGGAAGGAGAGACAGAGAGATGGAGGGAGGAAATTTGTCAATATACAGGAATAAGACAAAAATGTCTACCCACCGATTCCATTCAACACTGTACTAGAGTGTTGGCCAGGATAAAAAGCCAGGGGAAAAAAATTAAAAGCATAAATATTTAAAAAGAATAAGTAAAACTATCTTCATTTGTAAGCAACATGATTGTACATGTAGGAAATCCTAAGGAATCTATACAAAAATTACTAGTAAGTAAATTTAGTCAAGTTGCAGGATAGTATGTCGAAAGAGTTAATATACAGTAATCAAGTGTATTTCTATATACAAGCAATAAGCAATTGAGGTATCAAATTTAAAATAATACCATTAACAACAGCATTTTTAAAAACTTAAAACACAAGATACATTTAATAAAAGATATGCATGGCCTATACACTGAAAACTACAAACCACTGCTGGGAGAAATAAATAAAGACCTAACTAAATGGAAAGGTGTGTCATGTTTGCAGATTTGAAGATTCACTATTTTTAAGTTGAATCTATAAATGACTCATCTGTATGAATTTATTAATTCATTTGAGTGTATGTGTCCACATCTCTTACATAACAAACGCTGTTCTAAATGCCAAGGATATAGCAGTGAGTAAGATTAAAATGCAAACTCTGCAGGTGCAGGGATGTTTATCAGGAAAGACAAGAAGAGACAAACAAGTTAAATCTGTATGTGGTTTGATGATAAGTACCAGGGAGGAAAACAATGCAGGAGAGGTCCCGGATCATGATGACCCAGGAGAAAGGAATGAAAACTCAACTGGAGTGGAGACACTTTAACAAAGACCTGTTAGAGGTTTATACAGTAAGTCTTCACTTATCATCTGTAGATTCCTGCTACCATAGGCTTACTTGATATAAACTGGAGTTAAGTCTCTTTGCATCTCATCAACATTATAACTAAAGGAAGTTATTCAACGACCTGTGGGGAAAGTACTCCAGGCAGAGGGAGTAACAAAAATTCCTTGAATGTTCTAGGAATAAGGAGGGCCCTATAGATGAGGCAGAGTGAGCAAGGGGAGGGTAACAGTAGATGAAGTCAGAGAGGCAACAGATGGTCAGTTCTGGTGGGGCTTTATAGGCCACTGTAAAGACTTTGGCTTTTATTCTGTGTGACATGTACAGCTATTAAAAGATTTTGCACAGAGAGTGACATGGCATGACCTAGTTATGCTTTAGAAGGATCATTCTTGCTGCCATGTTGAGAACAGCAGAGTCACAGTTAAAAATTGATCATGATAATCTAAGCAAGAGAAAATGATGGTCTAGACTGAGGGTAGCAATGAAGGTGGTGAAGAGTCAAGATTCCAAATATACTCTAAGGTAGAGTAAACAGGATTTGTTGATGCATAGAATGTTGAGTAGACTGGGGAGGGGGTTCAAGGATGACTCTAGGTCTGTGGCTTGAATACAATGTGGAATAATTACTTACTGGGGTGCAGGAAGACTGTGGGAAGAACAGATTTGTGGGGGGGGCAGGGTAGACAGATTTGATTTGGGCCTTGTTAATTTTAAGATGCCTACTGGATATTCAAGAGGGGATGTTGAGTAGATAGTAAGATACATGAGTTAGACACTTAGGTCATAGCTGGAGATGATAAATTGAGAGATGGCATTTAAAGCTAGATTTGGAGGTCACCAAGGGAGTAGGGGTAGAAAAAGAGATCCAAGGACTAAATCCTGGGACACCTCAACACTTAAGGCCAGAAGGAAGAAGAGGAACAAGAAAAGGGTATGAAAAGGAGTTGTTAGGGAGACAGAAGGAACAGCAGGAGAGTGTAGTGTCCTGGGAGTCTAGTGACAAAACCGTTTCAGGAAGGGAATGATCAGTTGTACACATGCTGCTGACAGGTCATATAAGACAAGGTTGTTGGATTTGACAAAAGAGGATGAAAAGGTGGGCAGCAGCCCATCTATTTGGGGAGCTGTCAGGCACAGAGAAGGGGTGCAAGGATCTTCCTATTCCCAGGCAGCTTTCACCCCTCTCTCCACAGGTTCTCTCACCACCTTGCCTTTGCACATGCTGCTCTCTCCGCCCCTCTTTACTGAATTGAAGTCTACTCAGCATCTTCTTGCCCTCAAGTTCCTCTACGAAGCCGTCCCAAGCAGGACAGATCCTCTCACTGTAAACTCTTGAGGTACCAGGTACCTGTCTCTTTCTCAGCACAGGTTGTCATTTGATGTGTGTGATGGTGTGAACAGCATCTTAGTCTACTTGTCTGCACTCCAGGGACTTCTCCCTGCAACAGCACAGAGCAGGCACCCAACAAACAGTAGGCAGTCAGGGAAGGGGGAGACTTACAGGCACCAGTATGATCAGGTACAGTGGTAAAGATGATGAGGTGAGATGCACCTCCAACTCTGACGGGAGAATGGAACCTGGAGTCCAAGGGAAGACAGGGAAAGAAACAAGTTCTTCCTCCAAGGCGCAGAGCTGGATCAAGTCAGACATCAAAGACCACGCTAAGACAGCTGATTATGGGAACTGGAGAAGCCTGTAGAGGGCTCTGAAATGGGATCTGCCCAGTTTAGACTTGCTTTAGGCAGGAAGACAGCAGAGATGAACTTTGCTATCAGAGAGAGGCTGGGAAGCCCACCTGACCATCACTATAGTAAAACAAATGTTAGGCTGTCCAAACATATCAAGGAAAGGGAGGTTTTGTTTGGGGGCGGAAATCCATTATCTACCTTTGCAAATTAGAAACCAGGGGAGTGTTAGCAGATAAAATGTTCCGCCCTTCAAAGAAGAATAACCTTATCAAATGCATATCATGTGCTGTTTATGATCTCATTTGATCCTCAACTCCCTGACCACCCTGGGATCACTCTCTCCTATCACCCCAGTTATTCAGTAGTTATCTTGTTTGTATGTTTCTTTACTGCTTATCATCTGCCTTCCCCATGGAATTTAGGTTCTCAGAGCGGGAAGCTTGTCTGACCTCATGCTACACCCCTCTGCTAACACAAGGCACAAAGAACACAGTATGCAGCAAATATTTACCAAGAGAATGAAAACGCTTCAAGAAGTCCTACCACCTACCTACCTATTCTACAGATGATCCTTGTTCATCTTTAATTTTTCTCCCTTAGTGTTCAGAGCGTTTATATTTTTTACTGAGGCAGTGCTACACAATATCACTGGTTTGCTAGTAGTAGAAAGTCTAGTCTCGGCCCCAGCTCCTCTCCATAAACAGAATCTGTTTTCCCTGTTGAAAATCCAAGTACCTACCCCCTGACTATTTAAACAAACCCATGGTCTCTCCCCAACCTGCCTCTGCACGTGCTCATATTTCTGCAGATATGACTGCTCCCTTGGCGGTGCCCAGCAAACCCGCTTGACTGCCCTTCTTTGTCAAGATTTCCAAAATATCTGTGTTACTATCCTCAGGCTGCCATAACAAAGTGTCACTAACTGGATGGCCTAAAACAACAGAAATGTTTCTTTCATCGTTCTGGAGCCTAGAAGTCCAAAGCAAGGTGCCAGCAGAACCACGTTCTCACTAAAAGATCCAAGGAAAAATCCGTTTCATGCCTTTCTCTTAGCTTCTGGTGTTTGTCAACAATCCTTGCGACTTGCTGCTCACAGCTATGTGACTCCAATCTCTGCTTCCATCTTCACATGGTATTCTTCCTGTGCCCCCCCATCTCCTCTTCTTCTAAGGACACCAGTCACCTTGCATTAGGGGCTCAACTACTCCAGTGTGACCTCACCTTAACTAATTGCATCTATAGTGGCACTATTGCCAAATAAGATCAGATTCTGAGGTACTGAGGGTTAGGAATTATCTTTTGAGGGAACACAACTCAACACATAACAACTCTCCGTGGAAAGGGCTACTCTTTCCTCTAGCTGCCCATAGCCTACACCTCACTTAGCACACTTATCACATTGCATTGTAATTACCTCTTATTGAATTCTCTCCTACTCCAACAGGGATGAACAAGAGATTTTATTGCATGTGCCAACTCAAATATATAGTCAGTAAAAAATTCTTTAATGGAGTGAGGTCTCTCACAGGTAGAGGAACGAGGAGGGCAGAACATATGGACTAGCCCAGTGCTTTACAAACTCTAAGGTACACGTGAAGCACTGGGGGATCTTAGGATAATATATAAGCTTGTGACAAAGCAAATTCTAATTCAGCAAGTTGGGATGAGACCTGGGATTCTGCTTTTCCAACAGGCTCCCAGAGGCTGCTGATGCTGCTGGCCCATGGAATATTCCTGAGAGCAGAGACTGAGTCTTAATCAGATTTGTATTGTACATTACATGGTACAAGGCTGGAAGAATGAGTAAATATTTAAATGTTGGAATCTACTTTAAAAACTAGGACAACTAAACTACTGGTACTTCTCTCATTTTTGTCGCCTTTTGGGAAGATTCTCTCTGGCAGGCACCCGTCACCTGTTGACTTGAAATGTTCTCTCTGTAGACTACCCCTAAGTTTAAGGAGGGTAGCTGTTCACCCTGCATACCAGAGGTCTCCACTGTGGACCGAGCTTGGTGGAGCTAAGGAAGTACAAGTCCAAGAGCGAAGCAAGTTAATCCTCTTTCCTTTCCCTCTTCTCAGGCTGAGGGGCTTCCAGTGTGGAAAGGTACTCTTTCCAGGTGCCTCAGAGGATGGCAGGGAACAGGCCCTAGCAGGTAATGAAGTTAGTGTGGTGATGCCATTTAGCAACCTCTGCTTAACTGGCAGACCAGCTCTCACAGCTGTTTCAAACAGTGCTCCTGTAAATGAGTCACCTTCTACCCCAGCCCCTGGTCCAGCATTGCTTCTCTACCAAAAGTGGCCAGAAGCTTCGGGAAGCCAGAACTTTGTCCCAACTGTTCAGGACGTCTGTGCAGACCACCAAATGCTTTCTCACACCTAAACAGGTGTACACGCACACAACTGTCAGGTCAACTAAGACTGGAAGTCACATGTGGGGTTTCGGAAGTGGGGTGGGTGGGGGTCTAGAAGAATCCTGCTTTACATTCGCATGGCTCCATGCACAAAATCCAGTAAAAGTTTGGAAAGAGCTACTTCAGGTGTCAACCGGATGAGACCCTGATTTCTTAAAGAAACAAGAGTGTTAAATTCCACACATCAGCTTTGCTTGAGCTAACAATATGTAGCTGGGTAGGCAAGGAGGTGGACTCTGCTTTTTGAGTTACGAAAGTGAATTGAGCTGGTAGCTAAGGTTTTAAATGAAAGTAGAAAAGAAAGTGGTAAGATAGAAACTGGGGTAAGTGTAAAAATATCTTTTCCTGTGGACAGGATTTTAGAGAAATTTTATTTCCTGGATCTTCCCTACACATACATGTTTTTTTTCTTTTTCTTTTTGCTGGAGTCCCAGCTACTGGCTGAGATGCTTGGAGCAGGAAGATGGGAGAAGCAACAGGAGGGTGAAGTCCAGGAGGTTCAGCTCAGCCTACCCCTGCCCAGGGTCCCCAGGAACCTCCTGGAGGGAGCTGAGCAAATGGAGAGCCAGGCAGCTGAAGTCAGCAAAGGAGGAAACCAGCAACTAGAGGAGAGCAGCAAAAGGTAACCAAGAAAATGAGAGGTTTTATGGGAGAATCAAGCTGATAGCCCTGGGGGCTGGGCCAACACAGGACACAGCAGATGGGCACCTAGGCTGGCCTGACTGCTCTCTCTGTTAAATGAAGAGTTGGGCTAAATGCCTAACTCAAGGTTATCTCTAGCTCAAGCATTTTCCAGTCTAGGAAAAGAGACTCTGAAGAGTGGGGAAGTGTATGGGGGAGTGCATGTGCACGCGTGCACGCATCTACACATGTGCACACCTGGATGCATATAAACACATGACCACTTATATTGAGAGCCTTACCCTGAACTGCAACAAATCAGAAGAGATGCTGGGGAATGTGGGGCTCAGAGAGTGAAACTTAGAATCAGAGGGGTTAAGCCGCAGCCCAGAAGCTCACTATAGCTATGTGACCTTGTGCAAGTGACTTAACATCTCTGATCTCCATCCTTTACCTAGGTGTTCATCTCTCTGAGGCAGGAGAGGTCCAAGCCGTCTCCACTTAGAGATTCCTGTATATTTAACAACTGAGAAACTACCAAACTAGATGTATATTAAATGATTATTTTTAAAAAATTAACATTAATAACATAGAACCTGAGCTAATAGAAAATACTAAGATCAATTTCCTGGTTTTGACACTGCACTATGGTTATGCAAAAACGTTATCGTTGGGGAAAGTGGGGTGAAGGGTACACGGATTTCTCTGTATTATTTTTATGACTTTCTCTGAATCGAACTATTTCAAAATAACAAGTTGTTTTAAAAATTAAGAAACGAAAATGTTATTATTGCACATATAATCTTATTTGAAGATAAACTTGAGATACCTTGGGAAATCTACCCCTGCTCCTCCCTAATCTGTTCCCTGTGAGAAGCCCTAGTTGCTATGAGGATTAAATTAGATGATGTGCATACAGCAGGTAGCACAGCACCAGGCACAGAACCTTGCCGTGTGCTATTTTTTAATATAATAATAACAATTATTACCCAAAAACGGCCACATAGGAAAATGCCATGTTTGGGAAATATGTATTACAACATACTCAGTTTGAATGATGCTCTAGATATAAGGTTACTGACAATGAAAGGGGTTTATAATATATTAAGTGATAAAAAGCAGGTTACAAATCAGTATGGATAGTTTTGTCTTAGTCTTTTGCAAGTTAGCATAGTGAGCAGCTATGAGGCATCCAGTTCTAGAATCAAACTGCCTGGGTTCAAATCTTGGCTTGGTTAGTTACATGATCTTAAGCAAAATACCTAATCATTCTTGGCCTCAACTTTCTCATCTAAGCAATGGGCTTAAAAGAAAACCTTTCATTGGATTGTTGAGGATTAAACAAGTATACATATGTATGGTGCTGGCAAATGGTAATGTTCAAATGGTAGCTATCAATTATTAGATTTTATTCTACATTAATACATACTTATTAGGAAAGAGTCTTGAAGAGCATACAAACAGCAACATAGCAACAGTGATTATCCTAAATGATAAGATTACAGAGGACTTTTATATTCTTATTTTTGATAGTATTTTCTAATTTTTCCACAATAAATATGGATAAAAAACAAACCTGAAACTTTTATGATAAAAAATATTTAAAACAAAATTTTAATATGAAATTGTTTTCATATAACAACATGGAGAAAACACAGAGAGATAGATTATAACAAAAAAATAAAACAGCAGATTGTACCCTCACCAGACAGAAGTTTTCCCGTTTTGCTAGTATCTCAGAGTAGCTAGCTGGACATTTCCCTCTGCCCAAGGCCCTCAAAAAATGTTGCATAACGTGCCCATGCCAGTCACCAATGTAATGGATACATATTTTTAACTACGCACGTAATCCCATGTCCAAATATACCTCACACACATGTGTACATATTACCAAAGAGAAGAGATTATAAATTTACATTAAATCTCGTCATGGAAAGTGTTTTGGCAAGAGGCAACCAAAGGCACAAAGAATGTTCTGTGGGTTTCTCATGCTATGGTTCCCGTGCAGTTCCCAACCAGCAGTACTTAAGACAGCATGGACCATTGCCTTCCTTCCCAGAGTGGCTGCCTTCCCACACAGCCCGCACCTCCCTCACTGGCACCAGCCAAAGAAGACCTTACGCAGGACTGTGACAAGCCAAACGAGCATGCAGTGGAGACCGGGAACCCCGCTCCCACCTTCCACAAGGACCGCCGTGTTGCCCTGGACCCAGGCACTGCAGCCTCATTCCATGGGCAGAGCCCCAGGCCAGCCACTGCTGGAGAGCTGCCCGTGGTCCACTCGGCTTCGCTACATGAAAATAAAACACCAGCCTGTTCAGGGTCTGCTGGGCACATTATTGGGAGGAAGCTATAAAAGCTGCCAACATGGGTTACCTCAAGCATTTTCCTTCTCCAATACGCTGGGAGTGAGGCACTGCCTTTCCTTTGCTCCCCCGCCTTCCATCTTTTCCGAAAAGGCTTTCTGTGTCCCGAATGTGTTTATTGACATCTCAGCCTCTTGGCCGTTCCAGCTGTGCAAGAGCGAGTCTCCCTCCTCGCCATTCAAAGTGGCCCCTGTTCCGTCCCACTGCCCGTAACGTGCACTTCCAGACCACACGGCCCACTGGCTTCTCAAAGTCTGGCTCCGAAACCAAATAAAAAGCTTTTCACTTACACTCCAGTTTATGTGCAGCAGCTCAAAAGCCTTATTTTCATGTCTTACACGACTCCCACCTGAATAAATTTGTTTTAAGTGCCACTTTTCCATTTGTGGATTATGAAGCAGTAAGAAGCTCTGAGAGACAGCCCTGATGGCCCTGTGGGGTGCTGCAAGCAGGCAGGAATGCAAAGTGACCCCTTAGGAACCAAGAAAACCAAGGGATGCCAGGACCTTGGCCACCACAACCCTGGGAAGGGTAGTTGCAAGCCTAAGCTACTGAATGCTGCCAACCTCCTGGCTTTGTCATGGTTAAAAGCATGGCCCTTACAGTTCTGGCTTCAAATCCCAGCTCAGCAGTTTCCTGGGTGTGTACCCTTGGGACATGGGACAGCTTTAGAGCTTATTTCCTCATCTGTAAAATGGGGACAGCGCACTGGAGAGGGACTATCATAATGGTTGGATTAGATGATGAAATGCACGTCAAAACCCTTGATAGATAGCACCCAAAAGCATTCATGTTAATTTTTAAAAGTATGAAGACTATACTTCATGCTACGTGCTCAGTATAAGCAATAAAGACATGGCCCCTGGCCTAAAGAGCTTACAGTGTGGGGGTAAAACAGACAAACAGTCCTAACGCGGTGTGATCACTGTGATAGTGGCTCTGTGCATGCATGATATAGACTGGGAAAGGAGCAGCTAGTCCCGCCTGGGGAAATCGGGAAATAAGGATTGCTTTAAAACTATGGTAAGGCCATATGTCATCTGTTGACTTCCACCTTGGCCTCATTTCCTTCCTATCCCCACCTCCACTCCTCCGGACTTTCTTGCTCTACCAGGTTCAGTCTCACCTTTGAGCCCTCCACCTGGAATGCCCCCCAACCCCCACCATTCTCATCCACCCTCTCAATTCACTAGAGTCTTTGTTCACGTGTCATCTTCCTGGTCACCCCCAAAGACATCTCTGTCCCTTTCAGCTGCTTTATTGTTCTTCATTCCCCAATACTGCATTCAGATCTATTTGCTTACATGTTTATTGTTTATCCTCCCGACTAGAATGTGACTTCCGTGAGAGTGGGGACTTGATTCGTTCATCTCTGTGACCTTTGAACCTAAAACAGTGCCAAAGCAATAAATTAATGATCCACAGTTAGAAGTTGCATTCTCCACATGTGAAACATGAGTCTAAGAACATTATGTCCATCAGTATTTAATCCTTGCTACGTTCTTCCCAGGTGGGTGCTGAGATTATTTCAGCCAATGATTTATAAGGAGGCAGGCAAATGTCTCTGGAGGGACAGGTCCAAGAAAACAGGCCCTACTCTAGAGCAACCTGATGTGAAAGGTTTGAGTGGACAGTGGGGGACACTGCAGTCCCTCCTCCCCCACCAGTATCTCTGGAGATCACCCAGGTCTGCTGGGTTGGTACCTTCAAAAGGCCTCCCTAGGCCTGGCTGAGACTCTATTCTAGCCTCTCCCGTTGGACCATCACTAGGAAGAGTGGATTTGGCCCACTCTGTGGATGCCGAACAAAGCCCTGGTCTCCCTCTCATCACTCCACCCTTCAGTGGCCATATTTCTGATAAACAGCTCCCAGGAATATATCCCAGGATGAATGAATACAGCCAAAGGTCTCTCCTACATCTGAGAGATTTGCCCTTCAGAGCCTGCCCTCCCTAAGGATCAACAAGGAGCCAACTAGAAAAGAGAGGTGTTAGCAAGTCCCACGTAACCACAGCAGCCACTATTCACTGTGTGCTCATCACAACCCAGGGCCTGTTCCAAGGCTTCGTGAACTTTCTTTCATGTCATCCTCACACTCTCCCCTCAGAGTAGTTATAATGGTGTCATTTTACAGGGAAGCGGGGTGGGCAAGGATCAGAAAGGGTAAGTCATTTCCCATGCTCACACAGCCGTCTTGCACATTTTCTCAAGTCCTTACCAAATTTTTAATTCTTCCTGTTTTCAATTCTCTCCCAGCCTCCTGCCGTGGCTTCATGAAGAACTACAATGTAACTGCCCAGTTCCTTATCGGAACTCCGGGTCTGTTGCAACTGACCTTCCCCACCAAGATCTAAAGAAGTCCTGAAAGTTGATGCTGAATAACTTGATAAAAACTTCAAAGGACTCTTTACCACAGCAGATACGAATCCCCCTCAAACGCCTGATAGTTCTACACTATCCAGCAAATATTCTCTCCTACCAAGTCCAACAGATGGTTCAGCTGGTTCAGAGGACAGAAGATAGTCTTCTCTGTCCTTGAACAAGAAGAGGGACTGACAAAGATTCTCTCCTTGGCCAGCCAGACTTTAGTTAAGCTTCTCTGAGCCCTGAGCCTTCTTATCGACGAGGCCTTGACTTTGGCCTTCCTAACCAGGTCTGTATAGCCAAGTCTTAGCAAGAATCCTGTTAGGTCAGTTTAGCAAGACTCCCTCTACCTTTGATGTCTCCTCTCAGTAATTTTCCATCCACTGAGCCCCTCACCTTGTTCCTTGGCAATAAATCCCCACTGGTCCTTGTTGTATTCTGAGTTGAGCCCCATCGCTCTCTCCTGTTGCAATACCTCTATTGTAATAGCTCTGAATAAAATCTTTCTTATCATCTTAACAGGTAACAGAATAACTTTTTCTTTAACAGTACTAAGGCTTGCTTCAAATAGGAGGGCCTCCCCTTCCTGATAATTCTCATTCATGTCCAAATCAATACCATCCCCAAATCTCCTCCAAGAGGCTCCTCTTTCTCCTGCTCAGCACAAGTAAACCTATGACAATGACTGAATTGGTTTCCCCTGCCATCACCCTGTGAATCTTTGCCTCTCAGAGGCTGGCTGCCAGCACCCCTACCTGCCCTGCCGGCTGCTGGCCCCCAGCCTCACCACAGTCCATTCATGCAAAGAGCACGACTATGAAAATTCAGAAACACATTTCCCATCTGGAAACACCTCAGAGCTAAATATTATGTAGGATGTGACGGTGTTCATCTGCCAGCAAAAAAGCGAGGCTGAGAGAAACACAGACATGAAGAGACTGCTAGCGAGAGGGCCAGTGCGTCAGCAAGAGCTAAATTTAGCAACCAGAGCCTCTAACTTCATTCTTTCAGGAAAAGGAGCAGTAGGAGAAAAATGTATGAACCTATTTAAATAAAAGAACTTTTGAGAGAGAGAAAGAGTCCATATCCTAACTGACTTGCTGCCACTTCAGAGTATGGAAAATGTGCTCTCTTGGGCAGTCTGGCCCCATGGTCAGCAAAAGGGCTCCAGCCACCCCACCCCATACCCAAGGAACCCAATCCCCTGGTGGAAAGTCCCTTGGGCCCCAGTGTCTGCATGGTACAAAGGAAGCTGCAGATGGAGAAATTCAAATGGTAATTGCTGGGGGCAAAAGGAACAGGTGGATTCTGAAAAACTGGAAATTCTGGTAAAACCTGTAATGCAGCTTTCCAACAGATTTTGCTTTCTCATAGAGTGGCTGGTATAAAAACACTCATCATCCAGGCACCAAATGCCTACAGGAGGGTTTAGAAGCCTGGAAGAAGGAACAGAGCCATCCCAGGCAGTGCAAAGTGGTCATCTGAGCACATGTGTGAAGCCCAGCTCAAGCCCAGCTCTGCCTAGAGCCAAGCACACAGTGTTTGGGCCAGTCACCTTTCTCTGGACTAAAGTTGACAGTATTTTAACATACTAAGATACTAAATACTTCCGATGTTTGTGTAGGGAAGAAGGAGAGCAACATCAGATGTACCCCTTCCCAATCAAGCCTTCTGCCTTGACCTCAACAAAAAATCCATTAGCATTTCATTGCCCTTGTAAAAATGTATTGGTCCCACAAAGGGCTATTTTTTTTTTTTTTTACTATTAATAGAGTCCTTATAAATCAGTTAAAAAAAAAATACAAGCACTCCGACAGGAAAATGAATAAAGGATGTAAAGAACAATTTATAAAAACACAAATAACTATTAATTCTATGGGAAAAAAGTATTCAGCCTCACTGTAACCAGAAAAGATGCATATAAAAATAAAAATGAGGTAGCTTTTCCCATATATCAACGGGCAATCTCCTAAAAATACAGTAATACCTACCAAGGAGAGGATTCAGAGGATCCTCATGTACCACTGGTAGACAGCAAATTGGCCTGACGTAGCAGGGGCAACCTGGCCAGATGAAGAGAAAAATTCTTAAGCGGACTTCCCATTTGACCTAGTAATGCCACTTCTAAAGCTCTGTCCTACAAAATTATTCAAGGATATGCACACACAAAACATATGTCTGTTATGATTTAACCACAATATTATCTTATAATCCTAAAAAAATGGAAACAGTCTTCTACACAATAAAAGGGATACATCTATATGGTGGAATATAACAGAAACCAGGCTGCAAAAAATATGAAGATATAAAAAACTGTTTATATTTATTAAGTGAAATAGATTCTAAAGCTATATATAGTAGAATCAGATTTTATTTATTAGCCATCTCTTATATACAAAATATATACATAGGCTCGCTGAAATAAATATTGGAAGAAAATACACAGAAATATTTCCAATATTATCTCTGGAAGTAGCATGATCACAGATGGTTTTATTTCCTGATGTTTACTTTTCTGTATTTTCAAAATTTTCAAGCAAATAAGTGATTCTTTTGTATTCAGGGAAACTCTGCACAATTTTTTTAAGAGAAATAAGTGTCTTTCCCGCTTTCCAATTCATAAAAGGCATAGAACAAACAACTACAGCCAGATACCTGCCCCAGGCCCCTTGCCTAGCCCACCCTTCAGAAAACTCCTTCTGCATCCACATCCCTGTCCCCTAAGAAACTCTAAGTCCCTGGGCCCTGCTTTTATGCTTCCTTTCACCCTCTGTTTACCCAAGATCTGTCATGTGCAATTCATACACAGAATGTCAGATCACAGCCCAAGACTCACGACAGACATCGAGGGTCTTGTCTTTCACGTCCGTGTCTAGTTCAGACTTTTCCCTTTAAGCAAAGGAAGCTGTAGAGTGCTGATGGTTTTCATGAGCGTTTCAGAGACTGTCACCTCCTTTGAGCCTCTCTCACAAACCCTGAGGAGGGCAGGCAGTCAGCGCTTCTGTTTTATGAAAAGGAAAGTGAGGCTCAGGAATTGAGGGCAGGAACCCAGAGCCGGCTTACAGTCCTGGACTCTCTCCAATCCCGCTGCCTGCAGATTCCAGGCCTCCTCAGCCAGCCAGGGACCCCCCAGCTGAGAGGAGATGGGGTCCTGGCACCCCTGACCCCTTTTGGCCAGGAGCATGCTTGTCTGTTCATCCTTCAGTCTCCCTCATTCACTCTCATCTCAACTCTCTGTCCCTGCTCCTGCTTCCATAATAAAAAGGTTCAGAGAAATTAGGAGAACTTCCTCTCACAACTCATTAATTTAGTTAACTGTCTCATCTTTACTATCCTATCACCTCATAGATCAAGAACTTCTCATTTGCAATGTATGAGTCAGAACTTGCTCAGCTGTGATTGATAGAAGCCACCGAGGTCGACATAGCTTAAGTGAAAAAAAATGGATTTCATTAGCTCATGTCTCTGAGAGTCCAGAGTGCATATAACATCAGGCATGGCTGGATCTAGGGGTTCAAACATCAGGGCTCTGTGTATCTGTCCTTTCTCCATTTAATGAGAAAAATATTCACCAACAGGCTCACATTTATATTCTGCCAATTCCAGCAAAAACAGATCATCTTCCCCAGGAGCCCTAGCAGACAAGTCCCAGGAAGGACTCAACTAGCTAGGATCACCTGCCTACTCCTAGGGACATGGGTTAAAGGTCAGCCCTATCCAACCACACAGGAAAAGGTGTTCTTGTTCTAGAAAGGAGTGGGAGGTGCTGGAAAGGAAATCAATAACAGATTTCCACCTAAACAAATCTCTCCCACTTTAAGAACAAATCAGTTTCTTGGCACAGGCATTCATTGGCAGCAGTAAGCAGGAATGTCACCATAGAGCTGGGGTTACTTTGCCACCCAGGCTAAGTGAATTATTAGCTAACATTCACAGGAAATGACCAAATACTACAACAAAAATCTATGTCAGAACGTGATTTTTTTTTAATCAAGTTCATTAAGGTACAATTTACATACAGTAAAATTCACCCTTTTTAAAAGTAAAGAGTTCTATGAATTTTCATAAGTGCATGCAATTATGTAACCACCATTACAATCAAGATATAGAACATTTCTGGCACCCCAAAAATTCCTAGTGCCAACCCTTCCCCAATCACTCACTCCCAGCCCATGGCAACCACTGATTTACTTTATGGCCTTATAACTGAAGTTATAACTGAATATCATGAAGTTATTCAGTGTGTAGCCTGTTGAGTCTGGCTTTATTCACTTACGATGCATTCGAAAGTCATCTATGTCAGTGCAGGCATCAGCAGTTAGTGCCTTTCATTGCTGAGCATCATTGATTATACATATACTATTGTTGTTTTTTTAATTCCCCTGCAAAAGTTTGATCTAAGATATCCACAAGGCACCCTATATGTATCATTATTTCCACCTCAATTCAACAAATATTTGGTCTCCTCTGTGTGCCCAGAAACAGCAGTTACATCAGTGAGCAAGACACAGTCTACTCTCACGGTGTTTTCATTTCAATGGGAAGAAACAGAAAATGAATAAATAAATGTCAGGAGGTGAGAAATGACATGAAGCAAAACAGAGGAGGCCAGAGGATGGAGGGGTGGGGTACAGTTGTAACACAGTGGTCAGGGAAAGCCTCCAAGGGACTCAGACAGCAAGGGCCACATTAGAGAGATGGGAAATTAATCCAGACATCCCACACCACCTGCCTTCTCCACACTAACAGTCAGGAGGTCGGGTCCTGCTGCAGCCCATCCCACAGCCTCATAAGTTAGAGCAACAACAAATCCAGCCTCCACTCCACCCCACCCCACCCCACCCCCCACTCTCAGATACTTCACAGAGGAAAAAACATCCTCAGGATCTACAATACCACCTTGCTATGTCTCCCCAGGAGGGACGGTTACATAATTTGCCAAACCTGGTTAGGGTTGTCAGTTAAAATATACTTAAATTTGAGTTTTAGATACAAAATGAATAATTTTTAATATCGTATGTCCTAAATATCACTTGGGACCTACCAACTCCTCTCTTCCAGCTTCCTTAAAGAGGAAAGCAAACCATGCGACGGGTAGCTCAACTTCTCTGGCCCACACACTCCTCCTCCTCATTGCATCCTCCTTGCCTCTTCCCCACCATTCCAATGGAAGCCACATCCCACCCTCTGACAGATTCCTCTCTCCAGCTGAGCCCCAGATTCCACCTTCTCCTGCCCCTCAGGTCTTTGTGCTATTTATTACCCATCTCCCCTCTGTATCTTAAACCTCTCATCTGCCAGATGTCTACTTCTCACTAGCAATTAAATATGCTCCAGTAGTCCCTATTTTTTTTTTCCAACCTTCCCTGGATCCTCACATACCGTCACCCTTCTCTTCATATCCACTGTGTCCACAGAGTCTCACAAATAGCAGTGCTCGATTAATATTTGCTGAATGAACTAATTTGGTCTTCCATACATATGCTTGCCTGACTCTGGCGATTTCAGTACAAGTTAAATGCCCTTACATTTGCATGTGGGTTCTGTGGGAGTGGGACCTATATGTTATTCACTGTTATGTCCTCTGAATTCCTAACTGCAGTGCCCTGTAGGTAATGGTAATCAGGCAGTGTTTGCTGCTCTTTTAGCTTCCTTTCCAATGGCCAAAAAAAAATGCCTGTGGGGATTTTAACAACAGAGGAAGAGGGGGAACCTAGTGCTCCCTTTGCACTGTATAGAGTTGAAACATCCTTTTCCAGAAGTCAAGGGTGAAGAATCAAGATGAGCAGTCCCATTCCAGCGAGGCACATGGGCCATATTTCTCTCCTGTCAAGTAATTTTTTTAAAGTTTGTGCTCCTTGCAGAAGCACACATGTATCTCACAGGATGAGGAGAGTCTGATTTCCCACAGCTCTCCACACTGAGCGGGACCTGAGCATACAGCTATCAGCACCTTTTCCCTTCTCTTTCTGCAGGTCAGCTTGTCACTATTGCCTCAATAAACCAACTCTCCAGAACACCCTTCAGAAATGGCATGGCAGAGCCAGGCAACAGGACCACAGGGGACCAGAGATTCTGGTAATCTGACTCTTGTGCCAGACCTGGGAGCACACAGTCCCCTCCTGAGAAGGAAGAGACCATTTTGATACAGGCTCCATCAGCCAGAAATGAAAGACAGAAGGAAAACGAGCTGCCCTCTCTTCGTCCTGTCCTCTCCTTCCCATATGCAATCAACCCATCATTCCCTCTGCAGAACGGGTAAAACATCAGCAGACAGTTCAGATGGCCCACCCTGTCTAATTACTATTTCAACTCCCCTGGCAGAGACCTGTTCTGGGTTCGGGGCAAGGAAAAACGTGCTCTGGACGTTCCTCAGCAAAGAGCACTGGCTGTGGTCTGGGGGCTGACACCACACCAGCTGTCCAGCTGCCGATAGCAGTGCCCAGGACAAGACTCTACCAGGGACCCTGCCACAGCCAATCAAATATCATCACAGCCAGCTTTACATCAGCACTCATGGTCTTTCTAATCAAACCAATCTGACAGAATAGACATGGGGGGTAAAGATCATGCAAATGATTGAACTGCTCCCAGGAGGCATTACCAGTTTTATTTTTCTTACACTGTGCACCCAAGATTTCAGAAACACACGTTACCTTTCACTAAGCAGAGGGCCTCTTTCTCTATCTGTTCAGGGATCCTTTTTCTTTCTTCCTTCATTAATGCAGATGTCATTGGAGCAGTGATTAAACCTAAAATGCAATTTTGAGCTGATTAGTTATCTTTGGACTTAGAAGAAGACTTTGTCATAAAAAGTGGATTCTTTCTGGAACCTTGTGGATTTCTCTCCCCGATCCCTGATATCTTACTTTCCTATTCTACAAAACTTGTTTTACTTTTTTTTTTTTTTTAACTAACTTCATTAGGAAAAAAATGAAACATTTCTGGTTCGTGAAGGGGGAGGGGGAAACAAGCAAATACAGTGAGGTCCCCTTAGCCCCCATCTGTTCCAAATCTTCCCCTCACAGGATGTAATGTCTAAAAAGCAAGAAAAACATGCCTTCCTCTTCCCATCTAGCAGGATCTTGCATGCGAAGAGAAGAATGTCTGGTTACTCTGTGGGTTTTCATCTGCTTTTTAACTCACATGTTGTGGAATTACACTGGCCCCTCAATCCCATTTCCCCCTCACCCCTCCCCAAAACCCCAGCAGAGCAACCAGGGAGGCAGCAGCGTTCACCACTAGTAAAGAACATCCTGATTTTGGCAAGGAGCTGCCTCCCCTCCACACCATCAACCGCTTTGGCACAAAGGATCAGCTCTAAGCGTGACCAATGACTTTTGCAGATTTCTTAGCATGAGACATGCCAGAGGGATGCCTGGGCCCCCAAAGGAAGTGGTGCAGCCCCTGAGAGTAAAAGGAGTGGGCTCAGAATCCTGAACCTCTTATTCTGCCCTCTCACTCCCTGCTTCGAGGCACTGTGCATGCGGATGTACACAAGCAGCCAACTCCTGGACATCTGAACAGGAAGGATGTTCCCCAGTAGCTCACAACTGATACCTTTCCAGGACCGGGAGGGTGATATTTATAGGAAGGGCAGCGGGCCAAGCTAGACCAGCTCCAACTTTATTTCAGCCAGCCCTTCTTTCCTGTCTTCTGTAGTTCAAGTTAAAGGAAGAAGCATTCCTCCCTTTATTGCTTGATTTTTACGCAAGGACTGAGGCTCTCGTTAAAATGATGGAGAAACCCCAACTGCAAAGATGGGAAAGGACCTGAACGACTTGCTCTTTCTCACTTGGCTCTTAACCTTTCTCTCTTCTGCCCCCCAGCCACCTTCACTTCCTCCTTGTTGGCCCCTCCAGGCTTGATACCTGGTGTATGCTCCTTCTTTAAGCTCCCAGACACAGATTCCCCCATGGTCCTCCAGATGAACAAAGCTCTCCCTTACCAAATTATCCTTTCTTCCAGGCTTCTCACCCCTTAACACATCCTATAAGGCCCTGTATGACCTACCCTCCCCAACACCTTCCCCTGACCTTACTTCCTACCACTCTTCCCCTAAAAACGATCACCTCCCTGCTACTGCTCAGACTCACCAAACATTCCCTCAAGGCCTTTGCACCTGCTGTTCCCTCCACCTGGAACCCCTTCTCCTGCATTTGAAAGTCTGGATCCCTCACGTGATCTAGATTTCTGTCTAAAACTATGTCCCTAGAGAGGCCTTACTAACACTGTAATAAAAAGCACCCTCAACATTCTCAAGCTGCTTTATCCCATAGCTTGTTTTATTTTAATTCACAGCATCTTTCACCACCACCAAAAACCTCTCTCCTTGACCAATCTTTACTCAGACTCTTCTGAGCCCTCTTTTCAACTAGGCCTCAAGCTTGGTCTGCCTTCGGCAAAGAATCCTGCTACGTCATCCCCTACCCTTGACATCTGATCCAGTTCCTCATCCCTTGTTTTCTATGGGTAAGTCCCTGGCCTGCCTTCTGCAAGAATCCTGTTATGTCAGTTCAGCACAAATACCCCTACCCTTGATGTCTCCATCCTCTGACCCTCTCACTCATTGGTTATAAATCTCCAGCCGTCTTTGCTGTATTGAGAATTGAGCTCAATCTTTTTTCCCTATTGCAATAATCTTAAATAAAGTCTGCCTTACCATTTTAGTAAGTGTCAGAATCATTTTTAACACCACCTGATATCACATGATCTCTTTGTTTATCTGTCTCCCTTTACTGAACTGTAAACTCCACAAGAACAGGTCTCTATGTGCTTTTCTCCCTTCTAGCTCCCTAGCCTCTAGAATAGTATCTGGCACACAGCAGACATTCAACAGGTATCTGTTGAATGAACAAATATAGCTATGCCCACTTCTCTCTTGGTCTCAATTTATCTGCCACTCCTTCTGGGAAGTCATTCCTGAATCTTCCTATCTTGGACCCTGTACTTCACCTCGCAGTGATCATACTGATCACAAGGGATAATACTCTGGTTTTTTAATATGTGCTCTTAACTTGCTAATTCTAGAAACTAACAAACAGTGTTAGTTTAGATAGAATAGAAGTCTATCTTGACCACATCTCCACAATACCCGCCCGCCCCCCTCACCCGCCTCCAGTCTGTTTTCTCTGTGTAGACATCCTTGCATGCATCTGTTTGTATGTCTCCATTCCCTCCCTCTCTTCCCTCCACACACATCCATTTCCCGACCCCTAACAGGGGCTTAATTAAAAAGGGAGGAAGAGGAGCCCTGATGAGGCCGAGAGCCAGCTCTCTGCTTTCCAGAACCAAGCCCAGCTTTGTGCCCATCTTCCTAGCTTTCACCACCCACAGGAAGAAAGAAACACTTCTTTTGTCTGCCCTGTAAGAGGTAGATGGGTCCCACGGGACTAGCCACTCTCAATGCACTTCTCCACTCCAGGCAAACTTACAAGGCCAGTATGGGACAGAGTGAGCGCCCTGAGCCCTACTGCTCAAAGCTGTGACCCTGGAGGGCATGAGGGCTCATTAGGTCTGAAAGTCACAGTGAGCTAGAACCCCTTCCCTGGTGGTTGGTGAATTGGGGTGGGGTGGACCTTATTGAGGAGGGGAAGCTGGTTGTAGAAACAGCCCAAGTAGGTTTTCACATAAAGGAAAAGTAAACAGATGAAGGCTCTTCCTCAGCCCTTTGAGCCTTTCAGAGGAGAGCAAACCTTCAAGTGTTTGTTGAAAAGCTAATCCGATTTAAAAATGCTTGGACAGGGCTGGAAGAGGAAGTACTGACAACTCCCTCCACTGGCCTGCAGCCTAAGTATGGTCACGTTCCCCTCCCTCGGCCTCTGTCCCTGTTATACATATGCCCAGAGACCCAGAGGATCAGAAAGGTACCTGGGGCAGGAGCAAGAACCAAACCTTGTCCACCGAAGGCTGCTGACGACTCTTCCTATCAAAGAAAAAAGGTTTTGAAAGCAGAAAACTGGAAGGGAGTGGAAGGAAGAGACTGCACGGCAAGGCAAGCTCACCCCACTCACATCCTAGGCATCTGTGGGACATTGAAGTGTCCTGCCGCTTCCTGGGAGGCACGTAATTACCCCTCCCCCACTCTCTTTTCTGGAAGCTAATTAATTCCCTGAAGTTCCAAGTGAAAAGAGTTTCCAAGTGAATCTGCTCAAATGCTCCAGATTCTGGTTCTCTCTTCCTTGGAAAACTTTACCAATCCTGTCACCCACTACTGTCATACTAGGATAACCATCTCAAGTTGCCAAGGACTGTCCTAGTTTTAGCACTGAAAGTACCACATACATACCCACAGAGTTGGTCTCCTGTCATCCCAATCTCCTCCTCTGCCCTTGCTGAGTTCTAGAGGGGAGGAAAGAAGTAAATCTAGAATTAGTTTCTTCCAATTAGAGGCTTTAATTTTAAGAGCCGGAGATAGATAAAAATAATACCAAACGTGCAGCACTTGCTCTGCTGTATATACCATACATTGTTTAATTTAATCCTATGAGGTGGGTTCCATTTTCCAGATTGGGAATCTGAGGCCCAGCATCAGTAATAAGTAGTAGGGCTGGGATCCCAATCTAGGCAATGATGCCAGGGCTCAAGGATGTCTTTATCATCTTACTTTGTGATCCCTAAAGATAAAGAGTCCTTGTCCTTTGGATCACATGAGAAAGAAATAACTTATGCTAGATTGAGAAGGCATACATTTATATATGTGGAGCATCTCATGAAAAAAATGGGATTGTAAGACTCCTATAGATGGGACCCCTAGTTGCCATGGGGACAGGGCTAGCTAGGCTCTGGACAGTTATAGCACCACTGCCCTGGGGCAGAACCTCACCATGGTAACCTCTTAACATTGACCCTGCCCACATCCACCCTCTCAATGGCTGCCAAATGAATCCATTAAATCCCAGATTTGACTGTGTTCCTCCAACCCTGACACCCACAACCGCTGCACTGCATGTTAAAACTCAGGTCCCTCAGCCTGTCTCATCCATTGCCTTGAAAATAGAAGTGGAGGCCAACTTTATAGGAACCAGCTTGGCAGGATAGGTCACAACCTTGATAAATGTCCATGCTCTTTGACTTTATAATTTCCCTTATAAGAATTTTCCCCAGGGAAATAGTTCTAACTGGCAGTGACCTGAGAAACAGGAGGGTAACATTTTATACATAAAAGTGTTCAGACATAGTTTAATCTGGAACAACAAACCTGAAATAATCCCTATGACTAACAATAAGAAATGGTTAACGAAACTGATGCACATGATATAGCCATTCAATTGAATATTATGCAGCCATTAAAATGTATGTTTTGAGGAATTGAAAATAGCATGGAAAATGCTTGGCTACCAATGTTAAGCGAAACAAACAGGAAATAAAATTGTATAGACAGTGTGATCACAACTCTGTGAAAACAAAAACACAACTTACAGTGAAAGGACTGAAAGGAAATGAACAAGACGAAAAAGAACTAACACTAAGCATCCTGCTAACTGCTTCACATTCTTATCGCGTTTAATCTTCACAGCCTGCTAAATTAAAAGCTGTTTTTATCCTCACTTTACCAATGAGAAAAGTGAAGCTCTAAGAGGATAATTAAGCTGCCCACTGGTTGCCTACAGCCAATAAGGGGCAAAGAAGGGATTTGAACCCAGATTTGTCGTCTGTTTCAGGGCTTGTGCCCTGATTATCCTCCACACTATACCACATCCACACTACTGGCAAATTTTCCCCCTCTACTCCCCACTTTTTTATTTTCTAAATTGTCTATATTAACCATTATTACATTTTTAAACCTTTTTATTTTTTTTTCATTTCAAAGGAAATACAGGCTTATAATACTTGGTGTGTCTTGGTATTACTTTTTTAATATAGAAAACAATAAAGTTAGCAAACAACATTTAAAAACGATGGCAACAATAACAGACATTCCTTCATTTTAAATTCAAATTTCTTCACAGTTTGGCTCTTTACTGTCCTTTAGGCCACAATTCCCAGCACTCCTTCTTCATAGTTGTTAAGTTACTAAGCTATTAGGTGACATGGTCAGATCTACATTTTGGAAACACCTCTAGGGGCAGAGAGGAAGGGGGACTGCAGAGGTGGTGGGTGGAGATGGTGGCGGCAGGTGAGGGCTTGCACCACGGTGGTCCCCAGACTGATGACCTGGCCAATAGCCAGTGTGTAACACACACGTGGAAAGGCTGTGCCCACCGCGTCCAGAGGAAACAAACTGTCCGTGGAAAATCATCAGCATCCAACAACAAAAAAAAAGCAGACAGACCTGGAGCCAAGATCTGAGCGAGATTTCTCCCCACTTCAGGGCCTCCAGGTTGCTCCTCCAAGGAAGCCAGGATACAGGGAAGCCTCTACTCACCGTTCCCTGAAACCTTCAGGACAGAAGTGGCAAGAGTGAGAAGGACCACCACCACCCACACCGACATTCTGGACTCAGCCTCCCTTGGAGCAGTCTTTTCTAGTGTGAGGGCGAGAGCAGGCTTTTGAGAAAACAAATTACCAAGAGCTTGGCTGCAGCAGAATAGTAGCAGTACAAAGTGTGAAAAGTTACAACAAAGATGCTCAGATTTCACTCACTTTTCCCAACCCTTGCACTTTGGAAGGATTTCCAAGTAGGAAGCCACAATATTACTGGAGGAGATAAAATAAAAAGAACTTTTCCGCAGTGGTTCTCAGCTTTTGTGGGGCCTCAGAACCATCTGATGGGAGAGGCTGTTTAAATGCAGATTTTAAGGCTCACCCCCAAATCTTCTGATCTCACAGACCCTGCTCAGGCCTAAGAGTCCGCATTTTATTTATTTATTTATTTTTACACCCCACCCCCACCTCCCACAGAGTCTGCATTTTAATGAGCATTTCTCCAAGTTACTGCTGAACACTAAGCATACTTGCTAAGAAACCCTGACTTATAGTGTCTTGCTTATGTAAGGATTGACATTTGGGGGATATTTCTAATTACTTCATCTTAAAAAAAAAAATGAAAGCCTATAATGTATAGTGAATTTTATTATTTTCACTATTTTTCTGCAAGACAAATTATTTCAAAATAAAAAGTTAAAAATACATATATTACAGAAGTAACACATACATGTAATAAAATATTTTTAGTAGTACCACATGAGATAAAGCAGAATATGGACATCCCCCTTCACTGACCCCTGCCGCCACCAGCCCCAACCCACTCTCCAAACTTAACCACTATGTACAGTTTGGTATATATTAGCAAACAAATTGGACTTTTTGTTTGTGTTTTCATTTTTTAGTAATAACTAATGCCTGCAAGAATGTGATGAAAATTACTCTCAAAATTGTTGAAGTGTATATTAATACAGCTCTTCTTAAAAGCAATTTAGCAATGTGTTTCAAAAACCATAGAAAGATTTATATTCTTGGACCTACCAATTCCATGTCTAGGAATCTCTCCCAAGGACATCACTCTCTTGGAATAGTATGAAATTTTGTAAATTACTTTATCGTCGTAAGAACACTTTAACATAAAATCTACCCTCTTAAATTTGTAAGTGTATAATACATTATTGACTGCAGGTACAATGCTGTACAGCAGATCTCAAGAGCTTATTCATCTTGCTTGATAGAAACTTTATGCCCTTTAATTAGTAACTCCCTATTTCCCCTTTCCCCCAGCTCCTAACAACCACCATTCTACTTTTTAATTCTATAAATCTGACTACTTTAGATACCTCATAGAAGTGGAATCATTCAGTATTTGTTTTGCTGTGATTGCTTATTTTGTTTGGTACAATGTCCTCAAGGTTCATCCATGTTGTGGCATATTGCAGAATTTCCTTCTTTTCTAAAGCTGAATAGTATTCCATGATATGTATATACCACAGTTTCTTTAGCCATTCATCTGTCAATGGACATTTAGGTTTGTTTCTATATCCTAGCTATTGTAAATGGTGCTTCATTGAACACAGGAGTGCTGACATCTCTTTGAGATTCTGATTTCAATTCTTTTGAAGTGGAGTTGCTGTGTCATATGGTAGTTTTATTTATTTATTTTTTTTGAGAAATCTCCGTGCTGTTTTCAATAGCAGCTGCAACATTTTGCATTCCCACCAATAGTCTACAAGTGTTCCAATTTCTCCACATCCTCACCGACACTTGTCTTTCTTTTTTCTTTTCTTATTTTTTTCTTTTTATTTTTTCAAAAACCATTCTGAAAGGTGTGAGGTAATAGTTTATTATGGTTTGGTTTGCATTTCCCTGATGATTAATGACATTGATCATTTTTTTTCATATATCTGTAGGCCTCTTTGTCCTGTTTGGAGAAATGTCTATTCAAGCTGTAGCCCATTTTTAATCAGGTTATTAGTGTGTGTGTGTGTGTGTGTGTGTGTGTGTGTGTGTGTGTGTGTGTGTGTGTTTACAATTGAGTTGGAGAAAGTATGGGATTTAAAATGACGTCACAAAGCAACAGGGAAGATAGTTATGATAATGTTAGTGAAAAGGGAAAATGGTAAAAACACGTTATATAGCCTTTGATTACCAAGTTGTTTTTTAAATTTAGTTTTGTTTAGATAGACAAAACAAAGGAAATAAACCTAAATTGCTAACAGTATGTTAAGGAGGTGGTATTTGAGTAAAACTTTTATTTTCCTCACAGCTACGTTTTTTCTTTATTATTTCCTCTGTTGAGTGCTCAGCACTCAGCTTTGCAGAGAGACAGACCTGGGTGAGAAATCCATCTCCCACTTTCCATGTATATAAATTTGAGGACTTTATGTAACTTCTCTGAGACTCAGTTTCCTTATGGAGATAATGGCAGATAAAAATTATCCTCTAAACTTGCTTCAAGAATTAAAATAAGAAAACATGCAGAAACACTGGATGCTTTTTGACCTGACACAAGAAGTAAAATGTTATGGCTTTTTCAATATTCTCAGTGATGGGTCACATTTCACAAATAAATACTTAAACACTGGGATTTAAAAATGGGCATTAAAACTTTGATAGCCCTCATTTTCCTCATCAGACCCTCTCCTAAGTTCCTGCTTAGTTTAACTTTAAGAGATTTTGTACAAAGTAAATTACAGTGACAAGACACCATCCCCAGTTACCAGAAATAATGAAATGGGAATAAGATCTGCAAATTGTAAAGTACCTAAAAAAGCAAAACACCATGAGTCCATTTTCATAAGATTACTCTGAAGAGACAGTGATTAAACAAAGGTCCAAGTACCTGGAATATTTGCTTGAGGGGCAATAATGCATTAAGTGAACACAGGAAATGCAGGAGGGCAGGGGGAGTAAAGATGGAATGTGGAGGGGCTGTGTGTCAAGAACATCACCATTACTCTCCCAATGTCTCAGCCCAGGCTTCCAGGAGGAGGCAAGGCTTTCGGAGAGTAATGAGAATATAAATAATTATCTCAGGATGCCTTTCAGCCAGCCAGAAGAACAATTCCTTGGACCACCTTCATCTAATTTGTGGCAAGACTTGTCTGTTAGGCTTGGCTCCACATCTATTACTTTGGAATTGGTCGAGAGGGTTACTCTGAGCCCATGATTACAGCATGTCTCTTCTTTCTAAGGACTGCTTAGAAATAGAAAGTAAATTTAATTATTTTATTATTGTCACTTTGATAGTGTGCTCAAGCTCACTGTTTCTAAAATGCCAAAAGCACTTGTTCAAGAAAATATACAACCATATCTAGTTAAAAGTTAAAAAAAAAATTTTCTCTACATACCCCCATCTTACATCCCTACCTGAAGGGAACTACTGAATAGATAGGTACTCTTCCAGATCTTCACTTTTATGAATGTATGTGATATATTCACATGTGCACATACACAATTTTTTACATAAATATGATCACACTCTGTTTCTCTGCAACTTGAGTGTTTCACTTCATAACACGTAAAAGGGCATCTTTTCATATCTTGGACATACAGACATTTATGTGGTGGTTATAGATACTGGGGCCAGCAGGCTTGAAGCCCAGCTCCTCTACTTACCAGCTGTGTGACCACAGGCAAATTACTTAACATCTCTTTTCTAATCTATAAAAATATTCTGATAATAGTAACTGAAGAATTGTTGTGAAGATTAAGTGAGTTAATGTTGTAAATACTATAAAATGTAAAAATCACTTAGACTAGTGTGTAGAGTAAGTAGTATATGTGTAGTGTTGGCCATCACCATTATTTACCTTGTTCTTTTATTTAATGGCCATCTAATATTGCATCATTTGGTGAGCCATAATTTTTTGAGCCAGTCCCCTGCTGAGAGACACATAGGTGATGTCCTCCTTCTTCTGCAGTGAGCATTTTTGAACTTAGGTCTCTGCATACACAGCTGAGCATCACTCTAGGATATAGTATCCAAGGCATGGAATTGTTGCATCACAGGTCACGCTCATTTCCTATGAAAGATGTTGCCAAATTTCCCTTCAAAAGCCTGCACTTAATTTGTACCCTCAACAAAGGTGTATGCCTTCCTGTCTCCAGGTGTCTTCACAATGCTGGTGGGCAGAGTCTTTGGAATCCTCATTTCTGCAGTCACCTTCACTAAATGAAACCTCAGTCAAAACCACCAGCATTGCATTTATTCAAGTCCCTGGGACACCTAATCTCTTTGTCTTTTCTAAAAGGAAGGAGACATTTTCAGCTCTGACAGGCCTTCAGTCACCTGGACACAGCCTTGGGACGACTTTGAAAACCACAAATAAAACATACTCACTATTCCCTAATACCCTCCAGAGCAGCTCAAGGGGGCCCACGTGAGGCTTAGCCACTTTCCTCTCTCTCACATGCAAAAAAATTTTCAATATAAGCTGTTTTTTTCCTGGGTGGAAATCATAGCCAGCATTTGAATATAAATATTATCGTAGGGCCAGAGGGAGAATGGGCTGGAAGCAAAGGCTGCAATATCCCAGTTGTCTTAATGTGGAGCAAGGGAGGAGGAGTAGGCACCCTCATCCTTTCCCCCTGCTCCATGTAAAAAGGGGAAACACCCTGGGCACAGGCCCATACCATCAGGACAGCCTATAGTAAAACGAAGGTGGAAGATGGTACAGAGTTTGGCAGGAAATCTCCACCAGGCAGAGGAGAAACGAGGCAAAGACAAGCACTCCAACTGTGGGGTCCAGTCTGGAGTTTCGTCACCTGTTCTGCATGTCTGCTGGAGTGACCACCGCAGCCACCTTAGAATACAGCTCTTGTCACATGATGGTAAGATGACCACTGACTGAGGTGGCCCTCTGGCCTCATCTCCAAAGTTCTGCAGCACAGGGTAACTCCTGGCTTTGCTCAAGAACCTGTGGGAATTGAGGAGAGCTGTGCAGGCCAGGCGGGGGAGGGAAGGTGTTCCAGCCCATGAGGGGCCTCCCAGAGTTCTTAGGCAGGAATGTCAATAATTCCGAGGGTTGCCCCTGCTGGGATCTGGGAGCCCCAAAGCCATTCATCTTTCAAACTTGTTTTTCAGGCTCACTATTTTATGGCTCAGAACCATTCACCTTTGTTCTTCTAATTGTCTCCTTGCCTCCCACCATTCCCAGGGACCCAGGTCAGGTCATGGAGGGGAAGAAGCTAGGGAGTCTTTGGAACAGTGGATTCCATGGATCAGAGAGAATTCCAGAGATGAGACCCAGGCACCCTGGCTCATGACCGCAAAGGAGGGAATAATTCAGATGATTATCTCAGGCACTAGTAACTGAGTTAAGCGTCTCCTTCCTAGTTGGCTCACATGGCAAGATCAGCGGGAAGGAAAAGAGGTTCAATGACCCAGGGTCTCAGCTGGCTCTAAGCCAGAGGCAGTGTAGAGTACAGGAAAGGGAGGAATTTGAGTTCACTGTGCCTCAGTTTCCTTTTTTCTTTTTTTAAATAATTTTTAAATTACAATTGGTATATAATATTATATTAGTTTCAGGTGTACAATGCAGTGATGAGACATTTACATATTTTATAAGTGATTACTCCAAAAAATCTAGTACTCATCTGACACCATACATAGTTTTTATAGTTTCTCTTTTTCTGAGAGCCTGGAGCTGAACACCCAACACCCTGCATTTCATTAAATCTGCAAAACAGGTATTTGTTGAGTGGGCTATGTGTTCTGGACACCATGGACACAGCAAGAAACAATCAGACCACGCCTGCCCTCATGGATTTTACATTCCCAGTGACGTAGGTCCTAATAACAGTGTCACGCTTACTACTGAGGAACCAGGTTTATGGAGGGAACTAACACACCAATGAGGTCACACGGCTCCTAAGTGGGCTGCATGTCTCACTGCTCTTCACCACAAACACTAAAAACAGCTAACAAGGTACACCGTGACTCTCATCGAGCTGTGGCTTCAGGATGCTTGCTTGCTGTAGCTCTTTCCAAGGAGCTACAAAGAAACGGGGTCTTGGGTTTCTCTAAAATCAAAACCAAAATCAAGTCTTAACCACAACTGGAAAGAGCATGGTCCCTCCCCACTGCAGTTCCCCTCTGTTGTTCCTGCCCTCCTGTGTATGATGGTAGGGTGGCCTCAGGAAGTCAAGTTGATGGGACATTGAGTGTGAATTTAGCAGGGTGTATTTATGTGGTTCACAATCAGCCTATATGCTGAGTGACTGACTGCTAACCCTCCAGTGCAAGCACACTCCCAGTACTACCACCCAGTATATCCAAGCGCCTACAATTCAGTTCCTGATGCCAGATCAGCAGTTGAATTGCTACATGACATGTCCTACAGTGCCCAACACAAAAGTGTATGGTAAAAGAGGAGAGAGGTTTAAAATGGACAGAGTCAGATGCCAGCCTGTTAGAAGTGGTTCTAATTACTAGACCTGTAAAATTTTAAGTAAAAGATCAGTTCCTCTAATCAAAATGGAAGTTCTCTTCTGGCAGAAACATACTCAATGCATATAATTATATTGGACCACAGCTTCTTTCTTAATTTTTGATAGGAATAGTACAAAAGAGAATTTACTGAAATTTCTTTGTTTACAGAACATGTAGTAATATTACACTGTGTGTGTGAATTTGCTCATTTTCTGTATTTAAGCCGTCAATAATATAAAACAAATGTTGACAAGTATGCTAGAGAAAATGCTGCATATCTTTTATTCTCTTTATAGGAAATTATTTTAGAAAACCGTTATCACATGAAGTGATCAAAGAGTATGAGGCCAGAAAATGTAGAAATAACAAGTATGGTAGAGGTGTGTCAGGCAATCATTTAATAAAAATGTTCTGTTATTTTTCTGGAATTTATAGTGTTTGAGTTATTTGTTGGCTTTTAAAATGTATAAGTTAATGGAGTTCTTTTCTCCCTCTAAATAAATATTCACTTATATTCCTAATACTGGGTTCATAATTTTGTAGTATTTCTCTTAAAGATAGCTCTCGAATTATACAAGCTTCAGGACCTCATAAAAACCCTGATTTTCCCCTGAAGCCTCCATCTCCTGAGCAGTTATGACGTGCCAGGAACTCTGAAAATCCCTCTCCATGGATTATCTAATTTAATCCTCAATCACCCACTGAGGTAAACTAAGGCTTGGAGAATTTGTTCTACATAATACATGCAGCTCATTCTCCAGAGTTGTAGCAAGGATTCGAAATCACATAGTGCCCGAAGCAGTTCCCTCCACATAGAATAAGAACTATTATTGCAATTTGCTGTGTTTCCTCCCTGAGTCGAAGTTTCCTCATATTTAAAGCTGAAGGGATAAAAAAAGAGATTGAAATATCTGTACATGCACAGAGAATACTGGTAAAGATACACAGTGTTAGCAATAGTGGCTGCCTCTAAGGAAGGGACCTGGGCATAAGAGGGAGACACATCCCTCTTTTATCATCCCATTTTTAAACAACTTAATATGTGAAGACTATTCGACATAGTGCCTGGCAAAGGATAAGTGCTCAATAAATGTTATTTTGTTATTGTTATTGTCAATCACTTAAATAAATTCATTTAAAAAATAAGAAAGTGGGCCCTGATGTCTCAAGTCCCTTCCAGCTGAATTTGGTGTTTGCTTCAGATAACAAGTTTCCAGCACTTTGTGGGGGAGACAGTGTTACCCTGATGCCACTTCCCAGCTGAGCAGACTTTCCTTGGCTTGTACAGCCTAAAGCATATATTCCTCTACAGCACAGCTCAAGCCAGCGGGCCCTCAGTGGCCTGTCCTACTGGAAATTCTTTATAGATGAAAGGTCTCCTGAGTCCAAAGCAGGGACCTTTCTCCGTGGTAAGAGATGGGTGAGCCCATGAGTTCTGCTTCATGGAAGGCCATGGACCCAGAAGCCTAAAGTCATCATTAAGGGATCAATCTGATTTGAAATATCCACTCAGTCCAGCAGCACTGAGCACAGACCTTTGGGGTACTTGGCATCTTGGCCTCAGTGTGACCTTTAAGGGTACAGCTCTGACCTTCACCTGCCTGGCATGTAAGAATGAAGTGGTCCACATAAGTGTCTCATACTGCTGAGGGCTTCCAGCAACACCCACCTAAAAAAAGTCTTATCACATCAGAGCTGTGTGACCTTGAGTTAGTCACTTGACCTCTTTAATTGCAGTTTTCTTATTTGTAAAATGAGGATTACAAATTAATGCGTTTCTATACAATAAAAGATGACCCCCACAACCTCCCTTGGATTGCAAGTATCTTGAAGAGAGGGAACAGTCTGACCCACCTTGGCATTTCTATCAAGGTGCCTACCCTACAAAAAGGACTTGCTAATTCAAGGCAAAACAGTATGGGGTCTTCCAGACTTGGATTCAAATCCTGCTTTTGCCACTCAGTTCCCATAAGAAACCTTTCAGAGTTTGGTTATCACTCATAACTACACCTTTAGGGTCCCCATATTGCAAAACTCTAGGGGAGCTGTTCTCATAGTGTGTTCATAGAGTAAGGCACACAGGAGCCCTGACTGTTTCAAGCAGGGGGTGGGAATGGGGGAGGGGTGGATTGTAAGGATTCTTGGCCACAGTGAGTGCAAGGTAGGAGCACAAGCTTGGCCGAGAGTGAAGAGAAACAGAGTCTAGAAAAGGCATAAATCAAAAGAAAATGCTAAACTAATTAAAAGCAGACTTGGTCCAAAACACAGTATTTGAAAGCTTAAAGAATTTGCTAATATGCAAAGAGAATACCACAATTTTGTATTTTCAGGGATTCACTCATTTTCTGCTTGCTCCAGGAAAAGGTTTTATGGGCTTTGTTTGTATGTGTGTGCGTGCATGTGTTTCAATTGTGAAGTTGGAAATGGTCCATCAGCAAAAATATTTTTATAACACCCACCTCAAAAAAATGATCTAGTCACATAAACAAATCTTTATCTTCGCTTTACATCAATAAGCCGCAGAGCGACATAAACAATGTTTTCTTCTTTTATTTTATATTTTTTCTTCTTCTTTTAAAACTGTCATCATTCTAAGAATTTGATGCTGTTTGCAGACGCCCTTTTAGGGACTTAAGGTCTTTCTACTGTGAAAGAAAACTGCAATGACCACTACTTGGACTCAAAAAAGGTGTTTCTAGCAGCACGGCACTTCTCCAGGAAGAAATCTGAGTGCCCTCTTTAAACCTTGAAGATTTAAAGGAGAAACTTTAGCCAATATCTCCCTCGAGGGAGAGGAGATAACAAAACAAAACAAAAAAAACTCACTTTCTACTGGGAAATTTTTAGGAAACAAGTTCTGGTTTTCTTTGCCAACTACTCTGCCCTTCTATAGAAAGAACTCATCTGCATGGGTCCAATATGCTGTAACATCTGTATCAAATATGCATTCACACACATAGGTTTACTGGCAGAGCATCCCCCATGTATCAGGAAGACAAGTCTGGATGAGATGAACCAGAGGGGGAGACACAACGTTAGGTTGACGGATGAGAAAGGCACTAGGAGGCAAAAGGCCAACACTCTGTTCTCCATCTTGCCATTTCAGAGCTGGGCTCTGGCAAGTCTTTTGACTGACCCAAGACTCAGTTTCCTTATGTGTAAAGTAGGGATAAAAACTCCTCTTCTGTCTACTTCGAGAAGATTGATCTTTCCCTGCCACCCTCACCCACACCAATTCACACAGCTGCAATAACGGCCAAGCAGTTCAGGGCTGCAAACTCAAGTCTAATATAAAAACGAGTAAGGGAGCTGGGGTAGCAGCTCTGTGTTCTCCTCTCAGCTGTGGCATGCTTCTGCTTTCAAATTCTGTGTCCCTTTACTACCACCACTGCTCAGAAGCCATTAGCCAATGACCTTACCCACAAATGTCCCAAAGGAGAAAATGACTGCATAATCATGGTTCAGGGAATCTTATGTCCACATTTAAAATAATAATTAGGAGGACTATATAGGAACATGGGGAAACTTCTGTAATATAGTGCTGAGTGAAAAAACACGGTCACAAAAATCATGTCTATTACAAGTTTGCAGAGTTTGGATGGAATCAGACCTCGGTTTGAATTCCAGTTCTGTCAACTATGGCCACACTACTTCTTGGACCCACAGTCTCTTCATCAAACTAATGGGGATAATAATTCCTCCCTTCTAGAATTATTGCAAGAATTTTGTGAAAAATATGTAAAAGGTTGAACACAACCCAAGCCCCTAGTGAGAGAGTTCACATAAATGTGCATGTGTGCATATGCTCAAGGACAAAGATGAGAACAGAACCCAGCAAAGGGGCAGGGTCCTTTTGGAGATAAAAAGACATGGATTTGTTTGTGTTTTTCTTTTAAGATTGTTATCATATCTTAACAAAATATACAAACACAATCATTCTTTGGACTAGAAAAATACAATTAAATGAGATTCCTCTATTTGACAACCCTGCCCTTCCTGCTCATGCTGGGAGGTGCTATTCCTATGAGGTCTGCTTTTGGGATAATTTATATAAAAATCAGAAAAACATGGAGCCTCTGTAACTCCCCTCACCCCAAACCCATACAACTTTTCATCCCCATCTGTTATCTATTTTCTTAACGAAATCTTCTACAACCAATAGGAGCAAGGAGCAATGAGGAAGTAAGGTCAGAGGATAAAGGGCAAATTCATAACTGGAGACCATAATAATTAACATTTTGGATAAATGTATAGAGGTTTGTGTTTGTTTGTTTGATTGTTTGTTTGCTTTTGTATCTCAGAACCCTTAGACATCCTTCAGCAAACCACAAGGCTGTCCAGTAGGGTGTCAGCCAGCTTCGAAAGTACATGTAGCCTGTGAGTTCCTGCTGCCTGGGTTTAGGAACGAGTCTCCTGCAGGACACTCTGCAGCAGGCGTGGTGCGTTCACTCAGAGGCAGATGACTGAGGTGTTACTTTAGTTGTTCTCAGATAGTTATCAGTGGAGAAAGGCTCAATTATTTTCATTATATGGAGTCAACAGAGACAGGCTGAATTGGGTCTGAGCCACAGAAGCGAAGGTTAAGGTGAGGGGGAGAGAGAGAAATGAGGAGGACCCTCCCAGGTGCCATACCCTCTGAACCATGATGCCGGGGTGGTGAGCAAGGAAAGAATACATTGCTTGCCTATCTGGTCCGACTCTGCTGGTCCCAGCATAAACTCCTAGAGAGCTAAGATCACATCTGCTGTGTGACTGACTAAATGCCTCAGGTGGAAAGAGCTTCATTAAAACCTCATCTAAATGCTCCAGCAAGGGAAGGGAGGCAGTAACCTGGGGGCCCTCTCACCCCATCTCCTTCACCCAGCACAGCCCCCTTTTCCTCTCCAATAATAACAACTCATATTACTAAGGGCCTCCTATTGCCAGACCCTGTCCTAAACAGTTGGCATTTAACATCTTATTTTATTTTTCCAACAACCTGTGAGTTAGGTACTGTTTCTATTTAACTGTAGGAGTTCAGAAAGAGTCAGCCCAAGATGTGCTTCTGTGATTTGCAGATTATTTTGAGCGAAGGGCCCCAAGACTCTGTAGGTTCAATAGAAACTTCTATTTCCCCTTAACTACCTAGAAGAATTTGAATAAGGGGCCTTACCTATAATAGGAGACTATCAGAAATAACTTTTTTTTTACCTACTTATATATAGGGCAGGGCAACCTTCTAATTACTGAATATCTGTTCTTCTTACTGTCTTGCAATGACTTTCTGTCCTTGTGATGCCCCAAGTTGATCCTTGGCTTAGAATGTCATGTATACCTCATTTTTCCCTTTCTGTTTTTGAATCTCTCATGTATGTGAGGTCTCTGACTCTACAGGGTCTCTGTAATTAGACCAGCCAAAAAGAATCTTGAGAATAGAGGAAAGTTTCTTCCTCCCCCACATTACAAATGAGGAAACTGAGGCTCAGAGAAGGTAACTGTAACTTACCCAAGCTAATAAATGGCAGATCTGCCAAACTCAGATCTGTCTGACCTTGGAGCCCAAGCTTTCAACCACTATACACTTTCTCTCTTATCTTCTGTCCCCTCTATTTTTGCCAAAGGCTTTCTAATACCCTCTCCCTTACCCCAAATCAGACCCTAAATCTTCCGGGGACTGGTGGCTATTCTGGAGGCTGACCTTGGAAGGATAGGCCCCTCAGGTAGAAGAGTTACTGTTTCTGAGACTTCTCAAGAACAGGAAACTTCCCAGGCTGCCTGCAATAAATCCAAGCCTTCCTTCCTTTGTGATTTCACCCCGGGAGCAACACTCCAGGATGACTCATCTCTAGACAGGCAGGAGATCTCCTCTGGAGACTGGAGGTGACCTTGGCCAGGCACTCACATCCTGTGCCTGGTTTCCCGTTTGTCAAGTGGGCAGCCCAGTCTCCCTGCCAGGCTTGTCGTAGAAAACAACAAAAGGGTGAACACAAAGCATGTGGAAAATAATTTTTAAAAAGAAAATGCAAAATACTGATAATCCTCTAACTCCCACCTATGTCCCACATACCAAACCATTATCTAAATCCTCTCCAATATTAATTCTGGCTTCAAGATTTTACCTGCACTCCTGCATCTCCTTGGTGTTTGGGCAAACAGTGATTATTGAGAAAAGGAAAGGTGACATGGATCATAAACCTTTTTCTATCTGTAATTAGACAACCATTTAGTTCCATATTACCCTATTATAAACAGGTAATACTAGTAACAGCTAGCATTCACAGAGCCCTGATGAGACATATAGTTTATATATTTTTTCCTCATTTAATCCTTTTATAAGTGTCTACAATTGGTCCCACTTTAAAGATGAAAAAAATAAGGTTAAGACTAATTGACAACAGAGACTTAAAGGTCACACAGCTAGTAGGTATCAAAGCCAGGATTCCAAATCAGATCTGTCAGTCTCCACCACACTGCAATGCCTTCACTGACTTCACTCAGAAATGACAAGCCCCAGCACTCTCTTGCCACCTTCCCCACATAACTTTCCTCCTTAGTTCTTAGGCATTTTGGCAATGAATTTACTGCCTTGCCCCTCCCCCATCCAGGTAGACCGGAAATCCATGTGGGCAGAGACTTGTTAGTGTCTTGTCACTGCTGTGTTTCTCTCTGTGCCTATACTGCCTGACACAAAGTAGATACTCAATAAATATGTACGAAACAAATGAATTTGGCCAAAAATTCTCATTCGCTATTTTTGACTGTCCTATCTACTAGACTGTAAAATGGGTGGGATTTTGTTCATCCCAGTCCACCCTACCCCTCATCCTCCTCAGAGTCTGATACTTATAGAACACAGTAAATATTCCATAAATATTAGTAGATAGAATTTTACTCTTTCTCTGTGATTTTGGAATGTGCACTGGGAGTGGTCTGATATTTGGGGAATTTAGTCTCTCTGCTCCCCACAATGAAGAGGGTGCTTAGTGGAAAACTGAGGAGAGCTGAAAAACGTGTGGAACTTCTTCTGGGTTCAGCCCTCCTGGTCCTGCTCCAGGATGCTGATGGACAGGCGGGCTCCACAGGATGATGCAAAGGTTTTTGCATTTTGTTTGCCAGGTTTCTGACTCATCTTCCCTGGGCTGTGGGAAAGGGCTCAGTATGCGGCTCCACAAACTCTGCTGAGCAGCAGGCTGAGCAGGCATTGGAAATGATATGGGGAAAAGGGGATCTAATTAAGCAGAGTAGGTGACAGTGTCAGGAAGAAAAAGGAAACAAGTGGCAATTTGGATATCTGCCTGCAAATAAAAGAGGTGACTGTCCTTCTCTCCTCTGGCTCCTGTTTACCCTATAAATCTCAGTTCACTAATCCAAGTGTTTTAATTATCGCTATATAATACAACATGCTGTGCTGGGCCCATCATGGGGAAATTAAAACAAAAGAGGGGGCCAAAGGGATTCAGGCTATCCCATTCTCCCATCTCTCTTGTTTATACTAATCTGAAGGTGTTTTCCCCCTTCTGCCATAAACACAACATGGGGTCTTCCAACATCAAACATATTACCTTCTTACTCACAAAAAAAAAAAAAAAAAAAACTTCAGGCCCTCAACTCTCTCCCCAAAACTGCAACTCAGAGGCCAAGAGTCACCTTGGCCATTGCTGATACTGAATCCCCAAGAAATCAAAAGAACCAAGTAATGAATTTAATACCACCTCCAAAAGGAGAATCCCTCAGTGGGATGCAGTATGATGGTTAAAACTAGCATTTGAATTTCACCTCCACAACCTGCTTGCTATTTGGCCTTGCGCTAATCACTTAAGCTCTCTGAGCCTCAGCTTCTTCAAATAAAATACAGCAATAACAGAGTTAAACACATAACATAAAGCATTTTGCATAATGCTTGACACACTGTAAGTGCTCTGTAACACACTCCCATCTCCTGGCCTTCATTTACCATTCCAACTGCCTATAGGAAACTTCCAGAAATCTGTCTCACTCCTCTTCCTTCTCAAATGCCAACTGATCTGTGAGCCTTCCCTTACCACCCTAAATAAAATACTAGCGACCTTCCTCTCATATATACACACTGTGTCTCCCCTTATGTTCTTCACTGTTGTCCACAGCAAGAAGTGCTACCTGACATTTTACATATATACATGTTAAATTTTTTTTTATCTCCTTAGCCTAACAGGTAAACTCCAAGAAGTTTGTTTTGTTGACTGCTGTATCTCCAGTGCCTATACAGAAGTGCCTGGCATACAGGGGATGTTTAATAAATATTAACTGAGTGAATAAACAGCAGCTATTCTCCTGATGATGATAACTGAAATGACTATCAAAGACCACAGAGGCCAAAGTTCTTCACAGGCTAGGAAACTGAATCTGAGGGACATGCAGGACCTGCCCTCTGGTTCCTGCTTTCCCAGAACTGTGTGGTGGCTAAGGCTGGGGGCCCTGACTCCTGCCGTCTTGCTCTGCCCCCAGTCTGCCTGCTCAGACCAACAGTGAGCTTGCTGGTACCTTGTACTCCTCATCTGGGGAATGGAAGCAATTAAGCAGATGGCTTTCCCTCCCAAGTGTGTAGGACCCGGATGCCCCAGTGACTGGCAATCTATAAAAGCAAAACGGGCAGGTGGAGATACCGCAGCCGCTCTGGAAATCCATCAACAAATGTGCTCAGAGTTGAGGAACTACAGACAGCTGCAGCACAAAGGAGCCAAAATTCACTAGCACCAAGGACCCTCTTGGCTTTGCACACTGACGGAAGGCGAGCACTGAAGTTTCTGGGGCGCCTGGATAACTTCCTCTTGCACAGACACAGGGGACCCTGTTGGGAGAGATGCAAATCCCAGCTCCATCATTCCGAGGTGCACAACCTCTCTGGGAACCAACTTTTCATCTCCTAGGATTCTTCTTCTTAGGATCAAATGAGAAAGCACATACACAGCACCTGGCACAGTGCATGGCACACAGCGGGCACACGACATTAGCAGTTCTGTACAGCACTGATATCCAGAGGCAAACACAACCTTCCCTCCCCCCACTTACCTCACCAGCAATTAAGAGGTTAGAATTAAGGTTCTTGCGAAAGAAGGGGTGCTAGTCAGCCTTAGGAATCCAGCACCAGCTAATTTTTTAAAAGATCACATTTTTCCCATGAGAGTGGAAACAATTTATCAGGTCCCCCTCTTCCTCTAAGCCACTCAGAACCTCATACGGCTCCAAAAGGGAAGATTCCAGCCTGAGAGTGTCAGCCATTCAGGAAATCTTCCCCAGAAAGTGTGATCTGGATCAGAGCTCCCTAGAGGTGGAGATGACAAAATACTCAACAAAAATATCCTGTAATCCCTTCACTACCAGTCCCCTTAACCAAATAACCAGATCTAAATAAAGTACTAAAGAGGGACACCACCAGTAATCAGAATGCATAGATTAAATGAGGCCTGTTGCTTTCACTTGCACTGTGAGCTGGTCCAGTTCTCCATCCTTTTGAACCTGTTTCCTCATCTATACATAGGTAATAACAGTGCCTATCTGGTGGTGCTATTGTAAGGATTAAATGAGTGAGTGAAGGCAGCTAAACACAGTGCCTCGTATATTAGCTGCTGCTTTGAATATTCAAGCCAAGAAGCCCAGTGCAGCCAAGCCGGAATCACAAGCATTAATTGTTCCAAAAGAACACTCTGTGCAGCAAAGGCAACCCTTCCCTAGACCACAGACCAGACTCAACCAAATCGCCATGAGCCGCAGGTTGGGAGTGAACACTAACTCCACCAGGGCCTTCCAGAAACCCTACAAAGCATTGGGCATAGGAGGAGGGGGCGGTATGGATATAGAAAGGCACAGGTGGAGCTGAGACCCAAGCAGCTCTTGAAAGAGGAGTGCCAGGGCTGGAAATGGTGGGACACTCTCCTCATGAAGTAGTTGTGGCTTTGGACTTCCCAATGGAAACTGCCACCCTTGACGACTGGGGATTCCGAAAGTGTTCTAGGGGCAGTATGCCTCCATGGTTACAAACATAAGCTCTGGGGTGAACCAAACCTAGGTAGGCTATTTCAAGAGCCCTGGGGATGGGGGTCGGGGGGTGCAGGAGCTGGTGACTTTTGGCAACTCACAGAACTTCCCTGGGCCTCAGTTCCCCGCCCCCCTTAACACTAGAACTAATGATTACAGCCTCTGCAAGGAGGTTATAAAGCTAAAGGGGGCGGGCGCGCGCTCCGCTGCTTCCTGGGCAAGGCCAGGACGCCCGCGCCCAGGTCCCATTCGTTCCAGGAGGAAAAGGCTGAGCAGGGGAGGGCAGCGCTCAGGTCCACAAGAGCTGAAGCCCTTTCTCCGCTGCAGCTGTTGAAAAAATAATCAAAGAAAGCAACTGGAACGCGAGCGGCGGCGCGCCGGGGGCAGGGGGCGTCCCTCCCCGCAGGCGCCCCGGAGCCGGCCGGGGCCTGCGGCCTGGCCCGGGAGGCCGGGGAGGCCCGAGAGGCCGGGAGCGGGCGCCCAGCAGGAGCGCCGAGGCCCCGCTGCGCCGTGCCGGGCGGGGGCGGCGGAGGCGGAAGCGGGGGCGGCCGGAGCGCGGTGGGGATGTTTAAAGGAAATTTACAATCATTTCCTCTCTGTGGTTTGGTGACAAATCAACAACATCCTGTTCTTTTGTGAGGCTCCGGGCGCCTCCGAGGCGGGGGCAGCGCTCCGGCTCTTAAAGGGATACACACAGGCACCCTTCCCCCACCAATACCCTAATGCTCAAAAAAATAACCAAAAAACCCACGGCCTCCCCAGGGCGCCACCTCCGGGGCCGCGCGCGACCAGAATGCGGGGGTGGCCTCTAGAACAGCTCTTTGGCCGCGACCCAGATCACATCGGGTCCCCTCCCCCGCGGCGTCCCCCCCACGACCCCGCCCGAGGAAGGGAGGCGGGGTGGGGGGCGGTGGCGCACCCCTCTGATAGATGTCGCAGCCCGGGGCCATCTCCCGCCGAGGGGGCTGGCCGGGGCCGGAGGGGCGACAGCCCGATGGTTCCGCTCACAACCCCCAACCCCCAACTCCAGTGCAGCGGTGCCTGCCTCTGGACCTCCGTGTAGTTTTTATCCCTTTGCCCGAATCCCCTCACATCAGATTTTCCAGCCCCCAAATTCTGGATTTATGGTTAAAATGTCGACGTATGCACACGAGGTTTATAAAACGCCAAAGCAGAGGCTTCCCGAGCTGTAGGAATAATGAGAATCAGATGGCTAGGACCAGAAAAATAAAAAATACTCAATTGCTCTCCTGAGATTTCGTTCATTCAGTCATTTAATGAGCATTTTTTACTAAGTTTTGGTCACCATTCTAGGCCTGGTGCAGAAGGAACAAGACAGAAATGGTCCCTACCCCCAGGGGGCTTAGACTCTCAAAGTGAATGAATGAATGAACAGGGTTACTTCACATGCTCTAAGCTATAGTAAAAGGGTCATATTCTAGAACAGTGGCTTTCCACAGGGAGACCTCTCTGAGCAGGTAACCATCTGACCTGGGACCTGAAGGGTGAAAAGGTGCCAGCTCTGGAAAGAATCAGTTGATGGGTCCACGGAATAATATCAGAGAAGAGATTAGATCACCTGAAGGGCAATGTGGGTGGGGGGCGTTGTGGGGGGGCAGCAGATTGCCTTCATGATAGACAAGCCTTGGAAACTGGCATCCAGGGTAAGAGAGAAGTGGGGCTTTCTGCTATGTCTATAAATGAAATGAGTCCCTTCCCCACCCTAGGCCTCAGTTTCTTCACCTGGATAATAAGAACACTGAGCTAGATTGAGTGGTTCTCAACCCTGGGTGCGAATCAGAATTCCCCGGGTAGTTTTCTAAAATACTGACCCCCTGATCCCACTTAGACCAACAGAACCTCTGAAAATGGAGCCTGGCACTGGCATTTTTAAGGCTCCAGTGGTGAGTTTAGGGTGCAGCCAAAGTTGAGAGCCAGTGACCTAAATGACCACTAAAGTGTGGGTATAAAGCTCTGTGAGAGCTATTTTTGAATTCACATTAAGTGTTTGGCTTCTACTATTACACGAGATATGCTGTGTATATAGTTTTAATTACAAAGAAAAACTCTACCAAATTAGATAGGTACTATTACTATCCCCATTTTATGAATGAGGAAACTGAGGTACAAAGAGGCTATAAAATTTGGTCAAGAGCATACCGCTAATAAGTGATCTTGCCTAAATCCTCTTAGTTGAAATGCCTTTCGAGTGGCAAGCAGCAAATTTCTACCTAATGGAGTTGTTAATCACAAGAGTAGCTACCAAGGGAAGAGCATGGGCTGCCTTAAGTCTGGGCTGCTCATACATCTTAGATGGAGGCAGAGGATTAGCTTGGATTACCTCTGGTCATTCTGACAGCCCCGAGGTATGCATGCCCAGAGTGCAGGTGCCAAATGGGGAAGTGTCATTCTAAGAAAAAAGCCTTTTATATTTCTCCACATTGATCCTCATGGTCATTTTCATAGTTTATCTCCATAAAATGTGCAGTTTTGCCTTAACCAGAGGGAAGAACCATTTGGCAGAGTGAAGAGAACTTTTGTCCCCCAGCATGGCCAGGACACTCACCCATCCTCACACTCTCCTATATGGAGCCCACCACTGCCCTTTGCACCTTTGATCACCTTCTCACATGAAGAGTTTCATGAGGCAGGACCTAAAGGAGGGCATGCTAAGTGGGAGCTAAGACTGGTTCCCCAGGGAAGTAAAACACATGCTAAAGCAAAGATAAGAAAAAAGGAAAAATGGTTCATTCTCACAGTGGAATATTATGCTGCTGTTAAAAAGAAAAACAGCTATACAGGCAGACTAGGAAGATGAAGATAATATAAACAAGGCACACAATAGGATCTTCACACTGATATTTATGTAAACACCACACACACAGCCAGCGGAACCACCTGGAAGGACAAGACTCCAAACTACTACTATCAATGACTGGGCATATGCATGGGGGCAGGGGATAAGGGGCAGAGAGGAGGAATGTGTTGCATTAATGGTATACTTTTACTTCCTCTGTATTAATGAGAACAATCAGGTATTAATTTTTAAAGATAAAGTTACTTCTATTTATAAGTAACAAAAATAAATGTTAAAAGGGGGAGCATAGAGGCCCATCCTGGGCCCTGGGAACTCTGTGGGGTTCTCTGGCAATGCCATCTTTGCAGATTTTTCTAGCTAGTGTTATGGTCTCATTGCTCTTCTACAGTTGCTTTCTCTTCAGCTTGCCATTTCAATGATAGCCTCTTACTTGTTCAACTGCCTATCCTCCAGTAAGGGAGTGTCCCATAGAAGATGGATTTGGGAGCTGCCAGCTCCAACTGATGTAGGAGATGACAAAGCTTCATTTGAGAGGGGAAAACTGCCAAAGGTACTACTTGGAGGTAGGGGTGAAGAAGAGAGTGGCACTGCTGTTCAAAGGCTTTGACTTTCCTGTGTGTCTATGTGTTCTTCCGGAAGCTGAGAAATGGAATCTGACAAACCAAAACCTGAAGAAAAACAATAGTGCTTTGTGGTCAGAATCTTATTCCAGGAATCCCAAAAGCTAGGGGTACGAATCCACTTCTAGCATTATATGCAGAACTGTCCCTTCCAGTGAGGACCTGATAATAGCAAGTTAATAGCCTGCATGATGGGCACAAGGTGACCTGTCATGCTCCAGGGAGGAACTGTTGGGCTTCTTCTTATTTATGTTTTCTTAGATCTTTATAATTTATAAACAGCATAATGTCCTAAAGAAGAACATGAGCTAAGAGGACAGAGAACACAAGTGGATTCTCAGCTCCACCACCCTTGCTAAGCCTGTTTCCTCTGCTCTAAAATGAGAATAATAGTATTTACCTCACAGTTTTTTGGTGAGAATTAAATGAGATAATAAAGAAAAGTCTTGAACCCTGTACTTGGCACATGTAGTCAATGGTATGGTAATTATTGGTTTTATAAATAATAATAATGAGATCCAAGATGTGAATAGGGTAGGTGACTGAGCTTTGTGGCTCGCCGACGTTCACGCATTCATACATCTCAAACAAACATCTGAATCTCAGCCTCCAGAATTAGATGTCTTCCGGAAGACCTGTGTTCACCCAAATCCTGCATGGTTGAGCTATTACTGCATTTTAAAATGATAACCTTCATCTAAAGACATTTAGTAAGGCCCTATGTATATATGCCCTTGTGTTGGCTAATGTTCACAGAGATCAAGGCAAGTGAAATTCCTTACTTCTCTTCACCCAGGCCTGGCCATCTTGAATCTTTCTAAAGCCCTTAGATTTAGGACCCCTTTTTTTCATTTTTTTAAACTTCTGCTCCTGTTTTCCTCAGTCTAGTTAGGAGAAAGTAAGTTTCTGGGGGTAGGAGGTTTAAACTGATGGGCCATTAGCAGCATAACAAAGCAAAAGGAATTTTCCACATCACCAGCCAGCAACTTTAGAGTGGTATTTAAAATTCACTTGCTTAGTGGGAGAGAAAAAGGTTGGTCAGGAGAGGGTGGGGATGGATTTCTCCTAGCCGATGGGGAACTGGGAAACACCCTTTTTTATGGCTAGCAAAACCAGTAAACACCATAACACACTGTGTGGTTTCTAGGCTGATCTTTTATCATTGTACTTGGAAGATATTGAAAAAAAGTGTCTGCTGAATGCATAAATAAAAGGTTCTCCCTTGGCTTCATATCTAGGGAACACTTGGATCCCTACTCTGGCTTCAACCATGATTTGCTAAAATATAACATACTCATAAATTTCTTCTGAACCCACTGAACATACACACACACACACACACACACACACACACGCATGCACGTGCACACACACACACACACACATACACTCAAACACAACCTTCCAGCTGTTGCAGAGTTCAGAAGAGGAGCCATGGTCATGCTATGTTTCCCTCGCCCCATGCTTGCATTTTTAAAATTTATTTCTTGGCAGTCTGGAAGTCATTGGGGAGGGCTGTTTCAACACTTAATTGGTAAGCAGATCTGTTTTAGTAGAAATGTTCTTCTAGGGATCACCCTTGCTGCTGAAAGGAAGAACAACCAGCAAAAAGTCCTACAGAAATTTGGTAGCTGGGCCTTATTACCTTCCTATACCACTCTTTCCTCTTCTACCATGCATTGCTTCAGGAACTTTCATAGCCCTATGCCCATCTACATAGGCCTTAAAATTCCTGCAACCTCTTGACCCTGGGGGCCCCACCAAATTGCACAAGGATGCTTAAGTAGTAGTCATACATGTTTTTAGGATTGTCCAAACTCTTTAAAATTCAGCAGAATCTTTTTTGAAGGAATATAAAATATGAAAAACATATTAAAACTATTGTTTCAGATTGAAGCCAATCACAATGTTGCTCAAAAGTGTTCCAGGGATTTAAAATTTGAAAAAAAATCACTATTTTAGAAAATCATTCTATTATTACTGTAAGTATATTTTGGCAGTATAATGAAGTCCAACTGCTCACTATGCCTATAGAACCTGTTTTGACCCAGCTCCCACCTACCTGAGCTCCATGCAGTTATTCTCATGGTGTCTATTCTCTCGATTTAATCCTCTGTTTTGTTGATGCAGCTCCTCCACTAACTTCCTGGGAAGAGATACATGGGAGACCTTACATAGCCAAACGTATCTTTCCTTTTATTCTTTTTTCACATTTTGATTGGTACTTTTGCTAGGTATAAAATTCTATGTTGTAAATTATTCTCCAACAAGCCTAGGCCTATCCAGTGTCCAGGTCTTTGAACTAGAAGTACCCTTTTGCATGGAATACATGCCCCTCAACCCACCCTTATATAGATAATGCCTCATTATTCTTGTCCTAGTTGGGTAGATATCCCTTCTAGTCACTCCTACAACACCTGGGGCTTAGCCCCTCGCTACACTTATTATATCCTACTATTATTATCTGCTTATTTGTCTGTGTCCTCCATGAGACTATGAGTGAGTATGAGGGCTAAAAATACAGAGCCACAGTGTCACTCAATAAATATTTGTAGAACAAAGGAATAAATGAAAGATTATGATGTTTTGTTTTGTTTCAAGATACAATCACCTATAAAATGTTTGACAAATGCCTGTCCCAGTTGGTGTGTGCTCTGGATTTGGGGGCTAGAGAACAGGATTGGTCTATGGGAAGAAATGCCACCTTGATACTAGGAACAAAGAAAGAACCCTTATATTTTCTTGTCCAACATTTGCTTTCCATGAGAGCAACCAGGTCTGCCTGCTCACTGCTATGTTCCCAACAACCAGACCATACTGAAAGCTTAACAAACAGCTATTGAATGAATTAACTGGTCCAGACAAAGGGAGTCCTACACATTATACCACCAAGAAAACTAAGTGAGAAAAAGTCCATAAGCTGTCTTACCATCTTGGGCAAAAGGAAAGTTTGGGATGAAAACTCAGTTCATCATCCCACCCCACCTCAATAGCAAACCAGAACCCTCTTCCAATTCCTTGTTCCAGATATAGTCATTCCCTTCTTTGGACACCTGGACTTGAAGCCCTGGAATTATGTGGCTTGAACCCTCTCCTTTGTAGTCTGTTTCTTTTCAATCATCAAGTCCTAATGCTTCCTCTCTCTTTATAAGATCTTTCACACTTAGCCTCCTTGCTGGCATATTCTTCTTGCCAGTACCCCCATCGAGGTCCCCATCACCCAGACCTACATGGTTCCCTCCTTCACTCCAAGTCATTTGGACTCCTCTGTCAGATTAATCTCTCTGAAGTATCACTTTTCATAATGTCTTTAAACTACCCAAAACACTTTCAGAGGTACTTCATTTCCTTTCACATTAAGTCCTAAATCCTCTGCCAGTTTTCAACCTTCGGAATTACTCCTAATGCTCTGTTTTTTCCTCCCTACACACATCAGCTTGCTTATCACAATACACAATTCACTCTGATTTGACATTTCTATACAACTTGTACATTCTTTTCTCCGGAATGTTCCCCCCACCCCTCTCTTAGTTCAAGCCATCCTTCCAGACCTGGTTTAAATCTTTCCTCCTCCAAGATGCCTTCATTGACAACTTCAAGCCTTGCTGATCTCCCCAACTTTAAAATCCAAATAGTACTTAACATTTTTGTAGCCCAATTAAATCTGGATGGGTGGCTTATGTAAGACACTATACAATCTACATAGGTTAGTGTGGTTTTCCCCAACTACCCAGGCTGCTACTTGATGGCAGAGATGTAAGGATGCCCTGTTCTTGCACCTTAAGGCCCCTTAAGAGTTCAGCACATAGTAATATTCAGGAGGTAATAAGAAAACTGCATTCAGAAACAGACAGACCTGGGTTAATCTCAGTCCTAGCAATTACCATGTGTTTTGGGCAAGTAATTTAGACCTCCTAAAGGCTCAATATCCTCATCTGTAAAACTGGAGTAATAACAGTGATACCTCGTATGGTTGTTATTAATATTAAATGAGATAATGCTAAGTAAAGCAATTAGCACACTGCTTTGATACACAGTAAATACACAATATATGTTAGCTATTGATATAGGGGACACTAATCCCTGTTCCTGGAGTTGAACTTTGGCCTTGATTTTGTTTTAGACTTTCTGTCACTGAGTTAGCCTTGCAAACAGTGATTTCCTTCCACTCCCTACCTCTGTGTCCACCCACCCTTAGCTGATCAAAGTATACCTCTGTAAGCAGAGGCTAGGGGCAAGTTCCATCATGCAAGGTCATCTCAGGCTCCACTTTCTCATCCCTTCTGCCCTCAGCACTCCTGGATTCGGTGCCGAATTGTTTGGGTGGGGGCTTTTGGTTTGTGAACCTTCTTTCTTTCATGTTTTCTTTATCATTATCATTGTAATATAAAAGGATTATATGCTCTTTTTTTTTTTTTTAATGTGCAGGAGAGTATAAAGCAAAGAACAAAAGTCTCACTCCCACACAAACCTCTATTCCTACTCTTTGAAAGTAATCAGCAGTTTCTTGTGTGTATTTCCAGACAGCAACCATGGCTATAGAAACATATATACACAAGTACACTGTTCTGCTTGTTTAGTCAGTTAATGACCAGTCTTGAATACCTTTCCATATCCACACCTGAGAGATCAACCACATATTGGTTAATGGCAACTTAGATATCTTTTGTAGAGAGCAACCATCATTGATTTCATCAGTTCCCTACAGATGGGCATGTAGGTTGCTACTAGTAAAAAACATAGATACGTAATGAACATATCTATTTATCTATAAATATATATATATATATGTACCCCTTAAGTTCTTAAGGTTTCTGATTGCCAGAGTATACCAGACTGGGGATGATTCTTCAAATTTGGTTCTACCTTCTGAGTTCGCCACCTACACATAGCATTCAGTCCTTGGACCCACTGACTAACTGGTCAACAGCATGATCACCTTCCTCCTCACCTCAAAATAGAAGGAAGAGGTCACTAGACTATTTCCTCATGATCCTACTCAAAGGGATTTCACAGAACCCATGCTTCTCCTTTACTCTGGAAGCACAGAGGAAATCCCAAACATTGCGAAATAGGATTACAGAATCCAGCTGTGTTCTCAGGTAGCCCTGAGGAAGGCCCAGAGAAGGAAGGAAACACGTTTTTGGTTCATGAGACACAATCCCAGCTGTTTTCAGTGGGGCTGGGAGGGATGTGAGTATGACAATAAGGACAGTAGCTGAGGCAGGCTTCAGGTGGTGGCTGGGAGGAGGTGAACACACAAGGCTTTCATCAGCAGTGACTTAGCATTATTATCCTAGCCCATATCCGTCCCTTTACACGGTGTCTTTTCTCAGGCCAAGGACAGGATGGAATGGCAGGAACTAGGACTGCTTATCTGCAGTTCAGCCTGACTCATGCAGGACCCCAAGCCAGCCATTTACTGTACCCTGGGAGAAGCCCCAGGGGTCTAGAGGAAGCCAGGCTGGAAAAAGGTGCTCTTGGGCTGTAACCAAGTTGCTTGCTTACAGTTCTGGGATCCACAGTGAGTTATCAAACCATCCTAAGCTTCAGTTAGTCCATTCCTCTCTTTGTAAAAAGGCAGAAGCAACACCAGCAGTCCCTGTCTTCTGCCATCCTTGGGAGCAGGAGGCATAGTACGGGCTTAACACAGGATACAGCATTAAATAAGCAGCTGATAAATCTTTGATATTTGCTTCGCTGATATCTCCCCACTGCCTAGCACCATGTCCAATTCAGATAGGTGCTTAATTAAAACTTTATTTTTCAATGAATGAAATGACCTCTTCATTTCTAGAGGGCAGATAAGAAAATTGCAAAACGACCCCCAAGTTCTCTCCAATCTCCTGTCACCTCATTCTGTTCTTTAAAACTGTGGCAACTTAGTGATAATGTGGTTTGGTTTGTTTTACACTTGGGTTTTTATTTTTTTCCTCTCTGTCTCTGGCTTCCTAAGAGAAAAGATGTTCTATTCTCCCTGGCTTGTCCTCAAGAGCCAGCCACATAAAACGAATAAGCTCAGGGCCAAGATCCCAGAATGCTACCTCACCTCAGAGTTTCTAAAGAGAAACTGAGCCCCAGGACCATGAAATATCAGAGGAGAGAAGAAAATTCATTTATGTATTCAATAAATATATATATGGAGTATCTACTGTGTCTGGAAGTGAAACCAAAAGCTTGCTACTTAGCCCCTCCATTCTCTTACCATGCTGGCATATGCCTCACCCCCTCCGAGCCTGGCCTCCACCTGCCTACTGAAATAGCTTCCTTGTATGTGGTCCCCAGGAGTTCCCACTGTTAATTTAGGTGCCCTTTCCTCCATTCTTGTTCCTCACTGCCTCCCTCGGCACCTTCTCTCCTTTGGTTTCTCTGGATGACTGCACTCTGCTGTTGTCCTCCCACCTACCTTCTCAGTTCCCAATTTTTACCTTCTGTTATGGGCTGAATGGCATCCCCCTAAAATCCATATGTAGAAGTCCTAATCCCTCGTACCTCAGAAAGTGACTGTATTGGGAGGTAGAGTCTTTAAAAAATAATTAATGAGACCATTAGGGTGCGCCTTAGTCCAATATGACTGACATACTTATAAGAGGAAATTAGGATATAGGCAGAAGGTAGATCATGTAAAAACAGGGAGAAGAAGGCCAACTACAAGCCAAGGAGAGAGGCCTCTAAAGAAACCAACCCTGTTGACATTTTGATCTCAGACGTCTAGCCTCCAGAATTGTAAGAAAATCAATTTCTGTTGTTTAGGCCATCTAGTCTGAGGTACTTTGTTATGGCAACACTAGCAAACTAATTCATTGTGTATTCTATAACATAATCATTACCCCCAAACACCCCATTCTCCTCTATAAATCCACCTCCATGGCTTAAACTATCATCCCTGCCATTCCCAATTTCCCACTCAGGTCAGTATATCCACACACTGAGACCTGGACACTCACCCAGATTCCAGCTCTGAATTCCAACTACCTGCCAGACAACTCCTCTTGAACCGTATGGCCAATTCTTAAACCTCAAGAGGTCTAGAACCACAGAATCCTTGAAGGTCAGCCCAACCACCTTGCTTTACAGATGAGGAAATCGATGCACTAAACAAAACAAACAAACAAAAAACAAACTCAGCTCTCTTTCTGATTTCCCTATTCCTAAAAGCACCGTGCATCACTCAAAAATGTGGAGTCATCTTTTATTCTGCCCTTTCTAACCCTCATAGCCAATCAAAGAACTTCCACTGCATTCTAAAATCACCATGTCTATTGTCCAGTATTTTAGTTCTATCTTGTTTCCTCCTCCCCAACACAGATTAAGTATTTCAATACATTTATATTCAGGTAAGTACTGAATTTGGAGGCCTCAGTAACCTGTTCTCTTAGAAAGGAGGGATAGCATTGAAGGTAAGAGCATAAACTCCATCTCTTACATAAGTTTGGTTCTTGCTTCCATCCTGTAGCCTTAGGCAGCTTTCCTGAGCTATAAAATGGAGATAAAAATGGTACCTACATCATAGGGCTTTTGCAAAAAAATAAATGTAGATTTGAACCCAGTGTGGTCTAGCCTAAAACCCTTTTTAAACTATAACATGCTACCTCTTCCTCTGGGAACACAAAGGAATTGGTTTGGTTTCTGACAGTATGGTGGCCAAAATACCCTGGATAACCTTCCTAATAAGGACAATTCCAAAAATTGAATAAAATATGTAATTTTTTTTTCACAAATGCTTGCTAAATAGGCAAAAAAGTATGGAATATACAGAAGCCAAAAAAGAAATAAAAAGGAAACTCTGGAACATAAGTGAGTGCATAAGACAGCTTAGACCGAGGATATCTGCCAAAACTTGGTGCTTTGAAGCTTTCATTTTAATGAATATAAGGAATGAGTAAGACAGAAAATGAAGCTTAAACTCACACAAGGTAGAAAGACTAACAGAGCCCTCGCAAGGGCCCACAAAGAGTTATAACCTCTGTGTAAGGGTGAATGAGAAATAAATCCATGTCACAGGAGTGGCACCAATGAAATCTGTTTGACCAACCTTGATACTGGATGTGAGAATAGAAACAAAATCTCCCCCTGAAAATCCATACCTACAAACCAGGCTTCACATAAGTTTATAGAATGACTTCATTCTACCTGTACCCTAAGTAATATGAAAACCTCAAGCAGAAAATATAATATAAAGAGCTCCTGGTAGTAATAAACCCTACTAACTGGTAAAAGCAAATACAAATCCTCTCTGAAGGACAGCAATTTCAATCCATACCTTAAAGAATACCAACAAAGTTCTAAGAAATTTAGCCTAAAGTTAAAAATCAAAAACCCACAAGGAAATAAAGCACCATAAGTGAGAACCAGCAGAAAGAACAGACAGCATAATCAAACCCACAAAAGTATGGTATAGAAATTATCAAGTATAGAATATAATTATGTATATTTAATATATTTCAAGAAATGTGAACTTTAAACATATGAGACAGGAGCAAAAGACTATAAAATACAACCAAGCCCATTTGAAAAAAAAAAAATAAATGAAAACCAAGATGGATTTAATGCAGATTAGATACCATTAAAGGCAAAATTTATTTACTTGAAGATGGATAAGAAAAAATCTAGAAAGTAACCCATAAATACAAAGAGATAAAGAATATGAAGCATTACATATGTGACATTGGAATATAGAATAAGATGGTCTAATATATATTTAATTGTATTTACAGAAGAAAACAAAGAAAAGAATAAGGCAGAGGGGTTATTTAGAGAGTCAGGACCAAGACTACAGTCAGGTGAGTGAGGTGCCTTAAGCATAAAATTTATTTTAGACCCTCACTCACAGGGCGAATCCAGCATTTACACAAATTCAAGAATGAGCGCCTCTTTAAACTTAGTGTCTTAAGCACCTCACTGGCTCCCTACTAACAGACCCTTACTGAAGGAAATTCTTTAGGATTAATTCCAGACAGAAGGAAAACAATCTCAGATGGATGCTCTTATAAAAATAGAGCCACCAGTGAACAACTTTGACTATATAAAGAAACAATAATGATATCTCATCTGTCCTGAAAAAAACAAGATAGAATGAAAACATGGGACTACAATAGAACATGGGGGGGCGCGGTTTAGGTCGGGGAGGCGGAAACTTAAGAGTTTAAGTTAAAATAATTTAAGGTCTTTGTATTATTGCATTGCTTAAGAGGGTAAAAATTGTGATTAATTTTTAAATATCTAGGAGGTCCACTAAAAGAATAAATAGACTGTAACTTCCAAGGGAATCAATGGGGAAAAAAATAAGATGGTTAAAAAAAAAGAAAAAAAAAAGAAAAAAGAAACTCAATCTATATAAACACAAGAAAGTAGAAGTAAAAACAAAAAGAAAAATCAGGAAATAGGGGAGGCTATGCATGTGTAAGGGCAGGGGTTTATGGAAATCTCTGTACCTTACTCCTTATTAATCTAACACTGCTCTTTAAAAATGTCTTAAAACACACACATATACTCACACCCAGGACAAACAGCACAAATAAAATAGAAAGAAATCTAATTCAGTAATTTTCAGTTCTTATATAAATACATGCAAACTGAAATGTACTGCTCTGCACTGAAAAGACAAAGTTTGTCAGACTGGCTAGAAAACAAAATCCAGCAATATGTGCCTGTTGCATGTAAAACAAAGGATTTAGGTGAAGTAGCTGCTAAAGTTTGCTCCTACTTTATCCAGCCGATGGGATTTCTCCATAAAGTCAAACGGAACAAATTCGGTCATCTGAAGAGAGTTTGATAAAGGAACTATTTGTAAACATGTGGGGAGACTGTATGGAAACCACTGGGATAGTGCAACACACTGAAGTGGGAAAACAGTGCTCCATTATCACCTCTAGGATTAAAGGGCCAAGGGAGGCTGGGCAGTCCTAGAACCCTTTCTGGCTCCTTGCTATGCATTTTCCACACTGTAGCCAGAATGACACACTGTCAAATACCCATACTCATACACACATCCAAAGCTTCAAGCCCCTTAATAGCATCCCATAGTCCTTGAAAAAGATAAAAATAAATATCCTAACATAGCCCACAAAGCTTTTTGTGATCTCTCCCCTCTGCCATATCACTAGCTTTAGTCACAGTGGCCATCTCTTATATCCTTGGATTCACCATGCATGAGTCCTCCCACTTCAGAACCTTTGTATAATACTGTTCTCTGCCTGGAAGACTTCTCATCTCATCCTCCAAACCCACTTATCACTACTTGTCTTTGGGGCTGAGCTTAAGTGTCACTTACCAGTGAAATTTTCCCAAAGCCCTGACCTTTATTATACATCTTCAGGGTACTAATATCTCTCCTGGAGTACTTATCACTGTTGTCACTTTCTATTTATATTTGTGCAATTATTTGACGACTGTATGTCCCACTAGACTGGAAGCTCCATGAGGGCAAGAATGGCACCCTTTTTCTCACTGTCGTATAGTGCCTGGCACCTAGCAGAAGTTCAATAAATATTGAATGAAGAAATGAAAACATCCTTACTAAAAAAAAAAAAGGCACTTTGCCCAGAAACAAATGTTATATACCCTAAGAAGCTTTACCCAGTTTCGTTACACAATTTGCATTCATTCATTCACAAGTTAACTTGACATTTATCTGAATCAGACAAGAGTTAAAAACAGTTTCCTTCAAAGGCCTTCTCTGAATATAAAAAACACTCTCTGAGCTGTTTATACAATAAGAAAATGGCAGGGGAGCCTCCAAACCTGGGCAGTGGATGGCATCTCAGCAAATCAGGTGGGCACTCAAGGTGGAGGACAGGACGTGCCTCCTCATGCTTAGTCCACCAGACCCAGAGCAAAAGTAGATGTATTGAACAATTAATCATGAGCTTTTACAAGGGCCCTAAAAAGGTGGCAGGGGGCTGCAGCCAATGGCACTTAAGTGACCAAGTTCTGGCCATTTTGGCAAAGTGGGCTGAGGGAGCTAAATTTGGCTCCAGATAATTACTAACCAAAGAGAAAATCCTCTTCCTTAAAATTCTTATTTGGGAAAGGAACCAAAAGCATTTCCTTTGATTAATAAAATCTATATCCTGTTCTCTGATTTGATTGACTTTACACGTGGATGGTAATGGCTCTATGTCTTGGCTTCCTCATCCTCATCAAGGGTAAAAGGTTTTAGATTCTTTAAGAGAGTCAATAATAATAATAATAGTAGTAGAAGCAACTAACATTTATTGAACATCACTCTATGACAGACTCTCTGCTAAGTTTATATATATATTTATACACATATATACATATGTGTATACACACACACACACACACACACACACACACACACACACATTCTTTTAATCGTCATGTAAAATAGCCCGTGTTGGTCCCTGCTTAAAACTCTCCAATGACTTCCGTAGACATTAAAATAAAATGCAAACTCTTTACCATGGCCTTCAGGGCTCTACCTGACCTGGCCCCTACCTATTTCTGCTGCCTTGTCTCAGATAGCCCACCCTCTCAGTCAGTTAATTCCAACAGTATCAACCTTCTTTCTGTAACTCACATAACACCAAGCTTGTATCTACTATATGGCCTTTGCACCAGCTAGCTCTCTTGCCTGGAATGCTGTTCCCTGAAATCCACCTATGGCTGTCTCCTTCTGGTCATTTGGGTCACAGCTCAGTCACTACCTCCCTGGTTCCCCTACTACCCTAACCCCATTGCTTGATCACTGTACCTTATTGTATTGCCTCCATAGCATGTGTTGCTTTCTGAAATTATTTTAATAATTTGTTTGCTCTATTATTATCTGTCTCTCCTAACTAGAATATATATTCCATGAGGGCAAAGACTTATCTTGTCTTGTTCACCCCTGAATTCTTAGTACTCAGAACATAGCCTAGCACATAATAGGCATTCCATAAATATTTCTTAAGTAAAGGAATGGGTGAAAGACCCTGTGAGATAAGAACTACTATACTTATACCATTTTATAGATGAAGGACCTGAGGTTTAGTGACATTGGATGACTTGCTCAAGGTCATGTAGGTGGTAGGTAAATAGAGGATCTGAGTAACAATCAAACCCAGGCCTACCTGGCTTCAGAACTTGTCCTCTTGATGACTACACTGACTGAGATTCATCATATGCATCATATCAGATACCCTACCCAGTACTACCTCCATACTCATCCTTTGCATAGAATCTGGCCCAAGAGCTAGGCAGCAAAGGGGCATTGAATAAAGCAGTGCAGAAAGTGAATTAGTGCAACTACTCTGAATAACTGTTTTGGAATACCTACTAGAGCTAACCCAGTTCTGAGTATATATCTGCAGATACACAAACATGTTCAACAAAAGCCAGGTTTATGGACACAGTATTCTTAAAAACATGGGAATCAATCTAAGTCCCCATCAGTAATAGTATAAGTAAATAAAATGCAGTATAGTCATAGAAATATAGAGCAACAACAACAAAAAACCACGACATAGATGAATCTTACCCCCCAAAAAGGTATCTAGTATATAATATCTGGTATATAATTCCATTTATAGGAAAAAAAAAAAAAACAGGCCACATTAACCTGTAGTGCTAAAAGTCAAAACAGTGATCACCCTTGTGGGTGAAGGTGGGGTATGGTTGGTGTTAGGGATGGGAGTGGCATGAGTGGCATCTATGAATGCTGGTAGTATTTCATTTCTTGACTTGGATGCTAGTTATACAGTTATGTTCAATTTGTGAAAATTCATTGAGTCATATACTTTTAATTTGTGTATTTTCCTGAATATGTTTATGCTGAATCACATGAAATTGCCATCTTTGTACAGCCATAAAAAACAGTTGAATATTGGCAATTTCATATGGTTCAACTAATATTATATTTCCACAGAAAGATTTCTTAAGAGAAAAAAAGAAAATACTGCCCAGTTGAAGTGCTTTGCACATAGCTCTGCAAAAACTAGTTTTGAGTAAGAGCCTATGCCTTCCAAGGGCTTCTTGCAGGTGGTAAACAGGCTCAGCATAGTTGTAAATTTTCCCCCAGGGCCTGAGACTGATGCACTTGGCTGCAGAGCCTGGGCGGGCTCCAGCCTGGTGCAAGTCAGCTGGAGGAGGCCAGAATGTCCTTGAGCAGAGATGATCAACCCTAGCTTCAGGCCCAAGGTGTTACTGTTTCTGGAACACACCAGTTTGCATCTGCCCTACTCTTTGCACTAGACAATGGCACTAGTTAAAGCAGCAATGACAGCCGCAGTATTATTTTCACTATTCATTAATAAAATTTTGTTTGCACTTTAGATTGTTTTCTCCTTCTGAGGTTTTGAGCACCCAGATAAAAGGGATCCTCTTAAAATTCTCGATTTATGCATCAAAATGGCTGGGTATGTTGAATAATCATTTAAATGTGTAGTCAGCACTTAACATTGTGCCAGAAGCTATTCTAAGTGCTTTGTATGCATCATTCCACTCAAGTTCCACTCAAACCTTGGGTTAAGTATTACTATCAGTTTTCATATTACAAAGGAGGAAACTGAGGCACGTAAAGTGTGAATAACTTGTCCAAAGCTACAGAACTTAAAAAGGTAGGACTGAACCACAGCAGTCTGTGGTCAGAGTCTGCACATCTGTCTTTCAAGCTTTCCAGCTTCTGAAGCTGAAACCACTGAACATACTGAGCCAGAAAGCCTAGGGGCTAGTGGCAGAACAGAGTTCTAACCTGGGGTCTGACACATCCTTCCTTCCTCAAAGAATGAGGGTCCCCCTGGCTATCTTCAGTTGCTCTACCACAGCTCCTTCCTGCTTCTAGGCCTTCCACTGCTGAGTCCAGCCTGGCCGAGTCTGCATTCCGCAGATCTATCTGAGCAGGGCTCCCAGGCTGTGCCCTTCTTCTGCTCTCTGTACTCTCTAATGTTCCACAGCTGTTAACTGTAATTAAATCATTCTTTGATCAATTATTTGTTTAATGTCTATCTCCCTACTTAACTACAAACAGTGGCAGTTCCAGAATTTCTATATAGGTGGGGGCAAGTAATCTGTTTGGGTTGGGGGACTGGGCTTTCAGGGCTTAGTGCCTGACAAAGACTGAGGAATGTCAATTGAATATAGAAATGAATGAGGATCCTGATCAAAATGATAGGGGAAAAGCACACCCCACCCCACACCCATCATGATGTCACCACTGACTGATAGGCTCCGTGAGGGCAACAATAGTATTTATCTTTTATCACTATCCCAACACCTGACACTGTGCCTGACACACAGGAAGTACATATTTTTTTTGTGGAATTAACAAATAATTAAAACAACACCTCTGACTTCTTATCCGAAAAAGAGCAATGATAAGACCAGAACACAGTTTTTTAAAGAAATATTACATAGGAAAATATGCTGAGCTCAGTTCTGGCACACAGTAAGTGCTCCATAAATGTCTATCATTGAATTGGAATTTCTGCCTCTCCTCACTCCCACTAACTCAACTGCCAGGTCCTGGCCAGGCCAAGAGCTTAATAAGAATGCAAAGCCCAAAACTGAACCCACTCTCCTCCCTGGCCACGATGTGGTGGGGGTGAAGATGTTTACAATGAAGTTGGGGTGAAAAGACTGTAATTAGCCTGGGCAGGAATGCAAGGTTGTTCCTATTTGCCTCTCACAGAAAATTTATACCTAGGGAAGAGAATAGGCAGCTTTGTAATGAACAAAGTCAGATGAAGCAGAAAAAAAAAAAAAAAAAAAAAAAAACAGCACAGGCCTCCTGGCTGTTCAGTCCAAAATAATGCAGTGTTTTCAACCTGTTAAGAAAAATGTTTTGCATTCTCCCACCATCTTTCACTCTGCCACTGGGTTCTGGTCTGCTGAAAAGATTTAAAATACAAATCAGAGTGTGTCATAACCTTGCTTAAAACCCTTAAGAGGATGTTATCTGAACTCCTCACTGGACCAACTTCAATCTTGCTCATCATGCTGTGACTACTTCTAGAAGCCTCTGGTCAGCACCTCCACAATAGGCATGTCCCCGCACAGGGCCTCCACCCAGGTTTCTTTTGCCTGACACGTCCCCTCCACCTCCCTCAGGTTCACTCCTTCTTAGTCTACAGGACTCAACTCACAACCACAGGCCCCTTCTCAGATAGATGCTCCTTGATGCCCAAATCAAAATCAGGTCCTTCCCCCCCATTCCTCATCCCTCAGATCTGGCCAGTTTTTTCCTCCTAGTACTTATCCTGCCTCAAACCTCGTAGTAGTCTGTCTGTCTCTCCCAAAGACTGAGCTCCACAAGGGCAAGGAGGGCTGTTTGTTTCTCACCACTGAGTCCCCAGAGTCAAGGCAGGCCCCAGCACAGAATATACGAATGAATGGATGAATTTCTCATAACAGATGCCCCCAAACCTCTCTTCTCTTTAGGTTCCAAGTAGGAACAGAAGATGGTCCCCAGCGCCCTCCCAGAGCTGAATAACACTCTGTGGGAAAGGGGGAGGTGGGGGACTGGGGGAGGGCCTAGCAGAGGCTGCTCTTCCATCTTCTCACCATCTCACCAGAACTAGGGTCTCCTTGCCCTTTTTTCAGAAAAGCTGAGAAAAGCCCAGGAATGAAAGGAACACTGTCGCTTGGCTAATCCCTCTAAAAACAGGACAGTGAATCCCACCCCACCCCCCAACATCCTTATTTTTTTTGACACAGTTTAGAAAGGATTTATTTTTTTCCCATCCTTTTGTTTGAGCAAGGCCCACAAGTGAGCACTAGCTGGAAAATCACTGCTTCAACTTTCCTTGTTTAACGTGCTTAAATGACTCACAAGAAACAGGTTTTTGGAGGGGTGGTAGCAAACTAGATATAAATCTGTTGTAAAAATCTAGAAAATCAGCACTACAACTTAACTAGATATCCCAATTACCAGGTGCTGGGCCCTTTACCATAATTTCTATATCTGACAAATGGGAATAATGATATTGAACTTTAATACTTATAAAGGGAAGTCCTAAACTAACTGTAAAATACTCTGTTGTCCTGGTAAAAAGTTGTTCTCTTGGCTTTAAGGAAGGTCTTGGGCTTAAAAGAGAAACCAAGGTCCACTAGGGAAGGGACTGCTCTATCCTCAGGAGCTGAGTAAGTCAATCACACTGTCAAGGTGCGTCTGAGTAGGGGGAAGGCATTTTAGACTGCGACTCAGAGACCTTGGGTTCTGGTCTGGGTTTGCAAAATGTCCCTCAGCTACCTGCCTCCGAGCCCTGGCTCCAAATACAGCTCAATGCCAGACCTCTGGCGGGGGCTGGGAGCCTGTCATAGGCTTTTCTGACAACAGCCAAGCACAGTCCTACAGTGGCGTAGTTAGAAAAAGTCAGCCTCACAACCTCCTGGTGAAGCCAGAACACTAGCAAGACAAACGTTACAGGGGATTCTGGCCCTGGCCCAGCTCTTATCCCCGCATCAAAGCCACCCCCTACCCCAACTCCCCGGAGGCTACAGCCTCTTCGGTTCCTGGGCGGAGCTGGGCCTGCTGCGAGGGTTCCCCACCTTCCCACCAGAGTCAGGCCTAACGGCGAGGCCTTTCTTTTCAACCGCCAGAGTTGATCCGCTCCCCCCACCCCCCATCATTAACTGCAAAGAAAGGATCCCCAGCCATTTCCATTTCCTCTGCGGCTCTAGAGCCCAGTTATTTAATCCCGCGGCCACCCCAGCAGCATCCTCTGAGTGGCCGGCTCCACCCATCCACCTGGCCAATTCTTTGCCGCTCCCGCTTTCCAGAGGGGAGCTGCAAAGGGTGGTTGGAGAAAAGCCCCTACAGCAGCAAAGGACCGTGGCCTTCCGTTGACAGAGGCTCTCGGGCTCGCATTCCGTGAGGGCTGGGAAACGCACAGGGGTGCACAGGGGAGCAGCTAGTCAGGGCAGCAAAGGGCAGACGGACGCCAGGGCACTGCGGACAATACACTGGGGCAGGGAGTAAGGAGGTTGCTGCGAGGCGAGAGCCAGGTCTTCTCTACCGAGTAGCCAGCATGGGGCGGAGGGCGGGGGCGGGGGGTAACGGAGCCGGAAGAGGCCTCGGCCCTGTCGCTGTCCACACCCAAGAAATGGGGGGGGGGAGGGATGGTCTGCACTCACTCAAGGGAGACTCAGCCTCAGGAAAGGAACCAGATTCACTCGGCAACCCCCCTTCCGCCCTTCTTTGATACAGACGTCTGAACATTTTAATTATTGGTAAACGCAGCTTCAAGCCCACCCTCTCGCCCCGCCCCGACGTCTCTAGTCTAGAGAAAGAGAAGGCCCCCAGCAGGGGTCTTCCTGTTCCCCCGCCCCCACGACTGGCTGCAGTGAGTAGAGATCCCTAGATTTAGGTGTGTCTTCTCCCCTGGGCTCTTGGCCTCGGATCGAGAGGCCGTAGAGCCCTCCACCCCCCAGCAACACGGACGGTTCCTACTCTGGCCCGCAGTGGCGTGAAGGTGGCCTTTACCTCCTCTCGCAGGCTTGGAGGGGGTAACAGCCCGCGCGCAGCTGAGCCAGCTGCAGCAGTCGCCGCCGCCCTCCATTCATTAAAAAAAAAAAAAGGCAACAACAACCTCCACCCCTCTTTGTAAAAGAACGACATCCCCTGGAGGAGCGAGAGCCAGCCCCAGCAATCACGGGTTAAGTTCTTTTCCGGCCCCCCATTCATAAAAAAAAATAATAATAAGGGACGCGGCGCATGCGTGCGCGGGGTCTCTTGTGCCCACCCATTCATAGAATCGCGAACTGCGCGCCTGCGCACTAAAGCTCCCTTCCCTCCCATTCATAAAAAAGCCATTTTCCCAGGCAGTGGTTGCTACATCGCCGCGGAGCCAGGGAGAGAAGCTGACAGCGCGGAGCTGGCGCTGCGGAGCGCAGGAAGCAGTATCGGTTCCTCCGGCCGGCGTCTGCGAGGACAGCGGCGTCTGACTCGCTCGGGTTCGGAGGTTTGCACGGACGTGGAGCAATGCTTTTGACTCTACGGCTTCTCAAAGTAAGTCCTTGGTTGGTTTCGGGACCCGAAACTGCCCTCTCGGAGCTGGGACGCGACTCCCCCTCCAGCTGGGGCAAATGGTGCTCTATTTCTAGGAGTGCCTCAGTTCAGTGCTCCTTACCTCTCCCTGCGCCTCCTTGAGCCGCTGCGGTGCGCCGCAACTCTCAGACGCCCTGGACAGGGTAGGCACGGCGCCGGGGCTGTTCACAGCCCGGGACTAGCGTTTCCGACCCCCGGGCATTGCCAAGCCCAGCTTCCCGGCTCTCTGCGACTCGGGAAGCCCCGTGCGTGTCCCGGGAGTTTGCCTCTGGCCTGGCCTTTCCTTCTCCTGCCACCACCCGCCTCGGTCATTGGAACGGCGGCTCTGGGCTCCGTCAAGAGCCACCTCTTAGGTCTGGCGGGCGCCCTCGCCTTCCCCGGACTCGGTGCCCACGGTGCCAGCTCTGCCATAGATCTCCCTAGCCCGCCGCAGCGGCCTATGCTCGACGTAGGTTTTTCTTCCCCCTTCGGAGCGGTGACGGACTAGCTTTTTTTCCCCCTTTTGCCTCCACTCTCTATGGTCGGTGCGGGGCTGGCCTGGGACTGGGCATTTCTGCTCCCTCTCTTTGGCAAGGCGGTTCCTTGCCGTCTGACCTTTGCTCTGCTGCCGCATTTTGTGCTGTGCAACTGCCTTGCCTTTCCTCGGCCTCTGCAGGACCCGAGGCTCCTCGGCCTCCTCGTGTCTCCCTATCACCAGGCACCGAGCTGTGCCAGGCGCCGGGGCCCCCGGGCCGCGCTGGGGCTGTGGTGGGGGCTGAAGGTGCGTTTACATAACGCCGAGCGTGTGGGAGCTAGAGGAAGAGGTTGCGTACGTAGCAGAGATAAGGCTCCTGCCTTCCCTCCTTCCTTCTTGGTGGTACCAGGTTTGACAGCATCGAGGAGAGAGACGGATAGAGACGGTACGGTACGTTCGGAAAAATCTGAATCGCCAAGGCCATGGGGGCCATGAAGCTGGGCGAGGGCGGATTTGGCCAGCCAGGTCAGCTGGAGCTTGGCTCCGTCACTGGGGCCAGAGCTGTGCCTATTTCCCCTGCTATGCAGACGATCAGAAAGCATTTAGACATTAGCTAGTCTTGTGCAAGAAAACGATTTCTCACTTCTCTTTGATTGGGGCTGGGGGTTGAGGGCAGAAGAGGCAAGAGAGACAGAAAATGGTAGCATGACTTGATGGGCTAAGCAATGGACGGGAGAAGCATACTGGGTTGGAGGGTATGGATGGTGGGGAGAGGGAAGAACTGTCTGCCTCATTCACCAGCTGCTGGATGGGCATCCATATTGCCAGGCCTTGGTTAAGGGCAGGAGGCTGCCTTCTGGCGCATGGAGGCTTTAGGAGCCCCTACATGGTTAATGCTAAAAGAAAAGGTGTGGGTTCAGTGGGCTTGCCAGACCCAATATGGACCACCTCCTTCCTGCCTCCAACAGTGGCACGATTTTCTCCAGTTTAGAGGGAAGGGTGGAAGCAAGTGCATGTATGTCTGGTTAGCTGACCAAGGCTCTCCAATCTTTCCCACCAGCCTCAGTCAGATTCAAAGCTGGAAGGCGAAGGCCCGGAACATTTAGGAAATGTGGCCTTATCAATCCTTTAATAAGCTCAGTCTGGCCTGAGGCCCTACTCAATATTGCACTGGTGATTTCACGTTTAGAGTTCTCTGTATCTTAACACGAATGGAGCACGTACATAAGAAATTTTTAGTTTAGTTTTTTTTTTTTCCTTCGTGTGTGGGTGTGGGGTGGACTAGGAAAGGAATGGCTGCAGTTGCCCCTACCCTCCCTTTTCTCTCTGTCTGTCTCAGCAGAAGGATGGGAAAGAAGTTGTAGACATGTCCAGTGTGAAATTGAATTTCCTCTTTCCCAGCCCTTGGGAGGGTCCTCATTTTTCAGCAGACTCCAGGCGAATCCTATTGTGAGCAGTGCACACACTGACCAACTAAGCTACATGGCCAGTAATGGCCCGGGGGCATTTCGATGGCGGATTTCTGAAATCTTGATGGACAAATGTTGGGTAGCTAGGAAGAGGAGGACTTGAAAGACATCTCTTGGTTATCTTCCTTTTTAGATGCTGAACTCAGGAGTCCTTCCCCTTTTTGTGGAGTGAGAATGCTCTCCTCATTCCCACGACCTTTTCAGATTACCCTCTGAAATGGCAATGTCTCCTTAAAGCTCTGGTTGGGCTTGGTGGGAGGAGAGAGGACACATAGAATGAACGATTCCTGGCTAAAGCAGGGCAGACACTGGGGGCTTAGTGAGCATGTGGGGCTTGCAGATGCCATTTTGTTTTCATCTTTCCCGAATAGGTGGAGAGATGAGGCCCTTTGGAATCCCACCCTCTGTCCAGTGCGTACTCTTTAGCCCCTCTTTGGTAAACCTGACATTGCCACTGCCTAGAGCTTTGGCTTATTTGAATAACAAATGAAGGCAGCCTTTCAGTGCAAAATTTGAAAGTCAGTGATTTAAAAATTAAGGGTGGAAAAAAACACTCATTAACCCTCCAGAAGTGGCCCTCGAAGGGTGCTGCTCTGGCACTTAAAACTTTGGGATCACCTGTGGGGACTTCTCTTCCAGTTCCTGATACTAAAAGTCCTTTGGTGTGACATCTTCCAGCTCTCAGCTTCTGGACCCCACATGCATTTTTCTTTACTCAGGACATCTTCTTAGGTAGGACCCAGGTGTTTTACCAAAGAGGTATAGAAAGGAGCCCCCCTCCCTTTCATCAGGGAGGTTTAGCTGTCTTAGAGAGTTATGGCATTTCATGTGGTTCTGATTTCAGAATGCCTGTCATCTGGCTCCTGCTGAAGTGGGAATTCTCATATGAGGAAAACTTTGGAAAGTTTTCCTGTACAAACCTCTAGATCTAGTTGAAATTTTGGATTTGGGATATAGACAAAGTTTTTAAGGAAGGAGAAGGGCAAGAGCGGAGAAGGTTCCATCTCATGACCAACCTGGATCTCCCTGACAGAAGACAAAGCAATGACTCATTATTTTTGCTCTTTCGTAAGAGCCAGAGAAAGAAGGTGATGAAGAGCAACATACTGAAAACTGTTTTACTCCCTGCAGACCAAGCTAGGGGCTGGATCAGAGCAGATAGTGGCTAGAAACCTAAGCTCAGGCCTCAGTATCCCCATCTGCAGAATGGGGAGAAGGAACTCCTGAGGGGCCGGGGCCAGCTGAGCAGCGAGCAAGTGTGCAGGGCTGGGGCTGCGCACCTAGTCGGATGTCCTCATTGTTAGGGAGCCCCTTCCTCAGCAGGAGGTGTGGGGTGTTGCATGATGTAAGAGGTGGCACATTCTTGGCTTTCGGGTCTGGGGCCACCCTGCAGATCCGGACAGCTGACAAGTCTGGGGATGTATCCGGGACATGTGTCTGGGCTTAAGAAGCTTCACCGTTCAGCTGTGATCACGATTGTTCTTTCCAAGGACAGTCAGCGGAGGAAGCAAGGGCACTGGGGAGGGAACACAGATGTGCTGGATCTAGTGGAGGAGGGAAGGGGCCCTTCTGGGGCAGGTGGCCACTTGCAGAAGAGTGGTTTCCCTTGTTGGTTAGTCTTTCTGGTGGGGCGGGGAGAGAATCATTTCCTGCCCCCTCCCAGGCGTAAGCTAAAATCTATTATAAGTTTATTTGTTCATGGGGAGCGGTGAGATAAATAAAATCTTGGTGTCAGCGAGAAGGGGTCTCTCCCCTGGGGTCTCGGTTCTGGTCCCCTACTCCCACCCCCATCCCAGACTTTGATGTGGGCCAATTGTTCCAGTGTTAACAGGCTTCTTCTAGCCCCATTCTCTCATTCTTGACTTCTAATCCCTCTTTAAGGGCATCTGAGCAGACAACAATTATGAGGGTAATACATTGAAGCCGAAATTTGAAGCCAATTAGAATAGCCGAGAGCCAAAGTAAAAAGACCTCTCCCACTCCTCCTGGCTCTGGGGCTTTGAAGCTCAGCTGATATAGGTTGTGGAAGAGGAAGAGAAGAAGGCTGGGGAACTGATAACTGGTGATGGGACAAAGTGATGAAAAGCAGCTGTTTTCTTTTGTGATCACTAACAGATTATGACCAGAGGTGAGCTCCCTAGTGCTGGTGCTGGAAAGAGAGGAAGGAGGGAGGAGCAAGGATTCTCAGACAAATCCAGCTGCCTGCATGCTTTATTCTCCCACCAGGGCCATTCTCAGCAGAGATTCAGAGACTGTCTTCCTCAGTGGGAAAGGCAAGTCTCTCTGGCTTTCCTACCACTCCTTTTTGGTCTTTTTGAAGCAATAAGTCATTATTTGGTTGGGTCTTAATTAACTAAACTGGGATGTTGCCACAAAGAACCAAGAGGTGGATGGATAGTGGTGGGTGGGCTCTCTGTCAGCCTAGAGACCTTTTCTGAACTGTGAAAGGGTTAACATTCACTGAAAACCTGCTGAGACTGAATGGGCAGTGCGGAAACTGCCCATTCATTCAGAGCCTCTTGCCAGTTTGTCATTAGCTGACCTGTAGTTTTCAGAGTACAACTGTCAGGTTTTCCTAATATTTCCCAAATCTTCTCCCCAGGGTAAGTCAAGGGGAGGGGAGGGGTGGGTGGCCTAGACATTTAACATGCCTCTTGATTCTTTTCAGCCAGCCTGTACTGAGGGGCCCAATGCCCATCCCCTCCCCACAGGTACAAACACACTGTCAGGCTCACAGCCTGCCAAGCTACAGGGCAGGGCTGTGTGTTCTGGGCTTTCCAGTCTCTCCTGCTGATTCAGTAGTTTAGGACTTTCTTCTCCTGGCTTCCTCTGATCCTGGGTTCTCCTTCTCTTTGCCACAGACATAGGCCGGGAAGCCCAATCCAAGAAGCCCTAGTGGCCCTTAAGTTCATCTTTACTGGTGGGAGAAGAGGAGGGCCCCTCCTACTCCCGGGTTTTCTTGTAGGGACTGCTTTGTAGTGAAGTGTCCTACAGGTGAGACCCACTCAAACTTTCAGAGAGTTAAAAATGAAAATTCTTAGTAAACAGGGAGTGGGGGGTGAAGTGACAGAAGGACCAGCAAAGAAAATGGAATTGGAAGTGAAGAAAACTTGAGCTTGAGCTTTCCTTTAATGACAGATTTCAAGCCTCCAGTCTCCGCTCTCTACACTGAAACTTCCCCTAATTGGGGGTCAGTTTCATGTCAGCTCTGCCAGGCTTCATTTCCCTGCTGGTTTGGTTAAGAGCCCAAAAACAGCCTGATGCAGTTCCCGATGGCTGGTCACAGACTGGGGAGACTGGTGGAGTTCATGGCTGTGAAAGTGATTGATGCTTTCATGCCCTTCCGTGAATAACCAGAGTTATTATAGGTCAGGGCTCCAGGGCTGAAGTTGTAACCTCTGGGGCTTCTGCTTTCTGGGTTCGAACCTCTCCCCTCATCACTTTCCAGCGCTATGACCCTTTGTTCTTCTATTCCTTCCTCTACAAATGGGTGTTTATCCTCTAAGGTGATGGTGAGGATTAAATGAGAAAATCGTTGAGGGGCTTAACACAGAGCCTGACACCAAAAAATGTTTCATAAATATTAGCTGCTTCCATAATTATTATTTATTATTATTAGAAGGTTAGAGTGGAGTGAAAGTTTTCTTTCCTCATGCTTATCTGTAAGACCGCCACCTAAAACTCAATAGAGGTTCTTCTTTGGCTAAATGGAATGCTGGCTTTGTTTCTCTGTCCAGCAGTCTTCCAAATTGGCCATCAGTCTTCCAAACAGCATAAATGAGGCAAAGCCTGCTCTCTCCTATTTATATTATAAATCTCTTCCTTCCTTGCAGGGGAAGCAGAGAGTACATATTAAACTGCACTTAAGTTCGTCATCCGTTGCTTAGACTGGAGGGTGGGTGTGTCCCAGGGAGTAGAGATTGATCTTCTAAACCAACTGAGGATTGGGTTTTTTTGAGACTTCATTTAGCTGTGCTGAGGGGTTATCAAACAGGCTGCTCGGAAGTTGTTTTTCTTTGTCAGCCAAATGAATTTAGCCCTCCTGTGGAGGGGTCCCTGCTAATGGGGAGATGAGGCCATGAGTCTTGGACGGTTGAGTAATGCAGTTCTGAGCCAGCTGCTAGTTTTTGCTGAGCTGGTGACCGGAAAGAACCCTACATCTGAGTTTTGATAAGGAAGATGCTTTTTTTTTTTACACTAAAAAATTTTGCTTTAATTTTTATTTTAGTTTTGTTTTTTAAGAACAGTTGACATACAATAATATATCAATTTCAGGCATACAACATAGTGATTAGACATTTTACATACCTTACAAAGTAAACACCCTGGTAAATCTAGTATTTATCTCATGCCTTACAGTTATTACAATATTATCTACTATATTCCCTATTCTGTACTTTACATCTCCGTGACTACTTTATGACTGCCAGTTTGTACTTCTTAATCCCTTTCACCTTTTTCACCTATTCCCCAACCCCCTCCCATCTGGCAACCATCAGTTTGTTCTCTGAATCTAAGTTTGTTTGTTTTTGTTCTTGTTTTTTTTGGATTCCACATATAAGTGAAATCATATGGTACTAGTCTTTCTCTGACTTAGTTCACTTAGCATAATACCCTCTAGATCCATCCATGTTGTCCCCAAAAGGCAGATTTCATTCTTTTTTATGGCTTAGTAATAATCCATTGTACACATGTACCACACCTTCATCCATCTATCAATGGACACTTAGGTTGCTTCTGTTTCTTGGCTATTGTAAATAATGCTGCAATTAACATTAGGGTGCACGTTTCTTTTTGAATCGGATTTCAGGAAAGATGCCTTTTAGAATATGCCTGCAGGAGCCATCATAGATGCAGCCTGTCCCAAGAGAGCTGAGTCATCGTGGACCAAGCTCCCACCCCCATGTCTGGCCCCCCACTACGTCCCAGATGTTGATAGCTGCCTCTGAAGGGTGATGGGAGCCTTCTAATGCCAATTTCCCCATTTCCTGCAGGCTTGGCTTCCACCCTGGCATCCTACAGGGACTCTTTTCCATGAATCTACCTTCTAATTCTAGGACCAGTTAAAATCCCTGAGCATTGCCCATGCCTTTTTGCTTTATCCACAGAAAATGTGGCTGTTTTTCAAGAACTTCAGGAATGGAGTTGAGGGTAAAGAGAGTAGATCATCTCTTGAGAGAGGAAAGGAATACCCTCAACTTCATCCCACAGCACAAGTCCCAATCCTGGTCCTAAGAGACAAAAAACCCCAACGATGTGCGGCAATATAGCCTTCAAACCGCCACTGACATTATGTTGACAGTGCCCTGACTAATTGTGACCTGAGCTTCTGGAATAAGGGAGTCGTGTTGTCCTTGTCAGGGGTTCTGGCTGAGGAACCTTTTGGCTGGCACTTGAGAGTCTTACCCCATGCCTCAGTCAGCATTTTTGATTCTTATTCCTGGTCACACCTTTTCCTCCAGGCAAAGGACCTAGGGCTCCTAACCTTCTTCTGTTAACCCCAAACCCATTTATTCTGGAAGCTAGGCTGTGGAACCCCTGGAAAGAGCAGCACTCCCTGAAGTTTCTCCCCCAGAGCCAGCCTGATCCTTGGAAAACTCCTCTCTACATAGGTGCTTTTCTGACATTCCTCTGTCCAGTCCTGACCACAGGAGGCTACCTTGGCGAATGACTACTTCTTGGTGGCAGACCTGCCAGACACGTAAGGCTAACTGCCACAGGGAAGTCTCTTGTTTGAAGATGATGCCCTCGTTCTTCTGGAGGGAATGTGAAGACAGGAATCCTGCACTGCTCCTAGACAGACTTTGTCCAAGATGGGAAAAAAACCATGCACAGAAATAACCAGCATCTTTTAAGTACATGAGGCCGTGGGAGCAAAACCAATAGTTCATGCCCTATGCGAATGGGAAATATCAGTTGACTGAGCACTGAACTTTGTAGAAAAGACTTAATACTTTTTTTGCATTTGGTAGTATAGATGATAGACAGATGAGAATCCTGTAGATAAAGCTCCCTTTTATCCCCTTCATGAACCTTGTATTCCAGAGCGAGCTCTTTATTTCAGACATGCTGGAAAGCATCTAACAATTAAACCATTTCTGATCAAACTGTTGTTTCCAAGTAAGGGAAATATAATACTGTAATGCCTTTTTGTTTCTTCTCTTCACTTCTCACTATAGACATTGTTAAGTGTGGATGAGTCACCAGATGAAGTATCATTCTGCTGTGATTGGAATATTGGGATAGATCAACTGTGTCTCAAGACTGGAGTGTATGGGGTTAACTGCTTATGGAAACCTATCCGCATCACCTCTGAGAAAAGATGAACCTAACAGCAAGCCACAGGGTCACTCTCCTTAGAACATCTTTAGCATCTTGAAAAACCATTTACCAAAACCCCACGCCATAGCACATTCAATACAATGGTCTTTTTTTTTTCTTTTAAGAAGATTATTTTCCCCTTCTGTCCACAAACCCCGTTCTGGTCCCCACCCCCACACCCTGATGGAATCTTCCCAAAGTCTAATCTTTCTCTTGGATTTCAAATCATGTCCCCTTGGGTAGAGGTCTTGGCCTTCTGCTGCTATTTCTTTAAATTGATCTCCAGCCGAATTCTGAATGTAAAGGTCAGCAGGCGAGGAAATGGCACTTCTAATAGAAAACAATGTGCACTTTCTAAATTTGAACCAAGCCGTTTCCGCTCTTTGATTTAAGTGACTTCCTGGGGTTCCGTGTCAGGCACTGCAGTTGAATCTCTGGCTGGATTCCAACTTAAAATTGCACTCTCTCGGTGAAATTAGAAACTGATCCAGGGTTGGCTTAGCTATTCTAGTAAATAGCATTTAGGCTGAATGTTCAGCTCAGCACTTGGAAATGGGTGATGTGAGTGCCCCTCAAGAGGATTTCCCATCCAAGTTGTCAGAAGCACACCTACCCAGGGGTTATTAGCCGCTGGAGGTTGCTGCTCTTAGAAGTGCCGGTAATAAGTTAATATCCTGGACGTGCAGGCATCAGATATAGCCCTTCCTTCTCTTGTGACTATCTGAAATAAAGGCCTGTGTTTATCCAGCTGATAAACTCCATGGGAGCATATTGGGGCTGGCTCTCCTAGTCACCACATCCTCAGCACTCAGCACAATGCTTCTTGGCATACAGTGCTTATTAGTGCTTAAGAAATCCCAACTGTTTGCTCTCTGGGATGGTCAAATTACTGAGCACTTGCTGTATGCCAAGCAAGATATTAGGAACTAGATATACATTTTCTCATTTAATCTTCACAGGAACCCATTTTACAGTTGATAAAACTAAAGCACAGAGGTTAAAAAACCTCATTCACAGCAACACTGAGAGACAGAGGGGGAAGAATTTGAACTTGGATCTGATTCCAGAGCCTGTGCTTATTATTCACCACCAAGCTATCTATCTTAAATAAGGAGCATGTTCCACAGGGATTACAAGAAAGAACTTGGATGGTTCGGGTTTGAGTCCTACTACTGATAGTTTTGAGTGACTTTGAACTAGAAAAGGGATAATAATAGTAGATATTATTTAGGGTTATTGTAAAGAGTCAGAGACTTAATATTTATGGTGCTTAAGAGACTACCTAGCACATGTTAAGTGCTAACTAAGTGTTATTTCTACCATTTATTATTATTATTGTTGTTATAATCATCTAAACCTTAATGCTGAAGAGTCCACTGAGGGAAACCAGTTCCTATTTCATTTGGGCTCCCACAATCTGATGGGGGTGGGAGTGTTAACAGGCCAAATACTGACGCCTAGAATCCATTCTCTCTTCCTTTTCCCCACCCCCCAGGGCCCCTAGAAGCCTGTTTCTCAGCGCAGTCCAAGACCTCCAGCCCCATGGAGCCCCCGATCCCACAGAGCGTCCCCTTGACTCCCAGCTCAGTCATGGTCCAACCCCTTCTTGACAGCCGAATGCCCCACAGCCGGCTCCAACACCCACTCACCATCCTCCCCATCGACCAGATGAAGACCAGCCATGTGGAGAACGACTACATAGACAACCCTGGCCTGGCAGCTCCCACTGGCTCGAAGCGGACCCGGGGTGGGGCCCCAGAGCTGGCCCCGACACCTGCCCGCTGTGACCAGGACATCACCCACCACTGGATCTCCTTCAGCGGGCGCCCCAGCTCTGTGAGCAGCAGCAGCAGCACATCCTCTGACCAGCGGCTCTTAGATCACATGGCACCACCACCCGTGGCTGACCAGGCCTCCCCTAGGGCTGTGCGCATCCAGCCCAAGGCAGTCCACTGCAAGCCGGTGGACCTCAAGGGTCCAGGAGTCCCACCGGAGCTGGATAAGCACTTCCTGCTGTGCGAGGCCTGTGGAAAGTGTAAGTGCAAAGACTGTGCATCCCCCCGGACGTTGCCCTCCTGCTGGGTCTGCAACCAGGAATGCCTGTGCTCAGCCCAGACCCTGGTCAACTACAGCACCTGTATGTGCCTGGTGCAGGGCGTCTTCTACCACTGCACCAATGAGGACGATGAGGGCTCCTGCGCCGACCACCCCTGCTCCTGTTCCCACTCAAACTGCTGCGCCCGCTGGTCCTTCATGAGTGCTCTCTCGCTGGTGCTGCCCTGCCTGCTCTGCTACCTGCCCGCCACAGGCTGTGTGAAGCTGGCCCAGCGCGGCTACGACCGCCTACGCCGTCCCGGATGCCGCTGCAAGCACACAAACAGCGTCATCTGCAAGGCCGCCACCAGCGAGGCCAAGGCCTGCAGACCCGACAAGCCTTTCTGACACTTTGGGTCGAAGCCCCAGTACTCTCTCTGGAAACTTGGTTCCCTTATGACACCTGAGAAGACTGCAGGTGTTCGTGTCCTGAGGCTGATCTTGCCAGTGTGCCCACCCACTACTCCAGCTTCTGAAGAAACGGAGACCCCCATCACCCACCCTCTTCCCCAAAAGGACGAAGAAGCACTTTGGGTTTTTCAGGGTCCTGGAACTTTATATCAGACAGCGACAGGGGCGTGGTGTGGTTTTGGGGGGTGATTTTTTTTTTAGCCCCCAGAAGACGGAACACAGATGTGGCCACATATCCGGAAGTTGCAGCTGCTTGAATGCCTTCCCAGTCCCCCCTCCTCCCTCCCTTTCTGCGATACCCCCCTTCTTTTTCTATTCTCCTTGGCTGCCTGGGAGGAACTGCTAACTGAGTGGCCAGAAGACCTTTGAAGAAGATCCTTGGAATCTTGACTTGATGTCTATACCTTTTTCTCCTCCCCGTCCTTCCCTGCAGTTTGGTATCCTGGGAAAGGTGTAGACCCTGGCAGTCCCTGTTTTATATACTTGGGAGCCCCTGAGAACAGAGGATGGCCAGTGAATACAGGCCTCGTTTCCTTGCTCTGCCTTTGCAGCCACGGATGGATTTAGGAGCCACTACACAGAGATGTCCCTTCCAGCTCTATCACTAACTCTTGGGGGTGTTCCACTTATAACACCGTCCTCCGGTTCTCATTGAGTCACAGGCTCACCTGCCCGAGTTCTCTCTGCCCAGATCCTTTCCAGAAACTTTATGGGTCGAGAAGCACAGGGCGGCAAGTGCGAGACCAAATATCATTTTGCCAATGAGTCTGAGGCTGTGGTCTCTGGATCCAGTCATTATGTTTTTATAGAATAATTAAACCAGATACTAACGGTGTTTTAGAAAATAATAATAAAACACTTGCTTCCTTTTGGGCCACCCCCAGGAAGGGCTGATTTCAAAATCTGGGGGGGCAAGCAACCTCAAGGAACACAATCCCCCTCCCCACCGAGAAGAGGATTTTAACAGCAAAGAAGAGAGGCAGCCACCTCCCATTGGCAGAGCGACAGTGGAGCCGAGATGGGTGTGGGTTTCTTCTCTTCTGATTCTGCTGCTTGCTGTCATAGCCTTTTATGTACAGTGATGTGTCTGTATCTTTAATGTAAATAGACAGATGTTGAAAAAAAGAGTCTATTTTAGTGTTAGGAAGCCCTGGTGGGGGGAGTCAGAAGAAGGTGGGTAAGGAAAAGATTCTCCAGGGACTTCTTGGGGTTGAGCCCTGCTTCTGTGCATGGCCATACCACCCCATCCTGACGGCCCCCCAAAGACGTAGCAACTCTTTCTCTCAAGGTGCTAAAGGACTCAGAAAGTGCAGCACGTCCAGTGGGTAGGTACTTGTTGCATGCAAACATTGTAGTGTGTCTAGTCCTTCTCCCCAGCTGTTGTGCGGGGCTTTTGCTTCATGTGGTATTTTGTGTTAATCCTGCTCCTCCCCACCACGTAAGAGGAAGTGGCCTGGGTCTGAAAAGTTAACCCAGGTGAAATTGGAAGTGCATGAGGTAGAGCGTTTGTAGCATTTCTGGTGTGTTCTGTGGGAACATAATTGCCTCCAAGAAGGAGGCAAAGAGGCAGGTAGCTATGATTGGCATGCACCCAATGCTTCCCAAGGACTTTCTTTTCTCCCTTCTCTAAGATTAGTAGTAACAACTTATGATTTAGAATAAGTTAATTGTAACCATAGGTATTTATTGATTGGAGAAAAGGAGGGGAGGGTCTTATTATTTTAGGCTTTATTTATATAACGTTTGCTAGCTTGTAAAAGGCAGACATAAAATATTGCATCTGTGTTTTCTAAGGCTGATTCATGTAGCTACCCTTGCCACAGTCGTGACGGATGTATGGATGTTCTTGCACAAACGGAAAGAATGGTAGGAGAAAACACATTCAGCCAACCACTCATACTAATTGAATGTAACAGATGTGTGCTGAAGGGACTGGAGATGTCGTCCTCAGAGCAGATGTGCAGAGGCTAACCCCCAAAACGAGAGGGCACATGTCCGCCCTTGGCTGGGCCTCGGGACTTTATCCAGAGCCCCTCCCTCAGATGTCTCCGTGGGAAACTTGACCCAGTGGCAAGTTGCACTTTGGTGATGGTGTTCTACACACCCATGCTGTGGAGAATTGATTTACATAAGCTGTGTATACATACACACATACACCTACCCCCACAGACCCTCTATCAATACAGACCCGATTCCTGGCAAACAGTCTCCTGAAACCTGACTTTTTGTGTACATAGTTGTAAACACGGATTTTTCTGGGTTTTGGTTTTCTTTTTCCCTTTTTTTTTTCTCCCCTGTTTTGGCTTGTCCTTTTTAGTTTGCATATAACCTGCTAGATGGATGTCTGCAGAACTCTTCGTGTCCCACGTGCTCAGTGGTGAAGGGAAGGAGTGGAGTGGAGCAGGTTGGGCTCTCCCTGCTCTGTTGCATAGCAGTCCTTCGGCATGTTTTTCTCGGCTTCTTGGCAAAGAAAAAAAAACTGGCTTGCTTGTGGACCCTGGGGCCAGTCAAGGGCCACTGAGGGACCAAGCTCTCAGAAACGACACATTTCTGTGGCTATTTCTGGCTGATCGTATTTCCTGTCACCAACAGCTTGCTTGGCTGAATTAGGCCTCGTCTTGACCTTTTTTGAAAAGTGTCAGCTGGTTCCCACTTCTCTGCAACCTGGAGTGAGTGGTGGTTCTGCCTGGAATCTGGGGTGAGGCCCACAAGCCTGGGTCCAGGACACATGTCCTAATGGGCCTTGGTTGCTCCACACTGGGAGGCGGGTTTGTGAAGGCCCAACACCCCACAACGTACCCCGGGAACTGGGTCTAGGGTAGCAGAGCCCTCCCAGTTAGAAAACGGGGCACAGCCCAGGTTTCTCAAAGTGTCCCTGGCTAGGAGATAAGGACCAGGCCCTGCTGTTGATAAGGGCCCTTCACAGCTGACAGATGGAAGATCTTCATGTGACATGTCTGGTTCTTTCAGTGTTCTGGAGTCTATGTGGGTCCCCACTGTACATCAAGACCCAGTTAGATAATGACTTGTCCAAGGTTGCACAACATGGAAAACAGCACCTGGAATCTGTCACCTTGAAGCTTCATGTTCACCCCATGCTGCCCCAGAGAGGTCTGACGGGCTGTGGGCAGCACGACTTTGCACTGTACAATTCAGTTCACTAGGGCATCCCACAAGCTTCACCGGCCTTCTGGTTCATGCCTTCGGTAAGCATTTTCATGCCCTCTGCTTACTGTGACAGTCGATTACAATTCTTGTGCTGCCATTTTTCACTGTGGGTAACTGTGTGGTGTCTTATCTTGCTTTCTCTCCTCACTGCCCCACAGTTTGGTTTCGTGTTACAAACAGAAAAGCTGTTCAAGGTTCCCATTCCATCACATTTCTTCATTTTCCCTCATCACTATAGTCCCTTCTCACCCCACAACAAAAGTTACCACAGAAGGTTCCCTTTGTATAGAATATTTATTTTGAAGCTCTATTTTAATAGTATTTATTTTAGAAAGTCTACTATTGTAAGAGTTCTTCTGTTTGTGAAGAAAAAAAACAGGTTAAAACTGAATGTACTGATCTAGAATATATATATAAATATATATTGTTAAATATACATAGGACTGCCGTTTCTTGTGTTTGTGTCGTTCACAACCCCAACATCCTCACACAGCAGGCCCCACAGTTCTCAATGAATGCTCACTGGACGGAAATGTGTACCAAATCTGGTGGGACAAAGGAGCAGAGAGAGAGGGCTTCCTGGGTCCAGGCAGTCCTTCATCCTGCCTCTAGGGTGAACTGAGAACCACTGAAGGAAAGCTTCACTTTCTTATAAAGCTGAATCCTGCCAGGTGCCACTAGATCCTCTTCTGGTGAGCTCTCCCCTACACAAACATGTATTTGTAACAGAGGGACAACAAAACTCAAACTTGAAGAAGTAGTAGAGGTGGGAAGGGTCATCTGACCTACCTAATTTACAAAAATTCTGCAGCTTTTATTCCTTGGTGCCCCTAAAACAGGTTTTCATGCACATACATGCTTTAAGAAGACAAAGCTTTGGCGGTTTTCCTGTTTTCAATAGATTGGCAGAGACTGCACAAAGCCAGTTTCTTTGACCTCTAAAGCGTTTCATCCATGAATGACTTGCCTTCACCCTTCTAATGTGCCTTCCATCTGCTTCCCAAAACCTACCCCCATCCCGAATACACTCAAACTTGCTAGAGACCCAGCCACTTATAAGTTTATATAGCTGAGGGAATTTTTTCGTTACTTGTAATTCACATGCCAATCACAGTGAAAGCTGGACTTTTATTTTGAACATGTGAATACATGCCTCTTGTTTTTTGAAAGAAAAGTTGAGCAATGATTAAAGGTTTTTTTCTATTACCGATAAGTGGGACAGACAGCTAACAATGGTGAGGGTCAGGGGCATAGAGGGAGAGAGATTGGAAGCCCTGGGTCCAGGTCTTGGTTTCTCTAGGGTCACCAGTTACAGTGTCTCCTAATTCTTTGTGAAAACCTCAGGTTCCTCTTTGAGACAACCAAGCCCATTCCAAAGAACCCCTGGTTGCTACCCAAGAAGGCACAAAGGATGTTCCTCAATGTGGTCTTGTCTGCCATAGAACTTTAAGAATAAAGATAGGCTTCAGCTCCCCTCTTGGCTAGACCATGTGGCCTGTCCCATTCCCATAGGTTGGACAAAGGGTACCTAGTGCTTCAACGTCTTCCTTCACTGACAGGTAAGAAAATGGCACTTAGAGATGCTTTTCTTTCTAATTGCCTAAGTCTCAATTGCAGGTGTCTCCTGCTTTTCGAAAGTTTGCTTATACCACTTTGTAAAACTGTACCCATTTTTGCTTTAATTTAAAAAGGCAAAAGCAAAAATAGCATTTGTTTTGCAGTGAGCTGATAGAGGCAGCACACATCCAGAGCAGCAAGGGTGGTACCACCAAGCTCCTTCCCTAGGAACTACAGTCAGCATCTCAGCATCAAGCCACCTTAGCTTTGAACTGTGAATGAGCATCTTTGTTTCCTCTGATTTTGTTTTATGTGTCCGTTAGAAAAATGTGTCCACAGGCATCAGAAAAGCCTAAGAGAACTCACAAGAGTATTACATTTGGTGTAAAACGACGTAATTAAGCATGTTTAATATGATTTGGTAAGTCATTTTTTGTGTCTGAGAATGCTCAAGAAGTTTTCCACATAAATTAATGGTAACTGCTTCTTCACTTTATGCCATTTCAGCTAATAGAAGGATTCATAGGTATGTTCTATTTTCAGATAGTGGGGGAAGTCTGTGCTGTATACCAGGCATTGATTCAGTCTTGCGTTTCCTGATAGGTAGGTGCCCCTGGGTTAACTTTGTGTCTAGTGTTTGGATATTAAAAATAAAAAACTATACAGGGTGTTGGGTTCTTAAAGCTTCCCTCATTCAGAAGCTCTTGGGGAAACAGAGCTGAATGAACATGTGCTTGTGTTCGAATAAATCAGTATCCAGAGTTTTTAAAAAGTTTCCTATGTACCTTCCTCTCTTTCCCTGACTGTCTCTGTTACCCCTCTGTTTTGAAATGGCTTTGGGGTAACAATAATGGTTAGCCTTTGTTGAATGTTTTTTTTTTTTTTGACAGATACTGAATGTACATGGCAGATAACCACTGTTTGTTCCCCGTTAAAGGTGCAGAAACTGAGGTTCAGATAAGTTGTGTCATGTCAAATACTTGGTTGAGGGATAGACCAGAAAAATGGAAAGTTGCTGGGGTAGCATCTCAATTTGGGGAACATGCACAGGGTGGACTAAAAAGACTCCCCAGTGACTGAATTAAAATGTGGGGGGAAAGCAGAACTTCGAACCTCTCTATACCCATAACCATGCAGCCCCTGCAAGGGCAAAAGCCAGGTGCTCATCCCACAAAGAATGGTCTGAGCTGGGGGTGGGTGTTCCCCAGCTCTGACTGCAGACAACTAGAACCCCCTGGCAACTTTGTCATCTGGCCAGGAGGCCCCAAACCACTCCCGCAGCTCCCCAGCCAGCCCCTACAGCCTACTGAACCTGTAACTCGAAATGAGCTCAACTTTCCAAAGAACATTTGTGAACTAATCAAAAGAACCCAGGCAGACGGCTCTGTGCTAGAGGTGTGTGCCAGATGAAAGCTGAGAAGAAGTTTTTAAGAGCCTTAAGTTTATTCATCGGAACTTTAATAAAACAATATGTCCATGGCCTAGGGCAGGTATAATTTTCATAATTTATGGGTCTCTGAGACAGGAAGAGAGCTCAAGGTTTTATTGTGTTTTGCACGATAAATGGCATTCCAATTGTCTACATGATGTTCTTTAAGGACTCTTGTCTGGCAGGAACACAGGCCTTCTGGAGCCCACCTGGGCCTCAAGGCCCAAGGCAAGGGATAATTATGAATACATCTGTATCTGTTAAGCAGGAGATGATTGAAAAACTCCCTCACTTCCTTCTGTCATTAGAAGACACTTCCTATGCCGACACCTATATTAACATTTAACTGTTGCAAGATTTGGAACCCTCCCTGTTCCCTTTCTCTCTCACCTTCTCCTCCCTGAAGTCTGGCTTCTTTTCTTTCCTATACCTAAAAAGACTCAGGTAAACTTCTGACTGGCTACCTTCCCATTGGGCATGGTGTAGGAGGGAGTGGCTTTGGACCCTGAACAACAACAACAACAAAAATGCATCCACAAAGCAAGAGGATGGAGCTCCAGGTGATGCCCTAATTGAAGTCAGTATTTGGAATACCTGCCATCTTCACAGGGTAACAGGTCAAGTGGCCTTATTAAATCACTACAAAAGCTCTTGCTTCCAAGGAAAGATGCTGCATTATCATTTATGATCTTGAAAACAATCAAATTCCATTGATATAATCAGTCTCATTTTACAGATGAGGAAACAGGTTCACAGAAGTTAAGTTGCTTGCCTAAGGCCACACAGCTGATGAGGGTGATGAGTAGTGGACCTTCCTCCAAAGCCTAGGCACTGCATGCTAAGGCCCTATTCTAACTTCAGATCTAATCCAAATTTCATCTCCCCTGGGACGCTTTCCTTTGTCCACAGTGAGAGGTTTCCTTTCTACCTTTGTTTCTGTAGAAGTCAGTAGAGTAGGTGATCTTTAAACCAAGATTACACAGACAAATTGAGAAGGGGCTTGAAGCCAGGGGTAACCATCGCACCAGAACACCCTATATAAAATATTGGGGCCTCATCGAAAACCAATCTCAGGAAGGGGTCCTCCATTACCATATGACATTGCTCTCTACCAGCCTTCCTGATTTCCTCTGCAATCTAAAGAATTGCTTCCCCAGACCTAAAGAATTTATAGGCTATGGTGTCCAGGAGCAAGAATCTTACACTGGAGAGGGGGCCAGAAGGTGCCCCAGGTAATTCAGAAGTGTGGTCTCCATAGGTGGGTGGAGAGAAATGCATGAAGAGTGAAATGTGTTGGTCACCCTTCTACTTCTGGGGCAAAGCCACATTCATCTTTATGCCAACCTTGAAGTAGATGGATGGGACATGGACCAGGGAGCCAAAGCATCCAGGGTGGAAGTAAGTGAAAGGCAGCAGAGGCAGGGGGCTTGGGACCCCCAAGTAGTGTTCCTCTCGACTTCCCAAGCTACTGCTTGACCAGTTTCCATGCAATGCTCCAGCCAGCCCTGGATTACTAAAGCTCTGAGATGCCAGAACCTAATTGAATTAGAGAACTAGTGTCCATCCCGGTGGGACCATTCCCACAGTGGGCATAGCCAGGGCCTTGGGGCTCCCTGAGAAGTCACTGACATTCCTCTTAGGGCAACGTGGTTAAAGAAGCATGGAGCCTGCTCTGCCGCCTTCACTAGCATAAGACCTCAGGAGATTCATTGCTGTTCTAATAACAGTGGGAGGATTAGACAGTGGCTGTACACAGTGGCCCTATTACTGTCATAGAGATGAAAACCTGACTCACATGAGTGAGCAGAGAAGAGAGGAACTCGGGTCTCCTCTCTTAGCCCCAGTGTCTCCATCTTCAGCCTGGCAGTCTGGACCACGTAGGCAAATCACAAACTGTTGGCCCACAGTGTTTTCAAAGACTGACGATTGTCATCATTTGAAAAGAAGTTTCTAAACCCAGATCTAAACTTCTATTGAAAAATAGAGAGCTGACCCCCTGGCCCCCCGCTCCCCATGGCACCCACTGACTACCACTGACTAAAGTGATTCGATGCCCTACTTACTTGTCCACAGCCTGCGAGAGTATGAGCTCTATGAGGGTATGAAACCCAGCCTCTTGTTCAGGACTTCGGTGTTGCCTGGCCTTTGTCACAAAGCACACAGAAACTGTCCACTGGGGTAAACCAACAAGGTCACTTGCCTGTGACTGGGCACTCCCTCCCTAGGCCACCCCTACTGCCCTGAACATCTGGGGATCAGCATTTCGATGTTCCCCACACCTGATGTGAAGCTTCCAGCACAGTATCTGGCATATGCATGGCAGTCAATAAATATTTGTTAAATGCATTAATTCATTAATGATATACTGAGAGGAGAGTCAAAGAGGAATGGACAAGTGACTGCAGACTATTTCTGCCCTAAAGCTAGCCATGTGAGAGGCTATAGCATTTTCACTACATAATCATAACAACATGAGTACTAGAACCAGTTTCCATTTCATGTGGCTGACACCTGAGTATTTACCACGTGTCAGGCACAGTATCAACCAACTGCCTTTTACCCATTAGTTCCTTTAATCCTCACTATTAGCACTTTCATCACCCCCATTTGACAGATGAAGAAACTGAGGTTCTAGAAGGTAGAGTTTTCCCCAGGTTGTACAGGTCTGACTCCAAAGCCCCTGCTTTTTTAAGCTGTTTGTCCACCCACAGACACTGGAAAGAGGGTGTCAGCAGGGTGTCTGGCCAGCCAACTGGGGATGTTTGGCCTGTGGGAGGATCTGATAGTCCTAGCTACATCCCTGTAGCATCATTCATGGACTGTGAAGGTCTTTGGGGCCAAAGACACAGTGTGCAAAATTGAATCTGGCAAATTCCTAGCTCTTATCTCCTTTCACCACTTGCCTATGACAGAACATCCCCTAAGGAGAGAAAAAGGAAGCCAGTTTAGGAACTCATGTCATTAAGTTATCCTGGCCCTTCTAGAACACATATGGTTATCAGAAACTTTTACTAAGGGTCACTATTGAACATTCACCACTTAGACCAGGCTAGCATAAGATTATTGATCAGCTTCAGGAAAAAAAAAAATCAAGGCAGTATTTTGTTTTTTAAAAAAATATATTTTAAAAAGTCAAATTATCCTTTTAGAAAATAACATGACTATTGCGAAAAGGAAAATAGCAGGAAAAAAATTGAACTCCCCACCATATTCCCAGATTTAGTTCAACATTTTGGTATACATCATTCATTCGTTTCACCAATAGTAAGCATTCAATTTGTGCTAGGCACTGTACTATTTAAAATCACAAATGGGATGACACTGGACAAAGTTGTTCTGTAAAATACATTTTCCACTCAGCAACACACATGGACCTTCTAATATCTGGTGTTGTGTGGAATTTTATTTTATGACCTTGCCACCTCCCCTTGTGATATGCTTTGTTCTCCATATCCAGCCACAGCCTCACATGGACTACACTAGACACTAAGGTGTCTCTGTTCATCCTACCCAAGAAGGACAGTGATCAAAAACAGGAGTGTGTGTGTGATGGGGACAAGGAGGGGATGCATGCACACAAGGCAGCCTGTCAGGGCAGTCACTGGGGGATGCAAGAAGCTCCTCTCTCCCCAGAAGACCTACCAAGTGGCACATCTCTGAGTTAGGGCAGAATCCTAGATGGTGTAGTATTGACCTTAAAGATGACCATGAAAATAAAAAGGAGGGAACACAACAGCTATTGTCTTTAAGATACACAACTTTCACTGGGCCGTCAGCTCCAGGTCTGTACTACTTAGAGAAGTGTATTCTACAATGACCGTTGTTTATTTATCCGAACCCTTCTTGTCACTGTCCTAACACTGTGCAGTCCCTCTCTCCCCTTGAGTGTGTGTTGGACTTAGTGAATTGCCTCCAAAGAATAGAACATGGAACATGGAAGAGGGAAAAAATAATAATTTTACAGTGGAAGAATCTGACAGACACCACCTTGACCAAATGATCAAAGTTAAACATCATCAGTATAAGTGACATTGATGCCATATCATGTGACAAGAAGGATATGTCACCTTTCCTATTCTTCCTCAAAATTCATAGCCTTAGTCAAATCATAAGAAAACAGCAGATACACTCAAATTAAGGGACATTCCACAAAATATTAGATTAGTACTCGTCGAAAATGCCAAGGCCATAGAAGACAAGGAAAGACTGAGAAATTGTCACGTACTAGGAAAAACTGAGATGTGATGACTAAATGCAACATGGTGGCAAAACTGGTGAAATCAGAATAAAGTCTGTATAGTTTTGCACTGATGTTAATTTTCTAGTTTTGATAAATGTAGTATGGTTATGGTTATGTTAACATTAGGGGGAGCTGGGTGAAGAATATAGGGAATCTCTGTACTATTTCTGAAACTCTTCTGTAAACCTAAAATTACTTCAAAATAAAAAGGGTTTTTAAATAAAATTTTAAGAATCTTCAGTTTCTTCCCATTGAAGTTAGAATGAAAATCATATTCTTTACCAAAGTCTGGCCCTGCCTACCTCTCCCACCCTCGTCTTGTTGCCTGTGCACACCCCCAGCTAAGAAGTCTTTTCCTGCTTCTGAGCCCTTGCTCCTGCCAGAATACTCTTCCACTACCTTAAGCTTGGGTCACTCCTCTCAGCTGAAATGTCACCTCCCAAGAGAGGCCCTCCTGGGCTGTTTCTGCTGTCCTCCTGGTCTTTTCCTTCACTGCACTTATTTTAATTTGCAGCAAAATACACATGTGTTCATTTTTTATTTACTGTCTTTTCCCCATATAGGACAATTTTATTCACTGCTATCTTAGCAGGTTCTAGGACAATACCTGGCACATAGATTATCAATATTTTTCTTTTTTAAATAAATGAACCTATCCCTATTGGACATTTAAGTTGCTTCCAAATTTTTCCTCTCATAGCTACTGTGGCAGACACCTTAATTGATACTCATTCCCCACTTTTGTTTGCTGCCTCAAGTTTCTTCCAGAATTCACCCCTTTGCCATGTGATTCAGAAAAAAGTAACTACTTAACAGTTCCAGGGATAAACCCTAAGTGTAATCAAATTGGGTTGGCCTCAGTCCCCTTGCTGGCGATTGGTTCATGCATTGGCATGTGATATAGTGATGACCGATGGGATGTGAGGGAAAATCTGCTGGGAATTCTGGGAAAAGTTTATCCATTCTTGAAATGAGAAACAAGGAAGAAAAGAACACATTATAGTGTCTTGTGACACTGGAACTACAGTCTTCTTAGTACTATAAAGGGAGCTGCTCTGAGAATAAGACCAGAAGCTGGATGGCAAAGCTGGATGGGAAAACGAGGGAAGAATCTGGGTCATTTTAACATCATTGAGCTGCCTGATTAGCCAGCTCTGAAGTCATATATTGGGAGACTTCTTTTATATAAGTGAATAAATCTTATCATTTAAGCCAGTTTGAGCTCGGTAAGTTTTGTGACTTGCATTCAAAGGCATTCTCACTGATAGAGCCGGTACATTTTCTACTTTTATAAGGCTGAAGTTGGATTTACGAGAAACATAGCAGAGTGAGAGATGTCCCCAGATCTCTCCCCTTGAAACAATAATAAGCTGAAGATCTAAAACTCAACAACAAAAAAAAACACCCAAACTTCACACCAGCACATCTGAGTGTGTGATCTGCACATGAGAGCTACTCCAGGTCAGAATTCCCAGTGTGTTAGGTAGACTGGGAGAAATAAAGAAGCTGCCTCTTGCAGTCCCAGAACACCTTGCAGGAGGAGGGGGAGGGGTGAAGGTGCAGGAACTTCCCTAACAGCCCTGCTTGGGACTGCTGAGAGTTCCCCACGCTGAGCGGATGGGCCCAGTCATCAGGGCAGAAGATAGAGAAGCGGGACAGGACTGCAAAGAAACAAGAATTGATTTTTACCAGCCCTAGTTGCAAAACCAAGGCTGAACCCCAGCCCCCAACTCCCAACTCAGAGGGCCCCTACCCTGATACCCTCTGAGACTGATCACCGCGGAACCTCAGGAGAATCTCAGCAAATGCTGCAGAAACTGTTGCTGACACTGACAGGGACTGAAACTGGGGGGTAGTGAGCGTGATTAATTATCTACAAGAAAAAATTCTTAAAAGGCATTTTAAGGCTTTATATAAAGCAGGGATCAGAAAATAAGCTTACAGACATAGAAATATGCAACTTAAATGACAGAGACTTCAGGATGGTACTTCTTAAAAAACTCAATGAGTTCCAAAACAAGTCATATCAACAAATTCAGGAATTCAAAAAACAATTAGATAAGCAGAGTAATGTGATTGAAACCATCAAAAAGAACAGGATAGATTTTCTGGAGATAAAAAACACACTGCAAAAGTTGAAAAATGAAATAGTAAGCTTGAGAAGGAGAGTCATCCAAATGCAGGAAAGAATCAGTGATATCAAAGACAGAAATCTAGAAATAAATCAGAAGGGAGAAGAGAGAAACTGAAGAGTAAAAAATAATGAAAGAAATTCAAGAACTAGCTGATACCATCAGGAGAGGAAACGTAAGAAAAATGGGCATTCTCAAAGGCGAGGAAAAGGAGCAGGGACTAGAAAGCATTTTCAGATAAATAATAAATAAGAATTTCCCAAATCTAAGGAATGAGCTGGAGCTTGGAATTTAAGAAGTCAACAGAACACCCAATTATCTCAACCCAAAAAGGCCTTCACCAAGACACATTATATTAAAGTCATCAAAAATCAATGACAAAGATAGAATTCTCAAGGCAGCCAAGGAGAAAAAACAATAACTTATAAAGGTAAACCCATTAGATTATCCTCAGACTTCTCAGCACAAACCTTACAAGCCAGAAAATAATGGAATCAAATATTTAAACTATTAAGTGAAAGGAACTACCAACCTAGAATAATGTATCCAACTAAGCTCTCCTTTAGACATGAAGAAGAAATTAAGATTTTTCCAGACATACAAAAACTGAGAGAATTCTCCACTATGAGGTCTGCACTACAGGAAATACTGAAAGGAGTCCTAAAACAAAATGACCCAAAAAACCCCAAAAAACATAATTAGAAGTAAAGTGACTATCAGGCAAAGAGAAGCAGAGGAGTGCAAACTTTACTAAGAACAGAGCATTAGAAGCCTAAATAATAAAAAGAGAATTGTTATAACAAGATAGTAATGAACATTTCTCATACATAGAGACAAATTGACACAATAATGACTGAAAAGGGGGAGAGATTCAAAGATCCAGATTTACAAAGGAGAATGGAGATAAGGCATGCACAGAAGAAAATGGATGACTATAGATAGATAGATAGATAGATAGATAGATAGATAGATAGATACACACATACACACATATATACACATATATATACATATATGTGTGTGTGTATATATATATATATATATATATATATATATATATCCTTTTCATATTCATAATGGTAACCACACACCAAAGATTCAGAATTGAAGTAAATAACATAAAACAAGAAAAACCAGAGGCAAAACCCACAAAGGCAACCAAAATAAAGAAAACATTAACACAAGGACAAGAAAGCAATGTGCTACTGGAAAGCAAAAGATAAAATGGCTATAAGAAGTCCTCATATTTCAATAATCACCCTAAATGTAAATGAACTGAACTCACCAATAAAAAGGCACAGAGTTGCAGAATGGATCAAAAAACAAAACCCAACCATATGCTGCCTCCAGGAGACACATCTCAGTTCCAAAGACAAAATATAGACTCAGAGTGAAAGGGTGGAAAATGATATTTCAAGCAAATGGCATTCAGAGAAAAGCGAGAGTAGCGGTACTAAAATCAGATGAAATAGACTTCAAAATAAAAAAGGTAAAAAGAAAGATGCTGAGGGACACTTCATAATGATAAAGAGAATCATTCACCAAGAAGACATAACACTTATTAATATCTATGCTTCCAATCAGGAAGTCCCAAAATATATAAAGCAATTACTAACAGAGCTAAAGGGAGAAACAGAACAAAACACTATCGTAGTAGGAAACCTAAATACCCCACTGTTGGATATGGATAGATCATCCAAACAGAAAATCAATAAAGAAATAACATCTTTAAATGACACATTAGTCCAACTGGACATAATTGACATTTACAGAGCCTTCCATCCCAAAACAGCTGCTTATACACTCTTCTCTAGTGCACATGGAACATTCTCAAAAATTGACCACATACAAAGACCCAGAGATAGCCTCAACAAATATAAGAGGTTTGAGATCATACCAACCATATTCTCTGATCATAATGCTTTGAAACTAGAGATCAACTGCAAAAAGAAAGCAAGAAGAACCACAAATACATGGAGATTTAAAAACATGCTACTGAAGAATAACTGGGTCACAGAAGAAATAAAAAGAGAGATCAAGAGATACATAGAACCAAATGATAATGATAGTATAACATATCAAAACTTTTGGGAAACAGCAAAAGTGGTCATAAGAGGAAGTTCATATCATTACAGGCCTATTTCCAAAAACAAGAATGAGCCCAAATAAACAACCTAATGCTTCATCTTAAAAAACTAGAAAAGGAAGAACAAATGAAGCTTAAAGTCAGCAGAAGGAAAGAAATCATCAAAATTAGAGCAGAAATAAATGAAATTGAAAACAAAAAAAAAAGAAAGAAAAAATAAATGCAACAGAGAGCTGGTTCTCACTAAAGGAAAAAGAGAAAGGACACAAATAAACGAAATCAGGTATGAAAGAGGGGAAATTACGACTGACATCGCGGAAATACAAAGGATCATATAAAAGTATATAACACCAATAATAACCTAGAAAAATGAACCAGTACTTAGAACAATGCAACCTTCCTAGACCGAATCAAGAAGAACTGGGAAATCTAAATGTCAGACCGATCAGCAGTATGGAAATTGAAACAATCATCAAAAACCTACCAAAAACTAAAAATCCAGGACCAGATGGCTTTACCAGTGAATTCTACCAAACATTCAAAGAAGATTTAATGCCTATGCTCCTCAAACTGTTCCAAAAAATCAAAGAGGAGGCAATATTTCCCAACTCATTTTATGAGGCCAATATTACTCTGATACCAAAACCTGGTAAAGTTAACACAAAAAAGAAAACTACAGATCAATATCTCTCATGAGCACAGATGCAAAAATCCTAAATAAGATACTAGCGAACCAAATACAGCAACATATTAAAGAGATTATACACCACGATCAACTGGGCTTCATCTCAGAGACACAGGGATAGTTCAACATATGCAAATCAATTAATGTGATACACCACATAAACAAATTAAAAAATAAGAATCATATGATCATATCAATAGATGCAGAAAAAGCCTTCAACAAGATATAGCCCCCGTTTATGATCAAAACACTTCACAAAATTGGTATAGAAGGAAAGTACCTTAACATAATAAAGGCCATCTATGACAAACCCTCAGCCAACATTATACTTAATGGTGAAAAGCTAAAAACCTTCCCTCTAAGATCAAGAACAAGGCAAGGCTGTCAACTATCACCACTGTTATTTGATATAACATTGGAGGTCCTAACAAGTGCAATCAGGCAAGAGAAAGATATAAAAGTCATCCAAATAGGAAACAAAGAAGTCAAACTGTCACTATTTGTGCATGACATGATTCTCTAAAGACTCCACAAGAAAACTACTAGAAACAATAAGCAAATACAGTAAAGTCTCTGGATACAAAATCAATGTTCAAAAATCTATAGCTTTCCTATACTCTAATAACGAAATGTCAGAAAAAGAAATGAAAAAAAACAATTCCTTTTGCAATTGCAACAAAAAGAATAAAAAACCAGGAATAAATTTAATGAAACATATGAAGTACCTATGTAATGAAAACAATAAGACCCTATTAAAAGAAATCGAAGATACAAAGAAATGGAAAGATAATCTGTGTTCTTGAATTGGAAGCATCAACATAGTTAAAATGACCTTAAAGCATTATACAGATTTAATGCAATCCCCATCAAAATCCCATTGGCATTTTTTAAAAGAAATAGAACAAAAAAAATCATCAGATTCATATGGATGCACAAAAGATCTTTAATTGCCAAAACCATACTGAGAAAAAAGAACGAGGCTGGAGGCATCACTCTGCACGACTTCAAATTATACTACAAAGCGACAGTAATCAAAATGGCATGGTATTGGCAGCAAAACAGACACACATACCAGTAGAACAGAATTGAGAGTCCAGAAGTAAACCCATATTTACATGTGCAAATAATTCTTGACAAAAAAAGCCAAGAACATACAGTGGAGAAAGGAAAACCTATTCAATAAATGGTGGGGGTGGGGGACTGGAAAGCCACCTGAAAAAGAATGAAACTAGACTGTTGTCCACCACCACACACCAAAATTCACTCAAAATGGATTAAGGATCTGAATATAAGACCTGAAACAAAAAAATGCATAGAATAAAACATATGAACTAAATGTAAGGACCTTGGACTTAAAGAGGATTTTATGAATTTGACCTCAAAAGCAAGGGACATAAAAGCTAAAATAAATGAATGGGACCACATCAAACTAAAAAGCTTCTGCTCAGCAAAAGAAATCGTCAACAAGTTAAAGCAAGAACCATCTGAATGGGAAAATATATTTGCAAGCAAAGCCTCCGAGAAGGGCCTAATATCCAAAATATACAAAGAATTCATGCAACTCAATAACAACAAAAGAATAAATGATCTAATCAAAAAATGGGCAGAGGACCTGAACAGACATTTCTCCCTAGAGGACTTACAAATGACCAACAAATACATGAAAAGATGCTCAACATCACTAGCTGTTAGAGAAATGCTAATCCAAACCACAATGAGATGCCATCTCACACCTGTTAGAATAGCTATAATCAACAGGACAAGTAATAGCAAATACTGGAGAGGATGAGGAGAAAAAGGAACCCTCACACACTGCTAGTAGGACTGCAAATTGGTACAGCCACTATGGAAAACAGTATGGAGGTTACTCAAAAAACTAAGAATTGATCTATCATATGATCTGGCAATCCCTCTACTGGGTATTTACCCCAAAGACTTGAAAACCCATATCCAAAAAGATATTTACACATTGATGTTCATAGCAGCATTATTCACAGTTGCCAGGACATGGAAGCAACCAAAGTGTCCTACGATAGATGACTGGATAAAGAAGCTGTGGTATATATATACAGTGGAATATTAAGCCATAAGAAGAGATGAGCCTTGAGATAATCACGCTAAGTGAAATAAGCCAGACAGAAAAAACTGAAAATCACATATCATTTATATGTGGGATGTAAACCTAAAAGCAACAATTGAATAGGACAAACTAACAGAGACTTATGGACATGGACAACAGACTAGTGGTTACCAGAGGAGAGTAGGGAGATAGACAGTGTATCAAATATGTGGTGACAGAAAGAAATCTACCTATGGGAGGTGAACACACAGTGTAAATTTATGTATACCTTACTGTTAAAGTGTACAGCTGAAATTTATTGGATTTCGTGGTTACCAGAGGACTATAGAGTAGTGGTTACTATTGGGGTGGGAGAGGAGGGAGGAGGTAGTAGGGTAAAGGGGGTCAAATATAGGGGGTAGGGGGATGGTGAAGTGGGTAAAGGGGATCAAATATATAGTAACTAAAGGAAATTGGACTTTGGGTGGTAAACACACAATATACAGATGTCAAATGATAATGTACATCTGGAAATTATATAATTATATTAACCATTGTTATCCTAATAAACTTAAAAAAATTTTTTTTAAATAAAAAAATAAGGCTGATGTTTAGAGATACCGCAGTCTTGGGATGGCTCTTAAGTCATTGACTAAAACTTCAACTTTCTAAGTATAAGAAGTCACCATTTTCAACCTTTTCTGAGATTTTCCTTAGAACTAATGGCACAAAGCCATGTCTTTGGGCAGGTGTCTGTTTTGTAGAGGGCCATGTCCAGCTCTAGACAGTCATCTGCAGCCTTCAGAGTTTGGCCATTAGATTGCCCACAGGTTGTGGCTATTTCCACTCCCAGGTAAAGAAATATAAGAAGAGTTCTAGGGTTTTTCAAAGTTTATCTTGTTAATTTATTTAACATTCCTCCCATTTCTTTAAGGTGGGAGCACCCACAGAGCTACAACTCCTACAATCTTTTTAAGTAGGTTACATGGAGGTGTCTTTAAAATCAAAATCATGTTTTCCTTGTAATTCCAGGAAGGAGTGGGGAAGTCAGATCTTAAATAAGTCCTGAATTAGAAACAGCTCCTCCACCCCATGCCCCAGCTAAAGCTACACAGCCGGACAAGTCTCTCTTTCGGACTTTCAGACTGGAGCACTGCCAAAAATGTGAGCAAGAATTTGGCCTATTGTTACTTTAAATATCCTGTGTCGCAGGCCATCTAGGAATGTCTAAGTATGGGAATTTTCCTTCTGAGGTCTGGGATGTAGATATAAATAACTCATTTGTTAGAGTCTGTCTCCATCCTGCCTCTCCTAGTTTCAGTGGCCATGAGTGAATAAGCCAACCTTGTTAATAATGGTCACCAGCCCACTCGTGGGTGAGGCCAAAAGCACTAGATATTCGGTGCATTCCCCCTACCCCTGCTCTAACAAGAAAATCTCCGTGCCAGGCAAACTGGAGAGGAGCTACTCCCAAGGCTGCCCCAGAGCCCTCTGGTAGATTACAGTTGCAGTTGACCCATTTTAGCCCTCCCATCCCACATGATGAAGTTCAAAGAGCTCGTATTTCTGTTAGCTTGAATAAGCAGAGAGTTTCATTCCTGTCCTTCTCACCGCTTCTTTGCAAAAAGGGATCTACTGGAGTTAGCCATCCACTTGCATCTGTCACAAATGAACTGGTAGAAACAGTTTGTAGCTGTTGCTTTCCTTCTAACTCTAATTTCCTCAAGTATCACTGGCCTTGGGATTACAAATAAAACAAGCAGGACTGCAGGTAGCACCTGAACTGGGACCAAAGAGGATCGCCATGTCTCCTATCAGGCAGAACTCAATGAGAAGGATGTGCATGGAGGGTAACTACAGGTGTGACTTCACAAGCCCACCCATTCTGACGTACTCTCAGCCTGCCCAGCCTTGTTTCCACCTCATTCCTGTTTTGTGCTTCTTAGAAAAAGCCTGTTGGAGTGATGGACCTGAGGTCACTGTGTCCTCACTAGACAGCATTTGTTTTCTATCAGAACCATGACCTAACTTAGAGCACAAGCGTCAGAGGACCTGGGTTCAAATCCCAGCTGGACCATGCACTGGCTGTGTAAACAAAGTCTCCCCAAGCATCCATCCCCCACCTGAAAAATGGGAACAATGATGACCTATCTCATGTGAACTCTTGTCAGGGGTCAGCGGGAGTCCGTGTGTATAGCATTTCCTAAGGGAAAGCCTCAGTCAATGAAAGAAGACAGAACAAAAGGAAAGGGAGAGATAGATAAAAGAAGATAGAGAGGAGATGGAAAATGGTAAAAGAGAAATAGAGGGACAGATGGGAGAGAGAATGACAGAGATATGGACGGGGGGGTAAGACAAATGGAGCTCAGATCCAAAGAAAGACATGGGACGTAGGGTCTGGAGTGGTTTGAGATGTCCTAAGAGAAAAAAGAGGGATAGAATGGCTTCCTTTCCTGGTGGAGGGGTCTGTAAATCTTCACTGCTCAGGTCTTGTGCTGGGAGTTGAACAGAAGGTTCACCTCAGAACCCTCATTGCCTGATAAAGATTACAGAGTTTCCACCATACAAAAGGGAAAAATTATAATTTGAGGTCCTCTCACAGCAGCAGAGATCCAAAAAAGGAGCAGGTGGTACCCGCTGACCGGTCCCCTGCAGCACTCTGCTGCTCACTAGCCTTGCCCAAGGGCCTTGCATGTGTCAGGCCCGGGCCTGGGTGCCAGGGCTAGTATGACGAGGCCATCGTGGCACTTACATTCTGGAGTGAACGACAAGCACTAAGTAAGAAACATATGTTCAGGATAATTTTAGAGAGTGAAGACTGCTACAAGGAAAATAAATCTCCACCAAGTGACCTGGTGGAGAACGATCCAGGTAGTGGCCAGGGAAGGCCTCTCTAAGGAAATGATGTTTGAGATAAAACCCAGTGAAAAATCTATAGGAACTGCTGAAGCCAAACATGAGTGAGATGAATTGGATCATCAGTTTTAAAAAACTCAGTAGCCCCCCTCACATGGCAAGAACTGGAAGTGGCTGCCAGCCCCAGGGAGGCCACCTTCTCCATGGGGAGAGGGGGCAGCAGACAAATGGCCCAGATTGAGATTACCCTACTGCCTGCCATTTCCCTCCCCAAAGATAGTGTCTCAATTTACTGAATCATCCAGGCTTCCTTGGACAGCAAGGGGGCGGGTGGGTTGGGTAACATACTTCATGCTTCCCAACCCTGTAGGCCCCCAACCCACCCCAACCTCCCCCTGGGCCACTACATACAAAAATTGTTAGGGGTTAGGGGCCAGGGAAAGCCAGGGAAAGAGTTCAAGATAGCATGCCTCCCCCTGACCCCATTACAAGTTGAGTTGAAATTGCTCCCTTTAGGTCAAAGCTGCCAAAACAAAGTCAAAGGTGTAAAAACAAAGTGAGAAGGTCACACAGGAATGGGCCTCTCTCTCCGAAACCCTGGGGTGGGGCAGGGTGTGAAAAGAACTTGACTGAAAAGCGCTTTTCAACCATTTAATGACAGATGCCCCTTCACTACAGTCAAAGAGTATGGGGAGGGTGGATATGGCACACCAGCAGCCAGTTTCATCCATCCAGTAAACATGTATTTATACAGGTTTTAAACAAGCCAAATTCTCGACCTTCTCTCCCACCCTGCTCTTCCTTCAGCTTTCTCCACCTCAGTAAATATTTAATTTACCCAGCAGTTCAGACCAAAAATCTTGGGTTCATTCTTGGTTTCTCTTTATTTCCCACTCTACATCTGATCCAGCAGTGAACAGATATTCAGAATCTAATCTATTGTCGCCACCTCCATCACCATCCAAGCCGCCCGCCACCTTCTCTCTCATCTGGATTATTACACCTGCTTCCTCACAGGTCTCCCTACTGTCTCCTGTAGCCCCTACAGTTAATTAATCCTTTGCAAAGTGTGGCCAGAGGGAATTTACTAAGAATATTTACCAACTGAATAAATGGCCTTGGGCAGGTTATTTCACTCGCCTGCACTTCAGTCACTGCATCTAAACAAGAGAGAAAAAAATAGTAGCTGCCTTGTGAGACTGTTGTGAAAATTAAATAAGTTAAGAGTGCCTGGCATATAATAAGTCCTGGTATTAATATTGTCTGTCATTTCACTTACCATGCTGTGTTGTAACTAGTTTTTTAAGAGTCATCTCTTCCCACTAAATTGGGTGTTGCTGGAAGGCATGGACCATACATAACACCTAGCACAAAATTAGAAGTCAGACCTCTGCTCAAACCCTCCCTGGTGACTTCTCATTTAATTTAAAACTATATCTAAAGGCCCCACTATAGCCCAAAAGGCTCTATATGATCTGTCCCTGGCTGTATCTCTTCCAACTCTCTTTCCTCTTACTCACTTCCTTTTTGCCACATGGCCTTCCTTGAGGTTCTCCCATCACCTCACATATCTTCTGTCTCAGGGCCTTTGCATTTACTGGTCTCTTAGTCTGGATGGCTCTTTGCCTGGACAGTTGCATGGTTCATTTCCTCCCTTCATTCAGGTCTTGGCTTAATTGTTACCTCTTCTGAAAGGCCTTATTCATCCCCACTTCAACCTCTGGAAGGTGCCCTCCCTTAGCCTATTTTATATTTTGCCACCACCTGCTCTTATATCACATATATGTATATATTTTTTTTTACCTGTTTATTGTCTGTGTTGTCCACTAAGATGTAAACTCTATGAAGGCATGGAGGTTGTCTTTTTTACCACTCTATTTCAATGCCTGCAAGGGTACCTGGCTCATGGTAGGAGCTTGATAAAAATATATTGGATGGATGAATGAATGAAAAAATGTACTGAGCACTCTGCACCTTGGCATGTGAAAAGTTCTTGACATACGACACATGCTTTTGTTCAGTCCTCACAGTCATCACACTACTAAGTGGGACTCCCATTTTAAAGAAACAGGAAACTAGGTCAGACCCTCAGCCTTCCGCAGCAGGGCAAGCCCCAAGTAGAGAGGCCCCACAAGTTGTTCCCTCTGCTCCCCGCCCCCTCCTGCTTTGCTTTCTTGGTCTACTGGACCTTCAAGGTCAACTCAGACATCCTTTCTTCTATTCAGCTTCTCCTCCCCTAGTCTGGCCAGGCACCCCTCTGGCACCCAGTATAGTCTGCCTGGCTTCCCATCCCACCTCCAACTTCTTTGTGAAGGTTACTTCACTCTAAAATTTCCTGCATCTGAAAATGGAAAAATAATAGGACCTGCCTCATGAGACTTGCCTCATGAGACTGTTGTAAAGATGAAATGAAATAAGTAACGACCTTCGAAGATTGCCTGGCATATAGTAATTCCTCATATTATGTTTCATCTGTCATTTCACTTACATGCTGTGTTGTAACTGGGCCAGGTCCTTCTACTAGTTGGGTATTACTGGGAGGCACAGACCATACCTAACACCTAGCACAAAGCACAGTACACAGTAGGTTAGCAATCACTGTTTGCTCAATCAACAACAGTAATAGAGAAAGCTTACATTTAGTATGTCTTTTTTGTGTGTGCTGTTAAACCCTTGAAATGGATTCACTCATCTAAGCCTCACAACAGACCCATGATTTTTGTCACTTAACTGATAAGGAAACTGAGGCTTTCAAAGTGTAAGCAAACTGCCACCCAAATAGTAAGTAAGTAGTGAAGCCAACATTCAAAGAGAGTGGGAGGGTCAACTTGACCTCACTATTGGCTTAGCCAACCCAGGGCTCAAGGGGATTAGTGTACACTTATGTGTAAAAGGGAAGAAAAGAGCTAATAAACTTGCAAATCTCCCACCCAGAGTCCCTAACCTCCCTCTGCCTCCAGCCTAAATAATACAATAGAAGTTAATTGTTTCTTCCTGCCCAGATACTGTCTCTTTGGCAATCAAGCACCCAGCTTAGGGTAGGGGGTGATCTGGAGAATTGTCATTGTTCACCTCTGGGTTAAGGGGTGGAAGGGACAAGAGCTCTATGGGTTTCCTTGTATATTCACTTCCCTCTACAACGAATTTCTGTGGAGGAATGTACGAACCATGATGAATAAATCATCAAGGCTGGAGGAGCCCAGCCCAGACTGCAGCCCCGATCTTTCTGACTATTTCAAAACTGAGAGAAAGAGAAAAAAATTCCATCCCTGAACACCACATCGGGGGAAGTTTCCACTTGCCCTGAGTTTCAACCCCCTTCGGGGACTGTCGGAAGCACACTGCTGAGCACTGCCAGCACCCAGCGCACAGAGCGGTTTGGGCTTGTCCAAGGCTGGAAACAAACTCTGATGAGTTGGTCTTGTCTTTCAAGAGTGCTCCTGCTAGCCTGTGAAATGGATGCCAAGAAAAGAATGACGGATGTACAGTTTGAAAGCCATAGCGGGCTAGCCTGGCCAGTGCAGGAAGTACTGAGTAGTCCGAAGACCATGGGTTCTGGGCTAGCCTTGGGTTTGAATTTCAGCTCCACCACCCATTGTCTTTTCTTTGCCTCACTTTCTTCATTTGTAAAATGGGGGTCATAATTCTCACCCTACACTGTTAGTGATATTAAGAGGGATGATAGCTATAAAATGCAAAGGATAGAAGATATGGTAGGTACACGGTAACACCTTAGTTCATTCCCCAAGAGGGTGAGGAACCCTTGAGCCAGGAGCCCCAGAGCGGAGCTGAGGAGGGCTGCTCACAGAGGCGAACCCCTTCCTTACTACACATGTGCTCTTTAATTATTGCTATGCAGGTCCCAGGGCTGTGACTTATCTGCTAATTCTAAGTCAACATTGTATTCTTAGGAGCATGAATTTACTTTCAGAGGCCTTTAAGATTCATAGCACGTGTTGTAACATGTCTCCTGGACACAGCTTTCAAGCTTCTCTTCAATAATTAATTCAACCAATGAACTTCATTATTCACTGTCTAGTTGTCAGACCAGGATTTGGGGTGAGCAGGACAGACATGGAGTCCATCTTCAGGAAGCCTGGCTATCTGGGTAGGAGACATGACACAGACATAGTGGGGAAGCTGAGTGCAAGGCCATCGTTGTGTAAACTCTGCTAGAGAGCCCCTTGATGATGAGTTCTTAGCAGAACTCCTTTTATATAGCTGCTATAAAATGAATGTACTATTTGTTGAAATAAAGTAAAGGAAACACATTGAAGAAGCACTCACTTATGTCATGAAACCAGCCTCTCAGAGCAGCCAGTAGAGGAGAGAGACCCCTCCTACAGGTAAGGCTGCTGAGATCACACACAGATCACTGGAAGATCCAGGATTTGAACACTGGCTCTCTTGACTCCCAAGCTGGTATTCTTTCCACTGTGTCACAGGGAATTAATACAATATGCCTCTATCCTTTGAAGATTTCAGACCACTTTAAGAAGTTCTGGCTGTAGGAGTTTAGGAATAGACCTTAGGGGGCCTTGAGTACCAAAGTTACATGTTCAGTCTAGGTTTTTTGAGCAGGGCAAAAAACGAGTTAGCAGCTGTACTTGAGAAAGAGAAGCACCAACTGGGAGCAACAATCACAGAAAGAACAGAATATCAGCTATTATTGTTGAGCCCTGTGCTCCCCTTAGTCCTACTGTTATCAAGCTCATGTTAGAGATGAGTAAAAGGAGGATCAGCAAGCATAAGCTATCAGGCCAAAGTCTCATGGCTAGTAAGAGAGATTCAAACTCACGGCTCAGGCTCTTGACCACTGCCTTGCCAGTCTGGGTGAGAGATCAGGAACTAGAGAAAAGGCTGTAGGAAAGGAGAGGCTGGTGGTCAACAGAAGAGACCTGCATAGATATCAGAAGGCTTGTGCCTCCCCAAACACTGGTCCAGCCCAGTGTCATTGCCCCTTGACACTCTTAGCCTTTTCTTGTGCTGTATCCCCTCCTAGGATGCCCTTCCTTTTTTTGTAGTCTCTTAAAAACTGATCCACCTGTCCCAAAAGCCACTCCCTTTCCTGACCTCTCCTTGTTCTTGGTGCCCCAAGCCCCAACCTGGCATTTGAAGTCAAGATCAGAATCAGGACCTGTCACCTTTCGGCTATGCAACTTGGGCTAGACTCTGCCTCAGTTTCCTCGTCTGTCATAAGGATGCCATAAGAACCATTTCGCTGGAGTTATGTAAGGAATATGCATGTGCTTTAAAAATTAAAAGTGACATTTTTATGTGATGAGTGGCTTCTTATTAATTTTACCACATTGCCCCACTAGATTATGAGATTATGAACCAATGTCATTTTTGCCTCTTATCTATCCCTCTGTGGCAGACTCCACGGTGTACCTGTCAAGCTGAGGCCTCCATTCTGGGTGTCTTTCTGGGGAAAGGCCCTGGGAACCTCCCCACTGCCTGCCAGCCCTTTCCTGAGTCTGTCCTGGCTTCTGGTTTCCGAGGCAGCTGCAGCCCTACACAATTCAACTCCTTCCTGTGTAACCCACTTCAGGATTAGCTAGCCAGGAGGTCATAAAATGCAAAGAGGAAGTGGGAGCATCCCACAATTGTAGGAACCTGGACTCTAAGGGAAGTAACCTGTCTATTCGTCTATCAGCCTCTGGGGAAGTGGGCCATAAATCCCCAACTTAAGAGCTGGTGAAAGGATACGAGCTATTTATAAAAAGTCTGAGGCCTTTGAACTCTTTAAAGAGTCAGTAGGCTTTTCTCAAGTAATTGGAATTTGGTATCAAGAGCTCAGATGCTTCAGCAAACAAAGGCTCCAGCACCCAGCTAGGGGAGTGAGGTGGAGAACGTGCTGGGAAGCATAGAAGCCCAGAGATAGGCCTGGCCAGTCCCTCTGTTCTCCCCTAAGTCCCTGACCGCAGGCTAGTCAATGAGCACACATAGGTTAACTCATGCCTGAGGACCATTTGCTTCCTTTAGACAGTAAGAGAGGCAGCCATGTGTGTAATAAATGTTCCTCCAGATTTGCACAAAATGCTGTGTGACTTTGCACTTGCTGTTTCTTTCACTTTGAATACTCTTCCCACTCCCCCACCCCTGTCCCTTCTTAAATGCCACCTCCTCCAAGAGCTCTTCCCTGACAGTGGTTTTATTTTTTGAGAACTTTTGAACATTTGGAAGTTGGGCTTCTTGACCATGCATCCCCATTAGACCCTTAGCATCAGCACCTTGCTTGGCATGTGGAAGATATTCCCTAAGTATCTGTTGCATGCAAGAATAAATTAACATAATAACCACACAGAAGAGGAGAACTTGACTCAGCTGGCGGAGTAGACTGGACTGTAAAAGGCTTCAGAGAGGTGACTTCTGAGTGTACCTGCAGGAGGAGCAGCCCTGCAATGCAGGTCAGGTGGGGACTGCCTGTGATGCTTCAGACAGCAGGAGCAACGTGGTGTAGCCAGAGTACAGGGGGCCGGAGGCAAGGCGATAAAGGAAGGTTGCAAGTAGGTTATAAAGGCTCTGAAAGCTGAACTACAAATAACTTTTATTAGAAAAAAACTACATTTTTAAAAGGTTTTCAGGAAGGGAAAGAGGGGTGAAGAGGTAGCATGCAGAGAATGCAGAGGATTTGCAGGACAGTGAAACTATTCTGTACGATACTGTGATAGTAGATATATGTCATCATACATTTGTCAAAATCTATAGAATGTACAACACAGTGAGCTCTAATGTAAAATAGAGACTTTAATTAATAATATTATATCAATATTGGCTCATCAATGGTAACCAGTGTATTACACTAATGCAAGGTGTCAATAATAGGGGAAATTGGGGGAGGAAGGGATAATATGGAAACTCTACTTTCTGTTCATTTTTCTGTAAATCTAAAATGCTTTAAATAGAAAGCCTATTTATTGAAAAGAAGAAAACAACATGTCTACCTATAAGATACTGGTTAAACAAATTACAGTAGAACCACACAATGGAGAACTATGCAGCCATAAAAATTATTCACCAAAATAGAACAATCTCCAAGAAAAAAGCAGTGCTGCTCAGCAAGGATGGCATGACGCCACTTAGGTAACTACTCATGCATGAGTGCGCTTAACCACACACCCGAGGCAGTACGGTATTGCTCACCTCTGGGAGGGATGCTCGGAGACTTTTCCCTTTTATGTTTTTTCAATTTTGTACCACTGGCAAGTAACATCTGTGCAAAAATGACAAAGTGTAAAATTTATCTGTAAATTTAAAAACTTTTATCCTTCAGATCTAAATTATAAATACAGCAGAAAAGAAAAATTCAGTGCAGTTCCTCTCTGCCTTGCACTTATCACACTCATAATGAATAGTTATTCCTAAATATTTGCTATTATTTGTCTTTCCAGTTAAAGTATAGACTTCTTGAATGTATGGGTAGTATCTGTCATATATATTGCTGTATTTCTAATGCCTGCTGAATAGATCTTTTAACAACTATGTCGACCTGACAGCTTAAATTCAACGCCTTCCCTGAAGACCTGCCTGATTGCCCCATGGAGATATTTGCCTAGTTTTCTTTCTTTAATTCATTCAACAAATACTTTCTGAGTACCTATTGTGTCAGACACTTCACAATTCTTTCTTCAGTACAATCTTTTGCTCATATATCTTTCTCCTCTATTTGAAAGCTGGTTAGGTGCAAGGGTTGTACATTATATTTGTATTTCCTCATAAAACCTTGAAAATTACCTTGAACATATGAATTGTTCCATATTGGTACATAATTTTTATGGCTGTGTAGTACTCCACTGTGTGGTTCTAGCACAATTTGTTTAATCAATATCTTATTGATAGATACATTCTTTTCTTTTTTTCAATTAATAGACTTTATTTGTCAAGTTACCTATGTGAAAGTTACCTTGCAAGTAGTACATGCCTAGTATGTATCTGTTGCATGAGTGAATTAATTCAGTTGATGTTCTAACCAAATGAGTTAATGTAACTAACATAGGTGTGAGCACTGATTTCCCATTCAATTATCACAGCAAGACATTGACATCAGTATCATTTTGCATATGAGGAAACTGAGACTAGAGACATTCAGTGTTAACTCAGAGTTACATAACTGGGTAGAAGTGGAGCTCAGATCCTAGCCCAGGCTGGCCTACCTTTGGAAACTGGGGAGGTATCATGTTTATTTCCTGTCTAGGCTCCAGGCCACATTTCTGAGACAGCCTTGAGGGTCACACAATGAATGGTAAGTGGCTCTTCTGGTTTCATAGGCAATACTCTAGAACCTACCAAGCCCCCCATGTGGGCAGTGGCAGAAATGGATTTTTAAAGGGGTCCCTTTAATGACAACGGTTGTTTAATAACAGTGGTTCAGTCTAAGCACCAGTGAAGAGTCCTTTCAACTGTACCAAACAGGCAGGTGGCACTAGTAATCAGAGTGGGCTGCCAGCACCCAGGAGGCAGTGCTCCCACTGAAGGGGCAAGTGGGAAGCAGAAAGCAAAGGAAGAGTGAGAGCCAGGAATGGCCAGGCCAAGGCCCCCTGTCATTCAAGTGATAATATCATCAAATAATCCATTCCAGAACCCATCCCAACCTGGTCAGAGAAAGGGCAAGGGTGACAGGGCTGCCGACAGAGCATCCAGGACTTCATGAATCTCCATTAGGGGTTATGAAAGCAAATGCCACAAAAGAATACAAGACTTGAGGACCATGAAATAAAGCTAAATCCTTCACCTCAATGTCTAATAAAATAAAAAAAATAGTTTTGTTTTCCTTTTTTAAAAAAGCCAACAAATATAATAATTTGTCAGGAACAACCAGAAAATCTCTCGTGTACAGGTATGCTTGTTGGCTATCACAGGTACTGCTACAAGCACAAAGGGACTATGTACCAATACTACTCAAAGATGCCACTTTGCATCTTTCATCCTAGGCTACCTAACAGCCCGATGAGCAAGCTAAGGTACTCTCACCTCATAGATGGGGAAACAGGCTCATGCCCAGAAATCTTATCTGGGAAGTGGCAGAGCAGGTGTTCAAACAGCTCCATCTTACTCCAACCACAGGCCTTGGACTCCTAGACTCTATGATGTACTCCTTTGCCAGATGCCCTGCCAAATGCTTACAATGCATTAATTCCTTTGATTCTTGCAGCCACTGGAAGTCTAGCATTATCAGGGCCAGGACCAGAGTGAACTGAGCGCCTTTATCTTAATTAAAAACAGGATCAGTATTACTGATTTTTCCTTTTGCCATAGGACCCGATATGGCTCACTACGGCCCTTCTTTATTTAAATTCTTAATATTTTGTTCATCGTGGAATTTTTGCATTGATTTTGACACAAAATAATGATTGAATGCAGTATTTTAAATCTTGATCACTGAATTTTTTAGGAGTACCCCTAAAATTTTGTACGCAAGGCAAGTACCTTGTTCACCTCACCTTGGTCTTTCCCTGAATTATGCCCACTTTTCAGATGAGGAAACTGATACATGGGGGATGGGTTATGTGTTTTGTCTTAATTTTAGCACTGGAAATGCTAGAGCAGAAATTAGAACCCAGGCAGTCCAGAGCCCATTGTCTGAAACTACCATGTTCTGTTCTCAGGGATGTATCTTGTGGTCAGGGTAGTTTGGTCTCTGGTCTGATTCTCTCACCCTTCAATCTACAGTTTTCAGGCATCAGACCCATCTTTTTTGCTCCAATCTAATCTTTCATCACTTCCAGGACCCAGCCACAAACCCTATCTGTCCTTCCAAACCATACCCACCCAACTGCCTCCCTGGAGCTCTTCCTGACTTCCTGAGTCTCCCAAACCGGATGTGGCTTCTCCACCCTCTGTATGAAAGGCCCTCTGTGTGTATCTTCTCTGCAGCACGTACTCTGCCCTCTCCTGCATCTGGTCATGTATGGACTTGTCTTACTCATCTTCCCAGATGACCCTTCCTATCTTTTATCAACTTCCTGAGGTAGGAACTGCAGGAGGAAGCAGGTTTCATCCTAATTATGTTTAAATACCCTTTGTCTAGGCTAGTACTTTCTTCATAATAACCACTTAGGAAAAATATTTTAAAATTCCATGTTAATGATGGCTAGGAGTGCAGACTTTGCATCTAGGCTGACTACATTCAAACTCTAGCTCTGTCATTTATTAGCTGTGTGACTGGGCAAATTATTCAACCTGTTTCCTCAACTGTAAAATAGAGGTAATACTGACAGCTTGATGAAAGCTTCTAGTAGAGTTCTAGACTCACAGGACATTGTCACTAACTATTAGCCATAATTGTTAAATATTCAATATAGGTAGCATAGCAATTTTTATTAGGGAAATGATTGTGTTAGCCATTCACAGGATGGGTTCGAGAAGCAGGAGACAGGTCAAGGATTAGCCAAGTAGACACTTAGCAAAGAGGACAGAAAAAGGAGGGAAAGATTCAAGGTACATAGTAGGGGTTAAATGAAGTCAAAGAAGTCAGGGGGATCAGCGTAAACTAAAGGCAGTTTGGGGTGTCTGTGTGTGTGTGGAGGGGCGCTCAGTGACTCATGGAGCCTTTTGATACCATTTCTACATTATGGAAACCAAGGTCAACCTGTAGTGACAAAATGATGGTGGAGCTTACAACACACAACATGGGGAAGCCATGAATGGATGTGAATATACAGTAACCAAATAACAAAAAGAGAGGCTCAGACAGCACCTCCTTAGGGCTGGGAAGTCAGGGAGCCTTCTTGTCCTTTCAGACAAAAGAGCCAGTGGGAATGAAGGCACATCCCCCCTTCCAGCCCAGAGGTGCTAGTTTCTTCATGGCTGAGGCTGAGGGGAGGGGTCTTTCAGCAATCCAGTGGAAGAACAACTATGGGGCTGGCCCCTCCCTGGCAAGCAGGGGCATTTGGTCAAGTGGCAGGAAGGAAGGTCCATTAGAAGGCCATAAAGGGGGCCAGCCTCCTGACCCAAGAGCCTCTGGTCATGTTGTGGCCAAAGGTCCAGGCTCAGGGTGAACAAAGGGACCCTCCTTGGCAGGAAGCTGACAAGAGGCTTGATTGCCTCATTTTCTTCCCACCTCTCACTGGTCTGATGGCCCCTCTACCTCACTGAGCTGCAAGCTCCTTCCTCTCCACAAAACAAGAGATTTTAATGACAGATGAAAAGAAATCTCCCTACTACGAAGACTCTGGAAATAAAAGGAGTTATCTCCCTGGGGTGACGGGGTGACTTGAGGGGGCCAAAAGGCCACCTCCATTTGGTGTTTGAAATTCCCACCCTTAACTACCGCCAGGGTCCCAGGCCCTGAGAGGTGTCATTATCACCTATTAACATCTTAAGTATGTTTTAATGTTCCGGGAGGGGTCTTGGAGGCTGGGCTGGGAATGCCTAGACCTGGGGAGGCCCAAGGAAGGGGCTCCTGAGCAAATCTCCCTGCAGGCGGTGAGAAAGGAAGGAGGTCTTAGACTGGAGGGCACTCAGAGGAGTTGAGAAGACAAACGCAGCCTCCCAAGTACATCCTGTCTCCACGAGACTTCCTCAAGCCCCTTTGTGCCTTGACTGCTTTGCCAGGACCAGTCCAGCTAAACTGAAGATCGCCACCACTCGCCATAAACCACCATCTGCTTTTCTTGGTACCAGGGACCCAGACTTTTGAGAAGAACAAAATAAAATGCAGAGATTTTTCTTTAGCTCTGCAGAGCCTAGGAAGACCATAAGATCTAACACTTTGCAGCCTAACCCCCAGATATGTCATCAGAATTGCTGAAGTCTTTACTCCCCCAAACTGGATTCGTGCTTCCCAGTGGGCCTCATGCTGGCCCTTCACAGGGATAAGCCCCAAATAGAGGGCCCTTCCCAAATAGCCTCTTGGAAGGATGGAGTCGGAGGGTGCTACATTGTTCAGTGCTGCCGTCAATCACTCAGCAGGGAGCTGCTGAAGGCCTGAGGGGTCCTAGTCAGAATGGATAACACTGGCATTCTGGCTGTGCTGCTGGCAAGCTGCATGACCCTGAGCAAGTAATTTAATCACCCTGGACCTCCATTTCCAATAAAATATGGGGCTGATAATAGCAGCTACCTCATAAGATTTCTGAAAGGATGAAACGTTTCCCAATCTTAGGATAGAGACCAAAATATCCAATCTGGCCTACGAAGCCCAGCAGGCCCAGAGCTACCTGCTTGCCCATTACTGCAGGCCGCTCTGTCCCTCCTCCTGGGCTCTCTAGCTGCTTGATCTCACATCCTCAGCACTCTGAGCCACTCCACTCAGCACCAGTGTACCTACCAACTCCTGGAAAATCTCTTCCTCTGAGTAACTCCTTTCAGTTTTAACTTACATGTCCCTGCCTTGACCCCTACCCCTATCCACATCAGGTCTCTGTTTTAGTCTCCTGTCACATCCTCTTCTTTCCCTTCACAGCATTTGGCACCATGCGTCACTGGACACTGCTTTGGGTGTTCGTGTGTTTAAGGCCAGCCCCTCTCACTGCACTCGGAAGACAGAGGCTCGTGTCTTATTCACTACATATCCCCTCTGCCTAGCACATAGCTGGTGCTCAAATAAATCTTGGTTGAGTGAAAAAATAAAATAAAGTGACATGTTGCAGGTAAAATGCCAGGCACAGTTCTGGACTGTTAACAGCATCAGCCACTTTGGCTACTGCTCTGAGGTTGCTGATCCAAGACCCTTCAGGGGAGAAAATGAAGGAAAGAGGCCACTCCCAGCAAGCCACTTAGAGAGGAGGTAGGAAGACATAGCTGACATCAATAGGAAACTGTAAGGGACAGTGTTGAATTAAATGTTCCATGGCAGGTGTAATTGTCTCAGAAGCTCAGAGAGAAAAGGAGCTAATGAGTACAGACCAAAAGCATATCAGAAAAAAATAGAACCAAAGCTGACAGAAAAGTCGCACTGGAACAGCAAAGGCAAGCAGGACAGAATTTCAGGTGGGAGAACAAAAATAATTTTAAAAAAATAAAAAAAAAATTTCAGGTGGGAGGAAAATCACCCTTCCACCAGCTACCACTGACCATTAGCAGTAGCAGTCACCACCATGTCATCATCACAGAGCTGATATTCAGTTCAGTATTTATAATGGGCCAGGTACTATATCAAGGCTTTTACAAAATTATTTAATCTTTGAAACAATCCAAAGAAAGTTCTTTTATTGTCAGCACTTTAGAGGGAAAGAAGGTAAGGTTTGGAGAGCATTCTATAATTTGCCCTAGAGCTTATAAGTAGAAGATCTGAAACTCACACACAGGTCACTAACAGACTGAGGGGGCCAGGTGATGGCTGGGACAGCAAGGCAGCAGCATTTACAGCAGACATAACAGTAAAATTTGAGGCATACGACAATAAACCTTGAGCAGAGATAATGCCCTGAAAGCTGGGTTGCAATGGCACACCTGATTTAGTCTAGCACAAAATGAAGGGCATTATGTTTTGGAGCTGACAAACTGAGCCTATGGGCTATGGTGGCCACAGTAAACATGGAAAGGAAAGATAGATGGATACAGGAGAGATTTGAAAGAAGGAAAGACACAGCCTGGTAGAGGACTGGCTGTAAGTGTGGGTGTTAAAGGTAGAATTTAAAAAGTAATCTCAAGTTTTAATCCAAAGCATAACATAGGTCCATCCTCCATCCTGTCAACAGTACTTAGGAGTTTCTTGACAATCTACCCAGATCTTAGGAACCACCTATTTCCCGCTATTCTGTAGCATTTTCAATATATCCTTGCCTGAGTCCAGTGGGGAGCTGACTCTGGTTCATACGAGGTGACCAAGCACATATCTTTCCACCATCATGTTTAGTAACACCATGTTGGTTGCTTGAACTCAGCCACAGAGGGAGTATTTACACTGTGGAAATTGGCAGATGTTACAAATCATTGCTTTTATTTCCCTGGAGAGTTGGTTGTTACACATTTAGAAGCACACAACTGCCTGGATCCAAGTTGAATTTCTTCCACTGCATATCAGGAATATTTTCTCCCCTTCTGCTAGGAATGAAGAGTAAAGACAAAAGATGAGTAGACTCAAAAAAAGAGTAACATGGAGTCCCCCTGTAAGCAAGGTCACCTATTGAGCTACAGGGAATCACAATAGCTACCATCCGTAAAGACCAGAGCTATGCCAGAATCTGGACTAAGAATGCTACTTGTATTATCTCATTTAATCACCCCGATAGTGCTATAAGGTAGGCCCACTATCATACACTGAGGGTCGGAGAGGTTAGGTAACTTGTGCACAGTCACTCATGCAGTAAATGACTTGATTCAATCCTAATATGTCTGTCCCCTTAACCCTTACACTTGACATAGAGGCTTGCTTCTCTCCAAGAGACCTTCACAACTTTCTGTCCTGACCAGTTCTAACAAGTCATCCTTGTCCTGATCTCCACCTCAGCTACTCAGTTGGGGTCCTCACCTACAAACACCAGAAACCAATTCTGATTGTTTGGGCAAAAATGGATTTATTTAAAGGTTACTAGGTTACCCATAAAATTGCCAGAAAAGTAAAGAATCAAGCTTGGGAAACAAGCCAGAATCAGAGTAAACAAAGTGCCATCAGGTGAGGACACCAATGTTGTCAACTATACAAGTGGACACTGGCACCAGCTTTGCTGCCATTGGAAACTAGATGTAGTTGTCACAGTCAGAGATGGTCTCTTCTTGCTTCTTTGTATCACCTATCTGGATTCTGAGCCCCAGTGGGAGCATGTGATTAGCTGAGCATCAAGCACTAGGCTCCACCCTAACCTTTACGAGTTGGTGTGAGAGGTAGATACCTCCATCAGGATTCTAATGGTGGGGCATCTCCAATTGGAGAGGGTTCCAATGCTGGGTAGCCTCAGCGAGCTCTATCACTTTCACACACTGGTGTTCCCTAATTCTTTGGCCACCTGTGTGCAGTCAACTTCTTTGCGCTTCTTGGAGACATACGAAATATCAGCCATCACTTTTCTTACCCTGTTTCCTATATTTATTTCTTCATCATAACTTAGGACACATTCAATTACAAATGGTGGGAAAACCCAGGTTGAACAATAAAGAGAATTTATGGGCTGATGAAGCTAAAAAAGTCATAAGTATTTGCCTTCAGGTGAGGTTTGATCTAACATTTTAGGTGATATCATAAAGGACTTCATTTCTTTCAGTCTCTCTGCTCTGCCTCCTGCAGTGTCAGCTTCATCCTCCATAGTAATCAAATAGTCACTACAGTTTCAAATTATGTGCCTTTACTCCTCCCATTTTAGGAGGAGGAACAGGGTTTTTCTAGTGGCTGCTACACAGGTTGAGATTCCTTCTCTGCTTTTGACTTGAATTGGGGACATATACCCCTCTCAAAACAACGATATGATCATGGGATGGGACACATCGATTGATTCAGGAATCAGGATCCAACCCTGGAGCTATGCTTGGAAGCCAATTCCAACCAAACCTAAGCATAGGCAGGCAGAACTGACCCAAAGGAGTATCAGGGCCTGTTAGCAAAATGGATGCTGCAGACATCAGAAAATACCCACTATATTGGCATTGAGTTCTATACTGTTCCTAGGCCAGTGCCGGGACTCCATTCATTTCTCTGTAAGTACAGCAAAAAGGTATAAGCACTTGGTGACAGTGACTATTCCTTATTAATCCCTGCACCCCAATGTCTAGCACAACACCTAATACAAGAAAGTGTTCAGCAAGGAAGAACAAAAATTGTGAGAGCATTCTGTAAGAGATTCATAAACCACTGAGCACCATGTGTGGGAGGTGGGGATTGGTGCTGGTGCAGCCGCAAGGCGCAGTTCTTCCCTGAGGTTTACGTGTGGCAGTGCCAATGGTCAGTGGCTGGTTGGGTTTTTTGAGGTGTTGTCCACCTCCCAGGAATCTCTGTGGGCTCAGTGCCCTCAGCTGCTCTTCCAATCTAAAGGTGATGGTGTGAGTCACCAAGGTGGGTGTGGGGGCTTGGGGGTATCAGTACTGGCTTCGTTGAACAATGCCCCTCTGTGAAAATCCCTATTCATTGAGCGTGACTCACTCTGTCTTTTTAGAACAGGTTTCCGGTCTCCTTTGGGTCTCTGGGGCTTCATGGCACAAGCTTTGAAGCAAAATATTGTAATCATAATAAAAGAGAAAGAACAGGAGAAAAAACATATGAATACAAATAGCTTCTCTTTCTTCCTCTGGCTCAAATGTATTAAAAATATAGATCTCTAAACAATCTCTAAGTTACCCAAATGAGGCTCTCATGTCAGGATGGGGCAGATATTATCTCAAATACATCATTATCCTGAAAGCATTTTTACCTCCAGATTGATTTGTTCAAAGAATATGCAGCACAAAACTCACAGGGACATCTGGGCTGTTTCCTAGAAAGGTTTTATCTTGTAATCAGCCCCCTCAGTGCCCCATCCTTTTTCTTTTTCTTTTTAATAGAAATTTTTTAGAGCAGTTTAGGTTTACAGAAACACTGAGCAGAAACTACAGAGAATTTCCATATGCCCTATTTCCCCTCTCCCACATTTTTCCCTATTACCAACATCTTGCATTAGTGAGGTATTTTTGTTTCAATCAATAAACCAGTATTGATACGTTATTACTAACTAATGTCCATAGTTTACATTAGAGTTCACTCTTTGTGTTGTACATTCTGTAGGTTTTGACAAATGTATAATGCCCTGCATCCACCATTATAATACATACAGAATCCCTAAAAATCCCCTGTGCTCTACCTACTTATCCCTCTCTCCCCTAAAACCCTGACAACCACAGACTGATTTTGTACTTTCTCTATAGTTCTCCCTTTACCAGAATGTCATATAATTGGAATCATACAGTATGTGTAGTCTTTTCAGATTGGCTTTTTTTTTTTTTTTTTTTTTTTTACTGAGTAATGTGCATTTAAATTTCCTTCATGTCTCTTCATGGCTTGATAACTCATTTCTTTTTATCAGTGAATAGTATTCCTTTGTCTGGATGTACCATAATATGTCTATTCACCTACTGAAGAATCTCTTTGTTTGCTTCCAAGTTTTGATAATTATGAATAAAGCTGCTACAAACATTCATGTGCAGGTTTTCATGTAGACATAAGTTAGTACTCATTCATATAAAAACCAAGGAGCACTGTTATTGGATCAAATGGTAAGAGTATATTTAATTTTATAAGAAACTGCCAACTGCCTTTCAAAGGAGCTGTCTCATTTTGCATTTCCACCTGCAGTGAATGACAGTTGTTCCTGTTGCTCCACATCCTTGCCATCTATGCTGTTCTCTAGGTAGGTTTTATCTTGCAACCAACCCACTATATGCTCCCACTTTTTTTTACTAAAAAAGAAAAAGAAAAGAACCAAGATGAGGGATTTTAATGTCTAAATTTAGAGGTAATTTGTTATGCAGCACTAGGTAACTGATACAAGAGCTATATGTCAACCCTAAACCACCAGCCAGCACCAACATGCCAGGTATGCCAGTAAACCTCATTAAGGCCTACAGATGACTGCAGTCCTAACTGCCATGTGACTGCAATCACATAAGAGACCCCAAGTACATACTGCCTAGCCAAGACCTCCTTGAATCCTGACCTATAGAAACCATTTATTTCCTAGACTTTATTATGACTACTTAGTGAAAGTTCAGGACTCAAGTTCTTCTCATTTAGTTGACTTGGAGAGAAAAATAAAGAAACAATCTTGTTTTCTAATCTAGGCTACACATCAGTAGACAAGGCCCATCATTTTTTGGTGCCTCAGTTTTTTAAGTTATAAAATGGAATAGTACCACCAGTTGTGGTACCACCTGCCCACTTGTCAGGGCTGACATGAAAATAATTGTAGCAGTCTTTGTAAAGTGTCACTTGCTGAACAAATTGCACATGTCATGTTAGTGGAGAGGACCAATAGTGAAAATTTCAGAGTGACGTTTATTTGACTTTGGACCATTATGTAGGATTTCCTCTCCTAGCAAAGACACCATTCAAATTGCATGTGGGCTCTCCTTAAGCTGAGACTGTATCCTCTGGGCCCGTTTATAATGGTCTGGTAGGGAAGGTCAGCCAGAAACTTAAAATTTGCAACATAATCCACAATGTACATAATCTACTTGAACATAACTGCCCTCAACAAACAAAATATCTATATAATTCTTAACCATCCAGATTGGATCTACCTCTTCCCAGTAAAAGCTAAAATAATAACCATAGTGCTAACAATTTATTTGGCATGTAAGTCCCAGGCATTGTGCAAGGTACTCTACATACATTATTTCAAGTAATTATTTCCTAAACCCATAGGTAACTATTATTATTCCTCTTCTTTAACTGATTGAGAGAGAGACAGAGACATAGAGAGAAACAGAAACAAAGACAGAGAGAGAGAGACAGAGAGAAAAAATTTTTAACTTCCAGGTAAAGATGGAAGACTAAATATACGTTAATGTGTTTGTCACATTCAAAACTCCATTATAAGAGTAAACTGATTTTTCAAAAAGCCAAACAATGTCTGGATCATAGTAGGGCTCATAAATATTTGTAGAATAAATAAAGTAATGAAAAAAAATAATAAACCTACAAGGTAAATAAATAGACATTGAACTCACACCAACAAAAATTTGAAAGCTGAAATGAATATTAATGGGCTTTGCAGACCTGAGAAAGCTGAATCCTAAATCAGCTGTCAAGAAAGCCAAGGAGCAACCAGATTATAGTTCAGACATCCCCAAAGGACTTGGGATAGGGAGCACTAGATATATACTAAAGTGGGGAGTGGATAGAGCTAAAAATAAGAAACTCTTTAAAAGTTGGTTTGAGAACCAGTAGACCCCACATCTCCTTCCCCACTCCAGTCAGCCACATGACTTTCTCTTCCTCACCTTAGCAACTGAGCCTTCTTCTCAGGAGAGAGCAGAATGGGTGGACTCTGGATTAGAGAAAACCCTACAACTGACATTCTGAATGCAGAGACCCCCAGCACTCTTTCTTACCTTGGTTCCCAGAAAGCTAGCATCCAGTTGAACTCTCCTGGCAGGAGACTGGAAACTCCTTCTCTGGGGTACCTCTAACTAGCCCAAGAAGAAAGATAAAGAATACTAAATCAAGAGTTTCCAAATGAGGGAGCCAGCCAGATCAACATACAGCAAAAATTTGTAAGCCCCATACTCATAGAGCTTCCAATAAGTACTTAATTCTTAAATACAAATAAGCAAGTGTCATTAGACATTTGAGGAAAGCCAAATAAAATGTAGAGATCAAAACAAACATAACAAAGCATTTTGATAGAAATAGAAAGAGTGCATAAAGAAGAAATCTTTTTTAAAACACTATCATTACTATGTCTAGAATGTTAAAACATTTTTGTCCATGAAAAAAGAACAGTATGCTACAAAAAAAGGAATATTCAGAGGCTAAATAACTCCAGAAAATTATAAATAGAATTAATTAAAAACTCAATAAAATTTTTGAAAAATTAAACTGAGTAACTCTCCTAGAAAGTAGGTTAACAAGACAAAGAGATATAAGAAAGAAACCATTAGAAAAGTAGAAGACCTATCCAGGAAGTCAATCTTCAGATAATAGGGTTTCCAGGAAAAAAGAATAGAGAAAATAAAGGAGAATAAATCATTAAAGAAATTAATCAGTCAGGATTTGAACAGAGAAGCAAAATCACTGTAAGTGATACAGGATCAGAAATTTGTTACAGGGGTTAGGCTTCACAATTATGGAGCTAGTGGAGCAGTGTATGCAGACCGTTGCCTTTGCAACTAGAATTGAGCCTAAAGTCTACCCTGGCAGTTGGGAAGAAAGGCTGTATACAGTAAGAGCAAAGACAAGATGGAACACAAGAGAGCAAATTAGAAATCATGTCTGTCTCTGAATGCCATGATGACCTACAGGAGAATCTGGCACTGTTTCACTACCACAGAGCTACAAACATACTGGCCAAAGGTGGAGAGGCTGAAGGAACAGATATGGTGGGAGCTAATGGAGCTGCATGTTCAGTGCTGCTCCAAACCAAATAGATGAGCTAACAGATGCTTTGGCAATCAATACCAACCTTCAGAGCATACACATATGACTGCTGCTTCATTTCCACCTTCCAGATATGACACAAAATGTCCTGTGGCAAACACTAGCCTAATACCATCCAGAGAAGAAAATTGAAATTTGGAGAGCTGAAGTTCCAGCTTGGCTAAGATGACATAGTTTAAAGCAACCATAAGAAATAATTAAATAACATTTATCAGAATAGAAAGACATTTTTAATTTAAAGAGTTCAAAAGAGTGACCAGAATAACAAATGAAAATAGGCTCACATCAAGACACATCATTGTGCAATTTCAGAAAACTGGAGACAAAGACAAAATAAGTTTCCAGAGAGAGAAAAAAAAAACAGGTTTCAGACAAAGAATCATAATGACATCAGGCCACTGAACAGCAACTCTGAAACTTAGGAAAAAGGAAGCCATACCTTCAGGATTCTGAAGAGAAACTATTTCCAACCTAGAATTCTTCACCTAAATGATCTTTACTTAAAGGAAAGGGTAGAATTAGGCATTTTCAAAACATGTGAGGTCTGAGGAGGCTGAAGAATGATGTGATTTATAAGTAGATATGAGATTCTGGCAATAGTGGCTCCAACAGCAGAGAGAAGTGACAGGAGCCCTGGGTGACAGTATAGGGAGACCCCAAGACAATAGCTATGCCTGAGGTCTGAAGAAAAACTAGGCGGGGCCCGATGGCCAGAGGATCTGCAGAGATCTCTCTGAGGTGAAGCTGACAGAATGTTTCACATATTTTAATTTATTGAGAGGACTTCGTAATTAGTGATTCTTTGGGTTGAATTTATGATAATCATATTGAATATTTAACAACCAAACAAACAAATCAGGACAAGTATTACCCTCAGGGACCACAACAATTATAGAGGGAAGGAAAAATATTCATAGCATGTTATAAGGCTCAGCTATGAACAGCATTCCACAATAATATAAATATTGAGTAGTGATCTAATGAATATTAGATGTAACTATATTGGGAGACAGAAAGAGGGTTAGGGAGCATGTACACGATGGAAGGGATAAAGATGCTAAAGAAGCAATTCTTATGTTCCAATCTGGAATTCTAAGATAACAATTTGACCTTCTGATTTTACTCCATGTGAGAGTATTGCCTAACAGAAAAAAATACATGTAATTTATATTATGATACATATGGTTCTGTTCTGTGGTGGGAAGCCAAAGATAATGCTTAAAACTGAAAAATCAAGAAGTAGCAATTTAATTAAATCATTTAGATATGCAAAGGTAATTACGAAAATAAATAGTTAAAGGATGTCAAAGTACTTGCCTCTGGGGAGGAGAAAATAGGAATAGGGAGATGTGCCATTTTAAAATAAGTTTTGAAAAAAATACTTGACTCTAAACCATGTACATGTGGTACTCTGACAAAAAAAAAAAAAAAAACTGACCAAAACTTAAAGATATATTCACTGCTATGGTCTGAATATTTGTGTCCCCTCATATACATATGTTGAAATCCTAATGCTCAATGTGATGGTATTATGAGGTGGGAGGCCTTTGGGAGGTGCTTATGTCATAAGGGTGGAGCCCTCATGAATGGGATTAGTGCCCTTATAAAAGAGATCTCAGAGAGCTCCCTAGTTCCTTCTGCCATGTGAGGACACAGTGAGAAGTTGCTGGTCTGCAGTCCCGGAGAGGGTCTTCCCCAGAGCCCAATCATACTGGCACCCTGGTCTCACTCAGACTTCCATCCTCCAGACCTGTGAGGAGTAATTTTCCGTTGTTTAGAAGCCACCCAATCTGTGCCTTTTTGTTACAGCAGCCCGAACAGAACTTTTAAGAAAAAAAAGAAAGGGAAAAATGAAAAGTAGAGGGTGGGGAAAGAAAAAAGGAAGGAAGATGAGAAAGAAAATGAAGCTTTTAAATGGTTAGCTTGCCTGCCCCAAGTTCACAGCACTGGTAAATGACAGAGCTGAGTTTTGAGCCTAGATTCATCTGACTCCCCAATACTTGCTATAAATGGCTACACACTACCACATGGGTCCCTCAAGGTTTTCATTTGGTCTGCAGTGGACTTAAATATCTAGTGAGTGATACTGCATCTTAGGCAGATAGAGAGGCCAAGGGCACAGTTAATGAAAGGTTGTGGGGATGTAGGTGATCTGGTAAACCAATATTGAGACAAACAAGAGTGTCCCCTGAAGTGAGCTGGGTACTGGGGGAGTCATTAGGGATGGCCTTTGTGGGCAAGGGTTTGGAGTAAAGAAGAGGAGCCTACATGGACAGAAGTCTGGACTCTCTGTAGCGATGCTGGTGGGAGGAAAGGAAGGAAGGGCAGGCCGAGGAGGGAAAAGGACGCTCCCTGGACAGGAATGGGTGCACCGCCCAGGACAAAGCCCATTCAACAGGGCAGGTTTTCGTTCTTGAAGTGTTTCCAGAGAGAACAAATAGCAGGAGCTCAATAATATCTGCTGAATGAACGAATGCATGAGCAAAAGTCAGGGCTTTTCTGTGGTTTGGATCCATCTTCCTGAATCTTAAGCAGATGGATGTCGTTGAGCCTCTCATTAGACAAAGAAGACTCGAATCTCGAATCTCTCACCAAGACCTGTGTGGTGTGGTGTGTTGTGCTGGACTCCCTCCTACTGGCTTTCAAGAGCAGAATGCTACATTTTCAGGAAATATGTAAGCCAGCTGTCATCATGTTGGTAGCTTGAACTGGCCATTGTGGGAGTGGTGACACCGTGGAAATCAGTAAAACCTAGGAAATAGGGCTTTGTTTTAATTTCGGAAAGCTAGTTGTTGAACATTAACCAGCCTACCACTGCCTACCTGTGTGAAAAGAAGGAAAAATAGATACACTGAGTGAACAGGAAAGGTATAGTGATCATATTAATTATAAGAACTAACATTTATGGAGAAGTAGTACCCCAGGCCACAGACTATATTAGATGCTTTCATATATTGTCTCACTTAATCTTACAAAATCCCTATGAGGTATATATTTATTTTTACCCATTTTATATATGTTGGGACTGAGGTCCAAAGAAGCGTGTAGGTGGTTTACTCAAGGATACAAACTGGTAAGTAGGAATCAAACCACCTGCCTCAGATTTAAAGCCTGAGCTCTGAACACCACCCCCACCTTCCCACATACACACACAGGAGGCAACACTGTAAAGTAGTTAAGTGTGAAGCTGCTGAAACCAGTGTGCCTAGATTCAAACACAGGTTCTGACATTCACTGTGTGACCTGGAGTGAGATAGTTAGTCACTTTACCTCAGTTTTCTCATCTGTAAGATGGGTTGAATAATAAAATCTTCCACATGAAGTAGTACTTCACACAGGGCCTGATACTAAAAGTTGGTTGTTATCACCTTGATTATTACCATGTTTGATGATTTTTATCTTATTCCATATTTGATAAGACTGACTCAAAAAATTCATTCGATCTCTGGATAATAACAAACAACTGGTTTGTCGGTAGCCTCTAGGGAGAAGAAGGACAGATGTGGGAAGGAGGCTGAATCAGCCACGGTCTACCACAGCAGCCATTAGAGAGAATTTAACATGAAAAATGTTAATATGATGCAAAATTGTTAACTATGTTATTAAAGGGTAAACACTTCAAGGTTTCATAGCAATAACAACCGCAGGAGCCATTAGCACCCATAAAGGGAAGGGCTTCAATGAAATTAATTATTAAATTAATTTAATAATTAATTTAATTATTAATGTGTGACGACAGGGATCCCTGGAGCAGGGGGCACCCAAGACTGGTGCTGGGTCCTTGAGGCGGGTGCACTGAAGCTGGTGTTAGAAGTACAAATTGGATTCAGTTGCTGCTTCAGGAAGGCAGGAGGAAGTGATACTGGGGTGATGTTCACAGTGTAGGAAGCAGACAGGAAGCCCACAAAAGGAGCAAGTTTCTTCTTCCTTTTCTGACTTCACAATCTCTCTGACACAGTCATTGAGAGAGTTTCACATGAGGCAGCTGACAAAGCAGAACCGTATTGGGCAGAGCCCCAGGCCCAGCATCCAAAAACTGAGTATAAAAGGATGGATTGGACCTGCCAGACAATAACTTAATAACTGGCACAGAGTCTTCAACTGAATAGCTGGATTACCTTTGGAATTTTATTCTATTGAAAGTATTACCTAATTTTTAAAATAAATAAAATTTAAGTTTAAAAGAAAACCTGACATTTGTCACTGACCTTAGCTGTGATATATGCTTGGCACAAAATAAGTGCTTAATATACATTTATTGAGTGAATGACTGAATGGAAAGTAAGTAATGCACGTATGCATTTACAGTCATTTGTCAAAAGAGGATACAGTGGGAAACAAAATAAGCCAGTCCCTACTTCCATGGTGAGGACAGGGAACAGATTTAATAAGGAAACAAATAAGTTAATTTCAAATAGCGACAGAGAAAATGAAGAGGACAAGCATAGTGAGAGTATGGTTAGTACAAAGGTAAGGTTGGAGAGAATTTTAGATTGGGCAGGGAGGTCCTTTCTGTGATGGTGACATTTAAACTGAAACTTGAATGATGACAAAGAACCAACCCCACAAGCTGAGGGAAGAGTACTATAGGAGAGAGAAAGAGAGTAACAAAGACCCTGAGGCAGGAGAGAGCTTGGTGTGCTTCAGACGATGGCTGATGTCCTGGTGACAGGAGTGTGCCCAGTGAGGAGGAGTGTGGTGTGAAGGAGTTTGTGGTTTATTCTGTGTGTGTGTGTGTGTGTGTGTGTGTGTGTGTGTGTGTGTGTGTGTTTTATAATGTATTTCAGTGGAAGTTAACATCGGGTTTATATTGCTTCAAGACCACTCTGACTTCAGGGAAGAGAATGAATCGCAATGGTCAAGAGTGGAAGGAGGGAACTATTAGTTTCCTAGGGCTGCCATACAAATTATCATAAACTTGGTGGCTTAAAAAAACGAACATTTAGGGTCAGGCCTGGTTAGTACTTGGATGGGAGACCACCGGGGAAGACCAGGTGCTGTAGGCAAAAATAAACAAACAAACAAACAAATAAATAAATAGAATTTTTTTTAAAAAACACTCATTCTCCTACAGTTCTTCAGGTACAAAGTCAAGGTGTCAGCAGGACCATATTTCCTCTGGAAGTTCCAGGGGGAAAATCTTATCTCTTTTAGCTTCTGATGGTGCCCCCCACTCATAGCAAAACACCAATCTCTGCTCTGTCTTCACATGGTCTTCTCTCTGTCTTCTCCCCAGTGTGTTTGTGTTTCTCCTTTTTCCTAATGGCAGTTGTTGTCAGATTTAGAGCCCATCCAGTTAATTAATCCAGGATGATCCCATCTTGAGATCTTTAACTTCACTAAATCTAAAGACCTGCTTTTCAAATAAGGTGACATTCATAGGTATCAGGGATTAGGAGTTGTTCATATCTTTTGAGGGGAGCCACAATTCAACCCACTATGGAGATCAGTTGGGAGATCAATGAGGTTATGCAGCTGAGAGATGGTAGTGGATTAGAGTAGAAAGTTGACCATAGAGATGGAGAAAAGTAGATGGATTGAATGGGTGGTGTACTTGTCGGGGTTCTCCAGGAAACAGAGTTGATGGGATATATATACACATATAGAAAAAGATTATAAGGAACTGGATCATATGAGAAGTCCCAGGATCTGCAGCTGCCATCCTGCAGTTCTAGTGTGAGTCCAAAGGCCTGAGAACCAGAACCGATGTTGTAGATTCCAGTCCCAAAGCTGGCAGGCTTGAGACTCAAGAAGAGCCAATGTTTTGTTCAAATCTGAAGGTTGAAAAAGAGCAATGTCCCAGCTCAGACAGGCAGGCAGCAGGAGTTTCTTCTTACCCAGCCTTTTTAGTTCAACTCAGGTTTTCAGTTAATTGGATGAGCCTGGCAATCATCTTCACTCTATCAATCCAAATGTTAATGTCATTGAGAAACACCCTCACAGATATATCCTGAATAATGTTTGGCCAATGTCTAGGTACCCTGTGGCCCAGTCAGGGTGACACATAAATTTGACCATCACAGATGGGGAGGAAGGGAGGGAGGAAGGGAGGGAGGAAGGGAATGAGAGGTCTCATGTTCCAAGAGGAGCTATATACTGAATAGCTTAATTCCGGGCCAAATAAATGGCAGGTGGAGAGGGGAAGCCTTATAGAAGCCAGGGGCTGGTGGATGCTGCCCTGTTAGAGAAGAGAGCTGAGTCACTGCCTCAGTAACAATCACTCTACTGTAGCTTCTATCTTTCCCCAGCCCTAGAAAAGTATTTTCCTGCCAACTGTTGAGGCAAAATGCTCCCTTTATGAATGAAGGAGTCCCTTGGCTATAATGGCATTGTCAACAAGCAATGGATCACTGCAAACCTGGATTATACTGGGCATCATCTTCTCACATGGAAAATGAATCTTTGAAAACTTTTTCTCTATATTTCCAGCTCATGCAGGACTGCTTGAGAATATATAATTAATATCAGTCTATTGTGCTGCACAATTTGGTAGCAATCTGATTTTAATCTGGATGAGAGATTTCCACACCTGTGAAATTGTGAGACCTGTGGCTATTCTCAAGATCTTTTAGCTTCCCATACCTTATTGTTTTCTCTTTATATTAAAACAAAAATCCACTGAGATTTTTATATATAAATAATTCTACAGACTTCCACCTAAATATTTAGAAAAAAAAATCTTCCTCCAAGATCTGTTCTAGGTAAAGGCATTGTATTAGTTTTCTATTTCTGCATAATAAATTATCTCAAAACTTAGTGGCTTAAACAACAAACATGCATTCTCCTGCAGTTTCTGTGTGTCAAGAATCCACAAACAGCTGAAACTGTGTGGTTCTGACTCAAGGTCTCTCATGATGTTTCAGTCAAGATGCTGGCTGGAGCTAAAATCATCTGACAGCTTAACTGGGGGTGGAGGTTGCTCTCCCAAGATGGCTCAGTCCCATGGCTGTCAGGAGACCTCAGTTCCTTGCTGGCTATTGGAAGGAAGTCTAAGTTTCTTACCACGTGAGCCTCTCTCTAAGGCTGCTTGAGGGTCCTCACAACATGGCAGCTGGCTTCCCCCAGAACAAATGATTCCAGAGAGAACAAGGAGAAAGCTGCAACACCTTCTATGATCTGCCCTGAGATGTCATATACCCTATCATTTTGACCACATTCTGTTGGTTTGAAAGTGAGTACTAAGTACAACTCACACTTGAGAGGAGAGGAATTCAGCTCTATTTCTTGAAAGAAGGAGCATCAAGTAATTTGTGAGCATATTTTAAATGACCAGGTACTCTGGAAGCTTGTCTCTGACACTGAGCTGACTCTGAGAAATGGTTATCATCCAATGAAGGATGGGTCTTTCAGACTATGCTTACTCAGAATAACTAATGAGCCACAAAGTGGGATTATATTTCTCTCCCTCTCCATGAGCTGAGGGGCAAGAACAACAACAGCAACAGCATTAACAAAACATCAACAATAATAATGTCATCTAATATTTGCTGCGTACACTTGAGAATATTAGCATCTCAAGAGCAGAAGCGTTATTTCTTTGGTTCTCTAGTACATTTCCAGCACCTAGAAGCAGATGCTCAATAAATATTTGGATCAAATAAATGCATTTCTCATTTTAATGTCACAAGAACCTTATGAGGTAGATACTATTATTGTTCCCATTCTACAAGTGGGAAAATTGAGAAACAGGAAGATTAAGTAATTCACCAAAGTGACATGACAAATAATGATAGAGTTAGGATTAGCACCCAGAGTATCTGACTCCAAACACAACCACTACCTGCACTGGTCATGGAGAAATAGATTGACGCCTTATAATTCTTGAACCAATACAGATAATCCTCGACTGAACAATGGTTCAACTTACAATGGTGTAAAAGCTATATGTATTCAGTTTTGCATTTTGATCTTTTCCTGGACTAGCGATATTTGGTATAATACTCTCGTGACGCTGGGCAGCAGCAAGGAGCACAGCTCCCAGTCAGCCATGTGATCATGAGGGTTAAACAACCAATACTATAGAGCAGCAGCCCCCAACCTTTTTGGCACCAGGGACCAGTGCTCCTATGAGAATCTAATGCCTGGTGATCTGCGGTGGAGCTGAGGTGGTGATGCTAGCACTGGGGCGCGGCTGCAAAAATCTATGAAGTTTAGCTCGCTGGCGTGCCGCTCAGATCCTGCTGTGTGACCCAGTTCCTAACAGACCACTGATCAGGGCCTGTTAGGGACTCAGCTCTAAAGTATATTCATTGTATGAATTGATTTTTGCCCAACTGTAAGCTAATACAAGTGTTCTGAGTACACTAAAGACTTGGCTAAGATATAATGTTGGGAAGGTTAGGCATATCAAATGCATTTTCTATTTATAATTTTTTTAACTTACAAGGAGTTTATAGAGATATAACTTCTTTGTAGGTCAAGAAGCATTTGTATTGTAACAGAGGGTTGGCTTGGACTTATAGAAGGAAGATGAGGTCTGAATTAAAACAAAATACTGGATAATCCAGAACCCGTTTTCATTTAGTTCAGGAATACAGCCAGAGACATACTCTCAGAGGAACAGTGACATTCAAACCATCTGCATTTGATTTCACTCTGTACCCAGGGTGGACCTTCTCTGGAAAGGATTCTCAAAGGATCCAGCCCCTGCCCTCCAGGCTGCCCTGAGCTAGTGCATCTCTAAGAATCTCTAGAACAAGAATGTCTACACTCTCTTCTAAAAGCTGTGTCCTTCTTTTTTAGTCTCTTTTCTTCTCGAAGTCTCACTTATGACTCTTGTTTTGCAAACAGCATATTTCTTCCTGTTGTTCCCTTAGGAAAAAAACACATTTCTGAATTTGAAAAAATAACCTCTTATTCTCCCTGGGGTGACTCTGCATGAAGACCAGGGAAAGGTCCATTCCCCAACATGTGTTTGAAGGTCAAGCTGAGGACGACATCCCAGGTCATATTCTGACTTCATACATATATTCAACTCTTCTGGTTCCTCAGAGCCCCTCCTGCCAACTGCAGCAACCATAGGAAGATACCATGGTGCACATAACCCAGACGAGGAAGCATGAGTGAGTAGAGAGATATGCGTGCAAGACCAGCTTCAGGGTGAGACACAGGGCAGGTTTCAAGTGGAAACCTGGAACCTGTATGGTTTTACTTCAGCTCTGGTCCTGAATCAGTAAATAATAAGCAAGTTATCTCTCTTTCTGGACTCAAGTTTCCTTTTCAAGAGCTCAGAGATAAATGAAGGGCTTTCCTTCTCCAAATGGTGAGGTGAATATACCAAAGGGAGCTCATTCTGACGTGGGCACAGGTGAGAATGCAAACTGGCCCTGAGAATCCCATGAGTTGAATCTGACTTGTGGACATTATTTACAAAGAACTATTTTTTCCCTCAAATTTAAATTAGTTGCTAACAATAAAAAACCAGGAGGTTCTACATTCTAAAAAACTGAATTGAATAGATGCATTTCTCATTTTAATGTCACAAGAAACTTATGCAGTAGACACTGATATTGTTCCCAAGATACCCAAGAAATGGAAACTCTAAGGACATCAGATGGATTGCATTCCCAAAGGAAACAATGAACTGAGCTGAGTACTGGCTGTCGCTGACTTTAGACGGGGCAGTATCTCTTTAGACTTTTTGCCAGTCTCCACTACTCCCCATTGTTTAAGCCTGTTTTGTGTTAATAATTATGAAAATGTGATTTAAGTATTTTATTTAATTTTTTCAGAATATTACAATGCTCAGATGTACATTGAAATGACAAGCTTTCCTTCTAGATTTCTTTTTTGTAAAGTTTTGCATAGTTCATCAAAGCTGAGTTTAGAATGTGTCCTTGCTGTGCAGATACCTTGGTCTCCTGACTGTGTAATCCTGGCTCCTATAAACCTCTGGAGTTGGGACTCCTACCATGACTCAGAATGTAGCTGGCCAGCCTGGGGAAGTGGCAGAACACTGTGTGAATAAAGGGAACAGAGGGAATGTAGGTCCCCGTATCTCACCCACCCTTAATCTAAATGACACCTAGGCTGAACTCAAGGGGATGGGGGAGTAGTCTTGAGTCTTCCTAAAAATTCAGAGTCTTTCATCCCAGGTCTATGCAATACCAAAGTTTTCATCTAGCACAGGAGTTGGCAAACCTTAGCCAGTGAGCTGGTCACCTGTTTTTTGAAAATAACATTTTATTAGAACACAGCTACACCCATTTATTTACCTACTGTGTATAACTGCTTTCACCCTAGGAAGGCAGCATTGGTTAGTTTCAACAGAGACCATGTGACAAGCCTAAAATATTTACTATCTGCTCTTTATGTAAAAAGTTGCCAATCCCTGATCTATCACCTTGGGTTGCAAGAAACAGAGGCCTGCCCAGTTTAGCTCAAGCAAAGGATGTTTGTGGTCAAGACAAAACGGGATGTGCTGGATGTCAGGGATATAAGCCACAGAGATCAGGCCTCAGGGAGGAACTAAAACTATAACTGCAGAACTTTCTTGTGGAGTTTCTGCTTCTCTCTGTTTCATCTGTGTTCACTTTCCACTGCCTGCTTTTCTCAGCTTACTTTGCCTTCTCCCTACTTTGTTTCTCACTAGCACGTGATTCCTCAGGGCTACCTGGATCCCTTCTATATCATGCAGTATCATTCAATCCCAAACAGCCTTTCCTCTTTGGTTTCTATTGCTAATGGCCCAGCCTCTTGAGTTTCTCAATTCTGAACTCCCAGGGGATGAATTTGATTGGTCAGACCATCATTTAAGCATATAGATTTTTGAGATTCCTAGCTAGCCTGGGGCTGGCCCCATCCCCTCCTCAGTCAGGAGCCTATCCCTGGATCCATATCAGTGACCATGGAGCATTGTCACATGGAGCAGAATATGTTGTCCACTCAGTAGGGGCTTGTAGGCACAGATTTGTCCTTTAGAGAAAAATACAACAGGGCAAGAGCCAGACTTAAGTTAACTCAACAGCTTGTGAGGGACTGTCTTAATGAGAAAAGGAATTCTTCTGACTGTTATTCATAAAACTGACCAAAAAGGCAAAATCTGAATGATCAATATGCCCCCTAGGAGAGAGGGAGTACAGCTCCACTAGAGTTTGCAAATAGTATAAGGTCAGCTGAGGACCAAGCCCACCCAAGGGAGAGATGAGAAGATCAACTGTGGCAATTGGTGGGATTTCAGAATCACAGCTTTGACCTATCTGGACCAGTAGGAGAAGGGACAGAAAGAAATCTAGCCTGGCAGAACTTGTCCTGCTTCTGCCACAAACAAACTGACTGACAATGAGCATGTTACTTTCCTTGCTCTTATCACACTCCAGGCTTCAGTTTACCCACTGATCAAATGATAGGGCCAAATTAGAACAGTGGTTCTCGAACTGCATCAGAATTACCTGGAGCACTTGTTAGAACACAGGTGACTGAGTTCCACTCCTAGAGTTTCTGAGTCAGCAGGTCTGGAATGGGGTCTGAGAACTTGCATTTCTAACAAGTTCTCAGGCGATTCTGCAGCTGCTGACCTACGTCCATGTCAAGAGAACGACTGGTCCAGCTCATCACGAAGAGTCCTTCAGCCCTAACACACATGAGTCTAGTCTACTCCTAGGTCAGGTTGGATGGAGAGCTTGGACTATGGTCCAGGGAAACTTCTTGCTTGGGGGAGGAGGTCTTTTCTAAGCCTAGCTTTTCTGTGTCTTGCCATCACAAGGACCATTTTACCGGAGAGTTCTGGGCTCCAGAATACCCAGCTGCTTCCAGCCTGCTGGAAAATGTTGACTTTCTGTTTCTTTCTTGGCCAAATTCTGTGGATAGCATGGCTCCCCGACACGTAGGCCACACAATCTGCTCTCACAACCCACTTCCTCAAGGTGATCCCATGTCTTTCTGCTGTCCATTATAAACAGCTCCAGACGGGGCAGCCCAAAACCAGGGGAAATCAGCCTGCTGTGGATCTGGAAAGTTCCCCACAGGCAGATAGATGGCAGCTGCTTCTCTGGCCTAGGCTGAGGCCAAACCACAAACTGGGAGGACAACTTGAGTCTAGGCCTCCAACTGGTGATGCAAATTGCTCCTGCAGGGCCTGGCCAGGTTGGAGGGGGCCAGAGTAGCTGGAACTCTGAGTGACAGCTGAGCAGGGAGACACCCTTCATCATCCAGCTAAGTCACTAAGAGGTTTTTGAAACAGGTGGCTCAAATTTCCTTGAAAACCCAGAATAATCCCCCATTTGAAGTGTGCACGAATCTTGTTGTCACCACCTAGTATTAATGGGCAGGCACCGCAGAAGGAAAAAGGGGTTTTCAGCTGCATTTTTGCACACTGACTTGCCTGACAAGCTCAATAAAAGCTTAAACAAATATTAAAAAACACACAGAGAGTCAGGCTGGTTTAAATTAACTTCCCAAGCACTTCACCTACTGTAGGAAGAAATTATAATAAAATGTCAGAGCAAAAATAAACCATGCATGGAAATAAAAATAAAACATAAAATGCCCTCTTACAACTAACTGCTCAGTACGATTGAGTTCATAACAACATATCATTGTACGTGAAGTTTTCATAATCCTAAAGTGTATTTGGGCATTAGGAATGTTGACTCTGAAAAATTCATATTCTACATGTTGGGAAACTGTCCCTTTCCCAGAAGTCTTATGGATGTAATCTATCAAAAAAAATTCTGTTAACTCTGAAATAATAATTCTCCCAAATAGAATATGCTGCTTGACATATGACCACAAATGCCATTTCTCTTAAGCATCCTCATCCTTACACTGCTGCCTGATACACTGCTGGAGAGGAAGGGGAGAGCTGCAGTTGTAAGATATGACAGGTTCAACTCTGGGGATCCTGAAGCCTCATTCAGGGGTGAAGTTTGTGAAAGGGAAAGATACTTTGTAATCCTTGAGTCCAAGGGCTGCAGCTTCTCACATCCTCCCACCTGGTGCTTACACTGAGCCAGATGTACTGAGAGATTAAAGGGGAGGAGTGCTTGGTGCTCTCTTTCTCTCTTTCTCTGATAAAATCAAAGAAAGAAAGAAAGCTGGAGAGGGAGAGAGAAAGGAAAGAGGGATGGGAGAGAGGAAGGAGGAAGAGAGGAAGGGAGGAAAGAAGAAAAGCTGGCAAGTGAGCACCTCCTGCTCATTTAGTTCATCTTGTAAAAGTGTTTTCACAGGCCCGTCACTCCCACTCAGGGTGTTCAGCCAAGCTGATATATCCTCACTTTCCAACCAGAGAGAGTGCAGGGACTGAGAAAGACCTTGTGGGCCTAGTGCCCCTCCTTCTCCGCCAGGTTTCTGTCACACCTCAGAGGTGATTTTCTGGGAAAGGGTTTTCCTGGCAGGGCCTGGGTGGAGTGGCCTGGTACAGCCCTCGGTGTCTGGCTCCCAGCAAGACTTTCCAGGGGGAACCCGTGCTAGCCTCCCCTTCCTCCAGGGTCCTGTCCAGGACTCCCACAGAGTGCTCCTACATCAGAGAGTGGAGCCAGAGGAAACCCAGGACAGCTCTGGAAAGGAAACAAGTAGCCATCTGACAGGCTTAAGCATATACACATGTATGTCTCTGTAAGTGGATGTCTCCATATGTAGACATGTGTAGAGATAGATACATGTATATCTTTCCTAATGAGTTAATTGTGATCTTCCCAAGAGACTGGAGGTTGACTTACCAGCTGGCAGAGTTTGAATAGCCATGCCACAGACAGCAGGCCTAGCCATCCTTCCAGAGGACACCGGTGGCCGTGGAGAGCCACATAGACAGGGTGTGATAAGGTCCAGTACAGAGGGTGAATACAGACTAAAAAAAAAAAAAAGAAAGAAATGCAACTTATTTCTCTAATCTGCTTGTGCTGATTGTGCCAGAAACAAATACCAGCAGGCCTGGAAAATATGTTTCTGTTCATTTGCCTCGGCTCTGAGCCATCCGCCCCAAAGTGGAAGGAAAAAGAGGCAGAACAGATTCTGGGGCTGTTTTGTCTGGCTCACTGGACCCACTGTCCCTTTACCTCTGGCAGGGAGTGATAGGGGGTCCCTTGGAGCCCCCAACCCTGAGGACCTGAAACAGCCCCTTCAGTTTTCCACAAACAAGGTTCAGAAGCGGAAACTGGCCCTGGCTCCCTAGGGCAGAAATTGAGAGCTCAGCTCTAAAACACTTCCTTTGCCTGGTAACAATGTGTGGAGGAATTTCCACAAATCCCCTTAGCTGTCATGGCTTCCGCCCGCAACTTGGGAAAAGACAGCCTGGGACATTCCAGTCCCCCTCCCCCACCCTCACCTCATTTGATCTATTTGGCTCCTAGACGGAGGTTGGGAAAACAACGACATACATTTCCCTTCATTATTTTTCCTCCTGGAAATGAGAGACATCCAAGTCTGACCAGGCTGTGAGAAGAGGCCTAACCAGCCGGGTAGCATCACCAGGAGGCTGTTCTTGGGCTTCAGAGAAGAAAGGAGCTTAACAAGGAGGGTTCGGGAGGACACAGGCAGCAGAGCACAGCTTTAGGGAGTGAACTTGGGAGCCAAACTGCCTCAGCCCATGTCAGCCCCACCACTTCTCAGCTTACTTGAGCTCCTGCCTCCAAAGTGGTCACGGGGGTCCTGTGATATAGGTTTATAAAGCGCTTAGCACAGCCAGCACGGGGCAAGAACTTTAAAAGTGTGAGCTGCTATGACCAACCCAAAAGTCTACTACCTTGATACCCTGTCTTGCTATAGCAGATCCTCAGTGTGCTTCTGCCCCCTACCCCCAAACGTTCTCCAATGCCATGTGCACAGACTGCAGTCACCATATGGAGTCTGCTCTGCTCTTAAGCTACAACTCACAAAGCCACTCAGGAAAAAAGGCCCAACATCTATGCCCGCGGTGCTTCCCACAGGTGCTCCTGGAGCTTCCGACCCATCTCAGCACAGAAGTGGAGTGCTAGGTTGTAAGCTGAGGCCAGGTGGGGCCTGCCAAGCTCTGGACTTCACTTGGCTATCTGGTCACTGGAGCACCTGCATTTGTGCCCAGAACTGCACAGAGACTCCGGTTTAACCTCAGCTCCTAATTTTCAAAGTGTGCTGGGAAGAATCTTTCACCTTTGAGGAGCCTCAGTTTCTCTATCTGAAAAAGAGTTGGGTGTTATGGACTAAATTCATATGTTGAAGCCCTAACCTCCAATGTGACTGTATTTGGCTATTTGGAGAAAGGGCCTATATGGAAGTAATAAAGGTTAAATGAGGTCATAAAGATAGGTCCTTACTCCAATAGATTTAGTGTCCTTATAAGAAGGGACACCAAAGCTCGATTTCTCTCCTCATGCACACAGAGAAGAGAGCACGTAAGGACACAGCAAGAATGCAGCCATCTGCAAGCCAGGAAGAGAACACTCTCCAGAAACCAGCCCTACTGGCACCCTGGTCTTGGACTTGCAACCTCTAGAACTGTGAGAATATAAATTTCCGTTGTTTAAGCCATCCATTCTGTGGTACTTTGTAATGGCAGTCTGAGCAGACTAATACAGAGATGGTGGACAGAAGCAGTGCTCTGTGGAGTAAAGGGGTACTATTAGAGGTACCTCAGAGGCTGGGACCTGTGGGAGGCAGGGCAGAGGAAGACTGGGGAATGCGGCTCCTGATCCTTCACTGGAATCTGCACCTATTTTAGCTGTACTAGGTTGTCTTTCACGCTTTACATTTATTAACCCATCCAATTCAATTCTCCCTCAAGCCCTGTGAGAAATTTTTATCATTGCCAGTTTATGAATGAGAAAACTATGTTTCAGACAGATTAATCCACTTTCTCAGGGCCATACAGCATAATCTGTTTGACTCAAAAGCCCATACTCATTCTCCACCATCCTAGAAGAAGAGGAATTCTTAAAGCAGTCATTCTGTCAGCAAGTACCACCCCTAACCTCACCACAGTGGAGACCTGCCATATATAATGAAGATCAGCTCCTAGCATCTCAGGACCTAGGCCAATGAGCTGTTTCCTAATTCTCTTTAAAATCCTATGGACCTCATAAAAAGGTATTCAGATCTACTGCTCCAACTGATTTTTGCATTTTATGCTACATATTCTGATTGGGGCCTCTTAAACATTAAGGTGAATTTATATGAAGTGGGCAAATGATCATTTTGAATTCAGTGTTAGTGTTTTCTTCTTGGACCTGCAAGACTAAAGATATCTCATTAAACATTCCAGACATTCAAGAAAGAATGAATGGAATAAAATTGTCATTATTTGCAGATGAATGATTGGCTACAGAGAAACTCCAAAATAATATGCAGCTACAGTACTTGAACTAAGAAGAGAGGTCTACAAGATTGCTGGACACAAAAACCATTTGCATTTCTATACATCAGTAGTAATCAGTTAGATTAGAATACGTAATTTTCTTAAAATATACCCATTTCTGAAGGCCATCAAAAAATTTTAAAGTACATAGGAATAAATCTAGATATGTAAACCTTTGTGGAAAATTATCAAGCTTTATATGACATTTTTAAAAATCTAAATAAATGGAGAGAAATATAATGTTCTTAGATAAGAAAATTCAACATCCTAATTACATCATTTCTTGCCAAATTTATCTTACTTTTAATGCAACACCTATAAAAATCTCAACAGGTATTTTCAAGGGACTTAAAAAGCTGTTTTAAAAATGTTTCTGGTAAAGCAACTGTCCGAGAAAGCCAAAACACTTCTGAAAACAGAATCATTTGGGTGGCTTACTCAACCAGATACCACGACTTACTGTTAAAGCTGGAATAACAGAGTTAGTGTTCACTGGTAAAAGGGAAGACAAATGGACCAATGGAACAGAAGAAAGAACCTAGAACAATATTCATATATATGTGGAAGCTTATTTATTACCAAGTGGACCTTTCAGATAGTGGGTAAAGCCCGAACTATTTAAAAAATGGTTATGAGACATTAAATACAAATAAGTGAACTGCATCCCTGCCTCACACTATATACCAAAAAATTCATTCTGGGACTTGAATATGAAAGATAAACATGTAAAATATTTTAAAAGCAACATAGAGAAATATTTTAATATGCTTAATTATAGGGAAGATTTCTTAAGAACAAAAAGCCCACATGATAAAGGAAACAACTGATAAATTCAACTACATTTTAAAAGGTGAGAGCAAAAAGACAACTTACTAGGAAAAGATATTTGGAAAACATTTAACTAACAAAGAGCTAATATAGAGAGAATATGTAAAGTACTCCTATAAATCAAAAAGAAAAGCAAAAATAAATTACAAATATGAGCAAAAGCCTTAAGAAAGCACTTCACGGAAGAGAAAACATAATGGTCCATCAGCATGTAAAAATATGCTAAACTTTATGAAATATCAGAGAAATGCACCTGAAAACCTTAACTAGAAACTCTTTTACATAGTCTTACCGCACCTACTTCCTTCACACCTACCAGACTGACTGCATTTAGTAAGCCCGTCTTCCCAGGTCCTGAGAGGATGTGGAGCAACAGGAATTGCCATCTACTGCTGGTGGTAACAGAAATTGGTACAAACACTTTGAAAAAAGTTTTTCCTCACCTAGTAAAAAATAATAGGTTCATTTTCTACCTCCCAGCAATTTTACTCCTGTTATGTACCTTAGGCAAACTCTTGTCCAAGGAGTGAAAGCAGTATGCACAGATGTTTGGAGCAGGGTTGTTTAGCAGAGCCAAGGGAGGATGAGAGGCTCCCAGGGCACAAAAGGTAAGGTGGTGTTCACTCTAAAGCTGTTGAAGATTGTTGCCTATAATATTACACTCTTGGTGTTTGCAATAGGTGGAACGGTGGTCCCGCAGAAGATAAGTGGATTTTCCAAAACCTGTGAATGTGACCTTATTTGGAAAAAGGGTCTTTAAAGATGTAATTAAGAATCTGGAAATTAGATGATTTGGGATAAACTAGGCAGACCCTAAATTCAATTACAAGTGTCCTTTACAAGTGACATACAGAGGAGAAACACAGGGAAAAGTGGAAAAGCTCATGTGAAGATGGAAGCAGAGATTAAAGTTATGCTGCCACAAGCCATAAACCAAACAACACTTGGAGCCACCAGAAGCTAGAAGAGACAAGGAAGGATTCTCTCCTAGATCCTTTAAAGCAGGTGTCCCCAACCCCTGGGCCACGGATGGGTACCACCAGTCCGTGGCCTATTAGGAACCAGACCAGAAAGCAAGAGGTGAGCAGTAGGCCAGCAAGCTAAGCTTCGTAATATTTGCAGCTGCTCCCCAGTGCTAGCATCATTGCTTCACCTCCACCTCAGATCCTCAGGCATTAGATTCTCATAGGAGCACTGGTCTCTAGTGCCAAAAAGGTTGGGGACCACTGCCTTAAAGGGAGCGTGGCCCTGCTGACCCATGGATTATAGACTTCTGGTCTCTAGAACTGTGAGAAAATAAGTTTCTGTTGTTTTAAGTCACCACCTTTGTCGTTTGTTCCAGCAGCCACAAGGTCTCTCTTGCCTCCCCATAGTCCCAGCTCTGTTGTTCAGAAGAATAAAAAAAGGAAACACTCTTAACGTCCATCACCGGCAGAATACAGAATAAATTGTGGTATCATGTCACAATGGAACATTAGAGCCAAATGAATGAACTGCAACTACCTACATCAATCTGAATGAATCTCAAAAATATATTAAGTAAAGGAAGCAAATCAGAGAAAACTATAAACGTATGAATCTGTTTATATAAATTTCAAAAAATAAGTGAAAGGAAACAATGTATTATTTAATAAGGCTATAAAGAAAAGCAAGTGACTAATTAACACAAAATAGTGATTACTTCTGGGAGGAAGGGGCGTGTGATGGGGAAGAGACACTCAAGGCTTGGAAAATTGGGGTTTAAGCTGGATGATGTATACAATGGTATTTCTTGTATTATTCTCTTCATACTCTACATATACCTTTAACAGACTTTGATCTCTTCAATATTATTTATAATAAAAATTCACAAAGAAAGTATAGGTTTATGGATATTACCCCGCTAGTGTGCTAGTATCTCTTCTCAGATGACAGATTTCATAAGATGTGGGCTAGCCAGGGCATCTCATTCAGTTCACATGTGCACCAAGCTGAGGAGCACTGATACTGTGCTAGGCTCTGGGGTCCAAAATGAGGGAACAAATTTGAAGGGAAAGATGATGGGAGCTGAGAGAAGAGAAAGACACACACTGACTTATTGGCAAAATTAATGTGTAAATTGAAATGTGTTTAAGGGCCATGACATATGTTTTTTCATACCTGAAGCCTGAAAGCTTTAGATGATCAATAAAGGGATAAATGGACCGACTGGATAAATTCCATCCAGTTTAAGATAGAAGATTGAACAATGCATTTAACATTCCAAAACTCACTAAAATAAGATGAAGGAATTTTGTTTTTTTCCTGAAAGAAATAAACCCAGAAGGACAATGTGAACAGCAGGAAGAGACAGCACCAAAACCCAAAACAAACAAAGCCCAACAACAAGAAAAAGAAAGCTGGAGAGCAAATGGACAAGCGGTCATCCACTTAGCAGGCATCACAAAGCTCACTCCTATGCCAGCAGCTGAGTGACAGCCAGGTGATTTGTTCGTGATCCCTACAAAGGGCTCAGGGATGGCAGCCCCAGGTATCTCTAGAAGTGGGGGCAAAGGTGGAGCCTAAGAGCTGAGAATGGGTTGCCAGTCTATTTAAGATACAGCCAAACTCCATTCACTACTCCTCTCCATATAATCCCAGGTCTGCCCCTCCCTGAGGCTGGTGGACGTTGGAGTTTTATTCTCTAAAGAGGAAAACACACAGGATCTCTTTCCTGCGGAGAACAGTTCAGTTGACAAGTGGGGTTAAGTGAATGTTTATATACTGTGTACCGAGACATCCCCAGCCCTCTGCCCTCACCCACCATGGTTCCGCAGAAATTGGCAGCAGGCAGTTATGTATGGTGAATAGTTCCCGGAAGAGCTCAGTACTCGTCAGCTCTCATTGCTGTGTCAGTAGCATATCTCTTTCCCCTAGTTCTACAGCTGATCAGCCAGACTGGAACCTAGATACCTAGTCAGGTCTCATTTTCCCACTGGCTTCCCCGACTCAGGCAGACACTCCCCTCTGACTCCCTACCTCTCTCTCCAATGGCCACATTACTGTCCCCAATTCCAACAATATACTGGTTGAAAGAATTAGCTGTTATCCCCTCTGGCATGTGGAGGGCCCAGCCACTCTTCCCTGTCCTTGAAAGCTTATCCCTCAGATTCCTATACTCACAGTACTCTGAGTGGATTACTTCTCCTTCTAGCCTTAGAGGTCACTAGGGGGAGGTTTTCTGAAAATCTGGAGACCTGAAGAGTCTAAGGATCTGGGGCCCAAAAATGAGAAATGATATCAAAGGGCAGAGTCTGGTCCTCACACAGACCATTCTTGAAAGCTTCCTGGTCATATCCACAGGTTGTGGGCAAATAGGGACCCTCTCTCAAGCAAGGTGGACGTTAAATAACGGTTTTGAGACCATCACATGTGAGAAAGAGGAGAAGCAGCACCTTCTATGTCTTCCAAACCTGAAATGAAAACCCTGGTCTTTCCCTCTTTGCCACAGCATTGCTCCTGACATTGGCAGTGATTAGGGGTAAGTCATGTCCAAGGGCCTTCTGAGAGGTAAGGCAATGAAGCAGTTTCTACACCATATGCAACACCTTCTGGACTATTGGGAGGCCAGGAAAAAAGAGTTCGGATGATTTGTGGCCCTGCCCAGGATGGAGGGACAATAGGCACATCTAACCCGTCTCAAAGGGCTTCTCTTGGACTGTTGGCCCTGTTCCTCTGATTCACAGATCTGCCTGAGTGATCTGTTCTATAAGTCAGCCAAGGCCCCTAGTGGCCTAGTACCTCACAACAGAGACCCCGCAATGAGTCAGGAAAAAAAAAAAAAAAAAGCAGAAATACTTGCTAGAAACCCAAGAGGAATTTGAAAAGATCCTCCCTGCTCCAACCCTATTGTCATCAATTCAAGACACAAAGCCTTCCTTCCCTGGGGAGCCCCCAGCGCCATTCTTCCCTGTAGGTACCACACAACCAGGACAAGAAAGCATTCCTTTCTGTGAAGCAGCGGGGCAGTGGGGCTAGGAGGAAGTGGGCCCAACCCAACCAGGCAGAAGGGGAAGAAAGATCCCATTCCCATTGTTCTCACTCAGAAGGCCCAGACAATGGGAAAAGGAGCAGAAGGAAGGAGGCGCCTTAGAGTTTGTCTCACCTCCTGGACCAGCAATAACTGGGGCCTTCCAACCTCCCTACTTGCTCTTGTGTTTTTTCCCTCCCTCCCTCCCTTAGATCCCCCACACCTCTTCTTCTTCTTCCTCTCCATCCCCCCATACTTCAGTCTATTGGAAGCTCAGGACAGAGGGGCCCAGGCCTGACAGGTGTCACTTATTGCCAGCCCCCACTTGCCTTGCAGAGCTCCCTGTGGCATTCTTTCTCACATACCTGTAGCCGTCCTTCACAGAGTTAAAACCCAACATATCCCCAGTCCTATAGACCCCACCTCTCAATTCCCAAGGCCACTGCCACTAGGTAGAGTTTGCTAATCAAAATCCATTTTTTCTGTTATAATTATCACCCAAACACTCACGGGCAGGGAATATGATGGCTAAAGTTAGGTGACAAATGACTAATAATTTGTTTTTTCACTGCTTTTAACAAGCATGTGCCAGACACTGTTCTAAGAACTAGGGTTACAGCAATGAACTAAAGAGAGAGTCCTGTTCTTATAAAGCGTACATCCTTACAGGTGCATCTTTTCTTTTTCTCTGCTCTCAACCCGTGTGCCAGGACTATGTGGCAAGAAAATGCCTCTGTGGCCACATGGCCAGGTAGGTGACAGTGTGGCACATTGGTTAGGAGTAGAGTTTTTAAAGCTAACTAGACTTGGGCTTAAGGCCTGCTTCTACCCATTTGCAAATTGTGTAACCTTAGGATATTTTTTCTTAGGCTTCTAAGTCAGTGTCCTCATCTGTATTGCGGGGTTTTATTACTGAGATAAGTATTATTGTTAAAAGTAACAGTTAATTATCACAGGGGGAGTTGTGAAGGTTCAATGGGAAGATGCATGTCAAGGACTTGGGCCAGTATCAGGTATGTAAAAGATAAATGCTCAATGAACATTAGGTATCACCATTCCTCCTGGGGGGATGCTGTCTACAGGAAGGCATCTTTACTGTGCACTTGCAAAAGTTCCACTTGCCCTGACTGCTACCTTTTCTGTAACATCTTATCATGAACCAGCTCCCAAGGCAGAAATTCCTTGTGCTATTTGTTTTTCATCTGTCCATATACTCACAACCTTGGAAAAGCCTCTGGGTGAGGCTTATACTTAGGAGCTCTAATCACAACCTTGCAGCCAACGCATGGAGTCAGGGGGTGGGATCTAAGTGCAAACAAACTCTAACTCTCCATATGGTTCAGCTTTCTGGGGTCCTTGGGAAGCACAACCCAGGAAGTTTTTAAATTGTGTCATTGGGCTATGTGATAGCAAATCGTGCCCTCTGAGGGAACCCTTTCTGAGTTATCAAACCAGAAGATGACTCAAGTCTCATCAGCTATCTCCTTGGTGTTGAGACAAAAGGATAGGTCCCATTGTGAAGACCTTCCCAACAGGAAGAACACAGGATGTCTGAAATCATTTACTGAACACAGTAGGGGCATGACCAGGGTGGCGCCTGTTTGCCATACTGCTGCAAAAAAATCTTGCCTGCAAGTGATGTCTACCTCTTCATGTTTCCAGTAAGAGTGGGAAAACCATTCTCAGAGAAGATATAAAACAAGACCCTGAGTTCACATACCCCAACTTCCCCAAGTTGTTCAATCCTGGTCTCATCTGGGAGTGATTTACACAGATATTGAAAGACTTATGGAAACATCTGAAGAGAACATGATCTAATCCTATTGTCTTAGACAAAAGTACTTTATGAGTTCTTCTCACCTTGAACTTGACTGACTGAAGCCTCACACTGCCCACAGCATCCTGCTAAGTGGTAGCACATTTGTTTGCCTGTTGCCTGTTGTGCCTCAGACATCTAATGTTTCATTGAGTTCTTAGGCTCCTAGACACACAAAGTAGAGAGAAAGGAGGTGCAACCAACAATTCTCTCTGTTGGTTGATTTGAAGATTTGGGATGGGCCAAGATATCTCAAGATCCAAGTCAGATATCTGTCTGTGTGCTGGGGGTGGAGGTGAGAAAAGGGTACTGGCTTGTCCCTTTGTGTACACTATTCCATTGGAATAGGGAATTCAGTTTCAGCTTGAAAATCTCCAAGAGTAGAGGCCTGATGTGAAGACAGGTAAGCTCCAGAAGGACTAGCACTATGTTTATTTACGAATTGTGATATCCCTCAGACCTGGCAAAATGGTTAGCACATAGTAGACCCTGTGTCAGTCAGAGTTCTGGTAGGAAATAGGTGGTATACTCCAACTGGATCAATGAACAGTAATAAAGGTTCTAGTTACAAACTTTAAGGAAAGCAACAAGGGACAGGGCAGTGTCCCATGGGGAACCACAGTGTGTGTGTTGCGGCTGGGGTGGGGGTTGGGTGGGGAGGGCTTCACGATGCTAGACCTGAAAGGGAAAAGGAGAAAATGGTGTTCACCCAAGGCAACCCACCTCACCTTTCTTCCTCCCTCCAGTCTCCTGCTGGCACTTCCCATTGGCCAAACCCAACCAGAAACCCAAGGGAAGGGAGCCCACCATACAACCCAAACCAGTCAGCCCCTCAGGTCACAGAGAAGGTAGAGGATGGATCTGGAGGGGCAAACAGAAGACACCCAGCCTTCATAAAGATTTGCTGGTTGACTGAGAAGCCAACCTCTGACCAAGGAAGAAGCCAATAGGGAAAGAAGCCACATGGTATTCCTCTGTGTTATTGCTGTTTGTGGATAAAGCCAACTCACTAAAGCACTTATGGATCAAGCATTGTATTATAGGTATTAAATAAATAATCTTACTTCATCTATATGAGGTAAGCACTATTATTATCCCCATTTAATAGAGAAGAAAATAGAGTCTCAGAAGGCTTATGTCATTGGCTCAAGGCCCACACGTAGTAAATGGAAGAATCAGGATTCAAGTCCAATATTACTCCTTTATTTTTATTTTCCAACTTTTCATTATGTAAAATTTTAAATATAAGCAAAGTTGAAAGAATGAAATAATAAACATCCTTATATCAATCACCTAGATTCAACCATTGTAAATATTTTGTCATATTCACTTTATCTATATGTATATCTAAATATGTAGATTTTTATTTGGAAAAAAATGTAAAATAAGGTGTAAATATTCCTTCATGCAATTTCCAAAATGATGATATTATCCTCATAATCATCCTACTACTATCACCCCTAAGAACATTAACACCAATTTCCTAATATCAAGCAAACCAGTTTGGAGTCAAGTTTCTCTAGTATTTCCTATTGCATCTTCTTATTTATTTGAACCAGGAGTCAATTAAAGTTTGTACACTGCATGTGGTTATTATGTATTTTTAGCTTCTTTTAATCTAGAACTGTACTCCCAACTTTTTTATTAAATGACTGTGGCTTTGTGAAGAGTCCAGGCTGGCTAACTTATTGATTACTCCATATTCTCGATTTGTCTGATTATTGCTTCATGGTGCCATTTAAATTGTTCCTGTATTTCTCTTATTTCTGTAAATTGGAAGCAGAGGCTGGATTAATCCAGGTTATACATTTTTGGTAAGAATGCTTTACAGATGGTGCTGGTCCCTCCTGCTTCATCTCCTTAGGATGTCTTTGATGCCAAGAGGCCCTCAGAGCCTACACTCTCACGTGCCAATCATTGTCCCAGTGCCCAGCCAGGGAGGAGGGAATCCTTGTTCACCCATAAAAAAAGGGTCAATTTTGCTGAGTCTTAGAAAAATCCAGACTTGGAATTCCTTACTAAGAATCATCTGGGTGGGAGAATGGAAAATCCATGGGAAAGAATAGTACAGAGGGAAGAGGGACAGATGACCCTGCCTTTGGTCTTCTCCACACAGTTACATCTCACTCTATAACCACTCTGAGAACAACCCCCCACTGTGAAGCACCAACATGTAGACTCGTGCCTCACTCAGAGGGGAAATGTCCCCCACAACCCCAATCCCACCCCCAAACGCCAACAAACCCTTATTCACAACCAAGGATGTTAGCCTTTTATATGTGGCCACTTTTGCCTATCAAATTATGTTCTTTTTTTTTTTTTTTTTTACTAAGAATTGCTCTGTTGTAAGAAATAAAAAACCATTCTAGGTCACTTAAGTGAAAAAGTATATGTCTTAAGGAAATGGGTATATAAAAGAACAGACTCATGGGGACCTCAAACCAAGAACTGTCCAGCTCTTCTCAAAGTATACCCAGATGAATACAACAGATATCTTTTGGGAGCACACAACTCTTGACAGCCCTAAAAGCTTTCCTTGGGCCACTAGATTAGCACTGGTGACCTGATCCACTTAGATTCTGCCTCCCAGGAATTTGGAATTGAAACTAAAAGAGGCAGTCAATCTCTGCTAGTTTCTGGAATTGAGGACATGTCAGTTTAGTAAAGCTGAGAAAGCCAGAGAGAGGACAGAGAGGCCAAACACACAGAGGAGCCGGAAGTGTGTCACAGGGTCCTGGAGAAAGGAGAGACCCCAGTTACTTATAATAGAATTACTTTTTGTCTCAAGCCAGCTTTTAATGAGTTCGTGTCACCTGCCACTAAGTCAGCCTGACCAAACAGCAGCATACCAGGGCAGGGCAGAGGAACAGTCTGCCCTGGCAGGGAGGATTATTTGATCACTACATTGTTTAGAATTGCTAGTGTATGTCAAGCAGTGCTTTAGGTTGGTTTAATTCTTGACTTTTCATTCTCTGCAAACAATGTGCTCCCTTATTGCCTGCACCAGGGGTTGGGGGGTCCCAGCCACCCTGCTCTTCAATGAGGATCAACCTGGAAAGGTTCTGGAAATGTTTTTTAAAGACTTTAATTCCTTCTGCCTTTCTAATCCTCATTCGAATGTGCTTCTAAAAGGAGCCCCCAGAAAGAATTCCCAAGGGCCCTGAAATTTTCCCACTTGCCTGAGGAGGAGCAGAGGACAGTGTCTGCCCATGGGAAACAGCCTGGACTTCAGCAAGGCCAGAGCCTGAGTCTTTGCCCTGTCCCAGCTAAAGCACCTCTTCAGAAGCCACATTAGTCACCAATTATGAATTTTTCTAATTTAAGGAAGATGCTAGTGTCATCTTCCTCCTCGTTCTAGGGACACCCACTCCTCTGTTAACTCAATGATATCTAGCTCTTAAAAGGAAGTGAGGATCAAAGATGGGAGCCCAGAAGGCTTTCTGGTGGAGAAGGCAAACTTGTACACAGGACCTCAAGACACCACCCAAGTGTTGCCACCTTTTCCAGAAACATTCCAAGAACGCCTGCCTCCTCCCAAGCCTATGTGAACTCCCCCTGCTTGGCCGAGATAAATGTTATCTTAGGAAAGCAACATTGCCTAACCTTAACCTTTAAGAATGCTAGGCTTGCCTGGGTTTGAATTCCAGCTTTATCATTTAATGGCCATTCACTTCAGGCAGACTGTGTGATCTTAGCCTCAATTTTTTTTTAAACAATTTTATTGAAGTATGATTTACATGTCATAAGCATATAATTTAATACTTTTTAGTAAATTTACAATCCAGTTTTAGAATATTTCTATTACCGCATATGATCCTTTGTACCCATTTACAATTAATCTTCATTCCTGTCCTTAACCGTAGTCAACACTAATCTACCTTCTATCTCCATAGATATGCCTTTTCTGGACATTTCATATACATAGAACCACATATACATATTTCATATACATAGAGCCTTTTGTGTCTGGCTTCTTTCACTTCTTTCATATATATTTTATCCCTCATCAATTGATAGACATTTTAATTGCTTCTAGTTTGGAGCTATTATAAATAATGCTGCTACGAACATTTGTATCTAAGTTTTTGTGGGGACATGTTTTCAGTTCTGCTGGGTATATATATACCTGAAAGTAGAATGGAAAACTGATGTCTAACTCTTTAAGATACTGCCACACTATTTTCCAAAGTGGCTCAGCCTTGATTTTATCATCTACAAGCTTAATATATGTACTGAGTTCCTACCTTGCCTGGGTGTAGTGAAGTCTGAATGAGTCAATGCACGTAAAGCACAGTGCCTGGCTCCTGGTAAATGCTCAAGAAATGTCATTTCTTATAGCTAGTAATTTTAGCTCCTGATTACTTCAGTAGCTTTTCTACCACACCATGAACTCCTTGAAGGCAGAGGCTGTGTCTGACTTGAGTCTTTACCCCAGACCTAGCAGAGTCACAGAAACTCAAATACTGGATCAACTATAAGGCAGAAGGGGCACAGGGCTGTCCCAGAGGCATGCAGTGCCATGGAGATCAAAAGAGGATTCCAGCTGAGTGCATCAGGCAGGACTTCATGAAGGCAGTGGCACTTGAGCTGGACTTTGAAGGCTGCCTTCCTCCTCAGGGGCACAGGATTGATCCATAAAGAGATGCTCTCCACACTTCAAGGTAAAGCATCCAAAATACCTCATCTTGGACTGAATCCTGGGGCACTTTATCTTCCTTTTGGCACTGAGGAAGAATGATGGGAACACTTTTGGCTTATTTTCTCGGTTGCCTGGAAAAGCTGGGAGGACTTCCAAGGGCGTCAACCTGACAGTTGTATCTAGAATCAGATATTTCCTCCCCACCCTTTGCCCTTGACCACCAAGACTTGGAGAAGGCACTGAGGTGCCCTTTCATGGAGCTGGGCCGTAGGCCTTAGAACTCACTGCTCCTCCCTTCTTATGATATACCCTCCCAGTTCCTTCCCGCCCATCCTCCATGCCCCACTCCACAGGCTCTGCCTGCTGGTGAACTCCCCCTACACCACCTCTGTTCTCAGAATTCCCATTCTAGCTAGGTTTATGTGCATGATGGAGAGATGGTGGTGTTGTGGGTGGGGGTACGGTAGTCAGGAGAATCAGGATTCACTAGCATGCCTCGCGTAGAAAGAGTGTAGGTAAAGCAGACTGATGAGTGGAAGCCTATGACCCTGGGCGAGTTCTCCACCAGGCAGGGGCACTGGCAGCAGTCACAACTACTGCTCACCTCCACCTCTCGCATCTGCTCAAAGCCTACCCACCTCCCCACCTGCCAAAAGGCTGCTCTGGCTTGGTGGGGAGGAAGAAAAAAAGAGGGAACACTCCCCATGCCAGAGAGCAATTTCAAAATCAATGTATTGCAGACCCAACAGCAAGCCAATTACACAGTTAAGGAAATCAGTGGAATGTATGTCATTAATTAAAGGACAAGTCTCAGAGTAGACTAAATACTAAAAATCAGGAACTAGAGTTCATGTCTCTTCATGATCAGAAGGGGGAACTTCTCGATTTGATTGCAGAAAGCAACTTACTTTAATAACAGGGTGATTACTTAATAGGAGGACTGAATCACTAAAAAATAAACAGCCTAAATTGCATCCCTTACCATTATATTAGCGGAATGGGATTGCTTTTCCCAAAAAAGGTTTGATTAACTCTGTAGGAGCCACCCCACTTTCAGCAGAGAGCTTTAAACCTCCTGCAAGTTCTTTACATGGTGGCCCTAATATTTGTTGTGCGTTTAATAGTGTTGATCAATTTGCTTGTTGCTTTCGTGTCTTTAACTTTCCCTCAAAAATCCTGTGACATGTGTAATATTATGCCTATTTTAACAGATGAGGAAAAGGAAGCTCAGAAAGCTCAAAAGTTCACAGGGGTGATCTTTTCAAATACAAATCCAATCATGTCATCCCCCTACTTAACTTAAAACCCTACTGAGGCTTCCATACTCTTTATCACAGCCTTGGGCTTGAGAGCCTTAAAAGGCACCTCTCACTTCCTCTAAAACCACTCTCCTACTTGCTCACTACATTTAAATTTTCTGGCCATTGCCTGTTCCATATATATCATCATTCCCACCTCAAAGCCTTTGCACTCGCTGTCCCTTCTGCCTGGAATGCTCTTCCTCCATGTCCAGGTAGAACTGACTTCTTGCCTCCAGATCTCAAGTCAAACATTGTCTCCTCAGAAAAAGCCTGCTCTGTCTGCCCTGTTTTTCCTGCTCCCTTTTGGCTTTTGACATGACGCTTAGAATTACCCACAATTATCTTCCTTATTGGTGATGTAAGTCTTGTTCCTCCCCATATTCCCCTCTTCGCCCCCAGCAGAGAGATCCTGTCTGTCTTGGCTGCTGTCTATCTTGTTCACTGCACAGGGCCAAGCACACAGTATGAAGATGGAAGATATTTTCTTAGAAGTATTATCCCTCCTTTTATATAGATGAAGAAATTGAAGTTCAGAGAAGTTGAGCCACTCCAGAAGTCCAAACAGCTAGTCAATGGAAGAGCTGGGATTCAGAGAGCTTCCTCTTGTGTAGCTACTCTACAGAGCCCTTTTCACTTTTTTTGAGAAGCCTTTTTTACCCCATAACTCCTCCAACCCCTTCTCACCATACCCTCCCCAGCAGGCACCCATCCAACCAGTTGGGAGAGCATTAAAACCACAGCCCCAGAGTAAAATCTCTTCTTCTTGCTGACATTCTTTCTGTAGCTGGTATCATTGGTATTCTTGTGTCTCAAGTGGGCAGGGTCCTCATTCCAAGAATGCAAATTCCGAAAGTTAAAGACTTTAAGTCTTTCTCCCTCTGGCTTCCCACCTGGAGGAAGGATTTAGGCACTGAACTGGGCTCTCAGGAAATTCATCCCCAGCCCTGGGAATGCAGTGGAGGCTGTGGAAGAGCTGTCTGAAGGAGCATAAGCTGCCCTGTGACTTCCACTCCATCCACTGCCAAATCCCACCCTTGGTTTCCCATACTGCCTGGTGAGTGGGGGCCACTGAGGCCCCATCCCCAGCTAGCTGTAAACTGGAAAGGGATGCGCGAGGAAGCCATGATCAGTGGCAGGAGTGGCTGGAGGAAGATCAGAGACAGGGTGAAAGCTGAGAAAAAATGGGCTGGAGAGCCCCAGCTCTGGGCTGCAGGGGAGTTAGACTCTCTGAGCATTTCCCTGGGGCTGTGCAGCCAGCTGAGGGCTGACCTGAAAATGGAGCTCTTCCCTGCCCCTGCCCCTTAGTCGTGGGCTGACTGTGGGCCTCGGTGTCTTCATCTGGTCTTTCCACATTATCACCCTCAGGAAAAGATCAAGTGCAGCTGTCATCATAGTCCCACTTTCACTGTCTATCCTCTGTGTGACCTTGAGCAGGGCATTAACCTCTCTGAGGCCATTTCCTGGTTGATAAAGAGATCACAATGCTCACCCTGCCTAGTGGTAGGATTTCAACAGGATTTCATAAGGTAAGGAATGCCCTTCATAAGGGAAAATGCCCTGTAAAGTGTAAAGTATAAAGTACACTAAGGGATGTATTGTTTCAGCCTAAGTAGAAAGAAGACTTTAGCATTTACTAAATATCTACTTTCAAAGGTGTGGTTTTCTATGCCACACATTTAGAGGAACCTGAGGTTCACAGAGCACCTTGCCTCCCACTTCTAAGCACTGAAGCCTATATGGCAGTCATTGTCTCTTCTGCATGCATCCAGGTAGGTGGGACATGACACTGGAGCTCAGACTTGATCCAATCAGACAAAATGCTGGGGAGCGGGGAGTAGCCTGGCGCAGGCCGTGAATGTAGGTGAAGAGCAGGGGAGCAGGCACTGGGTATAAGATGAAAATGGAGAGGAGACACAGTCAGATCACTGGGCCTCCCAGGCCATGGAAAGGGGTTTTTGTTATTTGGTTCCAAATTTCAATAAGAAAGCACTGAAAGGCCAACATATTTAAAAGCACCCATGACAGCAAGTAGAGAGAGCCTAGTGGACAACAGGGGCCTGTAGGAATGCGAGGAGTGGTGGAGCTACAGGGAAAGAAATGGACTTGAATTTGAGAACTACTTTGGAGGTGGAACCAACAAAACCTGTTGAATATGAGTAAGGATGACCAAGAGAGAGTATTAGAGGTTGAAAATGCTTTGCAAAGAAGGAAAGCAAAAATTCAGAGTTTTCTACTTGTCGAGACACTTATAAAATTTAAGAAGAGCCCACACTTAGTGGATAAACATGGAAAACCTCTTGAAGACAAGTCTCACATATGCCCTCAGGGAACAGACAGGTACAGGCCTCCAACCTGATTGGCTAGAGCCATCCACTTCTTTCTTTAATTAAACACCTCTCTAAACTCCTTCACTGTTAGTTATTCCCAGCCCCCTGGGTGGGGCAGGGCCTTTACTCTTGAGATTCTGGCCCTGCACCTTCTTCAGAAATGTCTTAGCATGGCTTTGCTTAAGCTTTGGCACCAGATTTGGGCCTCAGAGCCTCAAATTCCCTCATGACCATGGGGAGAGAAGACCAACTCCCATTTGAGGTCTTAGACTGTTTTCCAAGGAACTCAAATGTCCCCTCCTTCATGCAGCCTGCCCTGACTACTCTAAAATAACAATTCTGCCTCTCTGTTATTCTCTATTTCTGTACTCAGAATTTTTTTATTCACAGCGATTATTTCAATTTATAATTAGTAATGCCTCATTTGATTACTCTTTGCCATCCTTTCCCCACCAAGCTGGGCCCTCACAGGGGGCATGGAACATCTCTCTCTCTTCAGATCGTATCTACAGCCCCCAAGCACACTACAGGCACTTAGTAGGTGGTTTGTAAATATTTGCCCACTAAATTCAAGGCACTTGACCAGGCTTTGAAAGCTCCTATCAAGCTTTTCCTCTTATGGTCTCTCTCCAGCCCTAGAGCTTTGACTGCTACTGCCATTCTCTGTCCCCAGCACAGAGATAACTCCTTTTTCTTTACCTGCCCAAGTGTTTTGTTCCCAGGGGACTTATCAGCCCAGCGGCTGCCACAGTGCATCATGCTGAAGAGGAATTTTCCCATTCAAATGGCTAACCTTATAATCTGCATAGGGAGAAAGGAAGAGTGATCTCAAAATCATCTAAAGACTCACCCTCCCCTTTGATTGTTCTGTCTAATTAACAGATGTATTGTATTGTCTTTGCTTGTTAAGCCCTATAAAAGTAAGGTTACCCCTGAGCTTGGGGCCCAGATCTTCAGAGTGCTAGCTCTTCTGGGACCGCTGGCTTAAAAAACCTGAGTTCTACAACTCTCCAAGTAGTGCTTGGTTTCTCACCAGTCTTGTTTCTGCAGCAATGTCACTGAAGTCAAAGAGGTTACTGACAGCAGAAAGAGAAGCCAACCTCCACTTGTTAAAATGATGGCACCCAAAGGATCATTGCAAGTGTAAATTGTCCAAACAAGGACTTTTGAGTGTTGGCCATATGCCAGGAACAGTGCTCACAGCTGGGATATGGTAGACAGACCAACATGGTCCCTGAGCCCCCTTGGAGCTCACAATCTGCTGGGATCTTCAAAGTCTTTTCCAAGAACCATTCATCCCCAGGGCAGACCACCATGGCCAGGGAACCAGCTCTGCCCCTTCCCAGACCTGCATTTGTTGTTTTTAAATTCCCTAAGAAAGAAATTGATGCAGTAAGCCCCAGGCTCCAGGCCCAGAGGACACCTTTTATATCCCAGTCTTGTGGCTCATTAAACATGACCATGAGCACATGATGTCTCTAAGCCTCATTTCTTCCCCCAGAAAACAAGAGTGAGAGTCCTCACCCCACAGGGTTGTTATGCAGATTGGATTGATGGTAATGATGATAATTGCTAACATTTTTCTGAGCTCTTTAATAGTGCCTGACACTATGCTAAGAGCCTTGTCCTCATCACATTTAATCTTCCCAAGAACCCCATAAGGAAGGCTGTTATCACTCCTGTTTTTAGAGATGAGGACAGACAGGTTTCATCATTGCCCAGTGTCACCTAGTCAACAAGTGATAGAGCTGGGATGCACTTGACCTTCTGACCCATTGCCTTCCACGTCTGGCCCATGAATGCAGGCAAAGTGCTCAGCTTGGTGCCTGGTATGCAGTAGGTACCTCTAATTCAATAGCTGGAGGCTCCCAATACAAGGCTGTTCCAGCTCCGACAGTTCTTCAGTATTGGCCTGTGATCTCCCAGCAGTCAGACCCTCCCAGACCAGTTCCTGTTCCAATTCCCCAATTCTCTTCCTTATAAAAGCTCAGATTTGGAATAGATGGTAGCTGGAAGGCTGGCCTTCCCCATCATCTCCCCTGCAGCCCAATCACTGCGGGCCACCCAGAGCCTCAGCTCTGGCTGAAGACTCAGATTTGAGCCTCCTCGAAGAAGCCAAGTAGCCAAGTTGCCTCGAGGGACTAATTTTTGTTCTCCTTGTCCCCTTCGCCCTACCCACAGGTACTGGCCTGAATCAAAACAGCAGGGGCCTGGGAGGTAGCTCCGGGTACCACTGGGACAAGCATGACTTGATTCCAAAGAAAATGATAGTATGAGATCATTCATTATAATATTTAGCTCCCAGAAGAAACCGCTGCAAGCGCCATCCAAGCCACAGACAGCTTTGGCAGCCCCAGTATCCTCTTACGGTTACATAAGCTTTGCAGAGAAATAAATACCAACTCATCTCGGAGGAATTTTAAGGGCTAATAAACCTTAACCAGTCTGTGCAGAGAGGGCTCCCCTTCCGAGGGAGGGACTGCGGTTTTAAAGAGGAAGGATTGAGAGGGCTCCGAGGCAGGACTGAGAGGGAAACCTCATACGCCTGGCTTCGGGGACGTTCCTCAGAGAGGCTCAATCCTGAGGCCTCACTCATGGAGCTGGCAGTGCCCCTGGCCATCCCCTCCTTGTATACTATCAGAGTGTACTCTCTATTTGACTTATAGGTGGTGAGTTCCCCATCACTGGTGGTGTTTATTCAAACATAAAGTGCATGGTTCTAAAGGATCTTCTGGTTCCAGGATTTTATTATTATAATGTGGTTTTCAGGTATAGGAAATTACCCTTGGCCTCAACAAAAGGCAGGATAATATAGGAGAAATGATTTGTGTCCAGAAACTGAAGACCTATAATTTGGTGCTAACTAGGTGACCCTAGGCAAGTTGCTTCACTTCTTTGAGGCTCAGTAAAATAGAAATAACAATTACTCTTCTGCCTGCCCCACCTGATTGCTAGGAGGGACAGATAAAATGCAGGTGTGTAAAAAATGCCTGGCAAATCACAAAGTGCCTTGCAACAGTGAGATGCTACAGACACACCAGACATTAAACTGAGATGGTAGGTTCTGGCTTATAGTGACAGAAAAACACTAAAAGCCCAGCCTGACCATCATGACCCCATGCATATAAGAGGTACACTCCTTCACTGCCCTGGGTTTTCTGGCGGAAGCAAATCAAGAGTGTCAAGATTAAGACTAGATTCTGGAGCCAGACTCTCTGGGTCTGGATCCTGGGTCTGCCATTCACTAGCTGTGTACCTTCCACCAACTCACTTGACCTCTCTGTGCCTCACTTTTCTCATTTTAAATGGGTATAATAATAGTACCTATCCCAAAGCGACATTAGGAAGATTAAGTAATGTATATCAAGTGCTTAGAACAGTGCCTGGTACAAAGAAAGTGCTATACTTGTCTCTGAGTAGGAAGATCAATCCTAAGGAATAGAACACAAGATGGGTAAATATTGAAAGGGATGACAAAAACAATGACTAACATTTAATGAGTACTTACTATGTACCAGATACTATGCCAAGTATTTTTCATATATTATCCTATCTAATCTCCATAATGGTCCATTGGGGTGGTAATATGGTACCTTTCTCATTACGTACAAGAGAAGACTATAAGCCCCAGCTAGGCCATGTGACTTGCCCAGGATCACAGATCAAGCAGTCAGGTACTAAACTAAGGCCAATTCTCTTAGTTTATTTGAGGCTCTGGGAGGTATACCTGTGCAGAAACCTAGCCGTCAGAGTCCCTTTAGTGAGAGATTAAAATGAAATGAATAAATGATGTGTCATTAACTCAATGAGTGACCTGCAGACCACATCCCAGTCCCTAGCCATTCTCAGGAATTCTGGTGTCTAGTTTCCAAAGAGGAGGAGGAGGAGAAGGGCCTGCCTTCAGGGCCAGACAAGACAACAAGGCACTGGGGAATAAACATTAAGTCTCTGAGGGAAGTGTCAAGTGCAAAAAGAGATTGAGTGAGTCCCATCCCAGACTGAGTGGCCTCCCTCCCACCAGCTATGAACAGAAATTAGAGGACACATCCCCAAATCAGTGAGTCTAGGTGGACAGACCAAGTATCAGGAGGTGAATCTGCCTGTTCATGTCAGGCCAGGCCCAGAGAGAGGTAACGAGTAACTGGGCCCACTGAGATATAGCTCATGTAACCAAGGCAACCACAGGGTTAAGTCATCCGGAGACCAAGGGGGTAAAACAGGACACCCTCAGCCCCAGAGCTGTCAGGCCACATTCCCAGAGTGCCAGTACCAAGGCACTTGGACTCTACTGCTCTCTCCCCACCAGCAATGGGAGGCCCTGCCAGGTCCTCCAGCAAAGATCAAATGGCCCCAGATATTAAAAGCAACAACTTTTTTCTCTGCCTAAAAGTTCTTGCTGGCTGACAATGCCCATGGGAGAGAAAACTGCTTGATCTTCTCTCCCCACATTTCTGCACCTCCCAAAATACATGTATGCCGAGAATGCCCTGGAAAGGCAGAGGCTCACCACTCTGTGCCCGGCATGCGCTAAGTGCCACGAGGCTTCTGGAGATCTGGGTGCTGAAGGGCAGGCCTAAAGAACACTACAGCCAAAAGGAGACAGAGTGAAGGATGGAAAACTCGGAGGCCCTTTGAGAACCCCAATAAGATGTGCTGTGGAATCTTGCCTGCCTACTTCTCAATCTCAGCAGGCCCTGAGTTGGTAGTTTGGGTCTCCCTCTCTGGCCTGGAGAAGTGCTCCAGGTAGCCAGCCAGCCAGGCTTCTGTGCTGGGCCCTGTCAGCCCACTCAGCTCCCAGCAAGGCACTCATTTTGCAAAGCCTGACCCACATGGCAGGCAGGCAGCTGGCAGCTTGTTTTATGAACATCCAAAATCCAAGGGGAACCACAAAACCACACTGGGCTGTAGATGCTCGAGGACACCCCTGTATCCTCCTCCTAGGCTGAGCTCTTGTTAGGCTCTGACTGGTCTATCAGGCACTACTGTCCACCACCCTCCTCCCCGACCCAGTTTAGCCATCCAGCTCTGTACACTGGGAACACTTGCTTTTTCCCCAGGTAGACTTGAGAATAGGGAGTGAGGGAGGGGTGCAGAGTGTGAGGTAGATGGTATAGCTCAGAGGGTCAGTAACAGATGGCGACAACTTGGAACCTTCTCAAATATCTAGAGCCTTGTCACTGTCTATTATAACTTCTGACCAAGGGGAAGAAATCAGGGTTTTGGGGAACTCTGGTGGCCAAAGGACGGTATGGGGGAGGGCAGGGGAAAAGGTGACTTTTTTTTTTTCTACTAAACATTTTGAAGATATTTTTCTGTGTTAGGAGATACATTGTACCGTATTCATTTTTTACTTTATAATATAAAATGATAAATATTTTCAAGTGCCTTTTTCAGCTCTGAGAGTTGGAAGGTATAGAGATGGACAGATGGCTGGACTAATAAAGAGTTAGGGCTTCTCCTCACCCCTCTTGCTCCATCACAGTCACATCTTGATATGATATCACATCTTAAGATCTTAAGGTATTAGTTTAGGCATAATCTTCTTCTGGATTCACCTCCCTAACCATGTGAGTGGTCCTCTTGCCCCCTAGGTCTTTATCTCTGTAAGATTCTCTTTTCCTTCTGAGTATTCCATTACAATGTTAATTAGATTTTTTTATTTTTTATTGTCTTTTTCCTTCACTAGGTTATAAGCTCCACAAGAACAGATGTATTCAAAGTATCTAGCATAATTCTAGCACATAATGAGTATTCAATTAGTATTTGTTAAATGAATGAATGAATACTAAGTTCAGATGGAGATGCCAAGAGACATAAGATATGGTCCCTACTTCCAGTCTTACTATTTAGGTAGTGAAAAAGGTGGTTGTAAAAAAAAGTAATCAATAAATGAGAGCATTCAACAAATGGTCTTAGAATAATTGTTTAAGGCATTCATAAGCAAAAAACAACAACAAAAAATAAAACAAAAAAAGCTAAATCTCATGCCTTATACAAAAGTTTCAAATAGATCATCAATCTAAACATAAAATATAAAACTTTTAGAAGGAAATATGGAAGAAAAAATTTTATAAACTATAGTTAGGTGAAGAGTTCTTTGACCTGAAACCAAAATTGCAATTCATAAAAGAAAACAAGTGAGAAATTGGACTTAGTCAAAATGTAAAATTTTTGCTCTGTCAAAGACTATTAAGAGGAAGAAAAAGACAAGCCACAGATTGGGAGAAAATATTTACAAATCGTATTGTAACAAAGGGCTTGTATCCAGAATATAAAAAGAACTCTTAAAATTCAACAGTAAGAAGATAGAAAATAGACAAAGTCTTCAAAAGATGCTTCACCAAAGAGAATATGGAGATGGAAATAAGCACATGAAAAAGATGTTCAAAATCATAGTCATTTGGTAAATGCAAATTAAAAACCACAATGACAATCACTATATACCAGTTAGAACACCTAAAAAACAAATACTGACCCTACCAAGTGCTGATGAGGACGCATGGGTGGCAGAAATATAAAATGTAAAATGTAAAATGGTCCAGCTCCTCTAGAAAACAGTTTAGCAGTTTACACTTACTATGTGGCCCAGCAACCACACTCTTGGGTGTTTATCCTAGAAAAGTGAAAACTTATGTTCATATAAAAATCTGTCCATGAATTTTCAAAGCAGCTTTATTTATAATTGCCAAAAAGTAGTGACAGCTCAAATGTCCTTCAACAGGTGATGAGATAAACAGCCTGTGGTACATCCATACAATAGAATACTACTCAGCAACAAAAAGAAACAGATGTAATACCTTGGGTATGTCACATAATAACATGATGTAATAACTTGGGTACATCATGCCAGTCAGTGAGAGGAATTCAGACACTTGTCCTATTCTCAAGAAATCTCAAATTAAAAGGGAGGTGGGGTGGGGATGAGGGGTTAGGCCTGTTGGTAGTGGTGGGACACAGGAGACCCACTATAAGCTGGATCTTAGTCAGGAATCCATTTATCCATGGGCCCTTGGGCCCCCATATCAGAGGAACTACAATGACACTTGGGTCTTTGAGTACCAATGTCAATTCAGACCTCATCTCCAGTAGTCTTTAAATATCTATATATTCCCAGTTCCCACTGCAGAGTGACCTGAATAAATGGCCATAGGCCCCTCTGAGCGAAGGAAGGGGATATTACATGCCGTAGTAATATAGAATTTTTCTTTCTAGAGACTAAGCCACCTCTGTAGTCAGTAGCTTCCAGATCTAAAAACTGGCTTAGGATTGGTCTTCAATCTTCTATTTCTTTCTCCTGCTTATACAAGATAATACCCTTAACAACTATCCAGCTATTTACCCCTCGAGTCACTGTGATAGATTAACCATCTCCATAACTTTCCGTCAAGCACCCTTGGCTACCACTTTAATTTTGCCAGCCACTGTGGTTGCCATGGTCCTCTGGCTTCTGGAGGTTAAAGCCCTGCCCCAACTTCTATTATTTGGAGATCCGATCATCACTATTACTATTAGGGAGACAAAGTCTATAACAGCTCTACCCTCGGCCTCGGCCTACAAAGGAGAGCCACTGAACTTTATCGTGATGCTTGGCTCCTCTCACCAGCATGTCCTAAGATCACTGGTGACCAGTGTGTCCTCTGAGCCCTCCCATGGAACATGAGTAGGCAGGTGTTCTGGCTATACTTACTCCACCCATTTCAGTACTCTCCGCTCCCTGAACCTTTTCATCCCTTTCTCTACCTTCTGCCATGGCAATTCGTGCATTCCAACTTTGCTCAGGGTAGTCACTTTCTCCATGCCTGTGGGAGTATCCTAGAAGTGTGTGAGTACCATCTCCCAGGGTACTTCATCTCAGCAGAGCACATCAAAGGAAACCCCTTTCTTCTCCCATGTAATGTTCTGGTCCTTTAAGCAACACCCTCAGATCCAGGCCCATGCATACTCCCTTGACCCCTGCAGGCATTGCCTGCCTCAGTCCTGCAGCCCCTGCGGTCCCTTTCCTCCCATATCAGTCCTTCACATCCCCAACTGGGTCACGCTGCGATTTAACCTTAATATCGGGCCTAGAGCCAGGAGAAGGTGCGGGCATATCCTAGAGGTCAGTGTTGCCTTAGGGGAGAGGCACTTGCTTTGCTGTCCAGCACAGGGAGAGCACTAGGTTTTAGGAGGACCGAGCCCTTCTGCATGTTCTGAAGATTCAGCAGAGCCTGGGAACTCACGATCTGCTAGGACATCCCCATAAATGTCTCCACCCCATATGTCAGGGCCCCAGGGTCTTGACCTTGTCATATTAGAATGGCTTAGTTGAGCATTTCACTTCTTTGAAGTTCAGTCACTTGGACTATTAAATCCTGGGTTTGGGTCTCTGCCCTCTGCTGAAGGAGTTTAGAAATTTTTGTATGCAAAAAAGAGGCTCTCTGGCTTTCACACCTTCCTTTCAGTTGCCTGTTACTGGCCTTCAACTGTCCATTACACTTCTGCAGAGCATCAACAGGACTTAGTAATAGCCATCCAATCCCTTTATTCATATGGCTCTAGGAACTGCGTATCTCTCAGACCTCCCATGCCTGCTCCTGAGTTCCCCACTTCACCACCACAGGAATCAACAGGCAGGCCACCACTTCATCCCAGGGCTGCCTTTGCTCCACCCTGATTCATGGTCACCCCTGGAATAAGTGAACCAGCCCCAAATCCCACCTGGCCACCTGCTTTCCTGGACCATTCCCTGTACCAGCTATTACAGGCTGGGGTCTGCAGAAGCAGGCATTGATACAGAGTTGGGGATTGTGTGCATCAGGGATTAACATCTGTGAAAGGGAGGAGGCAGCAGCAGAACTGTGCCAAGGGAAGAGTCAAGCTGCAATGCAGGCCCATCAAATGCCTGGCCCGCCCAGCAAACGCTGCGTCAGAGTCGTCCTGGCTGAGCTGAAATAGCTGGGCCCTTATGCCTTGCCTCACAGGGCCACCAGATGTGAGCTGCCCTGAGGAGGGCATGACCTTGGATGGGCAGCTCCTGACAGCCAAGGCAGACCCTAAGGGAGCTGACAGCTGGAAGCTGCCTGCTGACAGCCCACAGCTGGGAAGCAAATCCTGCCTCAAAGGAAGATCAGGGTGATGAAGGAAAATCAAATCCATTTTGGTTGAAAAACTTTTTCCCAAAAGATCTGAAGTATGGTTGGGATTCCAACAGAAAAAAGATGGGAGAGAGTACATGAAGGCTCCCCAGAGGACAAGAGAGTAAGAAACTCAAATGGGGGCAGCCCTACAGCGAAGGCCAACCTCTGGCGTGTGGACATAGTCCGGGAGAACCCCACTCAGGGTCACCTTTAGCGGACTAGACACTCTTGACACTCACTGTCTACTTGTTCCACTCCTTTAAAAACTAGCTGAGACTGTTCTTGAGTGAGCCCCACACAGGTCTGTGGGCACCATCCTCAGAGAGAGAGCATCCAGCAGTTCCAAGGAAAGTTTTGGGGAGGAACATCTTTTCAAAAATGGTGCCAGCTTGGATTTAGCATCAGTATCCAACAAATGGGGAGGGATCTGCCCCTCCGCCTCCTGAAACAAGTCCTGCTATTATGACTAGACAGCATCACTGAGCATTACCTCTGACTAGGAGAGTTTACAAGAAGAGGTGCCTGTACCCTCCCTGCAGCCCAGACTGGCTGCCTTCAGAAACCCAAGGTATCCCCTACCTCTCAAGAACAAAGGGCCAGATCAGCATGACGAAGCTTCCCGGTGCTGTTACCTACGTAAAATAGAAAATAAAGAGACACTAGAATAACTTTTTGACCATCTACACATACCTTGGCATGTCCTGAAATATCTTCATTGCTTATTTTGAAAGGAGAGACTAATACAGAAGGGAGTTTGTTTCTTCCTTTTTATATTTGCTTTCAATTGTACTTGAATCCAGATGAACTTGAAGTCCTCTTGGCATCCCTTCCCCACTTCTGATCCCCTCCCGGAGGTGACCACAGTCAGTGTTTATCTTTCAAATCTGTCTCTATGCATGCACATACCTACATGTGTACGAATGGAAATAATTTTTGTGGAAGTATATTCTGGGACATATGTCCATAATGCCCTGAAACTTGCATTGTTCACACATCAGTGTATCTTGGAAAATCTTTCCCCAGCAGCAGTGTGGTGGCTTTATCATGTGGTAATTTGGCAAGGCTGAAGCATGGTTCCTGGATTTTCCTTCCCTGCATGTTTCCAGTTAGGGTGGGCCAAGCGGCATTTTTGCTGATGCTTGGAGGGCAGATGTGATGCAACTAACTTGTTCCTTCTTACTCTCAAAAGGTGAAAGCAGGGTCACCAAGTGTTCTTTTGAGCTCTGCATATTGCCCTTTATTTGCTGGCCTACAGCTGCTCTACCTTTTCCGTGTCTTCTTTCAGCTCCTCCATCTCCTGAGCCTGGTAGCTTCTCCTAAAGAACCCACATGTCAACAACTTGGAGGCAGTGAGACTGACATGGGTTTCAGTGGGATCCCACTGCTGGCCTTGCTCCCCACTCCAGGATTAATGAGAAGACATCAGCCTACAAGACTTTCCAACCAGCTCTCCCAATTTGTAAAGTCAAATGCTTATCACACACACACACACACACACACACACACACACACACACACACACACGTGCTCCTTTCTAGTGCTTCCTCTTCTCTAACTGAGCTGATAAGAACACATAACTATACTTTATTTTTATTCTTTTTAATGACCATGGAAATGTCAGCATTATTTAACTCTTTCCCTACTGAAGGATCTTTGGGAAGATCCCCTTTTGTCACTCTTATAAACCTTGCAATAAGAAGCAAACTTTATATATATATATATAACATCTGTGATTTTTTTCTCCAGGGAAGAGAAATGACACTGATGACTCTAAAAGTTGGGACATTTCACTGTTTAGCAAGTAGGTCCAGACTGCAGGAAGGCTACCTGTGTCTGGAGCTAGCGTAGGTGGGGAACATTGACATGGTAGTTTTAGTATCTTCCCCAGCAAGGATAGAGAAAACATTTGGCAGCACTTGATCAGTCAGGATGAGCACCTTCCTGGAGTTCACAGCATGGCTGGTACTAACATGTGCTCCAGATAGGAATTCCCAGACCACACTGTGTGCCTAGAAAAGGGTTAAGGCACATAGTAAGTGTGCTAGGTTGGATTATTGGTCTCAATTCTTTACTGGCCTCCAGTAGCACACATCTGTACCTTTGCCCTGGTTTCATGGAGGGCAAAATGTGCCTTTTTGTCCTCGATAATGGGCTTGGCCTTGTGACTTGCATTAGCCAGTTAGACATTTCAGATGTGACATGAACAGAAACTTGAAATACGATTGTGCAGTTGGGCTTGACTTGCTTTTTTGGCCATGAAAAGAATGTGCCTCAGGTACCTGCTTATTCAAGGAGGACGAGAGACATGTGGTACAGACTTGGACTCAGCCCAAAGCCTGGAGCCAAGACCAATAGAGCCTAGCTTCGATCAGCTGAATCCCTGTGGTCCAGACACAGTCAGAATCACATATGGCACCATGATTTTATTTTCCTTCCACTTGGAATAGGTCCTCAGCCTTCACAATCTTGACATTTTTGAAGATCACAGGTCAGTTATTTCATAGAATGTCTTTCAATTTGGTTGTAATTAGATTCTGGTTATGTATCTTTGGCAAGAATATCAAAGAAGTGAGGCTCTGTTCTTATTGTATCTTATCAGTGGTACATGATTTAAATTTGTCCCCTTGATTATTGTAATGTCTTCCAGAATTCAATGTAAATTTACTGCTTTTTCCTTTGAAATTGAAAATTGTGCAGAGATAATTTGAAACCATGTACACATTCACTAATTTATATTAGTATGACGTAATGGTTTTCTAATTCAATCTGTAGATTATAATCCATCACTATCATTATTTATTTTGAAGTTCAAGTTGTCTCAGATTTGGCTAGTAAGAGCCCCTCCTTCAAGTTGGTTTCTGTGTCCTTTTGACATTTCCCCATCATTTTTTGAGCACAGCCTTGCTTTCTGAGATAAGATAAGACGTTTTAGACTTGTCTTGTATTTTCCAACCCGTAATGTTGAAATCAGCCATTTCTACAAGGAGCCCTAATTCCTACTTGTGAAAAATAATATTTAGAAACCAAGATCTGGGTACCAGGCATATCCATCACTATGGAGGTGTCACTATTCCTGGGTCCTCAGTGGTCAGAGATAGTGTACATTTACATCAATCAATCTATCTATCTATCTATCTATCTATCTATCTATCTATCTAATGTGAAAGCTATGAGTTCTGATAGATGTCTCCAATTCCAGTCCAACACTACAGGGTTCACTTAAGCTTTATTCTCCACAATTATAATTCCCCTCTCTGGCAGTGAGAAATTTGGCTCTCATTAGTCCTAATATATTTACCTATTTGATCACTCTTTCTGATGTCACCAATCAGCTATCATCATCCTCTCCCCAGACATCCTTCTTACCCTCTGGTTCTGTGCCAAGACAAACCCTACTCACATGGGTATGTTCCTTACTCTGCGTGTATGCTGACACTTCATGCCAGGCCCTTCTCTGTGTAGATACCTTCCTCACTCTATTTGCATTCTGATACCCCATAAAATGCCTCTCCTCTCAATGACCATGCTCCTCTCCCACCCAGATTTTGTCTTCCCATCTCCCCACAGGAGGGTGTCCACCACAGCACTGGACACCTTACTCACAAAACTAATGTCTGGTTCAAAAGATTAGTCAAAACCAACTAATATATCATTCAAAAGACTAGTGGAAACCAACCAGTGTCTGGTTTCCAGTCCCAAATTTGCAGAAGACAGAATCTGAGTGGTCTAGCATGACCACACATCACGTCTTCTAGCCAGGGGAACAAGTTATGTCATACAAACTTGGCTCCTGAGTCCATTCTTGATGGTGGAGGGGGCATTCCTTAGGAACTAGGGGTCAATGGGCAGGTGGAACACTCCCCACAAGTGTCACCTATTCATCTATTAAATGCAAAAGATTGTATATCCTCTGTGAAGTACACAGAAACAGACAAGACACAACCCATATCTTCAAGTCAATAATTTCTAAAGGGAACTAAGATATGAAACAGCAAAAAAAAAAAAAATGATTCAGCAGTGCCTGGCATATAGTCAGTACTCAGCAAATATTAGCCATTATTATACCACCACCCCCCACCCAAAAATGATTCAAGACTACAAGTGTTATGTGACAGGAACTCTGAGAAGCATTGGTGGCCTTCAGAAATGGACAAACCCCACACCTACTGCCAGGTTTTAATCAGCAGCATCTCAGTTCCCAGGACAGAGGCTGGTGGGAAGAAGGGAAAGGAGAAAATTTGGGGTTATATTACAGTGGAAAAGACAGGCCAAGCAGAGGCCCCATAAGCCATGTTGTCCTCTATTTCTGCAGGCAGTGGGCCTCCACAGGGCCCTGGACCCCTCATCACTAATTTATGGCTTGTGCAGTCAGAAAATTTATACCCTCTGTGGCTTTGTTTTTATAGTATTGCTTCTCTGAGAGCTGGCTTCATACCTCAGACATATAAATCTGTTAGAGGGTGGTATACAGTCCAAGAGGTCTTTCCCAGGTGGGCAAGATTTTGTTCTCATCTATAGATTCTTTCAGAGCACTACTAACCTGACCTCCTCCCCCTCCAAACACATACTTGCACTCAGGCTGTCTTTATTCATCAGAAAAGCCAATCCAATCTACAGTTCCAATGTAGTTGAAAGATGGGGCCTAGCTCCCTTCTGAAGCCCTGAAGTGTTCACTGAGCCACCCAATTGCTGTTAGCCCACAGGCTTGGAGAGCCAACTCAATTTGCTAATACCCACATGTTCTAGTTAATTTTATCACCTCTAAGACCTTGGTCAAAGGAGCTACAGGACAACAAAACAGAGGTTGAATCCTGTTACAACTAATTGTCATTCAAATTTTACATGGCTAGAAATACATTTGCAGTCTAAAGAAATATGGTGCTAAGGCAAAGAAGGAAGCATCATGTAAATTCTTGAAATTCCTGTTCATTTCCCCCACCTCTTCCTTTTGTAGTGGTGTTTTGTTGGGGGGGATCTGTAGTGTTTGATGTAGGGATGAGTGAGAGAAAGATGAAGGATATTTATTTCTTGGGGGTCAAAAGACCCTCCTCTACCTCCAAGCCAAGCTGCACAATCCCATCCCTTCCTCAGGAAGGATTTGATTCTGTCGGAGGCAGGAGGAAGCTTGTACTGGTTCCTTTGTGGGAGAGGACTTGTTGGACTAGAGCAATAAAGCACTGCATCCCTGGGCTCTTTGCTGACTATGGAAATTGTTCTCCTTCAGGCTCCCTATTTGACTCAGGGACCACAGATTTTATTCACAAGAAAGTACTAAGATAATATGAGTTCCTTGTTTTTCTCTACATGGTTCAGCCTAGACCAGCACTTTCCAGGGAGGGTTCCACACAACGTTAGTTCCATGAAGTGCTTATCAAAAAATAAGTTTGGGTACTGCAATCTACAATAGTCCCATCCTGGGATTAGTACAGCGATGGGCACTGTGAAAGGGGTGAGAAGTCAGTAGTTAAGAAGCCTGATTGACTGTTAAGCCTGTTTCCCAAACCTATTTGACCATGGGACACACATCTCCTGCCATTGTTCCTTTTTTTAGCAATATCAGCTCTAAGGACACATTTCAGGAAATGGCATTCCTGGACAACTTGTCCAGGTGCTGAATTTGGGAGTCATCACATGTGGCATCATAAAATATTGACATCTTTAGTTCCATTCCTGAACCAGGAACATTTTACACCTAAAAAATATGGCTCTCTCATATGAATGTGGCCTCTGCATCCCAAAAAGAATGAACACATAAATATCTGAAAAATTAAATGATTTAAAAACCATTTTAAATCAACATAAACCTACCTATCTAAAGTAAAAGTTGAACTTGACAAGCTAAACATCAGACAAACATGGGGTAAATCATGGAAGAAAAAAATCTAAAATTGGAAAAATTACCTCAAATTCAACAATGACCTTCACCATGACCTTTTTATTAGCCCAGCTCATTTTTATTTACTCAGTAACTTAAGCTCCTTAAGCTTCAGTTTACCTGTCTGCCCTACAGGCCTGTTGAGAGGTTCAGAATGCAGTGTCTATACAGAAACTTACAATGACTGTAATGCTCTAGACTCCAGTTGTTATAGATGACTCCAATGTCTTGGTTTTCTCCGAGGTTCCCATGGCTTCAAACAAAACCATTGATGCCACACTTTCCTACGCACCAAAAATGGGACACCAACCCACCAACATGGATTTGAAAAGGGTGTTGTCAACAATGACTTCACAACCTTTGGCAAACATCTACATTAAGGGCATCAAAGGAAAAGACTGAAGAAGTTAGAAATGATTATTTCTCTGGAGAAAATTATAAGTGTGCTGAGGCATCTATCACTGCTGTTGGCCATTAAGACTTCACTAAGAGATTGGAGTTGGGAAAACAAATAGAATATAGAGGAAGGAAAAGAGAAGCCTACCCTTCTTGTCCAAAGGATTGTGGGGGAAAAGATGGCACGCAAAAACAGTAGACATGTAGGTGTGTTATTCCCAATTTTCTCTCAGACAGATGTGAGGGGCTAGAACTGGTAAGAACACAGTATGCAGAGGAGGTTCTTGCCCAGCCTCTGAAAGGGTTACCAAGATAGTACAAGGCTGAGTAGAACAGTGGTCCAAGATTCTGGCCAGGAGGAGAGGGTCTGGGCTACCATTGGAGCCTTCCTCAGTTCCTGTTGGGGGCTGGGGCACACTGAGTTAAAAGCCAGAGGCTGAGGGTAGAACTCCTGCCAGGGGCCAATATGGAAGAGGAAGTAGTGACACAGAAGGACTCATCAAGGCGAAAACAGGTCAGCAAAGATGTCCTACCAGGAGCTGTCTGAGCTGAGGAGGAATGAACTCAAGTACAGCAGATACCAGGATGGCCCAGGGACAGGACTGGGTAACAGTCCTCCTTGGTGCCAGCCAGCTCACACCCAAGGTCAAGAACAAGGACAGAGAGACCCTTAACCTAGACTATGAATTCTGCCACACCCCTCCACATATTTCCTCTCAGATCAGGGAGAAAAGACCAAATGAAACCTCAAGAGACAGTTTAATTTGCACTGAACTGAACTGCCTTTTTTTCCTGCACTCCCAGTACACGGAGTGGGGTGGAGCTTCTACTAGTTAAAACCTTAAATAAAGATGTTATACCTTCTCTGCACATCTGAGAATGGTGTGAACTATGGCTCTACTACAGTCTAATAGAGGTATTTCTTTTTGTTAAATAATGATGTTACCTCTTGATGGAACACAAATTTAGCTCAGTAGTTGAACCTGTCTATCGAGAATCAAGGATTTCTTCTAGAAATAGTTAACCGCCTGCTTTAAAATATACTTTTGTTTCATAAAAATTGCCAAAGGCTGGGTTGGTGGCTTCACAGTGCCAGGTGGGCAGTGGTTTTGCACTGGGCCTAAGGCATGGGCACAGGACTCAGAAGGACCTGGTATAAAGGCCGCTTCCACTGAGCCCTAACTTTGAGGCCTCAAGCTGCTAACTTCTTCTCTTTGAGGCCAAGTGCTTGCCAGTGAAATGAGCGTGACATTCAGCCCCACCTCACAGGGCTCTTTTGATGTAAAAGGACTTGCTTGGGATGGGTCCTGACCCCTGTGCAGAGCAGTTATTATTTCTGCTCATCAATAAGTATGGATTATTACCAGTATTATTTCCACATACCTCTGTTTACTACAATATAAGGGACTACAGAATGAATGATTTTTTTCTTAAACACAAAGACTCAACACAAGGTCTAGAACTTAGAGGGGCTACATCATGCTCCCCAGTGGAACCTTGCCCTTATTTGAAGTACTTTTTGCTTCTTCTTCCAAAAATGTCTTTGGATTCTGAGCCAGTAGCATTGGTACACCCTCCATGGTGACAACTCTTCAACTTTGAGGAAAGGCTTTATTTTTGAAAACTGTGGGCCATTTGGAGCCCAAATAGCAAATAAGGCAAGAGGGAGTTTATTATCAAATAGTGCTGAGTGAAACCATTTTTGGTCAAATGTGCTAGGAAGCAGTTCAAGGCGCTGGCCCTATGAACGGGGGAGCACTGCGGGGAGAGAACCCACAGATGTGTAAAAACCTCTGGCATCAGTGAGTATTCATCAGAGGTCAAGTTAGATGACTGGAGGTAAAGTCTGATTTGTTTCTTTAACTCTGTAGCCTTAATTCAGGGCTTTAAAATCACTGTGGTAGAAAATTCTAATTATTTTAAAGAGGAAAAGAATAAGTCATTATTCTATAACATGTATGTGGTGCATTTCTTTATAAAAAAGGAATAGTATATGGACTGTTTCAGGCAGAATGCAACGGAAACTGGTCATAGAGATGGTCTCTGGGGTGGAGTAGGGTGGTGAGCAGGGTAGGGAGAGCAGTCATTCCAGGGGCAACAGACTTTTCCAATAGAGCATTTTCTATCTTTTAGTTATACTTCATAGTTATACTATTTGCATGCTACTGCCTATTGAACAACTAACAGCAACAAAGTAGGAAAAGCAGAAGGAAGCAGTAGTATTCCTTTTCTCTACAATAAATATTTAATCTGAGTTTTCTCTAAAAAACAAAAACAAAATAAAAATAAACCATAAAAGGATTAACGGGAGGCAAATGATCCCATGGTACCTGTTAGCTCATTCCAAGGTTGCCTGCCTAGCCAGGCAAAAAAAGGACATTTCACTTCCAACTATTTAAGTTTGTGGTTGAAGAAAATATATACCCCTGACCTAAGGCTGCACAGATAATTTGCAATAAAGATAATCAATTTTACAAATATGAATCCTATAAATTGGCTTTTGAAAGGAAGCACTTGATCTCCATCAGCTCCTGCCCTCCCTTCCTTCTTGGTGTTTTCTCCACTCAGACACCTTCCCTGAGGGCAAGAGAGCCGAGAAAAGGGGTCACATTTGACCTCTTCCTCACCCACTCAGTGAAGGCAGATACATAGAGCAAAACTGGTGACTAAAGCCAGGCTTTGGGATCATTGCTAATTGTTCTTGGACTACTCTGCAGTTTGTTGCTTGCTGATGCTTCTGGTACTGGGATGAAATGACGTAGCTTTATCTGAAAATGGGTTGAATTCCCCCAAATCCCTCCCACTGTAGATTTCATATCATCCTAAATGAATGACCGTGTGAGGTACATGGTAGAGGAACCAAGGACAGTGACTTTTGACCTGGGCATCCCTTATGTCCTTTCTTTTGCCTTCAAATATCAGTTCCCAGTGCTCTTTCATGGTCAAGGCAAGGTTTCAAAACAGAAGCCTCTGGGAGGAACAAAGGCACCAGATTCCCCGGCCATGGGGCTTGCATCAGTGATGGGAAAGTGGCCCTGGGGGAGCCAGAGCCAATGGGCCACAGAGGCCTTTGCTAGGAACATAAAGACAGACCCTTTCTCAGGTTGAACTTGAACCCCCAGGAATGAGGAGCCACAGGTCACCACCATCTTGCCCTGCCCCTGGACTCAGAGTTCAGAGCTGGTCTCGCAATTCCAATGAGGTGCAGAACATTCTCTTACTAGGAATTACAGGGTCCTCTGAAAACGTTTCCAGGTAAATAATGAGCCTGAAGATAGTACAAAGTTAATCATTTGCTCACCAACACTGTGAAACCCTCTCTTCTCAAGGGCGGGTGGCAGGCAGCAGAGCAGTTTGAGGAGGCCCTGAGTCAGTCCTCATATGGCACGTTTGCTGCCCCCAACCCCTCAAACCACCTCCCTGTTTCTTTGATGGTGCCAGAGATATAGGAAATTCATGGGCATAGCCCCAGATTGAACTTTCAAGTATAAAGAAGAATGAAACCTTATAAAGGAGCTCAATACTACTAATAGTGAAAACAAGATACAGTCTTTCACCCGTTAGACAACTGACGATGTCCAACGCTGGTGAGGGCATGGAGAAACAAGAGTGTGTGTTGGTACAGCTTCGGTGAAGGCCATTCTGCAGTAGCTATCTAGATCAAACACATGCTTATCTTTTAAAAAAATATATTAATTTATTTTTCAATTACAGTTGACATACATTATTATATTAGTTTCAGGTGTACAACATAGTGGTTAGACATTTATATATACCTTATGAAATGATCACCTCAGTAAATCTAGTATTATCTGACACCATATGTAGTTATTATAATATTACTATATTCCCTATGCTGTATTTCACATCCCCATGACCATTTTTATAACTCATAATTTGTATTTCTTAACCCCTTTCTGTTTTCACCTTCCCTCTCCCACCTCCCCCATCTGGAAATGTACACACCTTTTGAGCCAACAATTCCACTCTAGGATTTAACCTACGAAAACACTCCCATCTATTTACAAAGATATATGAAGAATAAAAATAGACATACACACATATTTATATTTATATATTTATGGGAGCCAGTCTCCAAAAATGGTCCCCAACAATCCCCACATCCCTACATGAGGACACATCCTGCTCCCACATCAAGAAGAAGAGCTTGTCTCTCACCATCTTGAATCTGGGCTTGCCCTGTGACAGGAATTATCAATAGTATATGGCAGAAGTGACATTCTGGAACCCAGCCTCAAGAAACCCAAGCCACAGGTAGAAAGACTAGTTAGAGGGAAGCCAAGGTGCTTCTAACGATAGCCCCAGCTCAGCTCCTAGCCACTAGCCGGCACCAGCTGCCAGCAGTGTGAGTTCATTTGGGCCCCTCCATCTTTGCCACCACTCACTCAATCCACAGAAACATAATGAATTGTAGTTTTAAGCCACTAAGTTTTGAGGGCTTTGTTCCTCAGCAATAGAAAACAGAAACAATATTCATTTCCATTTCATATGAAAGAATCTAGAAACAACTTAAAAGCCTATCAATAGGAGACTGGTCACCTAAGCTATGGTCCAGCCATACCAGAAATACTATGCAGCCATCAAGACTAAAGTAAATCTAAATGCAGTTGCAGGGAAAAGCCCCCAAGACAGAGTAATGAAAGCAAATTTTAGAACAATATGCCTAGAATATTTTTATGTAAAATATATATTATTTATATAAATGTATACAAAAACAGAAACGTCTAGGTTTTATTTATTTCTGTATTGTCTGGGTTTTTTGTTTTTGTTTTTTTTGTTTTGTTTTTTTTTGCAATGAATACGCACTCATGTATTAGTTTTACAGTCTAAGAAAAGATGACAAATAGATTTCTAAGCCTTTTCAACTCAGTCCACTGACTTCCTAAGAAATTAGAATGAGCCCAGTTTCATGCTAGCTGTCATTTCACTGAGCACCTACAATAAACCAGACAGGTGGGCATGATTTTTCCTATTTCAAGTTATGGACACTCAGGTTCAGAATGGATAGGTAGTTTTCACCTAAATGGCAGGGCCAGTGTTGGAACGCAGGCGGGTCCCACTCCAAAGCCTATGTGCCCTTTCAGGCGAGACTGGGCCCCACACAAAGAGCTGAAGTTCTGCTTGGGGGAAAAAACTTACATACACAAGAAGCACTGCTGGATACAAAAACTACACTCATAGACCCCAGTTCAAATCCCAGCTTCACCGCTGACCAGCTGTGAGGCCATAGACAAGTGACAGCCTCCTGTGTCTTGGTCAACCACAGAACGGCATTTGCTGAGTACCTCCCAGGTGCTAGGCACTGCTCATGCCAGGTGCCCGGTACCTCAGGAGGAAAATCTCTGCCCTGCTGGAGCTCATGATATAATTATGGCAGTCAAATTATGAAATAAGTGACCAAATAAATACATAATGTGACCACAAAGAGCGATAAAAGCTAAGAAAAGGAAATACAGAAAGGGCTCAGCTTCCATGTATATCAAGTGGGATGTCAATGGTGCCAACTTCGCAGGACTCTTGTGCTGAGCCAATAAAACATTTAATGTAAAATGCTTAGTGCCAAACTGAGTACAGAGTAAATTCCAATAAACGGGAATTTTTATTATTATTAACTAAATTATGTATATATAGGCTGTGATAAAAGATTTTTTTAAAGGATGCATGACAAATATGTGATAATGAATGCAGCAAAGAAGCAATCTGGGCTAGGGAAGTCATGGAAGACTTCCCAGAGGAGGTGCCACGGGAGCCTGTGCTCAAAGCAGGACAAGCTTTGTTTGCAGGACAGGCCTCCACCCTGCTCAGGTGGCTTAAAAGTGGCAAAAGACAAGACAGAGGCAAGGTGAACCTGCTTGTCACCCTGCTAATGTGCTTAGTTAGGGCCTTATTGCAGAGAGGAGCTGAGCCTAATGCTTTGTGGGAGCTGAGAAACGAAACTCAGAACAGGCCTGCTGCTGTCACTACTGGGAGGGCAGTGGGGGTGGGGGTGCAGGAAGGCCTGGGGGAGCACTGGGTTATTTGTTATGGGGTGAAGAGGAAGCTATAAGTGGTCCTCTGTCCTCCATTAACAGCAGGATGGAGTCAGGCTGGAGCCACCGGCTGCGGAATCAGCCTTGTTTTTTAAACACATGGCTGGCCCAGGCCTTTTAACCCCCAAACACCCCAGGGTTCCTGCAGGAAGAAAACAGTAGCCTTTGGTCTACAAACTCTACAGCTGGGGTGTAGCTTAGGGCATTTCTGTTCAGCTCAGAAACAAACAGAAGATAAGAATATTGTGATAAAAGGAACTGTACTCCTATAATGGATTATTCTAAGTCAGGGCGTCTGGGCTGGTTATAATTTATACTTGAGACTCACTATATATCCTCAAGGCTAAGAGCAAATAATAAAAATGGATTACTCTTGTCTGCAAAGAAATATGAACTATTTACTTCTACCTCATCCACCCTTCTAAGGGTACCCCCTCCCATCACTGAAAGTTACTTAAAAGTATGAGATCTAGAAGTACTTAGACCCACCCATATGCCCTCTGCGCCCTCTGACCCTCAACCCCCACCACATTCCGCTGGGACTTTTTCTACAGCCCTCTTTGGTGCGGCAAGGAAGTAATGAAAGGAGAGATTCTCAACCTTTTTGAGAAGTCTCAGACTATTTGGGAATTTCGTGAAGGCCAAGGACACTCTCCATAGAAAAATGTATGTGTGCATACCACATAGAACAGGGGGGCCAAGACCCCCTCATCTGTCCCCCAAGCACATTAAAAGGCTCCAAGGACCCCAGGTTCTGTTCCTCCCAGGTTAGATAGACTGGTAAGCTTCCTTTCCAGCTCTCATTCTACAACTGTCTTGACTCATTCTGTACATAAGATAATCCTTAGCAACAGTGGCTTAGAAACACCCAGGAGAGTGCTGGAGCGCAAGTTAACAGGATAAGAACTTACCACCAGGGGGTTCATTCTGCAGGGCCCCTAGATAGCAGCTCCAAACCCCAACTCTCCCTCATGATGCAGGAAGAGGTACCTAGGACCCTTAAGGCTCAACAAGATTTCCATCTGCCTCATCAGACTCCCTACCAGGCTGAGCATGAACCAATGAGAAGGCGGAGTGTCCCTAGTCCCCAGGGCCATCATACTCTTAGGCGACCTCAGCCCCACACGCCATGATGGAGGTCTGTAAGGCCATGCTGCTGAGCAGAGGTAGCACTGCCTGAGAGCCCAGTTCAGATTTGTTTGGGCCCCAGACTTTAGAGAAAGAACAGAAAATGAACAGACGATATTCACTGTGACTCTCTCCAGCCTTAACGAAGAACAGAGGCCTAGGGCTGTGTTTTACCACCTAGGCCGTGTTTTACCACAACCCAGCTGACCACTGATGAAGGTTACTCTTACCAGAGTCTTTGGTCTTTATATTAACCCCAAGCTGGGGTTCCATGCTACCCACCCTTGCTACACAAGAACCATCTCAGACCTACTGGAAAGCAATGAGCAAGGCAAAACCAAGGCAATCAGGACAAAGTAACTTATGTGGGGCAGAGAGATTAGGATCCACAAGCCTTTGGTCAGGCTCAGTGGGAACAAGCCAATCCCTAAATGCAGGAATGATTACTAACAGATCATGTCCCAATCTTACACATGTTCCACATTCACACTAGAAAAAACGCCGAATTAAATATGAAACAGGAAATGGATATAATGAGCTATGTGCGCATGTGCACGTGTACACACACTCTCTCTCTCTCTCTCTCTCTCTCTCTCTCTCTCTCTCTCTCTCTCTCTCCTAGTTAGCATGGGATGAAAGCCAGTGGCGGCAATTTTTAATTAGAAAGGAGGACTAATGGCTGCCTCCCAAGGCTAAGACATCCATCCATTTCTGAAGCACGAGGCCAGAGTTAACCCCTGCATCTCCAAGGTGGGTGCCTTGCTACAAGTAGCCTCACTGTTAGAGAAAGCTCATAAGGTTTTCTAAGCCTGGCTTGGTTAACTGAAGAATCAATAAGAAAGAGAAGGAGGGAGATAAGTTAGGGGAGGGGAGGAAAGGGGAATTAGAAGGTCAAAGAGAGGAGAGGGTCTACCCCTTTAGAAGGATAGTGTATGGGTAAAGGTACCTAAAGCCTGAGAGAAATGGGTTCAACTCCCAGCTATTCTATTTACCAGCTCTGTGACCAGGGCCTTGTTACTTATCCATTCTCTTGGTCTTCACTGTTCTTGCCTGTGAAATGGAGACAATAGCACAAATTTGGCAAGGCTGTTGTGAGGATTAAATAAATGATACACGACAAGCACTTGTTTGCCTATATAAGTACTTAAACATGATGGCTACAACACTGTTAGTTTCATTATTACTCTTTAGTTTCCTCCTCAACATGTTAGAGGCACCCATTTCCTCCCATGAAGTACAAGGGAATAAACTTCCTTCTGTAGAGACTGATTTCAGGTGTGCCGGGGGTGAGGAGAGAGTATGCAATTATTCCTTCCATAAACAGAATGAAACGCTCCCCCCACAACTGACACTGACATGTGACATCCTGAATGGGAAAGTCCAGTAGGCTGTCCTTAAGGAAACACCCTACCCCCACAGAAAGGGAGCTATAAATAGGAGCCAAGGCCCCTCCTCGCGGCAGCCTTTCCCCACCCATTACTCCCCTGAGTAGCATCTGATTCCAGCAGGGACAGCAATACAGATCCATGAGTTTTCCACCTTTCTCTTTCCAAGTCTGTTTAACAAGAAAACAGCTCTTTATACCTCAAAGACCATTTAAACAGCTAGTACACAAGAGAGTGTCAGGCACATAGTAGTTGCTTAATAAATACCTGTTGGGCAACCAAATGGACACACGTGACCTGGTTCCCACAGTGGTTCCTCTTGAGACACTTACATCCTATGAAACAGACATAGAGAAGGAAACCTTTTTCCCCCATCACCAAGTTTCCAGGTACAGGGTAACAAGAAGTGCTAAATTATGGCCTCCAAATACATTTCTTATTATGTATTTGGAGACATCTTTTTGAAGACTTCCCTAAGCTAGTTAGGGAAAGAATTGACTTTTTTCCCTCTGTCTTCCCCCTCATCTTTACTCACATTTTCTTACGAATTCACTGACCCAGTACCTGACACATAGAAGATTCATAACAAATATTCATGAAATAAAAAAAACCCAACAATTTATAAATTTACTGATGTCAAGAGCCTCAGTGCTAGTCTGATGCAATTGTCAGAGAAAGATGGCAGCAGAGCCCTCAGCCAGCCTGCCACACGCATTTTCTTCCATCCGCCTCTCATACCAGATAGCATCTTCCTAAACGAAATCAGAAGGCCAGACCTGCTTTAGAAGTGGAGCATTACCAGCTCACTCAGTGACTCAGGCCATATGTTTTGGAAAAGAACAGCCCACCTTTATTAGCAGTAGTAGAAACAGTGCCAATAATTTACATTTCGTGAGCATTTGTATGCCAGACACCATGCTGGTTGATTTACCTCCAATATATCCTTTCTCACAACAACCCTATGAAGTTGGTTATATTACCCCCATTATACAGATAAATAAACTATGGCTGAGAGAAGTGATATAACTTGCCCAAGGCCGCTCAGCCAGCCTGTGAGATTCCAGAAAACTTTCTTATCCCCGCTCTCATCACTGACTCTTCAGCCTGAACCAGCTTCCAATCCCACCCACCTACATCCATTCCTCAAACGCCTCAGCCCTCTCCTTGGCCTGGAAGGCCCTTGCCATGCTGCCTACTGCGGAAAGGCTTCCTCATCCCCCAAGACTGTGCTCACATGTGCTGCTCTCTGAGGCTTCCCCAGACCAGCCCCCCTCAGCCAAGGCAGAACAACCACTCCTTCTCTGGGTTCTCAGTTCAGGGCATTGTACCACAAACCCAGTGTAGTCACAGGGAGGGTCAGCGCCCAGTGTCACTGTGCCTCCAGCTTCTAGCACAGTCACCTGCCTGCCACACAGCAGGAACATAATACATGTTCTATAGTTAAGCACATCCTTCTTTGAATAACAGAATACGCAGGCATGGTGATGTGCCACATAACATTTCAGTCGATGACAGTCCGCGCATGCCATATATGACAGTGGTTCCATGAGATTACAATGAAGCTAAAAAATTCCTGGTGCCTAGTGACGTCATAGGCATCAAGGTCTTAGCACAATGCATTACTCATATTTGTCGCGATGCTGCTGTAAACAAGCCTAGTGTGCTGCCAGTCGTATAAAAGTATAGCACATACAATTACGTATAGTACATAATACTTTATAATGATAATAAATGACTATGTTACTGGTTTATGGATTTATTATATTATACTTCTTATCATTATTTTAGTGTATACTATTTGTACCTATAAAAACATGTTTTGCTGTAACACTATATACTGCATTACACCAGTGGCAGCCTCATACATCTCATGTTTATGTGTCTCTTAATTGCATCATTTTCTCTTGTTCTTGATTCAATCTTGTGTTGTTTTATAAATTTAGGGTAGCCCAGGTGTACAGTGTTTAAAAAATCTACAATCATGTACAGTAGCATCCTAGGCCTTCACATATACTCACTACACACACACTGACTCACCCAGAGCAACTTCCAGTCCTGCAAGCTCTATTCATCGTAAGTGCCCTATGTAAGTGTACCAATTTTTATCTTTTATACTGTATTTTTACTATACCTTTTCTATGTTTAGATATGTTTAGATACACAAATATTTACCACGGTGTTACAATTGCTTACAGTATTCAGAAGAAAACATGCTATACAGGTTTGTGGCTTGGGAACAATAGGGTATATTCACCTTACAGTCTAGGTGTGCAGTAGGCTGTACCGTCTAGGTGTGTGTAAGTACACTCTATGATGTTCGCACAATGCATTTCTCAGAACATATTCCCATTTTAAGCAGCACATGACTGTAAACACCCAATCCATTCTGGGACAATTCTGGTCCTCTCTGTTCCCCTGGAAGTGGCTGATGAATGGGGAGGGGGCAGAAAGAAGATAAGAATTAGGCTGAAACTCCCCAAACAGCCCTGGACAGGAATCCAGGCTCAGAAAGAGCCAGCAGTTGCCTCCCCACCCTACCTCAGCAGGCGTTGCAGTGGGCAAGGAATGGGTCCAGCTCAGATGGTTAAAGGCCATTTGAGTTTTAAGTAGCCATAACCCCGACCCCACAGACAGGGCCTGCAGTGCCTGCCATTTCCCATGGAACCTCACACTCTCTGGCCTCCTCTCTGTGGGTTTCTCATGATCTCATTACCTTTGTCACAAGGGACCCAGGAGAACAAGCTACCTCCTTGACTTACCTTCAATCCCTAGGGCTTTCTCTTGTCAGAAAAGGAGGCCATACTTCTAGAAGTCCTAGCTTTCCTTATCTTTATTATTTCTTATGAGAGAATTCTGAGCAGAGGGGAGAAGATGTGAGGGGGAAAGGAAAAATCTTCCCATTGAGACACCTAGGCCTGGGCCCCAGACCACTGAAAGAGGCAAAGGGAACCTCTTCCCAGACGGAAGAGTATGGGGTGGGAGTGAGCTCTGCTTGTTGCCTTCCAGAAACCAAATGAACTAAAAGACCTCTGGAAACCCCTTCTAGCTCCCAAATTCTACTTTCATTCTGGAAACTGGTCACCTGTCCTTATAGGTAGGGTGGCCATAATTTATTGTTCAAATCAAGATACTTGTTTAAATGAAAGGGGTTATGCTACAACATGGATGGACCTGGAAGGTATTATGCTAAGTGAAATAAGTCAGACAGAGAAAGACAAATACTATATGATATCACTTATATGTGGAATCCAAATAACAAAATAAAACAAAACAGAAACAGACTCATAATGCAGGGAATATGTCAGACTGGGAGGGGGGTTGGGAGTCAGGGTAAAAGAGGTGAAGGAATTAAGAAGTACAAATTGGTAGTTACAAAATAAAGCATAGGGAGCATAGTTAATAATATGGTAACAACTACGTATAGTGTCAGGTGGGTACTAGACTAGTCAGGGGGATCACTTTGTACATTATATAAATGTCTAACCACTATGCTATACACTTGAAACTAATATAAAACAATATTGAATATCAACTGTAAATAAAAATCAAAAAAGGGGGGGAAAGGTGAAGGTGAGTAAGAAGTTCAGACTTCCAGGTATAAAATGAACAAGTCATGGGGAAGTGGTGTACAACATAGGGAATATAGGTAATATCGTGATAGAATTGTATGCTGTCAGATGGTTGCTGGATTTATCATGGTGATCACTTCCAGAGGTATATAAATGTTGAATAATTATAAAGTATACCTGAAATTAATACAATATTTTATGTTAGCTATATTTTAATTAAAAACTTAAAAAAATAAAAGGCATCAAACAGGAATAAACTTGGCCTGCCCCAGGCTAACCAGGATGTCCAGTCTTTCTGCCTAAGGGGTTGAGGACAAGGACGCTTCCCCAAAGTTCAAGTTTACATAACTCCAAGCCTGCAACGAGTTCAAACTTTTCCAAAAGAGATAGCCACTTCTCAAAGAGATTTTGGCAAATCATTTTTCTAAGTAATGTAATAAGACACATAATAAATCATAATGTGATCTGTCCTTTGGCTAGCATCCTCTGGTTTCTCCTGTAGATGCTCTGCACAGACGTGCAGAGCCTTCTCTAAGTGGAGCAGATGCTCCCAGGGGAGAGGAGATAACACTAAGTGGCCTGGTCTACTGGAGAGTTCCCATCAGTGCCACTCCTTCCGAGGGGTGGGTTCAGGAGAGTTGATGGGTTGGAGGCCAGGCAGGGTCTTTAACCAACTTTCCCAGGTGGAAAAGGGGAGAGAATCTAGCCACTGATCACCGGGTAGAGTCACTTTGGGGTGCCCCTGTGAGCCCCAAGGTGGTGGGAGATGGAGTAAGGGGATAGTATTTCTCGTCCTTTTACCAGACCCAAATGTGGGCCTAGCCTGGCTCCCCTTTCTTCCTTCCCTCTGGCTCTGCTGTGGGAGGACACTTTAGCCCAGGGGTCTCTTTGGGCTGACACTGTTCTCTGCTCCACTTCCTGTGTGTATATGTCTTTCCTCCCAAACTAGACAGTGAGCTTCTTCAGGGTGCCTCCTCTAGACAAAGCCCACAGATGATGCTCCATAAATATTAGGTTTATGATGAATTGATGATACTCATATGGCCTATTATTAGTCATATGAAGAAGGGCAAAAACAAAGACTAGAAACATTTGGCCATTCAGAGAAAGGCTGGTGAAATGTATAACCTCCTGCAAGCAGAGAGCCAGGATGGAGAAGTGAAGAAAATTTATACTGCCTGCCTCCAAAAGCCCTGCCAGCTCATTCCAAACCTGGAACTAACACAGGATCTGGAAGCAAACCTTACTGTTCTCTCCACCCTTCTCCCCCAACCCACTTTGCCTAGGTTACACAACAGTGTGAATGTACTTAATGCCACTGAACCTAAAAATGGTTAAAATGTTAAGTTTTTCATGTATAATTTACCATAATTAAAAACTTAGGTGATGGGTGTTTATTGTACTATTACTATTCTTTTTCTTTTTCTGTTCATTTGAAACTTTCATAATAATTTTTTTTAAAGACTGATAAACACCTTTCTGGTTAATCTTGTCTTTTCTCTTCTTCTAGTTACACCTGAAGTCTTTCAAAAAGCCAATAGAAGGCCAAAGGACCTTTCTGTACCTCCACAGAGTCTAGCTCAGAGCACAATAGAGAAAGTAGGTTCTAGAAAGACCAATGCCTAATGAAAAAAGATAGAGACTCAGATCCTGCAGTCCTGAGAAGCCACATCTGTTGTGAGTGCTTACTACAGCCAGTCACAATTCTAAGGCAGCTCTGCAGATGCTGTGAGGTTGGCACTGCCATCTACTCTTACAGCTAGGGTGACAGCCTTAGATAGGTGAAGTTATTTGCCCAAAGCAGCTTGGCTAATGTGTGATAGATTTCAAACAGGCATTTCAAAAAGCAGAGCCTGAGTTAACAGGACTGGGAAGCTTTCCTGCCTCCTCCTCTAAAAAGATTGTAATCCCAAAACATATCAGTCCCACTCCCACTCCTGCCACACAGTTCAAGGCTGGTTGGTCAATTTAAAAGCACTGACTACCACTTACTCTGAACTGGGTGAGTGTCCTGCAGGAGCCAGAAGCAGAAACTGGTTTCTGGCCTAAAGGCACTTATAATCCATTTGTGAAGACAACATGACATAACTAGAAGGAATAGCATACTAAACTATATGGCACCTACACCAACCTTTTTGCAGAAAAGGTTGCTCCTCCAGCTGGTTCCTCCTGCTTCTGTGCTCATCACATTACACTGTGAGGACATACATAAAGAGGGTTCTCTACCTCTGCGGTTGAGTGACTACAGGCTCCTGAAGTTACAATGCTGCCAGCACAGAGAGGGTGTGGGCCATACTGAATGCAGGTGGAAAAGAAAGTAACTGGATGTGCAGTGATCATCCAATTCCCCACCTTAACTGCCTGGTTGGGTCCTGAGAACCAGTTACACTATTGTCCTACTCCCCTCACTACCCTCCCCACAACCCAATCATTCAGGAATCCTGTGGATGGCCTGAGTTCTCTTGACTTCCTCCCCAGCTGGGACAGGAGGTGGTGGGTGGGGGGTGGGGGTGTGGAGGGTTGGGGAGGACATTCTTCTGACAGAGCCTCTCACACTAGTGCTAAGGACCCCTGCTGGGAACAAAGGCCCCCTCCAGGTCCTGAGCCCCATCTGGCTGTTCTATTCTTAGGCAGGTGGGTACCTTGTCAGTGCTGGTTCCTATTTTCCCCAGGCCCTGGCTTCTAGGCCATCCAGTTTTCTCTATGTGTGATTGGGACTCACTAAGCAGATGGCATCTGCTACTTCCAATCCAGCCCTGAGACCTGGGCAAGGGGACAGAGAGAGAATAGGAGGTCTCTGTTTGTGTGTACAGAGGTGCTGCTAAGACTGCTTCCTGGGTCAGGCCTACTCCCTCAGCAAGTATTCTGGGCTCTGGTAGGACAAGAGCATGACAATCGGCTGGGCCACAGTTTCTTGGCACTTGGACCCCAAGGACATAGGTTTCCCCAAGTGTTCCCTTTAAAAAAAAAAAGTATAATTTTGTTTGTACACTTAAAAAGTTGTACATAGAAATTTATAACTGTCTTTCTGACTGAGGGACTAGGTGCCAAAGTGGAATCATAGCAACAGCAGCTACTCTGAAGGAAACATCCCTTCCCCAGAGTCCATGTCTCTGTGGGAGGAATTTCATATTCAGTGTGGGCAGATGGCTCAGTGCCATATTTTGCTCCTTCCTTCCCAGGGGTGGCACTGAAGATGCCTGATTTCCAGGCTTCCACGTGGCTGTAATGACTCTGCAGTTTTCTTCACTGTATGACATTCACTGACACAGTTTTTAGATCTTAAAACATGCACACCCTGCTGCTGAGCATATTCTTGACTTTTAAGGCCTTTTTTCATTCTGGTCAATCAGGTCAAAATTATTAGGATCACAGGCAAAATCTGAAGGCTGGAAACAACTTCGAAAAGCACAAAACTGGAATTTGCTCCTGTTTGTTTTTAAAGCTATACTCCAACTTTTGGAATGCATACTCAAATTTTAGATTGAACAAATCTGAGGTTATGTATTTATATTCATTTAAGATATTCGAACTAAGAAATTCAGTTCAAAATGGTAAACATTTGAAGTTGTATCCTACCCCAAAATACAAACACTCAGTGTAATCCATTAGTCCTACTTCCTGTTGTGACAAATTCCTACGAAACCATTCTGACAGAATGCTTCCAGGGCCTGCCCTCTCCCTCTGCCCCGACCCCAGCTTTTTGTAAAGCTCGTTGTCTAAATAACCCTGAACAATGGCATTTTTTCATTATGACCTTAGTTTGTCCTGTTAACTATAATTAAGTTATGTATATAAACCCGCCTGCATAGAAAGTTTTTGTAAATGCTTCATAATGAGGCAATGTGGCACCATTGTCTGAGAGCAGACTCTGGAGTCAGACCTGAGATGAATCCCAGCTCCACTTTTCTAGCTAAAGGGCCTTAGGCAGGTGATTCAACTTTTCTGCGCATATGGTTTCTCTCCTGAAACAGGACGATGGTAACAGGCATCAGCCTGACACATAGTAGGTGCTCCCTACATGCTCACTGCTGTTTTATTCTATTTGTCTTGACGTTGCAGTTTTCCCTAATTGCAATCCCGTTGCAAATGTCACAGTAGAGAACACGTGTGTGTGTGTGTGTGTGTGTGTGTGGAGGGGGACACACAGGTAAGCAGTCTTCATAACCTTGGGGGCCAAGTTCACGTAACTAGATTTTTAGCATTGTGACCCTCCATCTGGCATGGACCCACCACTTGAGTTCAGGGACCAAAGACACCCAGGAAAGGAGTGAAGACTTTCTTTTCTTTAAAGCTCCATGCAGTTCTATATTTCATTGCCCTCAGAAAACCATCCACCCCCACCCCAAGGCATGTCATCCTGGAGTAACCTCCTTGCTTCTGCAATCACATCCCCTCAGCGCAAAGGAGAAACCTGCTTGGGCCTTACCCCTGGAGTTTCTCTGGTTGTCCTCAAAGTACGTGGAGCACGGGCTCACCCAGTGAGAAGCCCAAAGTCTCCTTCCCTCCAAGTGGAGTTAGTGCTGCTGAGCTCGCCTGGGCCGGCTCAAACCAGCTGACACCCACCCTGTCAGCCAAAAACCCAGTAGTCAGGATCTTTCCACAACATAGCTTAATGGGGGGACAGAAGGGATGGGAATTGAACACAACCTAAAAATTCAATAATAAGAGATTATTAAAGTAAATTATGTACAGTCAGGCAACGGAATACGATTCAGCCACTTAAAATGATGTGAAGCGAGACTATGACAAAAGATGCTCAAGACAGATTGAGGCAAAAAGCAGGCTAAAAATAGCTTGCACAGTGTGATGATACAGTTTGATACTTTCTTTAAAAAACCTTTCCCATGCATGTGCATTGATATGTTTTACACCTGTGTACACGAGCATGCATCAAAAATAGACTGGAAGATGGACCAAAATGTTTGCAGAACAATCACTGTGTGGTGGAATTAGGGCCATTTTCAAAAATGGCCATGCATTATTTTTGGAAAGGGGAAAAAATTAATTTTAAAAGAATGTTAAGAATTGTCTCACTTTCAGTTATTCTGGCTGAGCCACTTCTTACAAGAGAAGAGACAAAGGCACAGAGCATCAACAAGCTCCCAAACTCGGATCCACTAACATTCCTTCTCAGTGGGGGAGAATGAGCTTCTCCACAGCAGAGTGGGCCCATCTCAGGGCCAGGATGGTCCTGGCAGGAGTCACTTTCTAACACGTCCTGACATGTGTTTCCAGTAACGCTGTTTGTGGCCGCTTTCTTCTCTTATCGCTCCTCCGTGACCTTTCTGGTTACAGACTCGCTGGCTGGAGCCAGGTGGATTTGTTTGATTTCAGTTGATGGTGATTAGGAAGAGGAAGTGCCAGAAGGGATTACCTCAAGTTTAAACCTATTTCCAGTAGAGTCCCGGGGCCTTTAATTACACATCTTGGGTCTGTTTGGTAAAGAAGTGGTCAAAGATGTGCTTTTTATCTCCCTCGGAATCTCCTGTGACTGGCAGCATTCCATCTGTGCCTAGTGTTCTCATAAACTTGACCCACAGGGTCCCTGTGGGAGGAGGGGTGGCTCTGGAGAGTGGAATATGAAGCTGAAAGCTGGCAACAGCCGTTTTTAAGAGCACTGTATCTTTGAGTCCTTGGTCAAGCCAAGCTATTTTAGAGGACAGACAGTCAAGAAAAACTAGGAACCACACTCCCAAGAACAAGGAGTGTTTTGTGTCCGGAACACTGTAGTTCCCAGAGGAGTCTCCGGGTCAGCTAATGCTGACCCACAAGGATGAGGATGGTCAGAACGTGAAACACCAAGCCAAATCCAAGAGCAGACTTTTCTTTTCCTTTTTTTTTTTTTCACAGAGTTCCCCACCGCACTTCTTGGTACTAGATATTGCAGGTTGGGCTCCTGCAGTAATGGCAGCTTTACCATAAAGCAAGTCTTGCAGTAAAGTGCAATAAGGCGAGACTTGCAGTAAAGCAGTCATAATCTTTTAGCTGGTAGAGGGTCTTGTTTTTAATTTATAGAATGCTCAACCTCTCTGAGGTGCAGTAAAGCTAAGAACAATGAACAGAAAGCATTCCTGTACTGAAATAGTAACAGCTGGAATCACCATGGACAGGTAATCACTGGGATGACCAGATATCAGATCAGGTGTGAGGCAGACAAATAATCACTTTTCTGCTACAGGTGGGCCTAGTCAGAGATATGAGGACCAACTGGACCTCAAAACAAACAAACAAACAACAACAACAATAACAACAACAAAAAACCCTCCTTTTCTACTTTCAGATTTCTCCAGACCCCTGTGAGAAGACAGACACAAGGACGTCCCCTCCCCGCATCCTGGCACAAGTATGCTACCATCCTCTCCCACTTGGCAGTTAGTGAGATTGCCAAATTACATAGTTGCTACAGGCCCAAGACTGGGGAGTTTAACATGTAAAATGCAACTTTATTGCAGAAAGAAGAATAAGGGCGTTCAGTTATGGAGGGTGTTAGCACATATTGGATGTAAAAGTGAAATCAGGAAATTAGGAATTATTCTTTAGCTGCTTGTATTAAAGACACGGTGATATAAGTCAGACACACACACAATTTCAGGTCATAGGACTTCAAATTTCCCTTTAATTTATGTCCCAGGGAGGATGGAATTTAAGGGAGGAACATTTGGTTAGGATAGAAATGGGAACAAATGGAGTTTAGTTAGAGGCCTCTTTCAGCCTAGGCTGAGACCCTTACCACCCACAATTCTGCCTCTGGCGAGGCAATTTCTGCCATTACCCCCGTACCCCAGCAATTCTCTTTAGTAGGAGCACACAGCAACTTGAGTACAGATTCTTGCTCCAGTCCCCAGAATCTTTCAATCCCCTCAAGGCAAGCTAAATAATATTCTTTTTCTTGGCAACATCGTGTTATTGGAGCAGTGAAAACAGGCGCTGAAAGATACAGAGTGTGGTCTTCCCCAGAACAGCTTTCCCGGAGACATCCCAGCCATCCCTCAGGCTCCCAGGACCACACCCTGTGAGGCAGCCCAGGCCTGGGCAGGAGAGGCTGCCCGAGGTCAGGTCGGGGTATAAAGGCTATTGTAATTCACCCATGGTTTGGCTGCAGTACAGACATGCAGCCTTTCCATCTTACATCAGAATGGCTCAAAGTGCAGGACCCATATGCTGATGGTACCTTAAATGATGGTAGGTGAGACATAACATTTTTCATTTGAATGGTTATGTAGTTATTTCAGTGTGAATTCAAAAACAACAATGAAACAGCACATCAATGGTTATTGGTTATTTTATGGATATTGGTTAAGATAAGGCTAAGTAATAACATATTTAATAATAAAAATTAAATAGTAATTTAATAATATAGGTGCTATATAAGTAGGGCAAAATTCATGAAGCTTATTTGGGATAATTCTGTGTCAGTTAAACAAATTAACATTCATAACCAATGTATATGAAAAACTCAAACAAGTATGTTAAAACATTAGAGACAGCCTTCCATGGTGCTAAGACCTATATAATCAGAAAGCCCAGGTTCAGATGCTAGCTCTATCGTTTACTTAGCTCTGTGACCTTGGACAAATCACAACCCTTTAAACCTGTTTCTTCATATGTAAAATAGAAATAACATTTTCTATTTTATAAGATTGTTCTAATAATTAAACAAGGTAATACTCAGAAAGTGCTTAGTACAGCACCAGGCATAGAACAAGTGCTTAGTAAGAGTGATCTTTATAAAAAAAGAGCTCATTCTAAAGTAGGCTACTCATCTATCTGTTCTGAAAATTTCCTTCCAAGAAGATGCAGCCCAAATAGCACAGGAGCATTTAATCCTGTGGGTCATGGATCCGCTCCCAGAGAAATAAGCATGCAGACACATGGCAAACCCCAAAACTGCATACAATTTTAAAGTGTTTACAGTTGATACCCCCTTTAACCACTTCCTGAGCTGACTATAGACCTGTTAAACTAAGATGGAGAGCCTGGGTATCAACAGGTATTTCCACCTACTTCTGCCCCAGAAAGGCCTAGAGTGAGCCCACATTCTGGATGCATTCCTAAACCAGACTTTGGTTCTCTCTTGGGTGCCTTTTAATACACAGGCTCTCACAGCTTTATTCTCTACATGGGCAAAATGTAAATAAGGTCTCAAGGACCCCCACACACCCCCATCCTCAGTAATTGGCTTGTTTTCCTTGCCCTATCTCAGCACAGTACAGCCTGGCCTTGCAATTTTTAACTCAGTGCTGATGGAGCTGGGTAAATTCAAGGGACTAGCAATGTACCTGGAAAACCATGGGTCCCGATAAGCTGCTGATATAGTGTGCCTGAGCTTCCGCTGGTTCTATTTAAACACTGATAGACCCTTGGGCAAACAAGAAACCTTTTGTGCTCTGAGCATCCACAATTGCCATCCGGAGTCCATTCTAGACAAGGCCAAGGCTCAGGGTAGGCGGAGTCAGGGTGGAGAGAGGCAAACTTTTCCTGTACTTTATCAGATAAATGCACACAGGCAGGACAAAGTTGATCTTCAATTCTGGGGCTCTGAATCTTTGTCCCTGGCTCCTACTCCACCTCACAGAGGTCTTGTAACAACTGAGATTGAAAAAATGTTTTATGGGAAACTTACTGTGGGTCCTTGAAACAGGACATATGCACTAGTTGAAGCCATAACCCACCCACAACACACTAGAAGTAAGAGATGAATGACTCAGCTCACAAAGAAGCACAGAGAGGAAGCTAGTGAGTTTACCCACATGCACTAATGTAAACAAAAAAGAGAGTCAAGGTTAAACCCAAAGAAAATCAGACTGCTATGAAGCAGAGGACAAGGTTGTTTCTTTTAACCATTTGAGTTTATGGTTATTTAGTAAACAGCTTTTATAAAGTAAGAGTTTTGAATGTGAATTTCTTTCTTGAATACTAAATGGATTAGAGCAGGCTAGGTGTCATTTGGGAGCTTTGCTACAAATACAGAATCTCCAGTCCCAGTCTAGACCTCAGAAACCAGAATGTGCATTTTAACAATTCCCCAGGAGGGCAATTCATATGCATGCCATGGTCTGAGAAGTACTGGTTATAATATATATAAAGCTCCAGGAAATGTGTATGAAAGGCTTATAAAATATTGTACACTATTTCTTCAGGTTTGCAACCTAAATAGTGAGTATAAAACAATAAAGTTCAATTTAAAAGGATGAGACTAATAATAGCAGACCTGTTAACATAATAAATTTTGTTATTAGTAATCAATTCTCAGATCTAAATAAATAATTCTCATGAATAGCTCAATATATGACATCAATTGGGCAACTTCAAACAGCCTTAACATGAAAACAGCCTTATTCTTAGAAGTCTAAAGACTCCATGCTTTTCCCATGAAGGGTCACAGTTGTACACATTAGAATTAGTGGCATCTTAAGGGGTTAAAAAAGGACTTCAGATTTAGCATTATTGACAGAAGGCTGATTTTACAAAATCAGAGTTGAAATGTTTCCATAATCAACATGGATTACCTATGGGGGAAAAGGGGTGGGAAGGAGAAGTATTGATTAGTGGTCAAAATATCCCTGTGTGACCTTACCCAAGTTACTGGACTTCTCGAAGCCAGCTCCCCCAGTGTAAAATGGGGATAATAGCCTTTGCTGTTTAGTTATTACAAGATTAAAAAGCACTATAACAGCATTTGGACACAATAAGTGTCGTATAAATGTAAGTTATTAAGAATTTATATCAACATACTGTCTCAAGACGTCATTCTGCATCATTTGAGAGTGAAGACACCAGTCCTGTCTCTGTCCAGTGCCAACTCTAAGAGCCTGCAGAAATCACTTAATTTAAGCAGTAGCAAGAAAGATTCCTATCTTCAGCGAGTCCTGACTCATTGGCTTTGAGGGGAAATGAAAAAAACTGTAGTACAAACTGGGGAGGCTAAAGCCAAGCTCTAGGTCCAGGCCAGATGGGAGTGACACAGTGGTGAGAGGCGGGTCTGAGCCTACTCCATAGAGAATATGCAAGGACCAGAGACCACCTCGGGTGGCTGTGTTAGCATGGATCTTCTGTGCCTCTAGGCTAGAACCCCCTATTCCCACTTCCAAGAAAGGGGAGTTGGCAGGCTGAAAGCCCTGTCGAAAGAGCAAGAAATAAGTATTACAGATGGATCGGGAAGGAGCAGGAGCATAAAAAGAAGCAGATATGCACACAGGAGGGGCAGGTGTTATATCACTGCTAAGAGTTCATTTTCCAACAACATAGACCAAATTAGTCTCAGCCTCATCACTCAAGAGCTCTAAAGGGCAAGTCAGTTAACCACTCTGAGCCTCCCTTTTATAAAGTATAAAATGAGGATAATATTACTACCTACCCCAAAGGTTTGGGATGATGATTAAATGAGGTATGTGTATATAGAATGAAGCAGGGTACTGAGCACATGATAAATGCTCCATCTGTGGTACCCATTACTATCAATGTAAGGGAGGCATCTGCAGCACAACAATAATACATGTAGTCACTGTCGGTTTAATCCCCGGGGTCAAGGAATTTGATGTGAATTTCAGATCACCAGAAAAACTGGGTCTCTTTTGGATACCTATTAATGAAAGACAGAGATTATAGGAGCCTTTGTTTTAACTGTTACAAAAGCCTAGTCATACTCCTCAGTAATGAAACAGTGAAAAGCAGCATTAGAAGTTGACTTAAAAAACTACCATTTTAAGATTCATTAAAACTAGCTGAATAGCAGTAAAAGGTAAAATAGTCTTCAGTGTAACAAAAAGACTTAAAAAATAAGATGTCCAACATAGGCAGAATGGCTTAGTAAGAAACCTCATCTCATCAGGCTACGCTGGTAGGCGAGTACCACACTATATAACAGAATAAATTAATAAAAACAAGGCTGAAAAAGAGCAAACAGTTGATTTTGGTGGGTAATCGGATTAGAGCTAACTTTTAGATTTGTTGGTTATTTTTGCAAAATCAGGGTATTTTTAGAAACTCCTAGAAGACCAAGGGGTAAAAAAATGTATGATGGTCTAACAGCTTCAGGCACAGCGTAGAGATGAGTTTGGGTGTGCACCTAATGCAGTGGTTTTCAAACTTTAACTGAAAAACTTTTTTTGTTTGTAAATAAAATCTTATTGAGACCCATATATGAGCAGATAAAATGCTCTGATTAAGCAAATTCATTACATGTTCAATTTGAATCTCTGCTCCACTTAGGTCTGTAAATCACTGCACAAGGAACTACACAGGTTGAATACATATTCAAATAAAGATATTTTATTGTTTTTAATGATTAAAGGTATTTTTAGAAGATAAAATTCCAATTAAAGCTGACAGAATCCTAGTGTTTCTCAAAAGGTAGTTCAGAAACATTTAGAGGATTATTGGGGCTAGTCGACTGCCAGAGTTTATATATAAAACACCATATAGACAGACCCAAGGTTTGCCATGGGTTCACACACAAGTCTTTGTGTTCATGTAAAGTGGGGAAGAACAGTGAGCAGAAGACACCTCAACATCTTCTGTTCAATGACCAAACCAAATTAACATGAGGGGCATGGAGAAGAGGCAAGCCTGGGGACACTGTGACAAAGGCCACACCTGTGAAAAGCTCTCAGATCCCAATAAAAGGAGAAAACAAGCAAGTCGTTCCTTGGCAGCCTTTGATTTGCAGGGTGAAGGCAGACACACAGGCTAGGAACATCTACCTAGGAGCATTCAGGAACTCAAACTGGAGGGCTTTCGGAAGGAATATAAAGCCTGTGCTTTACTTGTTGGGTGGGGCTAAGTGGGATAGTGAAGGAAGGCAGAAAGTAACTAGGATTGACATGGCCCAGGCAAGATGAGAAGGGGAAGGGAGAGGTGGCCACTGAGAAAATGACCTTCTCTGCACTTGTAGAAATGTGTAGGAATTCATGACAGGAAAAGGCAGAGAAGTAGAGTGATCTAAGCAGCACTGGAAAGCTTGTTAGGGGGAGGTACAGAGAGGCTGGTAAAGAAGGTATATGAAGAAGCAGAAAAGAATTTAAAGCAAGTGCAGAAAGAAACAAGGCAATGGATGAGAAATTCAAGGGACATTTAGAAGACCTAAATCCACACAAATATGTAGTTTATGGCAAATTTTGTAATATAACACAAGTGGCCCAAGAAAAAAAGGCGGCCAGAATTTCAGCCTATAGAACTCAGGAAACGAGAATCAGAGCTGATTGGATTTACAGAGTGTTTTGATGTGATGAGTGTTGAAAAAACTTGTTAGCGGGAGGGAGGCTTTGGTTGCTTGGTGGTAAAGAATGCATAATAATCCCTTTTGTAGTAGTCTTTGAGGATCAAACAAACATGTATATAAATATAAGGTCCTACATAAACACATGATGGTATTACCAGAAAAGTAAGAGGAAGTCATATTCTCATCTGGACTGCAGGAATTGAGGAGGAAGAGTGGTGTGATTTATTAGGGATGGTCTAATGGCAGCCTTTAGGAAAGAAAGGAAAGAATGAGGAAAGGAAGAACTTAGGAAAGCTAAGTGGTCCTGAGAAGAAAATGAATGCCCTTGGTTTGAGTTATAGGTTTGTGCTTTTCATGTCCTGCCCTTGGATCCAATTCTGAAGCTGTTTGGAGAGCTGCAAAAAGCTGTCTTCTATGTGCCAGGCACTTTACCTACGATATTCTATTTAGAACTAAACCGTCCTGAGAGGAAACCTGGAGAGGGCACATGAAGGACCCAAGATTACACAGCTAATAAGAGGGGAGTGAGTGTTCAAGCCTTGGCCTAGTACATGCATGCTCACCTCTCCCCGAGCAGCTGGTATTCCAGGTCGCAGACTCGCAGCACCCAGAGATGCTGCCCCCTCCATTCCTCTAAGCAACTTACGGGTGGCTTCGCCAGGTGGCAGTAATCTTTCCTTGCTTTATTTGGTTTTATAAAGATCTTTAGTGCCCTTCTGGTGAAAATTAGCAGCAGTAATCATAACTTAAAAAAGCAAAAAAAAAAGCTTCTTCCACCATTATACAAATAGGGCAGAGAAAATAACGTACTAAGATTCCTTGGACAGGAAAGCACTATCTTCTGTCCCTCCCAATCCCATCCCTAGACCAGAACCTCCTGTGGCCAGGGGCTATCTTGTACAATCTTGTGTACACTATACCCAAGGTCATACACATCATAATCAGCTAATGAAAATAAGTATTTATTAAGTAAAGGCCTATAACAACTATATGCAAGCCAGAGCATTTGTTATTATGCAAGATAAATAAGTCCTAGCAGTCTACTGTGCAGCATGGTTCCCACTGTCAACAGTACTGGACTGTACATGTAAAAATCTACTAGAGGGTAGATCTTATGTTGTGTTCTTATCATCCTCCCCCCAAAAAAATGATAATAAAAAATAAAGAGGGTAGGAAAAACTTTTGAAAGTCATAGATATGTTGATGGCATAAAACAGTGGTGATAGTTTCACAGGTTTATATGTATCTCCAAACTCAAGTTGTATACATTAAACAGGTACAGCTTTTTATATGTCAATCATATCGCAAAAAGAAAGTGGTTTAAAATAAAAAGAAAAAAGCAAGAGCACAAGTATTTCCAACATATAGAAACTTTTTCAAAAGTAGAACTTTATCACTCCTAACACAGGTGATTTTCCAAACTTCATGTCTTTCCAAGGGGAATAAAATTCTGTAGATGGAGGTGAAGCCAAGGCCACTTGGAATCTGAAGATGCAGGGAAGGTGTCTTGGCTTCTCTTTAGCCATCTGATGTCACCAAAGTAGTGCTCTTCAAGGCCAGCCTGGATAAACTTATGACCTCTGCTTGGCCCTGTGTTCCTAAAAATTTTATGAGGTCACTAATAAACTAAGTGTGTAAATGCTGCACCATCTAGTTAATAACCTAACTGCTACCGGAGCTGACTTACACTACATATTTTCTGCAAAACACATTTATTTACCTTTCCTTCTAATAAAATACAGCCTGTAATAAATAAAAGGCAGTAAAAGTATCCATGGCTTGCTATTAAAACTTGATATGTTTTTAACGACAATTTTTAGTATAGTTTTTGGATGCATTGGGTATTACTTGAAAATAAGCACCCAATGTGGACATGACTGAGATTGGCACTAAGGTACAAACAAAATAATTTGTCCTAAGTACAGTGTCTGTACTCAGAGAATTTAAACGTCTCCCCCTGAAAGATCAGATTGCACTTTAAAATGGTCCATATACTTCTACCAATGAGTCACTTGTATAAAAATGCCACCATAAAACACATTAGTCTTGTTTTTTTTAAGCTTAAACTACAGTCTAGTTAGTTCATCACACTCTTACATAAATGCTACAGTGGAGGCTGAGAAAGTCTTTGGAATTTCAGGGAATTTTTTTTCTTTTTTTGTAAAGAAAACCTCTCAAGAGTTATCCAACCAGTTCCTGGAGACATAATCACATGTAAAGAAAAATGACCCGAATAAAGGAGGAATTTTTTTCTTTTTAATCCTTAGTTACTCTTTAAATTCATTCTTCAATTTAGGCCACTCCTCTTTTATAGGGGGCTCCTAGCAATTAGCTGGCAGTCTTACCCTGTGAGTCTAAAGGATTAAAGCTGGAGCAAAGAACAAAAGAACAGATTTGCCACACTCTTCCATCAGTCCTCCTTTCTGAATGAGTCAGACTTCATTTCCTCCAGGGTTCTACTCACCTATCTAATCTTTCTTCCTTCTACCCATGGTCCCTTAGGGGAAGGACTTTTAAAAATAATATTAGGAAATGCCGCCTAAATAAAATTCCTTCAGAATATACAAAGGCTTGAAAATGGTTTCAGAGACTAGAGAGTGGTTTTTTGTTTTATTTTGGAATTCAGAGCAAAGGCAACTTTTTTTCATCATTGCATCTCTAAGAGTGTCAACAGTAGATAGTAAACCAATTGAATTAAGTTTACCATAGTCTAGACGCACTCCCTTCTCTCTCACAATGTTCCCGGAAGGTCGCTGCATTAAAAGAGGCACAGCCTGGGAACAGATGTGACATCTGTTGAACTTGCTGTTCCATCTGTCACTGACATGGGCCACATATAAACCTCTAGAACTCTTAGGGACTTTAAGGGTCTGATAATTCCATTCCTCTTCCTTTACTCTTAAACCATTCCAATCAAGGAGGTTCTATTCTATTTTAAAGGACCTCCAAGGAAGAGTCCACATCACATTTAGCCAGATATTTAGAAATTAATTTGCCTATGGCCTTTTTCCATTGCTTTGCATATACATTCCTTGTCATAGTCCTGGCATAAAAAAGAGGAAAATATTATAGCTATGAGCTTTGAGAAGACCTACGCGAAGACAAAAACATTTTCAACTTTACCCAACAATCAATGCCATGCAAATATTCCCATAAAAAACTAACTCACAAGCTACATGCTCTGCAGCTTTCTTCTATTCACCCTTCTTTTTGGGAGTGAAGATTTGATGAGTACTTACCTATTATCCTTATTTGAAAGCTCTGTGGAACTCTTGGCAGGAACCAAGTCTGACGATTTATAACTCCACCAGATGGGTTTTAGAAAAACATAAAAGTTTGATTTTAATACCTAAATCTAGGGAACTGCTAAATCACAGGAGGGCTTAAGGCCAAACACCGGTGGGAGATCTAGTACAGATTGCACTCCATTTCAAGAACAACATACATAACTATCCCAAATAATGCTTTCCTCATACACATGCCCATAGGTACACAGATCTAAGGGTTGGGAGTCACTGTCAGACTAAAAAAAAAAAAAAAAAAGTAGACCGCTTATTTTGCTTCTTTTGGCCATCAGTGCCCACTTTCTTTTTTAATAACTATATAATACCAAATGATGCTAGTAATAAAGGTTGGTTAAAATACTGATCCATTCGGTGGCTCACTGACTAATTTATCTCCAGAAAAGTAAAATATAAACTGGAAATAAATCATGGATGTGAAAATCTTCAATGTTGATAATCAGAGAAAAAGAAACATTAAAATGACCATAATGACATCTAAACTCAAATAAAACCTGTGAAATGTCAAGATAGATGTGGAATCAGGAAGCAGATGGCAAAATTCTAAAATCTCATTTAAGGGAGCATTTTAGGCATTTCTGACTGTCGTGCAAATGAAAAGGATGTGTCAAGTGAAACTCTAGCCGAGATATAATAGGTTGCTCTGGTGCTCTCCACTTGACTCAGGAAGTAACTGGCTTAAATGGGGAAGCAGCTCTCAGTAGGGGACCTGAATGCAAACCCTAACATGCAAGGTAAAAAGTCACTGCAGTTCAGGATGAATTCCAGGAGAGTCAAGCTGGTTTCATAGTCAGAAGGCAGCCCTTCCTTACTATAGTTCAGCTGATAATTGCTTTGTCAAAAAATCACCTTCTCTATTTGAGATTCAAGTTTTTGACCCATTTGCTTCTTTCCCATGCTGCTATACCACTCGTGAACCTTCCAGACAACTAATACATAACAATGAATACTGCCTCCAGGTGTTCAGAGTACAACTGAATACTGTTTTTTTTTTCTCAGAGCTAATCTTTGTAAGACTTAAAGAAAACCACTTTCTCAGTTTTGGTCTCTACCAATGTGCAATCACATATGGATCAGGGAAAATGTTAAACATTTTATTTACAACATAAATGATAAAAACAAATTACTTTTAGAACAGGATGAACAACATAAAGTAGGACTGAGAGATGTCTATTTCATACAATTACATCTTAGTTTCTGACCTGGATGGAATACTGCACAAATGCAAACGAATTCCCTTTATTTCATATATTCTCTAATCAAGTTTAAGAGCTTTGCATGTAGGTTTACATCTTACTAATTCACCAACTGATGAATTTAAGAATTAAAACTCTCAAAATCAGGAAACACGCCCTTTGGTAAAAGAAAAGAAAAAAAAACAGATGTTCAAGTAAAACAGATATCAAACCAAAACTTGAATAATATTTCTATTCTTTAAGTGACAAATTCTGAGAATAACTGGAGGGCTGAGGGGATCAAAATGCCATGCTGTAGATGGAATATTTAAAAATCTTATAGACAGGGAAACTGTCCTCAGGACAGGTCTCCAATTCAGATTTTCCATATGAACAATTCTTTCCATAGGCCACCAAGAAGTAGGTGATACAATACACTGGGTTATAAAACAGGCCTCTTTTTAGAATGGGGATGACATAAAAATGAGTTTGTCGCCATCTTTTCCTCCTGAAAACCTTTTAGTCAAGCTAAACTTATTCTCCCCTTTGAGAATTCCTAGTGTATTTCTTTGACATGTCCTCCAGTAGCAGAGTCTATGAAGAACCCATATTCAGAGGCTATCTGCCAAAGGGCACTTTTTGAGGGCACTCTAGGAAGGGGTGGTAGGGCTGAATTAAAGCTGAGGACAGTGCTCCATTCTACACACTCTGAGGAGTGCGTATTTGCTGATTCTCACCCCAGAACCTTACCACCTAAGGCAACCACTTAATTTGAATTACCACTTCTAATGGCCTTGAAACTCCCTTTCAGTAGTTATTTCTTCCTTTAACTATAAACATTTTATAGTTAAGAGTATATCCTAGTACAAGAATATAGTGAAGGTCAAAAGAAATTTGATCTGTACTACAAATGACTCATGCTGGGCCACAGCTCAAGTCAGATAACTTATACCTAAGAAGAATAAAAAAAAATCAGAATATTATTTACTTCACTAAAACTGTTTTTTTAAAACTCTACACAAAATTGATCTTATTAGTAGAGAGTCATTCTTAGTATTTAACAAATTTTGATAACACCTTTTATTCTCATAATAAGCAATCTGACTTCCTGAAAAAAAATTGCTATGCAGAATCCTTTAAACAGAGTTTGTAAATATGTCATGTAAGAGACATGAGGGACCTCTGTGGCCATGGGTGACCCTGGTTGTCCCTCAGTCCAAGGTCAAAGCCAGTTTATTTCATAAACTTAGGCAAATAGTAGTGATTCTTCAATATTCCCTTTCAAAATAATTTATTTTAAAGACATATCCATTTTCTAAAAGAGTTATTCTTAATAATGAACCTACCAAATAGAGACAGAAAATAAGAGAGAAAAATGAAAATGGTGCAGTACAAACATTTCCATCCTGAAGAGTAAGGAGTCTAGGATCTAAGTGACATAAGTGACATATGGTACCAACTTTATGCATCTGAAAAGACTTTTAAAACAATTAAAAGAAATCATCATCTTAAGTATTCTTTCTTTTTTTTTGAAGACACTGGGAAAAATTTTTATTGGGAAGAAAACTGACAGGTGATACCTATTGGGTCTGAGATGATATAAATGATAGACAATTCCATGTTATACACAAACAACTAACTCTTTGAACCAAAAATCTGATTTCAGAAAATCTTTTGGGAAAATGATAAGTGTAAATATGAGGTCAAATTCTATTGTGTGAAGAACTGGAAAGAAAATAATAGACAGCTATGTAACTTAAATAAAATTAAAACTAATACAAATCCTCCTACAAGACTGGAAATAAACCTTTAAAATGTTGCTCTTATTTTTATGTTAGTCATTGTGACTAAGTACTCTTAAAGCATATCAAACTGTAGGTTCACATTTAACCAAGTCGTACAGACCACCTAGTATGTACAAACAGGAACTTCAAATGTCCTGAATATACAGGACCAAATAAGGCACAAGGACCTAAAGAATAAACACAAAGCAAGTCCACAATGTTTGAATGATTTAGGTAAAGATTATTCTGTCCTATAAGATAATTTACAGTTCTGTTGCACGTGTCTGTATTTATTCAGAAATATATTCATTCTGAAATTGAGAACATTATAGGCTATATACTCTTTCAAATTCTACTACTGGTATAATCTAATTTAAAATTTAAAAAATTTCAGAGGCTTTCTTGAAACTCCTTGCTATACTATCCTATTATAATAATCAATAAACTAGTTAGACTGATCATTGACATGAGTCCAGGAGGCTCTCAATTTCCCTGTTTAGCTTTCAAACCACCTACACTTCTGTGCATCATACACTGACACTCCTAAACAGACTTCCTATGCTGAACCCAGAAGCTCACCTGTAGCAGATAAATGAGCAATTACAGCTATCACACCATGCTAGTGCTGCTTTGTGTGGTTATTTGACCATTATGTTGCATTTCTTCTTCATATTTTGAGTAACTGGAAGGGGGGGGTAATATCAAATGGCTGATATTATAAGAACCGCTAGTCTCTAAATTTAACACAATTGAGACAAGAATAAAAATCAGAAGGAATGGGGAATCTTTCGCCTCAACTGAGTGCTTGTTCAAAAAACTTAAAAACCAGTTGGCTGTGTTCAACTGAGAAAAAGGGCAAACACAGGGGCCACGCTAAAATACTGGAAATAAATTATCTAAGATTATGTCTATTAAGTGAAGCACAGTTGGGAGTTCCAGGATGCTTTAAAATCTCTACATCTCCACTCTATTTTATTCCATTAACTTATGTAGAATCAATTTTCACATAGAGTTTTAGAAATGTATTGATTATGATGTGAAAGAAGGAAACCTCTTGTGCTAAAAAAAAAAAAGAAAAAGTTGACCCAAGACAAATTTCTTTATACTGACTGAATGATTTTGCAATCTGTATAAATGAAGATTAGAAAAAAATTGTCTTAGCAATCAACAAATTAAACACCACTCTACAGCAAAAGTTGCTACACAAGAGACGTTTATTAATGTTCTGTTGTATTTACAGTTTTAACATAGCAAACCAAGGTGAATTACCACTTGGCAGAAAGCACATCATTCTACATTTATAAAGCATTGGTTTCTGCTAACACATTGTAAGAGCAAGAAGTACAGTATGTTAGGGATCATCTCAAAAGTTCTAAGCTAATTCTTTCTTTGCTCCTGGTACCTAATCCCTCCCTACTCCTAGCCTCTGGCCTAATCATCAGGAGATAAAAGGAAAAAAAAAAAAGGGAAAGGGACTCTAATCATACAGAAAAGTGTCAAGATTGCATTTTAATAATTAAGCTGCATTTGTCCTTGTCCTTTCCATTTTATAAAGTGACAACACCTTTACAGTCCCTTAAGTACACAACAAAGAACAATAAGTACTATAAAATTTAGAGTACAGACAATTAAAAAAATTAATGCTTTTTACTTACCAATTGAGAACATACTCTTGACCACACCTTAAATGTATTTTGCACTATGGTTTTGCTTTCAGGTGTTCACAGTACAAATGAATAGAATTCTAGATTAATTTTAACAGTAAATATGAATTGCGGGCAGAAATACAATCATAATAAAAGTTTTAACTTTTGAGAAAAACCCCTTGAAAATGGCCATACATATCTTACACTGAAATATTTCATTCCAAATTCATTTTGAGATGGAGGATGACTAAAGCAAGATTGCCCCCTACTGACTACAGGGACAAGGCTCATGCTATTTAAAATGACTACAAACAATAGATAAGGCATTAATACATCACAGACTTGATTGCGAGAGCTTTTTCAAACATTAACCACTAATGATTCCATGATTACAGAATTCTGCATTAACTATTAAAATTTTACACCTAGGAACAAATAGAGAGAAATGATCTTTTTCAACAGTACTTTATTTTTTTTAAAGCAGGTGATTATTCCTCTGTGTTCTGTATCTTGATTCACTTCCTGCAGGTGTTCTCTTGCTTCTTGAGAGAGAATTCATAAACGCAGGAAGGCCTTTGCCAGAAAACATCTGCCAGAGAAGGATATTGAATATTGAAACTCTCGTTAGCTTGTTATTTTGGCTGAGAGAAGGATGTGGTCACAAAAGAAGGCAGGATGTTTAGAGATATAGAAGTACATTTTAACATAGCTTTAAGATTACTATACACTGACATCATAGTATTCAATAAATCTTAAAATTTCTTAAAATTATCAAAGACTCTAGAAAGAACCTGAACACTTTCTTTAAGACCCATCCAGTCAGGGGTCTGTCTTTCTCCAAACTTCCTAATAAAAGAACAGAATGCAAATAGCCCTCCAATCATCACACACTTAACCTCAACAGAAATGAATGAAACTTGAGGAGAGACAGTAGAATCCAAGTACACAGGTTATTTTCCTAATATGCCTGAGCTGCTGTTTACCTTGCCAATTCTGTCAGATCTCATGCAAGGGAGAGTTCCCATAAGGATGTCATGCTGTACTTAGAGCATGGCAAAATTAAAAACTCATAGGCATCACAAATATTTTTTTAAATCAATTAGGAAAAAAGTCAATGTATTTTGGGCATTTATCTCTGGGGAAAAAAAACACACACAATATTTATAGCCCAAAACTAATTTTTAAAAAGAAATGTATATGACTAAAGTAAATGCTCTCAAAAATAATGTCCATATATTTTGTTAAACTCAGTTTTCATCCACTATTTCGAGACATTTCTGTATTGGTATATTTTTTGGTTCTCATGGAAATAACAGAAAAAAGTACAAGTAACTCCCTATATTAATACTAAAAGAAACGCTAAAGAGATATATTAGTTAAATATTTATCAAGAAGCTACTTTGTGCCTCAAGTGAGGTTTGTGTAGCAAGTGAGATTTGGATGGGCTCATATAGACCCTTATCTTACTTTTTCATCTTTCCAAATTACTGTAAAAGCCACAACCAGCCCTTTTATATCTTTTGTGATTAGACAATTGTAAATCTTTAAAAGGCTGACAAAATGCCGAGGAGCTACAACACTGGAGGAAATCAACATATTCTTTTAAAACTGTTAATTCTGTCCCAAACTCCAAATTCAATTGTTAGTATTTTGATTTGAAGTAAACCAATGACACAGACACAAGTGCAACTTTTCGTTAGACTGAGACCTTGAAATGTGCAGGGACAAAGGCAAGACATATAAGGAACTCTAAAAACCAAGCAGAAGCAAAAAGAAAACTGATGGACTGGTATCAAATGGAAGTTTTTGCAATAAGCCTAGACTCAATACAAACCTAAGTAACTTCAGTTTTATCAGTTTCCATTAACAGATGAAAACTAATGGAGTTTGCAAGAACATGTGATACAGTCTAGATAACTACCTGGCCACTCTGCTTAGCTCATGCTGCTTCCACAGAAGTTAATTATCTCTCTAAGATCCCAGAGGCCAGTTTAGATCAACTTAACTCACAAGCTGTTAACAAAAACAATGGCGAAACACAAACTGGAGGACAGACAGGTTTTAGGGGCTGTGGACATCTTTAATAAACTGTAGATAATCATATCGCTTCAAAATCAAAAGAAATCCAACAGTTTACTAATCATTTAATATTAAGAAGACAACCATTTCTTCTTGGATGCTATGTGATTTTCTTTTTTAAGCAAAAATTCCACTGGAAACACTTCTACTGTCTGGCGACCTTATAACACAGTCCAATAAATCAAACTTTAACTTGAGGTGAATTTTCTTTAATAAGAGGTATTAAGGAAGGATGTTATAGAAAAGGAGAAATGAAAGCATGTATCATCATATGGAATAAGTTAAAATATCTGATGCCTAATAGGTGTAGCTAACCAGTTCACAGCAATCACTACCTAATTATGAAGGACTTCAATACCAGGGCTTACAAACTCTCTTTCCGATTTCAGATGTGGTTAAAAAAACACCACCACAAATTAAAATCTATTAAGCTTCATATGCTTAATAGTACAAGTGCTCTTGGAATAGTGTTAGATACCAGTTAATTGTGTTTACTGCCTTATGGCTATTGTGGATAACCCCTCAACTCCCCGGCAACACCAGAGGAAATGGTACTCCATAAAAATTTATTTTCTAATTAACTGGTAAATAAGAAAAAGTATGAACACCTTACATTTTTTACCATTTCAGATAAAGATGTTTCTAAAAGGTATCTGTTTCTTTTTAAGCAACACAGAAGAAACATCTTGTTTTTTCTGCTTCCTCACGGTCACACTTCTTGGTGCCACTGTGCGCACCTGTAGCAGTTCCTTCTGGTTTTTCTTATTGTGGGGTAGGAAGCCAGATTTCCTTTTTTAAGCTTAAATGGTCTTCAAAGGGAAAGATAAGGGCTGCCTTTATGATTAGAAAGCAGTCTTTTGGGGTCATTTCAAGGTTGGTTTGTATGTAGTTTTGGATACCTTGAATAGGAAAGTCACTATTTTCATGCCTTTTTTCCAGTAAAATGCTAGGTCTTAGCACAACATGGGCATTAAGTTATTATTCTGTTACAGCAAAGTTATTTTTAAAATTCCCTACCTGTGTCTTTCTGGCAAAAAGTAAGCCTATGGCTAGCATTTAACTAGTGACATCTTCATTAAAGAAAGCAAGAAGTCCTAATGAGAGAAAAAATATTTATACTTTACATGATGGTTTTCTAGCACATCTTTAAACTTAAACTAAATTTCCTCTGAACTACAAAAAGAAAATATTCTACATTTGGATCTGGACAGACAGTTCTTACCCCCATCAGTGGACACATGAAATTCAGTCTCGTGGGATACTATGATTTATTCCTTCTGGGGATAATGAAAATTAGTAAGGAAGTCATTAGAATTCTAAATGCTGCTCTAAATCCCCAAACCCTTAATTTAGAGTTCTGAATACTCTGAGCATGTCAAGAATGATTTCAAATTAACTAGAATATATATCAAAGTCAGACAGAAAAGCAGAAAAGCAGAAAAGCCCTCCTCTGCCCTCCTATAGAGGAAGCTCACAGACCTCTGATTTTCTGAGAACTCCTAAAGCACTTTTAAGTCTCCTGACTCCAAAATACAAAGACAAACGGCCTATAATCTCCCTTCACACCTCCAACAACATTATTACTAAGGACTGCCTAGTACAAACCATAACCCTAAAGATGCTTTGTTTTACCTTTAGGATACTCCCAGAAAACAAAATAAAAACAAATTTTATAAACAAAAAACCATCAATAAAGTCTTTAACGATTCAGGAAAACTAAGTTCAGGCTTTCTCTCTGCCTGGTTATTTGTTATGTATTAGAAGCAAGATGAACAAGGTGTGTAATCACCTACTGAAGACGCAAATTTCTAAGAGAAGAATGAAGAGAACAGACAGAGGTATGACCTCAGTCCATTTAGAAATTCAGAGCTACCTTCTAACTAGACTTATAAAAAGTATTATTTTAAAAAAAGTAAGAAATCTTTTCCCTTACTACATTTTAGGAATCAATGAGTTTGGGGAAACCTGTCAGTGATTTCAGTGCCCTTTATAAAAAGGCAAACTGTAGCAATCTCAAAGAATTAAATTTTGGATCTTTGGTAGCTAAGAGTTAAAACAAAGGCTTGGAAGTAACTGTAAATTATCATCAGACATGGAGAGGAAAGAAAAAAGATGACAATGGTACTTGCATAAAACTACACAGAACATCTGATAAGCCTCTTAAAGTTGGGATGTCCTAGACACAATGAAAGATCCATTAGGCCTCAGCCAGTGGTGTCAATGTCCATGTGTGTCCAGGCTTTGTAATCTAATTCAAATTCAGGACATGCCACACACTTCTTAAAAATATAATACAACATTACCTTTCTTTAAAAAATCATAAACACAGGTACTCTTAATGATTAAAATTTTCTTTCCAATAAAAGTATTCCCTTGAATAAACCAACTTTAACCAACGCAAGACTAAGTTCTTTGTATGCTTTAACTTTTATAAGAAATGACTATGCTTACATTCCACCATGTACGAATCTGAGCTTATCTATATCACTAGTTACTTGTATAAGTACATTTAACTATACATGTAAAGTGCTTAATACAGTATTTGATAATATGAAAAAGTTTATAAAAGTTTATAAATTCGTATACCATGCTTGAAAAAAATTTTGTTACATTCGAGAAATTCTCATATTACTGTTACTTAAAAAATGTCAATGCTGTTCCACCAGGTGGCAAATTAAATATGGTATACTTTCTTTTCTAGAAACATACATTCTGAGATCTACAAGAAACTTCAAAATTGAGATCTCCACTCTTAGCATATAATTACCTATATAAACTATGACAACCCAACAGCTCACACAGAACACACTGACGTTCACGTGGGCTTATTAGCCTTGCACTGAGCCAATACATCTCTGAGTTTAAAGGGCTACTCCATGAATTCTACTGACTCTGTTGCAATGGCCTTAGTACTCAAGACATTTGAGAGCACTGTCTCAACCTGGCTTTCCAGCCTTGACCCTCGACTCCTTTATGCTACAATCAAACTACTGTCCCTTGAGCAAGTGCCATACATCCCTGCCTGTATTGCTGTTCTCCACTCTGCCTCAGGTGGTTATAAAATTCTTCCCCTGACTATCCAATTCCAACTAGTAGAAATTCTATCTATCATTTAAGGTTTATCTCAATTGCTACACCCTTGACAAGGCCTTGCCTGAGGCTTTTGACTGGCCTGGCTCCAAGGTGTTGCTCAAGACTCCCAGGGGCCAGGACTGATCCACCCATCCTTAACAGTCTTAAGGAACAAAGGATGAGGTCCAAGGTCTATTAGATCTTTTTATGAGAGGCCTCTCTCTAGTGTTCTCTTTTCAAGACTCCCTATCTCTTTTTTTTTACAGCTGAAATAAGATGCAATCAGCCTCTGGGAGAAAAACAAACACATGACTCAAAGAAGACCTGGGCTTAGTCCTCCTATTCTAGGCAAGGGATCAAGCCCTTTCTCCCTTTCTTTTCCTTGGGTTTGACCTTCCTTACTACCAGAGTGATACGTCAATGCTGTGACCCTGAAGCAAAGGAAAGCCTTCCTGACTAATTTTAAGAAATGCAAACCTTCATGGGTTTGTTAGCATCCCATGCAAAAGGAGTCCCTAAAGGACCCCATGGTCTCTTCAGACTCAGGGTTCAGGGCCCTACATAATTAGAGCTGAGTGATTAGGCCTGAAAGGCTCCTTCTTGATACTGTCTTCTGGGACTGGTACAACAGTAAGTAGTGATTTTAGGATTCAATATTCAAAGATCTAAAACCCCGAGTCTCAGTCAAATATTCTAACTCTCTGATGACTACTAAGACCCCTTATCTTTTATGCAATGTCAGAACATACGATAATATTTTTTCCCATGGCAGTTTTTCTAACTTGCTTTTCTACAGTCTTTTGTAGAAACATCCATCACTAAACCAGAAACTGCTAAAAAGCAATGACTGTGGCTCCCTTACTTTCTCTATATCCCCAACCAGAGGGGGTATGCTCTACTGTGCTGGCTAAAAAATTACTATTTCACTATCACCCATAGGAACATAGGCTGTCACCCATAGGAACATAACATCCTAACAATAGGATTTCTGCTTCTGTACCCCCGCTTGCACACCCGACCTGTAGGTCGACAGGTAGTGAAGAGAAGAAAAATAGACCTTTGTGTTCAGACAGAATAAAGAATGGGATCTGGGGCTTAAAAACCCTGTACTTCTACATTTCGGGGCTGCTTAATTTGGGGTCTGCGTACCCCTGGCAGACCCAGCTGGCTGAATAAAGAGCGTGTTTCCTATAACTCATTGAATTCTGGTGGTCCGTGTGTCTATTGGGGGCTGGCAGCTACAATACTACTCTAAACCTGAATAAAAATTTTCAACGTATCACATGATTATAGGGACTATAAAAGGTTTTTTTTTTTTTTTTTTTTTTAAAAAAAAAATACCTTTAATAAATAAAGAGAACTCTGGTCCTGGGGAGATTTGAGAAAGTTTCTGGCATCTTCCGAACTTTTGCATAATTGATAAATCCTCTGAGAAACAGGAGAAAGCCTAATTAAAAAAAAAAAGTCAAGAATGAATTTACAAGTTCCACATTGTCTTCTCCCCAAAAATATCCCTCTTGATAGCACTACTTCATTATTTTTCTGCTAAAAACTATCAAAACATGAGCAGTTTCCTCCAAACTTTCTGAAGGATTTCCACACCAAAATTTCCACTTCTCAATGAGAAAATATAAGAAACTAATAAAAGTCTCTTCTGCATATCCAGAATCTAACTGGTCAAAAATAATAATAATAATAATAATGGGGCAAACATTTACATTTGGAAGCCTTATTGAGAAGCATTATCAAAACCTATCTTCAAAATAAAACAGCTCTAAACTTTTTTAAAAAACAAAATCTATCTTCTGAGTTCCAAAAATCTATTCCAAGATAATTAACTACAAAAAGAGAGATTATAAACTTTTTCTCAAGTAAAAAAAAGTTTCATCCTTTCTTGACATGCAATTTTTTTCCCTGTCGACAGTACATAATGTTGTCCACTAGATGTCAGAATCCCCTTACCTATTACAGTAATTCTTACAGTCTCAAATTTAATTTCCTTATTCTTTAAAAAAAAAAAAAAATAGGGTACTTTGCCATTTCTTTACCACACAGGTAAAGGAGTAAGGCTGATTTTGTATGGCTACACCAGAATTGATACATTCACAGAAGTCTGCACCTCTTGGAAAGGTCTGCAAGAAGGTGATGTGCCCCTCCCATGAGAGCTTACACACTCCTTCAAAGATGGTCCGAGTCTTAGACATATTTTTTAAAGACCTTTATGGAGATATAATTTACGTACCATAAAGTTCACTCATTTAATGTGTACAATTCACTGGTTTTTAGTATAGTTATGGAGTTCTACAACCAAACCCATATCTAATTTTAGGACATTTATCATCCCTAAAAAAATCTGTACTGGTTAGCAGTAACTTCTTGTGAATACATTCTAAAACATACTCAGTGGTGGGAAATGCTTTGTACTCAGAACTGATTTTGGCAGTAATCATGTCATCAGCAATGAGCTCAGTAAACACCATTCTGTTTGGCACCAAAACAAGATTATAGAGCAGGGGTCACCCCTTCAAATGCTGGGTGGGGTGATCCTAGTGAACTAGAGTATACACAGCCTATATGGAGGGGATTGCTACAACTCAGATTCAGTCAAAGGGCAGGTGCCATGTATATAGTCGTTTTGCTAGATATTCCCAGTTTTAAGAAAAGTAAAAATAATTCAGACGTTTTATGTCAAAACTCTTTTAATTTTTAAATGATGGCAGCTAATTAAAAAAAAAACTTCTCAAAATAACTGTAGAACAAACCAACAGCTACAGGCTAGATGTAGCTCATGAGCTGCCAGCTTAAGAACTCTGTGCAGGCCTGGTCCTTACATGCAAAAACTCCAAAATTTGTTCTTTAGGCAAGAGAAGTTCCAAAAATGACCCAAACACTGGGTCCAAATGCATTAAGTACACATCAAAAATCTCACCGTTTTTTACTTACTAGTAAGCAGCAAGAATGATCAATTATTAAGCATTATAAATTTATCTCCCATGAAACTTTAATATAGTTAAGAAATCAGTCTATTAAATTTTTTAAATCTATATTATTAACAATAAATCTGAAAATATAATTTAATGATTTTTCTGATTCATTCAGGGTTTGCTTAAACTTTAGGATCTGTGGAAGAGGGAAGTCAGCCATTCTCTTAAAGACAGAGTTCAGCACAGTGGTCCCCAACCTCTTTTGGCACCAGGGACCAGTGCTCCATGAGAATCTAAGGCCTGATGATCTGAGGTGGAGCTGAGGTGGTGATGCTAGGACTGGAGAGGAGCTGCAAATACAGATGAAGCTTTGCTCACTGTCAACATTGCTCACCTCCTGCTATGCAGCCCGGTTAACAGGCCACAGAAGTCTGTAGCTTGGGGATTGGGGACCTCTGGTTTAGAGAATAAGCAAGCCAAGAAACTATTCCTCCAAAGTAACTCTCCTGTAGGTTATTTTTATTATTAATATAATAAGCTTCTCAGTAACCAAGGGAGGGGGAAAAATCACTATTTTTCTTTCCTTAGAATTCTAATGACTAATAATAGAGTAGATGAAGCTATTGGGGAGATAAGGGATGGCGAGATAGATGACTTGCACTTTTTAGGGTCAGGAATGCATGGCTCTGTCACCCTAGAAGAAGACAGGTCCTAACTATATTAATTACCTTTTAGGCATGTGCTATGCTGTGCTAGCCAGACCATGTAATAGAACTGCCATTAAGAAGGTCCAAAACAAGAGAGAGAGAAAAAAGTGATGTCACAGAAGCAGAGCAAGGCAATTAGAACATCTTTAATAGCTACAGGATAGCCCTGCTATTATTATTTTAAAGAAATGATGGTACTCTGTTACTGTTATCAAAAACATTTTCTTCACAAAGAATAAAAAATCCAACAATATTCACCTCATCATTCATTTCTTTGCTTTAAAATGTCATGGAAGATTTTTAAATAAATATTTAAAGTAAAAATTATGATCTTGATACCAACAAGCTAAAATGCCTGGCATTAAAAAAAGCCTCCTCCTTATCACAAAATAATTCTTATTCTCATTAATAATGAACTAAAGAATTCTGAAAACCCAAAAGTGGTTCTTCCAGAATTTATTTTTATAGCCAGGCTATATATTTCCTGTTTCCTACTGACCAATCCAACTGATGATGGGACGCATATATTCATGAGTAGTTTGACTGATTATGTCTATAAGCAATTTGGGGGGGTTCAGTTTGTGAACCCTTTGTGGCAGTAACTCACAAGAAAAAAAATCCAGACTATAAAGTCATCTTATCAGTGTGCCCCACTGGTCACATGAGGAACCAGAAAAGTGCGTATGTATGAATGGGTTAGGAAAAACCTACCCCAGTAAGAGATGTTTTATTAACATGTGTTATTTTGATGGTGACAACCGCCTAATTGTTAAGAGAGAAATACTTTTAAAATTATACTTACTATTGCTGACTAATATATTATTGTATATAGTAAGTGAGATGAGGGTTTGCTAAAAGTAATTTTACTTGTAAATTTAATATAATCTTTTCTCTCCTTTGTCTATGTTAAAAGCACTTACCTAAAACCAGGAACACCCACCAAAGCCAATACTGACCATCAAAATATCCAGGGAAATAGGTTGAAAACTAAAAAATAAAGCAAAACATTTCATAGTAGCTTAGCAGATAATTTCATATTTTAACTTAAATGCACACAAAACCCAAGACTACTTTGATACGAATGCTGTCATTTAGCTCTTACGATAATGTTTTTAAATAAATAAAAGTATTTTATATATTACTGATTTGAAATGCTTACAACATATACAAATATCCTTTCTCTCATGGAAAAGCAATCTTGAAATATGATAGTATTGAGCTTTATAGACTCCTCGTTTTGAAAGTGTTTGAATATGGGTTTTTGTTTGTTTGTTTTTTTGGCCCACATTATATTAGCTCTTCTCGAAATATGTTTTGGGATGATACTTTTACTTTGCTTACACAGTGCCACAACCAACAATTTGGCCTCCTTTCTAATGAGCCCTGATTTTGTTTCTACTCCTCCAGCCAAGGATAGAGGAGCGTTCTCCTGTACATCCTGAAACTCCCATTTTTTTCCAGAACTGGCATATGATGTTATTCTAGCCAAAGAGAATTCAGGACTACTGAGGCCTCTTTGTTCTTAAAGAAAAAGGTTAAAGAACTTTCTTTCGTTGAGCACTGTTGTGTTTCTGATGTGATGCCTTAATCCTTAAGGAAGAGCAGCTATATCAACAGGCTGAGCAGAGTCAATGAAACACTGATTTAACTAACTTCCACAACAGGACTTGATTCACAGGAAATAAATTTTCCCCACTGTTTTCTACGCCATTTTGAACTGTTTCCTGTTACTCACAGACAAAGCCATCCTAACTAATATAAATTGGTTAAATTCAGTTTTAATATTTAGGCAATTTAAATATTTAGTAAAAAAAAAAAAAAATTGGTAACTAATTGCATCTGTCTTCTATTGGGGACTTTAGTGTCCAAAAGTTTAACATAGTTTGCGCATTAAAATATAGTATTTTATTTCTTAATAACAATTAAGATTTAGAGAAGAGCTTGGATTCTTAACCCAAAGTCCATGTTTTAGAAGAGTATACATTATCTGTTTGGGGGAAAAAGCCCATAATTTTTATCAGATTCTCAAGAGAACTTGGAATCTTAAAAAATATTAACAACTTCTTTAGAATAAATAAGTTTTAAATAACTCCAGTGGTTGGTCAGTTAACATCTATTAATTAGTTTAATCAAATATATGATCAATATATTGGTTTTATCTACAAAGGTGACAATAGCAATAAACTTATCTGAAATCAGAGGACACTTTAAGAGACTAAATCTTTTATAACTAAATTACTTCATGCAATTCTAACTGGTAACTTCCAAATCAGTGAAGAGATCTTTAATTTACTTTAGAGATTAAGGTCCCCTAATGGAGTAGCTACTTGTTAAACAGTTTTGGCTCTCCAAACATTCTGGCATAACCAATGAAGCTACTGATAACCAGTCCTGGAAGGGAGGAAGGAAAAGAAAGGGAGAAAGCAGGGAAAAGAGAGAAGGAGGAAAAGAAGAAAGATACACTAAAACTTCAGTAGAAGTAATAAGAATGCCAGTTTTTGACAAGAAATCGGAGATGATATCCTTCCTTTTATTATAAAAACTAATTTCAGAACAAACACATACATTATAATACTATAAAGATTAAAAACAGAGAAAACAAGTTATAGTATAGATGCCCCTGAACCACCTATATTTACTAGATTTGACTACAAAACTTATTGCATGAATCAATTGCAACTGATTTAGGTTCAATTTCTTAAAACCAGCACAAAGGCAAACCAAAATTAATTTTAAATGTGATATAATGTAAAAAAAGCAAATTAAAAAATCAAATATTCAAAGTTATTTTTTCTCTACAGAGACTATCTTCTCTGATGTATAACTTACCCTGACAATAAGGATCCACTTAATTAGAGACAGCCCAAATCCTGAAATGGCCCCATACCTTCCTGCAGCTGAAGTAGTCAGGCAAAATGACAGGAAAAACCCAATCCAGTTAAAGAGGAATGCCACTGTAAGAGCAGAGAAGAAAAAAAGATGTCAGACATGTCGTTACCCAGAGCAACAAGGCCTTCTCCACTTGTTTCTGCCTAACCGGCCTTCCCAAGGACAAAAGGCAGTCTACCCATCCTCCACAATTCTTAATCCACTTCCCCAAAGTAAAAAAGAAAATCTATTTTCTGAAAATCAGATGTTAACACAATGATGTCTTCTGCTGTCCACTTTTTAAAATGCCTTAACATTCACCAAACTGCATACATGACTTTACTGTATGTGTTACACTTCAGTAAATGTCTTGAACATTAAATTAAAGCTCCCAAATAATCTGATTCAAGTCGTTCATCCTCCTGCTTCTATGAATTTTTGATAGCTTACATAATGTCACCTCTAAAAGCACTGCATTTCCTTTATATACGACAAATAAAAGGAATGGCTGTTCATTTCTAAGTAAGGCATATGGAAATATAAATGCATAATAAAATAACATCAAGGGGGGGAAATCATGTTGACTTTGATCTATTAGGAAATAGAAGCTTACAAAACGAAATTCATCAGACAAAAGCATCTAATTCCTATTTTATAGGTCAGGTATGAGTAGGAACAAGGCCTAAGGGACCCTGCAGACCTGAAAGATGAGGCTTAGCTCATGCAAAAATGCAGCATCTCTATAACTGCTTTAATTACATTTTCCATAGATATTCATAGAAGTAGACAAGGAAGAGCAGGGATATTAAGATAAAAGTGTACTAAGCTCTGACATCTCAGTAAAAGTCACCAAAAATAATTAAAATATTAGTTCAACTAGTTATTTTAATTCAGTCAGATTCACCCATAATCCAAAGCACTCTGGTTTGTGGAAAGTGGCTCTGCTATGTGTATATACTTACTGAAAAAAGTTAACATAAAAATCCCATCATTTCCTATCCTCAGCTGGTCAGCATCATCAAAATCATCCCGACCCACAAAATCCTCATCCTAAACAAAAAGAAAAAGAAGAAGGTAAATTCACAATGAATTATTTCTAGGCAAAGGAAAGACATCAAGAAAAATAGAGAAAGGAACAAAAGTGGCACCAAAGAGAAAATTTACTGCTTTGGCTCAATTTAAAACTATGAGTATTAAAGCTCAGCATGTGTTTAAAAATTTCACTTTGCACCTGAAACTTATATAATGTTATAAACCAATGTTCCCTTAATAAGAATTATTTTTAAAAGACCTAAAAAACTTTAATTTTACTGTCTAAAAATTAAAAGATATAACTAGAGAAAAAATCTCCATAATTTTCTAAATGAAAAGAATTTTTCATTTTATAACCCAAGTTCTTTATCAATACACCTCAAAAATTGTAAAGTTCACAAAGTTCCTTTATAAAATATGTATATATGTATATGCATGTATATATGTGTGTGTGTAAATACATATACACACATGTATAAAAGAAAAAGAAAACATATATTTACATATTTGGCTTAAATATGTAAGCTCTATGTTGGGCCCAGAATATTAGTAATGCAAGGCCTATTAAGGAGATACAATTGACTAGCTCAAGTGTTTTTTTTTTAGGCTGACATAGGGGAAAGAAAAAAAAGACAGTGTGATCATACGTGAAGAATCAATAGGCCTGTCCACTACTCAACTCCATAATCATTGGTTTTTATTGGTACACAAGTCTGAAACAATCTCACTTCCAATTTTACTGGTAGAGAGGTTACCTTCCATGATAACTTGAAAACGTATTTCAAGTCTAGAAGTAACACGATCTTGACCAACACTGACACCAACATATTGTAGCCTACTTTTTCTACTAATATAGGTATGTGTTGAGATGTTGAAAAATAAATGAATATACACTTAAAAGGGGAAGACTTGTACACAGTCCAATGAGGGTTACTCAAGTTCAAACAAACAAACGAAACTTAAAGGGCAATTGAAACTTGCCCTACATAGATAGGACATGAACATGAAAATGAACTTGGAGACCCATAACGGTTTGTTGACAGTGCTTCCCTTGGGAATTGGAAACTAGTGAAGAGGAAAGAGCCAGAGGCAGCTTCCATTTCTAGCTTAACACACTTGTTTGAAATTTTTACAAGAATGGTTTTATATTTTTAAAAATACTAAATACCTAGTATTATGACTTCCCATTAGTAGGATATATAAAGACTTTGCCAGATTAGAAACTCCCTCTTTTGCATAATTACTCAGATATATTACAAAAATACATGGAAGTAATTTCTAATACACACGGTCCTCAACTAAATGATGGTTTGACTTATGATTGTACAACTTTATGGTGGTGCAAAAGTGATACACATCAACAGAAACTGGCTAGGCCAGGTTAAACTATGCTGTTCATAGGTCAAATGTATTAAATGTATTTTCGACTTACAACATTTTCAACCTTCAGTGGGTTTATCAGGATGTAACTCCATCAAAAGTTGAGGAGTATCTGTAATATTGCAAATACCTTCTAACTTTTCTTCCTGTCCTTGGTGTCTCTACTACCAGAATTCCTACTACCAGAATTCCTCCAATCAATTGCTGACAGGCTAATGTTTGCAAAACACCATACATGCCTTACTATAACCTCTGCTCAAAAACTGAAGATTCTATGTGACCTATATATAAGTCTAAATGCCTCAGCCTAGCATTCAGGAGATTCTATAACCTACAGTTCTGGTCACAAACTCTTTGCTGAAGCAAAACCAATTACTACATGCACATAACCTACCCTGCACCTAGGTGAAGTCATATCTCCTTCCTGGGATTTTCCCTCTGGAATGTTCTTATCCATTAACACTTGGTGCCCATTTCAAATCCCATCTTCCCCATGACCACATAATAAAAAGTCACAGTTCTTACTGCTCACTGCTCCTGGGCTGCTGCTTAGATAGGAGTATTTGTGGGCCCTTCCCCTCCACCCAGCTGGATTTTAAGCTCTTGCATGGCAGGAACGTTGCTTTATACAAAGCTTCCTACCTATCCACTACACAATAGAGACATGCACAGTATATAAAAAAAGTGTTCTGCATAGGTTTGCTTAATAATAGAACACTTTAACATGTTTCTACATACATACATTTGTCAAATAAATGTATTCCAAAGAGTTCTATGATTAGCCAGAGCTAATCTATTGATCTATTTCCATGGGATAGTTGCCACATATTCCAACACATCTATAGAGTACATATAAGGACTTTGGTGTCTAGAATATCTGGGTTTGGCTCTCATTCATGCTACTTATTAGCTAAATGACTGGGCAAATTACTTAACCTCTCTAGAACTCAGTTTTTACTCTGTAAAATGAGGATAATATAATCCCTACCCTGTGAGGTTACTGTAAGGACTGAAACAATGTACAAAATACTATATAAAAGCACCAAAGATAGGACCAAGCATGTTGTCTGCTTCCAATACATAGTAGTTACATTAAGAATTTTGTTCTCAGACAATAAGCTCCATGAGGGCTCTTAGTTTCCCTTGGCACATACAAAAACTGAATGCACATCACCACGTAAAATCAGCCTAGACTGGGCTTATAAACTATTATTTCTGCCATCCAGTGGGTTTTAGAAGCCCCATCCCTAAAAGTGTGGTCTGTAAACAGTTCCCTACTCTAAGGCCTGAAATTCTGCAGTGCCACTATACTGCCTAGACTGAGCTTGTTTTTCTTATCTTTCACTCTAGTTTCCTGCCAGGACTAGAGTCTGGAGCCCTGATCACCCCCCATCCCTGAGGACTGGATTCTGCTCTCTATTCTCCCAAAATCTGGCCCAAGGCCCTACCCACATCACCTTCAACCTAGGTGAATATTTAAACCACATCTACATCACTTACAGGCCTGACATCAAGAACCAAGAGTACCCAAAACTCTCCAAGCTCACTTTCATCACAATCCCTCTCTATTTTCATGAGTTAACATCAGGATAGATGCGATCCTAATTAATTCACTATGGCCTGACAGATGGCATAATCTGGAAGGCTGGTGGCATGGGGGTCCATCTAGAAGGTTGTTAGGAACCTTTTATGAGTTTATTCTATAAAGTTGCACTTACTTATTCTCTCAATAGCCCTCCCTAACAGCTATCTACCTAACACTGAAATATTAAATATGCAGAATCAAGGTGAAATCAGTGTACTTCCTAAATAAGTTCCTGCTCCAAGAAATTTCAGCCATGCCAGGAGACTTGAGAGATGAACAGCCTTGACCTGTGATTTTCTGCTCATTTGTACCTTTTACCTAATTATTTTCAGGAATAGGTAAAAGTTTATTATTGCAAAAGAAAATGTGCTTGTTTTTTTTATTAGTTGTACTTTTACTAAACAATACAATCATAAGTAATAATACATCAAAAGTGAAACTGAAAATAATTTAATTTCTATAAAGCAGCCACCAAGTAACATGGTAAATTGGACTTACTCTTCCAGGAACCAAAGGGATAGTAGCTTCAGCCTTGGTTCTTTCAGCTTCATCATAAGTGGGCAGTGTTGTGGCCACATTGTAAGATGGGGGCTTTGGAAACCCAGACTCATCTTTGTAGTCAAAATACACTACAGAATAAAAAGGAAGTCACAATTATCTGATGATTAGCTGAATTTCTACTAATTCCAGCAAACAAAACCAGGATTTCCTCTAAAGGTATATGTAGAATAATTGAATCAAAAGATGTTTACAGATGAGTAAGGGCAGGAATGATTTTTAAATTTATCCATACTTCAGTTATTTAAATTCCAGACTCACTTTGCCCTCCCAAGTGTTTTCAAATACTTTTTTTTCAATTGCTATGTGATGTCTTCACAAAATGATTTAATGTTAAGTAGTATAAGAAATACATTTAAATTAAAAATACTTCGCCTGTGTGTGTTTGTAAACCTGTATGGTTTCCTCCCATTTATAAACATGAAAATCAATTTAAATCATTACTTATCTGCATTAAATCTTTTATTTCCTCTTTTTAATGTTGTATCTTAAGTCTCATTGGATTATAAAAGATTCAATATCTATTAGAAAAGATCTACTTATGAATGAATTACATTTCTATATAATTTTTGAAAAAATGTCTATAGTTCATGATTAACATTTTTCTTCCTCTTTGGTTAATTATAATTAACTTCTAATTTTACTGTAATTTGATATTAAAATATCATAATTTGATAATTATTGAAATTATCAACCAATATGACTCACCTTATTAACAGAAAAAAGGAAAAAATCTATTGTGGGTGAAAAAATTTTATAAAATTCAACATCTAATAATAAAAAACTTAACGAGTTAGGAATTAAAAAAAACTTCCTTAATCTTATCACAAATCTCCATGAAAAACCTACAGTAACTATCATAATTAATAGGAAATTATTAAAAGTTCTCCCACTTAAAATTAGAGAACTGACAAAAATGCCCACTAGCACCTCTTTAATCAAATATTATCTTAGAGGTCCTACTAGTTGATACAATATGGCAAGAAAAGAAAATATAAGATATAAGAATTGGAAAGAAAGATATAACTGTCTTTAATCATAGGTGACATAATTATATATGTATAAAATCCATGCGTATCTACAGACAAACTATTAGAAATCATATATGAATTTAGCAGTCTCTGGATACACTGTTAATATAAACCATTAATTATATTTCCATATACCAATAACAAATAGGAAATAGATTATATACAAACCATTATAACGTACCAAAATATACTGAATATCTAGGAATAGTAGATTTTTAAACCTAATAAAAATGTCCAAAACCTCTATATTGGAACTTATAAAATGTTACTGAGAGAAATTAAAGATCTTAATAGAGGGATGTAGAATGTTTATAGACTGGAAGATGCAGTATTATAAAGATGTTATTTCTCTTCAAACTTATCCATAGATTCAATACAATCTCAACTAAAATCTTAATAAATATTGGTTTGTTTTAAAAAACTGACAAACTGATTCTAAAATATACATGGAAATGTAAAATGTCAAGAACCAAAGCAATCCTGAAGAACAAAAAAACCAAGGGACCTACATTACTAGAGATCAAGAACATAAAATTCCACAATTAAGACAGTAGGGCACAGACACAAAGATTAAATAGACCATACACCTGAAATTTACTGGATATCATTAACCATCACCATAAAAAAATAATTTTTTTAAAAAGGAGAAAAATAAGTAAATAAAGGGACTCTTCCCTTTAAGTTAAAATTCTCATTAAAAAAAAAAAAAAAAGATAACTGGACCAAAGAGCAAAATACAGAAATATATATATGATCACCTATTTTATAACAAAGGTGGCACTACACTACACAGGAGAAAAAAAATGATTTTTTTTCAATAAATGGTGTTGGACCTGAATCTTAATTGTTATCTCACATTATATAGAATAAATAATTCCAGATGGAATGCAGATCTAGAGGGGGAAAATAAAATATCAAAGCTTTTACAAGAAAGTACAGGAAAATGTATAATTGAAACTAAAGCTGCCACCTATTATAATTTAGGAAACCTATCTTTTTCTGTGTCAAAATAACTATTAACATACACACACACATGTACATACACATGTATATATAGACATAAAACATTCCACACATAATTTCCGAAAAATCACACCAAAGTCATATCACAAACTGAAATGCACAATGTGAATTAGCCCACTGACATAGTAATTCTGAATATATTAATAATACTTTAAGTTGAGAGAAAACAACATTCTTATTTCCCTATTTCAAAAGATTTTTTAAATGAGATCCATCAACACAGATACCTCATAAAATTTTAATTTTCACAAAAAGTTTAATGATAATCTTTTCAAGTTTATTTAGTACATTCAAAACAAAAATTTTCAATTTGTTAGATAGTTCAAATGTATAATCACAAAATAGGTAGTGAGTATACAAAATAATGATTTGTGCTCCTCCTCACCATCAACATGGTGTACCATTCTGTTTCTGTTTTTCTCATAAATGGAATAACAGGTATATGCAAGTCAACATTTATCTAAAAAACATAAGCCATGTTAATTTAACAAGGAAGGGGGAAAAGGCCATTTAAGGTATTTTAGAGGTTTCCTTAAAAAAAAAAAAAGTAAAAACAGAAAACTCCAGTTTGTAAATAACAAAAAACTAATAACTTGCAATCTCTAAAAATGGATTTCCTTGACACTTCACTTAACTCAAGAGCTCAGTAGGGAGCCAGGAAATTAAGTCTGGATTTTGTTAGTTTGTTTGTTTAAGGACTTTGTAGTAAGACTGTTACCAAATCCAAGTTTGTGTGCCTGACACTTGGAAAGGCTTTGACCTTTCGAAACTCAAAACATCAGAATTTGAAGTAAGAAAAGGTTTATTGATCAAGAAAGCACCAACCAAGAAGATGGGAGACTAAAGGGCACCTTAAACCTATCTTGCTCATTGGTCAAAGTTAAGGGAAGCACTAGTGGGGCAAGTTTTAATTGGAGGATCTTGGAATATGGTCATTTATGGTAAAGGGTGTCAGCACTGGACAACTGAAGCATTGCTTCTGAAAAGGTTCCGATGTCCAAGTTCCACTTATGTTCCAGTCCTTTGGTTCTGTGTATGGGTGGATAGGGTGGGTGAGACTTTGATTCTGGGGTTCAGCTAGAAGTCAAAGTTCTCTCCTCTGTGCATGCTTCAGCTACAGGACATGTAGTTTTGGTCTGTTGTCTCTGAAGAGCAACTTGGCATGTTATTAAACAGAACAGGACCATTCTGAGCTGGGTCTGCCGTTACAAGATGAAAAGCCACAAAACCCAAAGACTTTATTCAAGAGAGAGTTCTTCAGGCCTTATACTAGAAAGAGTTTACCTTTATAATCAATCTCGAAATTACAAAAACAAAAGAGAAAGAGATTAAGGACCTCATATGCTGACAGCAATAAAAAATGCCATGTGAAAGCAAGAAGGGAATTTGATTCTTGAGTCAAAAAGTTCTATAAGTCTTAATAAATAATAGAATCACTATAGTATAATATAGAACAGACTACCTACCAGAGAATGTTTGATTCTAATTATAAATCAAAAAGAAAAATTTAAACAAAGAATATGAGATGTAAATGAGTAAGGGAGAGCAGTGTTTGACAAAGATTTCTATCTAAAATGGTTATAATTTTTTACAATTACAGAAAGTAGAAACTCAGATATTCAGGAAAAATTATAAAGAATTTTTATCATTAATAAAACAGGAATTCAATTTCTTAATAATCAATTGGAGTTGGAATTTTAACTGTAAGTATCTAACAGAAGACCAGTTCTTAAAGTCTGGGCAGAGATCAGTGTATAGGGTATGGCACTGTGATTCTTTCCCAAGTCTTGGTGTTCCTATCTTAATTTAATTCCATAAAACACCCTTGAATTATTCCAAAACTTTAAGTTAGCATTGTTAGTTTCAGATGCTTATAAATAAAAGAATCTTAACTAATACAAGGAGACAGGGTTCAGAATTTTGAAGCAAGAGTGGAGGTGAAAAACTTTCTGACCTATGTTCCTCCTAATTATCATAGCTGCCTCAGGCCACAGTGACTACCAATAGGTTTAAACTCACATCAACTGACAGGAACTGCCTGAAGTGGTCTACTGAAAAGGATTCTGAGACTGTGTTTGGGATGAATGCTGTCTTCAATCTGCATATCTACCCTGGGAGTAGGTTGGGTTCAATTGTGGCACCATGGGCTATGTACTTGCCAGTCTGCCACAGTTCTGTTTTAGAGAATATGAAAGAAGTTTAATCAAAATGGTCAACTTTCAGCAATTAAATCAGAACTGGTTATCAGAAAGCTCTAGTTATCAATTATTGAGATTTTCTTTTTTATCTACCATGCCTTCTACACAAACATGTGAAAATTAAAAAGATAATCTGGCTTAAAATGGAAAGACTTAAGGTTAATTGAGGGTTTAAACGATGAGGAACATTTAAACATTAGAAACAGAATGAAAGAGCTAGGATACTTCTAGTTTTTATTATTATTATTATTATTATTATTATTATTATTATTATTATTAAGAATTCACTATCATAAAAGAAATCCAACATACTATATTCCAAGTCATAGGTAGTAGAATCACAAAGAGCAAAACAGCTAATGAGGAAAATACAAAAAGAATAAAAATCAGATGATTACCTAGTCCCTGGATTTCTACTTCCTTTATATTAAGAGTCTGCTGGAATAAAATTGAGCTCCATAAAAAGCCCACACTGAAATGGGTTTTACCTGTTTTTCAGGATGGTAACCGAGTTTTTTTCACCTCAGGCTACAAACTAAAAATACTCTCAGAGACTACTTAAGGAAAGCTGAAACAAGGTAAACACCAATAAACACATACTAGTTAAAAGTCTACGGCTAAGTGCATTTCAGGAGTTCCACAGTAACCTCGCCCATCACCTACCTGCACTCTCTGCAGAGATGCTGCTGTAAGGTGGAGGAGCATCGCCTATAGCCTGCTCCGGCTCCCCAGGCTCTTCCTCATTCTGCAACTAAATAAAAATTTCACATTTTAATGCAAGCATAAAGCCAGTAAGACAGAGGAGAACATGAAAACTGGAATAGCCTTTCTGGAAGGCTATTTGGCAATGTGTTTTTATCTCCAGATGATGCAATCATAGGGGATATTTTTCTTTTTTATTTATACATACATTCTAATTTTTTGTAACGAACATCATCTGTATAATTTAAGTTAGAAAAATAACCTATTAAGACAAAGACAAATCACAGCAAACGATGATTTATCATTATATTGTTTGTGCATAGAAATCAGGTCTTAAATTGAGACATTTACAAAAACATAAAATTCTATGTAATTCTACATATGACCTCTGTCAATACATCCCCATTTTCCCTGTCTTGGCAACTTTCTCTCTGGTCAAACCTGCAGCTCCAGTTACTTTAACTCACACTGAAAAATGTGTCTTCCTGCCATTGTCAGTCTCATCTGCATAGAACAAAAACATTCAATTTAATTTTTCCTAAGTGACAACAGACTACAGCTCATTTAAAAGATGAACTGGCTGAGAATAGGAGTCAATCTGTAAAGTAAGAACAGAGTATTTATCAGTGTAACTGACTTGGGGGTTTGGGTCCCTACTGTACACCAGGAAGTAAAGAGCCAATTAAGCCAACTAGTGCAAAGAACTCTCCCTTAAACTGAGAAAGAAAGAGAGAGCTTGACCTGCCACAACATGAAACAGAACTCCCTAATTCATTAAATTTTAACCAACCATCTCAGTCTCCAATCCCTATGTTATTCAAAATTGGAAGCCAACAAAATTTTTCTGACTAACACGTCAAAGCAATTTCAAATGAATTCTTGTGCCATATCTTCATCTACATCTACCATCCAGTCAATTTTTTTTGAAACCTTTGTAATCTAATGGCAAACTTAAAGTACTCCCAAAATAACTGTACTGTAATTTAAGGTGAATTGTTCTTTTAAAGGAAGGCATATGGGCAAAACAGTTATAGTTAAAGCCAATGTTTCTGGGACACCAAATCAGTAACCTCTTTAAATAAGAGTTCCTGGGGCCACAGTTCACCCGGAATACTTTAACATTATCTGAAGCTCTAGAGAGGGTATTCTCAGCCTACTCTTGGCCTACTCACACCTAACCTTGTGCCCTGGGAAGGTTACAAAAAGATGCAAGAGTCTGTTGCAAAAACAGGCAAATACAGACTTTTCAAGAATGTTGCCTTAATATACGATAGCCAGTAATGTTCTTTAAACCTAGTGATGTTCTTTAAACCTATCTTGATATTTTTGACCTGTTTTATATTTCCTGAGCTTCGTCAAATAATCGTGTTTCTTCTGCATAATTTAGGTTTTAGAAAGGAAGCACAGTAATTCTAAGAAGTACAGAGGTCCAAAGAATAAAGAGGTCTTACATGCCAGTATCTACAAGATAGGTTGCCTGTTTCCTAGCAACGTGGAAATGAGAAATTTGATCATCCCACACCAGGGTAACATAACAGAGCAAATAAATTCCATCCGTCTCAGAAACCCCCACTTTCTCTTTGATGAGCAAACAAGAAACATTTCCAGGTGACGCTTTATGCTCCATTAAAATTCACTCCTTCAGAATCATGTAGATATATCACATGTATTATTTCCATTAGAAGATGAAAAAAACAAAAAGCACCCATTCTGGCTACGGATGCTCCACATACTGAGAAGACTACAAGGACCTCACTGTACAGGCTTCCCGGCTCTGACTTGTTTTCTCTAATGCTGGTGATAAAATTTAGGTTACTTCGAGAAAGGTGTATAAAATAAAATACCACAGTGTGGAGAAAAAGGGGTAATCACCTTCAAAAAGGATTTAGTGATCACCATCTGCATGAAAAATAACTGGCTAAACAACTGAATCCCTAAGTATACATCTTTTTACACTTTGGGGGCATCCACAGCCTTTAATTTGGCTCTGCCAGCCAATCAAGTCAGGCACACAAACAAGGGGGTGGGGGGACATGTGTACTAGAACTCGAGTGGGGCTTACCTATAAGGCACTTGGTTCCAAAATGTCTTTTTAAGGTTCCCCTTTCCTGTCTCTGCAAACCCTTTCTGTACAGTCCTCCCTGCCACAGTGCCCTGGGGCTCAGGGATCTTCAGACTCTCTCAGAAAATAAGCATCACTGTCACCTAGGGGCTGGAGTTGAAAAGATGCCCAGTCTCTTCTATCAACTGGGTCAGTGGGAGCCTGAGTACAACCAATCTGTTACAGAATCCTAGTATCCTAGTATAAGGAGATACTGTAAGAGGCAGGTTTGAAAACTCACAGTGGGATTCTGTTCTCTCCCTGCACTATGCAATTGGGTGGGTAAGGAATCCCTTGATTGTGTAACTGTAAATAGATAATAAATAGCTGTTGGCAGCTGGATTCTTTTCTGTCATGTAATTTTTTTTAAACAATGATCAAATTTATCTGTAAATAAGTAAAATTGACATTTTCTTGCAAAAAGAATCATATAATTATCTATGCATGTCATATAAAGAACTGAGTTGATTACAAAACTACCTATATCTCCATCATTGAGATAGGAATAATTCAACCATCTGAAAATTCAGATGGCCTTTCTCTTTACCACGCCAGACCATGCCTCACTCCCACCTTCCTGATGTTCTTCTCTATACTCTGAGCAGACTCTGTCATGGCTCCCCAGAAGGACCCTAAAACCCATGCACGTTCCCACTTTAGATAAATCACAACCTTCTGCAGTACCTCTTGGCCTTGATCACCCTCAATTTTTAAAAATATTTACCTGCAAATAAGTGCTAATATTATTTTGTCATCTAGATTTACCCTGTGAAATACAGCACATCTAAAATAATATATTCCTCTATATCCTATCTGTACTGTTGCTATTGGAAAGAAATATATGATATTTCAGCTAAACAATAGTTTAAAGAATCTCCCACATAGAAATCATTCATAACTCTAGTTCTAATAGAAGCAAACTTGAATTTAAAAAGTTTAAAGACACATACCCTATAGCAGCGGTTCTCAACCTTTTTGGCACCAGGGACAGGTGCTCCTATGAGAATCTAATGCCTGATGATCTGAGGTGGAGCTGAGGCTGTGATGCTTTGCTCGCTAACCCACCATTCACCTCCTGCTACATGGCCCGGTTCCTAACCGGCCATGGACTAGCACTGGTCCACTGCCAGGGAGCTGGGGACCCCTGCCCTACAGGATTAAATTCTTATCTGAGTTTGTACCCCAGCAAGAAGACTTCATCACTACCCTCCCTTAAGTAGTTCTAAAGATGATCTTTAATTTAGAAATGAGCTGTTTTAAACAATAGCAAAGTCAGGGCTAGGATTAGGCCTAATTATTAGATAAGAGGCAGTATTTATAATTTTACTGATAACAGTAACTAAAGGCACTTAAAAGTCATTCTTGGATTATCTGTATTTACTAAGAATGGCCAACAAACCCTACAAACCAAAAAAGAGAACAAAAACATAAATCTTTATCCATGAGAAGAGGTATCAAAATATACCACATAATTAATGTGAACACAACAACCATATAGAAAATGTTGACCTACCAATAAGTCCATAAAGTTATAAGTATTTGTATACCACTAATTTTTTCCTTGGTTGAGTCCTATTTAAACAGCAAGAAAAGTCTTCTGAAGTTTTAAATCCCTTCCTTCAGTTATTTTCAGTAAGTCTCAAAATCTTGGATCAATGCCTAAACTCTAGCTTTAAATGTTATTTACCACTTCTAATTTTAGAGTTAATTTCTAAAAAGTTTACCTTAAATGCAATTTTTAAACCTCTCATTACCAACCCACTATTTCTACATACTCTTTAAATCCTACCAAATGAGACAATGTAATTACCAGAAAGTAAACAAGCACATTTCTTTAGGTAAACAACTGAGTATTTTACTCTGTTGTTCAGAAACAGTCAGTTTGTAAGGACTGTAAATTTTATATTATACAGACTGTAGATGTTGCACACTGACTATAAATTGTGTTAATTCTAACATCGCCAATTTCTTTACGTTCAAGAACAATTCTCTATCAAACTGTTAATTAGGAGATAACATTTAAAATAAGGTAAATAATTATGACAAAGAAACTGAACAGTAAAGACGATCTGATTTTTAAAAGGGCAAAAATGTTAATAGGAGACAGACAAATGCCAGTGTACACGAGATGCTCAACATCGTTAGTCATTGGATTTAACCTATGAAATACAGCACATCTAAAATATACAAATCAAAACCATGAAACACCACTTCACACCCACTAATACAGCCATAAAGAATTAAAAAGGAAAATAACAAGTGTTGTTGATTATGTGGAGAAACTGGAACTGACACACTACTGGTGGGAATGTAAAGGGGTGCAGCCACTGTAGGAAAGTTTGACAGTTCTTCAAAAACAGTTAAACATAGTCAGAAAAAGATCCTGCACTTCTACTGCTAATTATATACCCAAGAGAACTGAAAAAAATAATTGTACAGAAAAACATGTACAAAAATGTTCACAGCAGCATTATTTATAATAGTTAAAAGGTTCATCAACTGATGAATGCATAAACAAAAAATGGTGTATCCATACAAAGGATGGATAGGAATAATCCATCCTATTATAAAAGGCTAAAGTACTGACACATGCTACAACAAAGATAAAATTTGAAAACATCATGCCAAGCAAAAGCCAGTCACAAAAGACCACATATTTATATAAATGTTCATAAAAGGCATCATCCAATGGAGACACAAAGTAGGTTAGCAGTTGCCAAATGCTGAAGGGCAGAAGAGGAGAATGATTGACTACTATATCAAATGTAAATATATTGTGACTCAAGCTTTCTCACCACTGCCCTTTCCTTCTGCCATACCTCACAACAACCTTCTTCCTGGATAGTCAGAAATTTGAATATTTCATTCAATGAAATTTTGCCAAGCATTACAACATGCCAGAATCACACGATCTTTTACTATTTTTCCCTTAACATTCCTGAAAGAATACTTCCATTGTTTTCATTAATTTACTAGAGAGACTGTTATTTTAAGCCTTAATACTATTTAGGCTGATAACTTTGGAGATTAAAAGTGTAATTTGATGAAATTTGTTAAATGGTGCTTTATGTACAATTAGGATCAACATTTATCAACAAAGACAAATAATTTTTTTCATTAAATCTATTAACAGAAGCACTATTTCTATATACATTATACTAAAATACCAAAGGAATTAGTTTCTTAGATACATATGATTATATTTATATAAAGATCAACCAGGCAAAGCTAGTACACCAGTGAGTGGTTACCCTGGGGGGTGGGGGCAACTTGAAGGGCACTTCAAGGGAGCTTTGAGTCCTGGTAATGCTATTTCTTGATCGGAGTACTAGTTAATTGTGTTTTCAGCTCGTGATAATTTACTGAGCTGTACGTTTATAATCTGTGCACGTTTCTGTATGTAAATCATACTTCACTGACAATACAAGGAGAAAAGGAGGCGGTCCAAGGATTCGTGATGCTCTGTGCGAGCTCTCCGTAGACCTTTGCATGGTTTATCACTGTATTCACCCCAACACTTAACAGTGAGTGGCACCTTATTAGCGCATGCTGACAGGCAGGCATGGATGTGGAGCTCTAACAGAAACCTACCTGAAGAATGGCTGCTACCTCAATGCCATCTTAACCTACCAGATGAACTCACATTTATGCCAAGAATTCAAATGACTTTATAAAGTGCTAAATAAACATACAAGCTAGACATGTAGATGACTACCAAATCTGTAAAAGTGACAGTGATGATGGCTCCACAAGTGATCCAGCAGCAGGTGGCATCCCCATCACTACTCAGCACAAGGAGTACATAAAACATGGAGAGAACAGAAGAGAAACTGGGCTTTATAAAGCAAAAATTAAAAAAGCAGCTCTCTCTTACTGACGGATCTAAAAGCAAGGAGGAGTGAGAGATCAAAAAAACTTTCAAAAAAGACTGCTATGACATGGGCCGTAAACCTATAAGTGTTTGATTTTTCTTAATGTTTCATAAGGTTCTTTCATATGTATTGATGTTTCACAATAAAAATGAATATTATGGTTCTATAATTACCAATTTTAAAAAGAAACTGTAACAACAGTACAAGAAAAACAAAAGATATCCAACTTTTATCTCTTTAGAAATAAGAAATGTTTAACTTAACCTATAATACTTAACATAATGTACTGGGTACAAATAGGTTTTTAATAAATGTTTGTGTTACATATGAAAAAAAATGGCATTGTGATCAAAACGTTAACTTCCAGAATATCTTTTTCTTCTAAGGCCAACTGGCATATCCAAAAAATGGAATATTCCACACTAAAAAGTTAGTGAAGTCAAATGTATAGACACTGAAAGTGACAGAGACATGCCTACAACCCAGGGACGCATGGTGTTGGCAGCTTCCTTGGCTCTACTAGCCCAGAGTTCTCTTTCTCAGGCTGAAAAGTTCCAAAGCTATGCTTGCTTATGATGATGGGAATGAAGAAGCCTGGAGCAGGGAGGGCATACCATGGCAGGGATCATTCTATTCAAGAGAGCCTGCTTTAATTTAGGTCTCATCATGAGGTCCTCCTCTCCTGCAAGAACAATGAGAGCCAAGAGGGAAATATATTAAGCATTTCCTATCTTCTCTCCATCCCATTATCAGAATGTTCCATTATGCAAGTGTTTAACTACTAGATTAATTTAACACCATTCAATGAACTTGTCAGGCCATCACAGGTGTTTGGTCTGAGGACACAACATTGAACATGACTGGTGTTTTGACCTCACTAAGTCTGCAGTTTAGCAAAAAAAAAAAAAAAACAAAACAAAATTAAAAGAAGTGATTACAATTATAATGTTCTAGTTGAAGATTAAACATACACATTTGCCTCTTAAATACCCCTTCCAAAACCCTCTTAAATGTAAATGTTAGTAAAATTTTGTTAATTTTAAGAGAAAAAACTACAAAGACAAGTAACAGGAGAGGAAGCAGCAACAAAATCCTAAAAGCTAGAAGCAGAATGACAGGTGGCAGAATCCTAAACCAGAAAGCACAAAAGCAACCTGTCTCACACTATATCCCCAAAATGTTCAAGAATTTGTGGTACCAGAGACTGGTGGAAGGAGTGAAAGCGAAAATGAGATTTAAAAGCAGAAAGAAAGGTTGGAGATGCAGTTAAATACAAACAGCTCCCAGAATCCCCATTAGAAGACTGCAGGTTTATTCTCTGAACAGGGTAAAGCCAGGAGTTTGGGCTGGAGACACCAGAGTTTAGGAGAAAGGGTAGCATGTCAGAAAAAAGTGACTGATATATTTATGTCCTAAATGTTGAGATCTCCCAGCCTTCCTCCCTAGTAGCTCCCAGCAGAAATAGCAACAACACCTATTCTCTAGGGAAACTGACCAGCCAGAGAGAAAAGACCTAAAGACACTGTAACTTAAAAAAAGAACCTAGTCAGGTCATGCTGTGGTACAGGAAAAGCTCCATCAAGTATTTTGAGCAGCTTCCAAACTGCTTTACAGACCATGTACACTTAACCAAGCAGGCAAGATCACCATGCACCAAAAAAAAAAAAAAAAAAAAAGAAAGAAAGAAAGACCAAAGCAAAGAGAGTAAATGCAACGCAAAGGAAACAATTATGCACGAAGATGAAAACTTTAAAAGAAAAAATTTTCAATACTTTCAGAGAAACGAGAAAAAAATTAGAACCATAAAACAAAAACAAGGTGCTATTTTAAAAAGGGGGGGATTAGAAAAGAGTTTTTTAAAATTAGGAATGTTAATAGAAATTAACTCTATCAAAGAGCTAGAAAACTGAAAAATATCTCATAGAAAGTAGAGAAAAAGACATTAAAAAAATTAAAGAATGAGTACATTAAGTCCAAGATCCAATGAGAAAAGGGGGGAAAAATCAAAGCAGAGAAAAATCAAGCATATACTTTAAAAAATTTCCCAGAGCTGAGTGAGAGACATGAGCTTCCAGAATAAAAAAGCCCACGGAGCACCTGACCAAATGGATGAAAACAGATCCACACTAAGGGAAAACAGTGAAATTTAAGAACACTGGGGACAAAAGGAGGCTCCTAAAAGCAAGAGTGGGAGAGAGGTGGGGACAGAAGGAGAGATGGGGGAAAGAAGGAGAGGAAGAGAGGGAGAGGGGGAAGAGAGCACGCACGCTCATGCATGAGCATGCCACATCTAAGAATCAGACGTCTAACTATAATTGGCTTCAGGATTCCTAATAGCAACAGTGGAACTTTAGGAAGGCAGTGAGGCAAATGCCTTCAAAATTCTAAAGAAAAATGTTTCTGATGCACAAGTCTAAATAACTTCGAAGATTTCTTTTCTTAAGATTCTTGGATGTCCAAAGTTTAAAAAAAAACGTTAATGTCCCATGCATTCTTCCTCAGAAAAACACTGGAGGTGTGTTCCATAAAAATGGGGCAGTAAACCAAGGTGTGACTCAAGGAAAAGTACCCCCAAAAAAATGATTGGGGAAAGATATCCCCAGGATGACAACTAAACAGCAGGCCTTGAAAGCAACCTTCTAGAATGGGTCAAAAGGCCAGGAAAGATCTCCACCCTCCCCCTCCTTCCAAATGAAATCAAGAAAATACCTGATCTGTTTGAACATATCAAAAAACTATTAAGGTTATTAGTTGAGAGTCTAGGGATGAATTAAGGCTATTGGCAAATTTATGATAGGTACAAAGAAAATTAAGCAAATCAAAAAATTAACTTTAGAGAAAATAAAGTACTGTTCAGGCAAAACAAAGCAACCATAATATACTACATATCTCAGCTATGAACAGTGTTTATTATTTTAAATTACTGTAAATGCCAAATATTGACCTAACCACATTATACATATAACTGTATTAGAAAAATGGAGAAACAGGAAGTGTGAGTATATGAAGTTGTGAGAGGGTAGTAAAAGATAGCTAAATCCTTATATTCCGTACTGTTAAGTCAATTTTTAAAAATGCTAAAAACTGAAAAATTAAGAAGTAGCACACTATAAATGTTACTTAGCTACAGAGATAATAGCAAAACAGCAAAAGAAACAGCTAAAAGAGCTAAGGAGCAGGCAGGTAAGCAGAAGATTACTATTGGTAAGAAGCCTAAAAGATCTATCTGACTCTAATCTTTATATGTATATAACATTGATTTTAAAAAAAAAGAAAGAGAAAGTAAAAAATGTGTGTGTGTGTGTGTGTGTGTGTGTGTGTGTGTGTGTGTAGAAATGTGATTATAAAATGTGTCACAAAAGGAGAATCTTGTGCTCAGGGAAAACTAACCTAAATTGGGGAAGGTGGAGGTACACAAACTCCTCTTAGGACAGACTACCTAATCTAAGATGGGCTAGGAGACAGGGGGCATCCCAGGTAGAGAAAATAGAGGGGAGGCCTCCAGGCCAGGGAAGATGATGTATTCGAGAAACAACAAATCACAAGAGTCCACCCTGTCCCCCAATGTATATCTTACCCATCCTTCAAGGCCAGACTCAAGTTTTATCCTCTTGGAAGCTTCCCAGAAGTGTGTGGAAACAGGTGATCTCTTGCATTTCAAAATAACGTCTTTTATCTACTATCCCATTCTCTAAATTACCTACCATCTCATTCTCTGAATTAATATTATATCAATATTAGTTATATTGATTAGAGTAACTCAACAGTTATTTAGTGAATACTTACAATATACATAAAATTGTGCAAGGTACTATTAAGTAACAAGAAGAAAAGACTGGAGAGAAAGAGAACAAAGCAGCAGTCCATAGGTGCTCAGTAAACTTTTAACCAGGAAGGCCTGTGACACATCCTTTTGCATTCCATAACGGTATTTAAACATGTAAGTTGCTACTTCATCAATGCCACCTATTAATTACAAACAGCTTGTAAAATTAATCTTTAGTGAATGGTATTAAAACCAAGTTACAAATTTGGGGGGGGCACATTGTACTCTATACATATCCTAAGACAAGCATGAAAATAACATTTTTATAATAATGAAAACAGCACAGAGGAATTTTTTAATACCTTTTTCTTCTTCATCCCAGAATGTATAAATTCACAAGGAGAAAACTTGATAAAAATATAGAGGAGAAAATAAAACCATCAAAAATCCCATCTTTCAGATATCTTTCCAGCCTTGGGAGGGGGGGCGTAATACAAATAATCTTACAACTGTTTTTAACCACTACATGGTAGAATTTTCCTTTATCATCAAATATTCTTTTGTGATATCACTGTATTTGAAAGTCAGTCTATATTGTTTACAGGGAAAAAGTTTATTTCTCAGAAATAATTCCAGCATTCAGTAGGAACAGCTAAATAATAATTTAAGCAACCTTCTTAGAGAAACACAAAATCACTGTTAAAAGGTATATCCTGGTAACTGCTGAGATCCTTTTAAACACAAATTACAGATTCTCGCTTAAATATTTTCACTGAAATGTAAAGTCTTAAACTTAAAATGGCATTTGGATTACATTAAACCAATGTGATCCATAGAAAATAAAAGATACTTTAACCTTCTCAACAATAGATGCTAATACAAGCCAATAATTACCTTTCATGCTTAACAATTATTTTCTCCCTTGCTACTCAATCATTTTGGCCAGAGCTGAATTGTAACCAAATGGCCATAAAGGTCACAAGATCTCATAACTGTGATCACCTCAATTAATCCAGTTACCTAAAATGAAATTGGACCAATGTGCTTTAAGAGCATTAATGCTGCCTACTCTAATATGCCATGACTGAGTAGAACTGAGTGTAAGCACTTTAAATACTATATCTGAAAATGCAATTCAGTGACACAAGGACAAAAGTATTGAAAATAATCTCCAATCGACTTTCAATCATATAAGAGCTCCAAGGCTGCAAGTAACTCTCAAATCATACTTATGTTGTTTCTATTGTACCATGAGATTTTCTAAATTTCTGAAAATGCAACTACTATAAGCAATGAATAAGAATACTAGAAATCAAAAGACCAGCTTCTTATTTTTTATTTTTATTTTGCCAGCTTCTTTTTAAAAGCTTAACTCTTGAAATTAATATTTTCTTGCATTTGCATTATTAATTTTTTACCATGATATACAATGTTTGTTTGAAGCTGATGAAAAGGTTAAGACTTACAATGTTTTTACTACTGTAAAATTACAAAACAGTATTCAGTACTAATCAGTGACTCATTCTTTTAAAATATACTATTGAGATATTTTCTGTATTTTTAAACCATGCATAATTTTTTTTTCTTTGGCATAAGCTTATCCATCTATATTTGACATTGCTTTTAAAATTACTCATCATGAGATAAATTTGCTAAATTAGCAACAGAACACTATCTCACTGGATCAAAGCCACCAGCTTCTACATACACATACACACACACACACACACACACACACACACAAATTATAAAACTGCAAGAAGTCAAAATTATCTAGTCCAACTACTTCACTTTACGAAAGAAAATGAAGGCTAGAAGGTTAAAGTTCTTGCCCACAGTCACACAACTACTTTAATGACAGCAGCTGGACTACGACTGATTAAATGTTTTAATAAAGACCTTTTACCTTCTCCCGCATCAGTCTCTACTTAGACAGGGCCCAAGGTGAACCTTCCAGACACTGAAGCCTACATTATAAGCTTTAAAATTGCTTATTAACACAAGTTGTATGGAAAGTTTAGACGCAATAAAGTTCCTAAAATGCCAAGTTTCAAAATACTAAGAACATTATATTCTTAATTCCCTGGGCTACAAAATTTCATCTAAATTTAATAAGGACAAAGTAAATAAAAAATAAGTGATTAACAAAGTAAATAGCAAAGTAAGCACTGAATTCTAAAGAGAAAGGATTGTGACGGTTAAAGAGACTTGGATTTTTACCTGTCGTTGCAATTTTCGTACAACTGTATTCACTGTTAAACCTTAATGTTTACAGTGAATCTGTGCAATAGATATATGGGTGTTATGTTACCCTGTTCTTTTCATTTTTGATAAGTTTGAAATTATTTCCAAATAAACATTTTTAAAGGATTTTTTTAAAAAAGAGAAACATGATCATGAAAAGAAAAATTGAAAAATAAAAGAGCTCGCTCCTACCATTTTTCTTAAAAAGTATTGTTTAAAATGAAAGAAAAAATACACTATGCATTTGTCAGACCTAAAGAACTTTACAACAGAATGAACTTCAATATTTGCAAAATTAAAAAAAAAAAAACATTTAGGTGGCAGGTGGTACCCAGGATGGTAGGCAGAATGTGACAACATAATCTAAATGTATTATAAATGTATGAAAACTATCCCACTGAAGAGGTTGTGAGGAAAGGTGCTGACCTAAGTAACTTTGGAAATGGACAGTCCGTACAACTAAGGGTAAAAGAAACTACATATATACCCTGTCCTCTAGTTGATAAAACTGTTTTCCACGAAAGTATAGGTTAACAATTCTGACACTGCTACACATATATAGTAGAATTGAAAAATTAAGTAAATGGGTAAGTGGGTAGAGAGAGCCAGGTTTCTTATTGTTGGAGTGGGAGTTTACAGGAGGGGAAGAGGCTACAGTTATCCATGAAATAACAAGAGTTGGTTAGTTTAATATAGATACAGATGGTTACATACAGAAGTGTTTATAAACATATACTTCTTTATTCTGTCAGCTTAGAAGGCCTAGAAGAAATGACACCCTAGTAGCAATGAGCAAAAATCTTGGTTTCAAATATCATTCTCTGATCAAAGGAACCAGGGCTCCTTGGAGAAATCAATTGCTGATTCTAAGACAGTGCAAGAAATATACATGATGAACCTGGTGCCAAAAAGTAAAGAACTGCTTTAAAAAAAAAAAAATTCACAATAATGGAGCTATGTCAAAGAGACACAGGTGCCAACTGAAAGAGTGCCCAATGGCCAAAGCTGGAACAATTTAAGCAACAAAATAAAGTAGCATTAGATTGCAATTTAAACCGTAAGTGAGTCCATACTGATATCACTGAATAAATAATGGAGAAGAGACAAATGTCCGATGCAGAAAAATTCCAAATAATTTATGTAGCTATTCTGCCCCCAATAAAGTGGTAGAGTGGAACTTCCGATCCTCAAGTGTGCATTGTGCTTAGTAATTTCCTTCCAAAGAGCAATGGATGAAAAGGAGAGGGGAGTAATTTCACAGTAGAGAAACCTGACAAACACTACTTCAATCAGGTGATCGAGGTCAGCATAAACAGTAATAGTTATGTTGACAGTATGCATTCATTCTTAATATATGATGAAAATGGCACTTTACCTCTATGTCTTCCTCCCGAAAACCCACAATCTCAGTCTAATTAGGAGAAAAGTATCAGACAAATCTCAATTGAGGGACATTCTCAAATATCTGACCAATACTCCTGAAAACTACCAAGATCATGAAAAACATGGAAAATCTAAGAAACTATCACAGCCAAGAGGAGCCCAGAGAGATAAGATGATCAAACGTAAAATGGTAATCTGTATGGGATCCTGGAACAGAAAAAGAAGGTTAGATAAAAACTGAAAATCTGAATAAAGTGGACTCAGTTAATAATAATGTATCAATATTGGTTCATTGTCCCAAATGTACCATACAAACATTAAGGTGTTAGCATTTGAAACTGGATCTGGGGTATATGGAAATTGTACTACCTTCTCAATGTTTCTGAAAATCTAAAAACAATACAAAAAGTAAATTTAGGTTTTTAATTTTAAAAAATAATCTTATAGCAATAATTTTATAAAATAATTTTAAAGCAAAGAATAAAAGTCTGAAGAATTCACACCAAACTTGACATAAAAGAAACTGAATTTTCCTTTCCAGTTACTATTTGACTCTAGTATATGAAAAATGCATATGTGTACCATTAAACAAGAAATGTTTAACTTTAAATTTTATATTTAAGCATTGTGTGATAAAAATGAAATTAGTATTAAACAGAACCCATTCCCTTAAACCCTTGTATTTCTATTCATAAACTATACCATCTCCAGAGAGACCAAACCACATGCAAGCCTCTGATTAACTACTAACTGATATTACTGCAATACACAAATTTAAAAGAAAAGATCATACTAAATTGCTGGGGGGAGGGGTGGAGTGGGTATTCACAAATATACATGTGAAAGGAACTCCTTTAATCAATAAGGAAATATTCCACTAGGAATGTTCTTAAATTCTATCCGTATTTAAAGCTAGTACTCAGAACTTTTCATATAAATTGTGTTATTCAGAAAAAATGAGTTAGTCTTAGAGTAACAGCAGGATGTGCTAAGTGATGTCTGATAACACTCTCCTGGTAAAGGCAAGAATACACTCTATATTTCTATCTAGATAACCATTAGAAGCAATAATAATAAGGGGAGTATATTTGATACATATTTACTAATTGCCTAGCGTATTGGCAAAAATAAGTGAGAATAGAGATAAGACCATCAAGCTGATTTACAGCATTAATCTCTAATTAAATTGTTAAAAGCTGCTTTATCTAAGAGGGCATCATCCACTATTACTAAGAATATGGTTCCACTAAGCAGTTGTATTTGTACAAAGATAACATAATACTAAATCACTAAGAAAACGAAATAATTATTCAAAGCCCTAAGAACAAATAAATCAGAGGGTGGCACTTGAATCTCTTCAAGCCTTCCTCTTTTTATTAATAAAAATAACATTTAATATAAAGTCATATAATATAACTGGTGTCTAGGATAGAGTAATTCGAAGTTGTGTGCAGGCAAACTAATGGGTGGCACCAGTTTAGATGCCAGGATTTCCTAGAGCACCTCAAATGGGCCTTGATTTCTACCCAAACCAAGGAGTTCTGTCATGTTTCCAGGGCAAAGATAGAATAATTAAACCAATTAAATCCCCACAAAGAAAATACTCACCAGTAGGACCAGGTAAGAAAACAAGAATAGATCAAAAGCAATCTATGCTATCATTGCTACAAAAACACAAAGTACATCTCGGTAAGTTGCAGATCTGCAGCTCCTGATACTCACAAATCCTGTTGCCCTATTTCTAACAGATTCTAAAAGTGCTCTCCTGATATATTTCTCTAGTGACAATATCTACTTAAAACATACCATTATTATTAGAGTTACACCCAAAAATATTTATGGATGAAATGTTATCATTTCCAGGATTTGCTTCCAAGTGGTGAGGAGTATAAATGAAACAAGATTAGCTGTTTGTTGATAATTGTTGAAGATGAGTAATAGATGTATAAAGTGTGTACTATATTTTTGTATATATTTGAAACTTACATAGTAAAAGTTAAAAATGCAAATAAATGTTAAGAGATTACTCTACAACAACTTAACAATGAAAAGCAAATAACCCAATTCAAAAATGGGTAGAGGAGCTAAATAAACATTTCTCTAAAGAAGATACACAAATGACTAGTAAGTACATTAAAAATGCTTACTATTACTAATCATTAGGGAAATGCAAACCAAAACTACAATGAGATACCACTCCATATCTATGAGGATGGCTTTATCAAAAAGAAAAACAGAAAATAACAAATGTTGATGAGTATATGAAAAAACTGGAGCCCTTAGGCATTGCTGGTAGAATGTAAAATGTTGCACTGCTATGGAAAACAGCATGGCAGGTTCTCAAAGAATTAAAAATAGCATTACCTTATAAACCAGCAATTCCACTTCTGAGTATTTATCCAGAAGAATTTAAAGCAGAGACCCAAGAGATATGTTTTTGCCCATGTTCATAGCAGCATTATTTACAATGATCAAAAGATGAAAGCACTCTTAAGTGTCCATTTAAAGATGACTGGATAAACAAAATATGGTATATACATACAATGAAATAGCATTCAGCCTCAAAACAGAAGTAAATTCTGACACATGCTACAATATGGATCAATCAGAACATTATGTTAAATGAAATAAGCCAGTCACAAAAGGACAAATACTATATACCACTTAGAGTAATCAAATTCTTAGACAGAAAGTAAAATTGTGGCTGTAGGGGGCTGGGGAAGGGGGAAAAAAATTAATATCTAATGGGCATGGAGTTTCAGTAAGGGAAGATGAAAATTTTCTGGAAATGAATGGTGGTGACTGTTGCCCAATAATGTGCATATTTAATGCTACTGAAATGACTATACACTTAAAAATTGTTAAAATGGTAAATTATACGTGTATATATAGACATATGTACCACAACTTTTAAAAATATTTAAAGAAATAATTCTACTCATCTTCTCAATATTTACATATAAGTTTTCTCTGATCATTGGCCATATAAGCCATAAATGCAGCAAAATAACCTTAAAATTTTGATATAACACTCTAAGGGACGTTTCACGATATAACTACAATGACCTTTGAAACTAAAAAAGTTAAACCATATGGGCATTACTTGCCCTTTCCTCCAGGATCCCAACTATCTGAACATAAATGTGGTTTGGCCTACCAGAGATGAAATTCTTTCTCTTCCTCCACAACCCTAAGAGAACTTATCCATAAAGGTATCATTCCCAAAGCTGCTTCACAATATCATCAAACCACAATACAAACTTATTAGTGATTGCTCACAAGCAGGCAACTTCTTTGGCAGGAAATGAGTCAAGTCTACAACTAAACATTCTATGTTTAAGCCTGTATTCCAATGTCATAATTGCCCACTTAGACTGGATCTAAATCCAAATATCTTAAAACATCTCAAAAAGTATTTTGCAAAATTAATGATATAGGCAAAGGTCTATTTCAGTGAAGTAAAGCGGGTTTGCAATAGATGAACAGAAATGTCCTCAAAAAGAGCAACACAAAGGTCTAGGCCTACACAGACCTTTCTCGAACAGTGCTTCTGAATATTTGGACACAGAATCTCAATTTCAAGATGCAAGAAGTCTATGAACCCAGCCTTTCTGTGTAGTCTGTCATGATATAAATTCAAGTTGAGCACTTATAGCACTACCAATAAAAAGACCTTAAGGGCAAAAATGTTTGCATTTATGAATGAATCATAGTTTTCATTACATTTGCTTCAATAGAAGATCAGCTCAGTTAGATTAACCAGATCAGACGGAAGTCAGAATGCCCTTTTGTGACAGAGTATCATACTCCTATCAAGTTGCCTTGATAATTCACCAACATTCTGTAATTCAAAAGCCTTTTATATATCTATATTCTCTGATAAAACATTTCCACATCTAGGAATTTATACTAAGGAAATAGATAAAGATACATTTAAAAGAAACTTCAGTGAATAAAAAAAAAAATATAAACATCCTTAGTGACTAACAATGAACAATTGTTTAAATTATTATTTGGCCATAGAAATTGCATGCTATGCAAATACAAAAATGTTGATCCATCTTATTATACGGCTATATAGAATACATCTGCATGAATATACATGCAAATTTGTGAATGTACATGTCTGTGAACATGATGGACACATATGGGTATGTAAACATACACATGTGCATGTAGGTACAGAGTGTGTTTAAGTATAATCAGGGGCCCATGGAATTGCATGTATGTGTATAAAGATGTGCCATATATGTATGTGTGCATATATATCTGCTAATGCATATGCCTATATTTGGACCATGAGCCTGTGTGTTAAGTAGGTATTTATTCTTGTAATCACTACTTAGAAGCTGCGACCTTGAGCAAGTTGCTGAGCTTCTTGGAGTCTTGACTTTGTCATCTATACAATAATACTAAACCCTGCCTCACAGGGGTTTTGTGAGGATTAACTGAAATAATGGATGTAAAGCACTTAGTACCATGATTGGTGCTCAATCAATATTAGCCTTCCTTATCTGTCTGTACACACGTATATTGATCTATACTTATTAATATTTACATAGCTATAAGCCCACAAAGATACACATTAAAATATTAACATTGGTTATCTCTGGGTTATAGGTTTTTGTCAGGGTTTTTTTTTTTTGGCTTTCATATTTTCCAATTTTTCTAGGAAGGTTATTTCTTGTTTCACTCTTTTTTGGAGCTTATTTCTTCAAAATACTGATTTTAAAATAAAGATGACCTGTATCTCTAACATACCTTAATTCTGCATATTTAAAGCTCTTAAATACTATGCCAAGGAATGCATAATTTTGATATTCCACCAAATGTTTTTGTATTTTAGCAGTACGTGAACATTACCTAATAGCTCAAGAAGATGGCAGTATGAAGAAAAGCAACAGCTCTGCTTGTCTGCCTTATCCCAGGCAGGATGAAAGGAATAAATTAAATCACACTATGGGAAAGAGCTGATTTTAAAACACCTTGGTGGCAGTTAAATGGAACCTGTCATTCGTATTTTATTAAAGCAGGAAGAAACCCTGAGCCTTACCCAAGGTCACACAAAAAAAGCATATGCCAGACCCCCAGGCTGTAAGAAATCTAAGGACCAGACAGCATCGCCACAATTTAGGTGTGTATATGAAGCCAAAAAGCTAAATTCTTAACCAGTCATTTCAGGAGTCCGGCTGGAGGAGGGAGGAAATTACAACACAGAGCTGATGACAGCAAAACAAAACAATAACTGGCCGCACGCACCAGGGTTAATTCAGATGTGTTAATCGTATTGTTTTTCCTTATTTCCAAAATATGAAACTGCAGATCACCTATGATAGAAGATTTCATAGAAGCAAGACTGACATTTTATGCAAATTATACTCAAAGCATTTGAAACACGACAAAACGCACGCAGTTATTTGCTGTCCGAATCAACATCAGTTACTACCTGGCTCAGTTCCCACAACTACGACATGTTAAATACCTCTAAAAACCCCTGCAAAAGGTCTCTAAATTTCAGAGGGAAAACCGGGCCGCAGATTGTGGCGAATCATGCAGCTCTTTTCCCTAGGGCCTCAATTTATAAATCATACCCTAGCTAATAATCCAATCATCCCCTATATATTTCCTCCCCAGCCATGCTATTAAATCTCTTTAAACGTCATTTCCAAGCTATTAAAACACACACCCTGCAGCCTTCATCGCAGCTCGACATTTTGGGGCTTCACCACAAGTTGAACACCGCCTTTTCCAAATTAACTGCAAAATGCGGCCTTGTCTCTCGCCTCATTCTTGACTTTTGTCTTAAAACGGAGGCGAGGGGGATGGGTTTCCACACACAAACGAGGCTCTGAAACCCTGAGTAATCGCATCTCGCCGCGGGAAGCTGTCGGAGGCAGTAGCAGCGATTTTAATCTTTTCTTACCACCTAGTTTCCTTTTCCATTTCATGCTTGCCTTTTTTTTTTTTTCCTTTCCACTGACATCAAACCAAAGGTGGAAAAGGAGAACCGAATGTGCCCAGGTCGATGCCTCCCGAGGGTCGCGGGCTGACTCGGGGACCCGGCCGCCGTGGGAAAAGCAGGAAACGCGGCCCGGCAGAGGCTGTTCCATCGCCTGGGTGCCTCCCGAGGTCGTGCAGGGCCGGGCCCCGCCCGCGGCGGCCTAGAATCCGAGCCTGGGGCCCGACCCGCCCGCCCAGGCCCGGCGCGGCCTGCCCAGCCGCGGCTTCGACGTGGCCACAGGCCGGGCCGGAGCGGCCTGAAGCGGCCAGCGGGGAGGGCAGGGCCGGGGTCCGGCGGGGCTCGGCGCTGCTCACCTGCTGGTACCGGCTGCCGCAGGCCGGCTCGACCGCAGCAAGCGCCGCCAACGCCAACGCCATGGCGCGAGAACAGGAGGGCGAGCGGGCGAGCTGAAGGGGCGCGGGCGCCGCGGCCGGGAGCTGGGAGGCCGAGGGGGATGCGCCTCAGGTAGGTCTCTGTGGCCGCCGCCGCTTCCAGGCAAGCCGCTCTCCTCGGGCTGCGAGAGTGCCGCGGCCGCTGAGGCTCCGACGCGGCCCCTGGGGAGGAGGCGGGGACCACGACGACGCTGCGCCGCCGCCCCGCCCCCGCCTCGCGCCGCCCGGCCCGGCGCGGCCCGGCCTCGCCCCGCGCCGCCGCCGCCGCCGCCGCTCGGGTGGGGTCCGCCCTGCTCCCGCGCCTTCCATGCTGAAGCGTGGGATCTGAGTCCGCTAAAAACAAACTCGTCACCGCCACCACGGAGAGGACGCCGCTGGTTAGAGCGCCTCGTACCAAGCGCTGAGCTTCCCCTGTATGTTCTCACTAACCCTCATCACACATCCCTGACACTGGGTCACTGCCCCTTTTTAGAGGTCGTTGGCGCCCAGGAAGGCCGACACAGCAGCGACCTGATCCCTGATATCTGGCTACAGAATCTCGGTTCTTATCCACTCCCTTTCTGTCTGCCATCCTCCTAGATCAAGGGTCAGTCATTACGGGGCAGAGGCCAAATCCAGTCCAGTGACGGTGGAAAGTATATGAAATTCAAATGTTAGTGTCTATAAATTCAGTTTTATTGGAACACAGCCGCTCCATTTGTTTAGTATGACCTGCAAACCCTAAATTACTTGCTATCTGGCCCTTTACGGAAAAAGTGCAGAGCCTATATCCTCAAAAACGTCTTAGATCTCAAAGCCTATTTAGGATGAGTGATTATTAAAGTATGTTCATTTTTATCCAGTCCTTTAGTCTCATCTGTGGATATAGACACGATCTTTCCTGAACCAAAGCTCTCTGAGGAGCTGATATGAAAGGCAAAACTTCAGAGTTAGTCATGCTAAGAGCTTTCCAAGTAGCAGGAACACGTCCAAAGGTGAGAGGGGAGTGAGAGCTTGCCTGTGGAAGAACTGAAAGGAGGCAGGTGTAACTGCCATATAGGAGACAATTATGCTTGAAGAGATTAAATATTTGACCCAAAAACACAGCTAGTAGGTGCTAAACCTAGAATGTAAACCCTTTAAGCTGGCTTTTCAAACTATTGTGCAACTAAATTATAAACTTTGTGGACAAGAGTATTTGTCTTTTAAATATTTTGTTATCTCCCGCAGCATCTAGCACAGTATTGCTTATCTAGCAGATATTTGAGGTGCTTTGTTTCTTTGTCACAACCAGCCATCTGGGATTGCTTCTACCCACAGGTCCAATACAGGAGAAAACTTGATCTTTGAGGCTTGTTGCAATTTCTTCTTGATTGACTTTCCAAGTTGGCAGTCTAGGGTTGGCATTAATATGATTATTGGTTTAGCTTCTAATTTTCTAGTTAACTACATATTTTAAAGCACAGCTGTGTTTTGAACCTATCCAAGGCTTCTGTATGCAGAAGCCAATATAATCAATAAAAACTCTATCTTCCTCACTTTGAATTCTCTACCAGTTTCCAAACTCCTACCTGTCTGTCCATAGTTCCGAGCCCTAGCCTCATGCATTTACAACAAATCCAGCAATATACCAGTTTGAGAGTCTTGGTACGCTCTTTACTCTGTCCCTCAATGGTTTTTAACCCAGGGAAAAAAATTAATGTAAAAATTAATGTAATGTAATGAATCATCCCAAACATAAAACCCTACCTTGTGGTTTTATATAAGGTAGGAAAATGTCTAATTTGAAAATTTTAAAAATCTTTATCAATAGAGAGTAGAAATCCAGACTTTGCCCAAATTTTCTAAACTTACATTTAAGGATAAAAAAGATGTTACATAGGCTATTGGAACTACAGTTGCCATCTTTATGCAACTCTGCAGCACTATACTTTTGTGGAAAAGAATTTGCTATCCTTCTCATCTACTTCTTTCCTAAGTTACTCTCTCCTTCAATAGCTATAAACTCCCTGCATGTAGTCATAAACATTTATCACAACATAAATACTGGGGTTTCTCACAGGAAAATTTTCTCCTGAAAGAAGAAAAGTTAATCTCCAGTTTCCAATCTCCCTTTCCTACTCTTCTGATGCCTGAAACCAAAATATTTTATTAACAGTAAAGCCTTGGTCTTTTTTTCTCTGAGTTTCCCTAAAGCCTTTAGTAAGTAAATTGAGATTATTTGCGTTGATTCTTGGGTGAATAAATTGGGGAACTGAGAAACTGAGTCTCTGCTGTATAACGTCTCCAGCTGGCAAGCAATTTGTACAGGGGAAAGGGAAACTCTGATATTCTCATTCATGGATCCATGCCTGCTTCAAGCCAAGCAGAGAAGATAATCTAAGGCTGTAAAAATTGCACTTTGGCTTCATCTTGAGATGTTGTCAAGAGAGTTTCCATAAAGTTATTAATTTCAGGTTGCTGCACTTAAAAACTTATTTCCCCACAGAATAACAGTAATTCTTTCCATGTGCAACACTTTTTATGTGAATTGCTGACTCTGAATCATCCATCCTGAGAGAGAAGAAAAAAATATTAGGGACAAGTAAGAGCATACCTCATATCTGTTTCCCTTTATTTCCCCAGTTTCAATGAAAAACCCTCCTCCAGATAGATGTGGACTTCTGTCTTTCACATCCACATGAGGCCTGTCCTAGGCAGCTCTGAGCTTATTGAGTAACCAAGAAAGGTTTGTTAAATTTTAAACAAAGTCTAATATCTCATTTCAGGCCTTAAATGTCTCTAGCTAATCTTTCCTTTTTCTTTTCCCCCAGTTAATCTTTACAGGTCTCCAAGTAAACCATGCAGTTCCATTTCTACTGGCTTACTACTTCTTTTTATTGTCACTACATTACTATGTATTTCATTAAAGGCAAAAGGTAATATCTTCATATTACAAATTAAAAAATTACCCACTGACAATTACCACTGTTTGTGGAAAACCTCCTAGGTCTTGGACCCTTTCATACACCATCTCCTTAATCCTCATGACAAACCCAGTCTGCAGATGAAGAAATAAGGAAATATTCATCTCTTGCTTAGCTAGTGAGTGGTGGAACCACAAGTCAAACTCAGATCTGTCTGAGTACAAAACTTGAGCACTGCTCTCAGCATGAAGGGAACTACAGGACCACCCTTGGGGATCTTCGAAATGAAATAGAGAAAATAGTAAACACATGTTCAATACATTTTTTAAATATAAAAACTGTAAGTTAATTAAAGCTGTGTTGAGCTATATTAACTAACGCTGAGAGATGAAGAAAATTGTGTGACCAGGTAGGATAATCAGGCAAGGATTGAGGAGAAAGGGCTTTGAATGAGAAAAAGGCTGTGTTGTGATGGCAAGAGGAAAAGGTGTACCAAGTCACGAGTACGCTCGTATAAAACCCCCAAACGGGTCAGCAAAGTTTGTAAAGGGATAAACAGTAAATATTTTGGACTCTGAGCCACAAGCTTTTTGTCACAACTACTGTACCTTGCCATGGTATCATAAGCACAGCTATAGACAATATCAAACAAATTGGCATGGCTGTGTTCCAATAAAACTTTATTTATGGCCACTAAAATTTGAATTTCCTGTCATTTTCATATGTCATAAATAGTTTTTTTAATTTTTTCCAACTATTTAAAAATGTAAAAATTATTCTTAACTCTCAGATCATACAAAAACAGTCAGTGGGCTAGATTTGGCTCCCAGGGAGTAGTCTGCCAACTCCTTAGTTTAGTAGGAGGGCAAAAAAAAAAAGTTTATGTGCTAATTGCTTAAGAAGTTTAAACCACAAGAGTAATGCAGAAGGCCTAGTAGAGAAGGAGGGAAAAGAGAGAGGAGGATGGGAATTTATAAAAGATCTTAAAACATAAATGGCTTGTGCAGATATGCAAATCAGAGGAAAAGGGTTAACCTGAGTAGGAATTGGTTTATCTTCTTGCCATAGGAACACCATTCATTCATTCATTCATTCATTCGACAAATATTAATTTAGCACCAATATGGGAAAGCACTGTGGCCTTCTGCTTAGAACCCAAAACTATAAAATAATAGTTTCTCATTTATTCTCCAAAATGAAATTAAGAAATGCTATTTTAGTTACATAAATTTTGTATTATATCTTTATTTTCATTCATCTCTAAGTATTTCCTAACTTCCTTTGTGATCTCTTCTTTGATTATTCAGCAGTGTATGGTTTAATTTCCACATATCTTTGTATTTCCCAAATTTCTTTGTTACTGATTTCTTATTTCATTCCATTATGGTTAGAGAACATACTTTTTATCATTTAATCCTTTTAAGTTTATTGAGGTTTGCTTTATGCCCTAGGATGTGGTCTATCTTGGGGAATGTTCAATGTCCACTAGAGAAGAATGTATATTCTATTGTTGTTAGAGTATAATTCAAGTCTTCTATTTCCATGTTAAGATTTTGCCTAGTTGTTCTAACCATTATTGAAATTGGATTGTTGAGGTCTCCAGCTATTATTGTTGAATTATCTATTTATCCCTTCAAATGTGTCTGTTTTACTTCATATATTTTAGTGCTCTATTGTTAGGTAGATATACATTTATAATATTTACTTATTTTATATACTGTCTTGATCTCAAAGGGATTTAGTGGTTATAGGACTGCAAGAAATCATAGATTAGAAGTAGGTGAAAGTAAACCAAAACAAGAGTAGCACACGAAATAGACTTCGTTCTCTGTTGTCTCCATATGAACAGAGCTGGCACACAGTAAGCCCTTACAGGATTGAAATAACATCAAGAATGAGGTTAATACAAAAATAAAGTTTTACATGTTACAAGTACACCATAAATTTGGTGTGCAATTAAAGTGGAGGCCTGATTGGTTATACAATTGATAGTGCCCCTGAGCTAAATAAAACAAAAGAGAAGATACCAAAGCCGATAAAGAAATTTCTTCCAAGGGTCATCACTAACATTTAATTATAGAGATGCTACATTGAACCCTCTGTCTCAAAGAGAAGATACGCTTTAACATTTGGAAATCCTTCCACACCAGGATGCTGCAGCTGATCCATGTACTGACTGCCACATTTAACTGTGCAACTGTGCATCGCCACACTCCAAAGATAGTCCCATTATAGTCTGTGCCAGTGACACCCCCACCGTGCATGTTAACAGTATACAACCTGTGCAACCCATAGGAGGAGACCCCATAAAATTTTTGAGTGAGTCCTCTCTTGACAAATGGCTCACAATATACTTAGGGGTATGTGGGCAGCAAAGGAATGAGGAACAGCTAAGTGTCCACAAGCAAATCAAGTGTCTGATCCAAATCTTTGTACTCAATGTACCAACTGATTAGGATAACTAAGTACCTTGAAAAAAAGAACAAGGTGAGTAAGGAAAGCACTTAACTCTCCCATCCTCAGGCTGACCTGTGAAGTAAGAAGGGTGTTTCTCACATTTCCCAGGATGGCAGTTTTCTCACTGTGTTTAGGGAGTATCATAAGAAACACAATTGCACAAGGGAAATACTGAAGCTGGGAGCTCTGCACTGCCTGTGCTGTGTCGGGAGAAAGTGCTAATTATGATACAGAAGAGAAGCGACCCTGGGGGCAGGAGCGGGGGCATGGGAAGAAGCTGATGTTGGCTTCAACTCAGCAGCAGCTTGAGGGCACGCAGGCTGGTTCCTGCAGGTCTTCAGGGAACACTGCCCGGGTGACTGAGAGCAGGCCTCAGGCAAAGGAGAGAGAATGTCCAGTTCTAAGTGAGATTCTATGAGGACCAGGAAGTAATACCTTCATTTCTAAGCAGTGCTGAAATCCTGGCCAAATCCTTCAGGAACTCCTCTCTAACATTATCCTGTGTGGGGCTTGCCCACCTCACAACATCTTCAGCAACGAAAGCCCACAGATGGGAAGACAAACCCCCTTCTCTGCCAGATCCCTCCCTTCCAGGCAACAGTGCTATAATAGGGTAGTATTACAGGTGGGATGGCATGCTGGGAATAACGCCTTTCCAGAGCTGAGTGAGACAAAATAGGTCACAAATCCTCAGATTTTAGTTTTAAATGGTATAAAGCAGCCGTCCCCCACCTTTTTGGCTCCAGGGACTGGTGTTCCTATGAGAATAGAATGCCTGATGATTTAAGGTGGAGCTGGGGAGCAGCTGCAAATACTGATAAAGAAGATTCGATAGCTTTCCAGCTGCTCACTTCTGTGCAGCCTAGTTCCCAACAAGCACAAACTGGTACAGGTCTGTGGCCTGGAGGGCTGGGACTGGTGGTAAATGGCTGAAGCTATTCTAGGCTCTTTTGAAACACCAACTATCTTCTTTCCTTGTCTCTCCTTTACTGGTTAAGCCCATGTCACTCCATGAGCAAACATGATCAGTATACTAGTCATCCAGAACACCAGCTTAGATTCCCACTGATGTTTTTCACCACAAAGTTTTAAGGCACGTCTTTTACTGTTCCCTACCCTAACAAAGGTGCTCTGATGTCACCAGCCTCCAAAACACGACCTGAATAACTCAAATGTATTGAGCACTTTATGCCACAGACTGTGCTAAATAATTCACATTTATTATCTTTTTTTATCATTCACAATAAACATGTGAGATAGTCAATTCCTGTCTCTATTCTATGGATGAGGGAACAAGTCACATGGAAGCTAATTATTTCATCTGTGTCTGTGTGTCATAGAAAATTAGGGCTAAAAGGGCTTTAGAAATTTGATCTGATTCTTTACTGAACTGATGAGAAACTGAACTCAGAGAGGTTAAGTCATATACCCATGATCACAACAGCCAGAAGAGGCAGAGCTGATACCTAACACAAGATTCCCTTCATCCTTGAACTATACAATTTACTACTTCAGATTAACACACATTACCATGACCTCCTGTTCTCTGTGAATATGTAGCCCAGCCTTTTATGACTTGAGGATTTGTGCCATCTCCACATGTGCTGTCATCATGCAATCAAACTATGATTCAAAAAGATGGTGGGCCTCATGCTCTCTCTGCATCTGATTAATGATATCAAACTTCGTGCCTCAGAACATGCAGAAGCTCTCTGACCCTTACAACTTTCCCTACAGGAAACCCTCCAGGTGCTTGGTTACCTTTTGAGTTTTTCATGGGTGGCAGAGAACACATCTAAAAATAGATCTGTCCCTAGCTCTCCAAGAAGAGGCTTGCAGCCTAAAAATGTAACTTCCTTCTCCATTCCAAACACAGACATCACTTCCTGGAGTGAAGCTCTTCCTTCCCAGACCAGCTGCTGCATAAGGAGAAGCCTTCCTCTCACCTTCTTTCTTGGGGAAGGGAGAGGAGTGTCTTGTCAGCAAGAAGGAAAGACTCTTAAATTGCTTTGGCAAAAATTGGTCTTCTAAAGCCAGTTGACTTCAGGGAAGAAGGTGTGGGTCTCTGGCCTAGTGTTTTACCCCTCTGAAGATAAACTAAATGGGACAATGTATGTAAAAGTGCTTTGTAAACTGCAAATACCAGGAGCTATTATGTGCCTCTGCATGTGTTCTCTGCTTCTTCGAAATAGCAGCAAGCAGAAGGGATTGTTTTTCTTGTGATACTTCTGGTGACACGGATTTTCCAGCCACAGAGATCCAGGGAGTTTTCCTGGCCTGGGCTTTTTTCGTGGGTAACTCCTTGTGTGCTGGGATAAGATCAAGACCATTGCAAAAAGTGGTTCTGAGGTTGGGCTCATGCTGGCTAATATGGGGTGCAGATGCTAGAATGAATCAGAATGAATTTCAATCAGCTAACAGAATTGAGGAGACAAGGAGAGAGCCTTGTTCAGCTGTAGGAAGACCTCCCAACTGAGTTTCTGCCACTATTTTAACCTGGAGTTATTCTTAAGACAAAGACATGTTTTCTAGCTTCTCACCAAGGATCATGTGATGCTTGAGCTCCATGGAATGCCTTATCATGTTAGAGGTGTTTCCAGTTCCTTTATCTATTCATGCATTCACTCATCGGTAGATAGATGTTGAATTCTTACTCCAGGGGTAGCTTTCTCTGTTTAAAAAATTCCTCCATTTTCTGCCCACATACAAAGCCCACATAGCATGAGTATATCTTGTTTAACTACAAAAAGTAAAGATGTACCTCTTCCCTTTGTATCTACTTCCGGCCATCCTTCTTGCCCTTCACCATAAACTAGGGATATTTTGGGATGTTTTCTGTTCCTGGGAACCATTGTGCTTCTGGAAAGTACTATTTTCAGAATGCTATAATACCCTTTTCATAGTAATTTTTTTACATTATTCTTACAATATTTATTGGGCACTCTTGTGCCTAATAGGTCTTGAGGGAATATAAAAGCAATAATAATAATAACATGAACACACATATCATTAAGAAGAACAAGAAGTGTGAGATGTGCATGGGCTTTGGGTACTTATAATAGCATTGTCAAATGAAGGTGAATATGTGAAACAGTGAATGCCCAAAGGCAGGGGATGTCCATGATTCATACTACCTATCCCATGCCCAGGACAGACAGCAATAATCAATCACAATACTCCTACTGAGGACAGAAAACACCAAGAATCCTTCTCAACACAGTGCTGAGTTGTCTAGAGTTGACAGGTAAAATACAATCTATCTCCTCTTTCCATACACGAATTTTTGACCAAGTTCAACAGAAGTTCAGGAAAGGAAGAAATGGCCATATGTACTGAAATGGATGGTGAAGATGCCACAGAGGGGGATAATTTTAGTGGCATCTTGAAGGACTGATTGAATTTGGGTAGAGTAGGTAAAAAGAGAAGAGGAAGAAAGAAGAATAGTAGTTGCTGTATTGAAGCTTTTGACATTTTTAAAATATGTAGTCAAATCTATGTCCCTCTTTTTGTTTAAGGACTTTTGACTTTAATTTAGGGAGGTCTTTCTCACTCCCCAAATCATGAGAAAACATTCACCTATATTTTCTCCTAATACTTTTATTTTCTTTTTTATATGAATATATTTGAGCAAGATGTCATTTATTTGGGGGTAAGGAATATGGTAGGAATCCAAGTTTAAAAAAATGCCTAGCTATATCTCATTTGTTGAATCATTTCAGAAGTCTCCTATATCATATACAAAATCTCCATATATGCTTGTGCTTATTTCTGGATCCCTAATTCTTTTTCACTCCTCTGTTCATATGTGTTATTAGAGTCCTGCCTTTTAGAAAAGTCAATTCACAAAAACCTCAACATACAAATTAGATAAACCAAAGAGAGGATTCTTTAGGCTGCAGTTAACAAGCCACACTAACTGCCCCTGAAATGAGTCAATTTTTTAAAAGTTTAAGATTATATATATATATATATATATATATATATATATATATATATAATTATATATATATATCTTTTTAAATAACAGCTTTATTGACATACAATTCTCATGCCACACAATTTATTGATTTAAAATGTACAATTCAATGGTTTTCAGTATATCTGCAATGTGCATGCAATTGTTATGCATCACCCCTCAAAAACTCAGTTTTAATTAGCAGTCACTCCTCATTTCCTCCCAACACCCTCCAGCCCTAGGCAACCACTAATCTATTTTTTGTCTATACACATTTGCCTATACTGGACATTTTATATAAATGAAATCATACAACATACACACTTTGTTATCTGGCTCCTTTCACTTAGCATAATGTTTCCAAAGTTCACACATAATTTAACATGTATCTGTACCTTCTCTCTTTTTTAAATTGAGATAAGAGTCATATAAAATCAACTATTTAAAAGTGTATAGTTCAGTGGAATTTAGTGCCTTCGTTATGTTGTGCAACCATCACCCAGAAAGGAAACTCTGCACTCGTGAAGCAGTCCTCCCCACTCTCCCACCCCACCCTTAACCCCACCCTTCACCCCATCCCCACCCCACCCCGTCAACCACCAATCAGCTTGCTATCTCTATGGATTTGCCTAGTCTGGACATTTCCTAGAAACAGAATCATATGTGACCTTTTGTGTCTGGCTTCTTTCACTGAGTATGCTGTGGTGTCAAAGTTCATCCATATTAGAGCATGTGTATCCATACTTCATTTCTTTTTATTGTTGAATAATCCATGGTATGAACATATCACACTTCATTTACCCATTCATCAGCTGATAGACATTTTGGTCATTTCAACTTTCTGACTTCTAGGGGTAATGTTGCTATGAATATTCATGTACGTGTTTTGTGTGAACTGTACACTTTTTTCAAAAGGAGCATTATCTTTTGCATAAAGTCATATACTTTGCAATACAAGTTCTGTGAGCCATCTTTTCATGACTATTATAAAGTTTATTTGCTCAGAGCCTGGTTTCTTTAAAGCCAAATGTAATATCATTTACAGAGGCCCTAATCCTGTCAGTCTTTGCTAATTTGAACCACTCTTAAGTAAAATCGATTATGAAATTAATTGAGAAAACTGCAGTCTGGTGAAGGTTATGACTAGGTGGATGCTCTAAAGGGTCTAATGATAATGATGGAGGTGGTGCTGAAGTACAATGATATACAGTCACTAACTACACTTTTTAAAGTTCCTTTCTTTGCAAGAATAGGATCCAGGTAATTTCATCCATTTGTTTATAGGCTAGAGGTTCAAGTTTTAAACTAGCTTAAACATTTAATAGGTTTTGCCTATTAATCCTGCCATTAACGGATTACCATAGACAAGGTTCAATGAAAGAAATCAAAGAAGCAAAACAAAGGCATAGTTTTTTAATAGACCTGATTCCCCCAGTAGACTCTTAAGCTCTTGAGAACAGGGTAGGCAAACAATAAATGTAATGTATTTGTTAAATCTAAAATTTTCCAGCCTTTGCCCCACTCACCTCCTCTCACCATATTGTTTTGCTTCCCCACAGCCTCACCCAGTTCTAAGGCAGATTCTCAAATGATGATTTATCTAAGGCATTTATCTATTTTTTAACATTTGGAGGAAGGACCAGGAAGCATCAACAGTAGAGAACCAAATGATCCCATTCAGTCCCCTTCATGTGCCAATTATGAAAGAAAAGTAATTTCTTCATACTTTGGAGGCTGTACTGAGAAACAAACAAAGCAAGAGCTTAAATACTAAATGAAATTGACTTGCCCAAATTTGAAAGGTGGCTGTGGAGGTGAACAGACCCACCACTGTAAGATTCTAACCCTCTTCCCTGGGCTCTCTGACCACCCTCCCCCCACCTCAGTGTCATCTCATTGCAGCTCTGGGAGAAAGAGAATAAGCCAACCGTTCAATGCTGCTATTTTAAGCATCGAGTCCGATTAGTGAATGCTGGCAGCCGACATCAGGCTTTGTGCTAGAAGCACCCTCGTGGACCAGACAGGCATGTATTCCCCCAGATCCACTGAAGACAAACAGCAGGGAGGTCCAAAAACCCCTTTTTGGAAAAGGCCTCTTTGCTCCTTGTTAGTTAAACCCTGGCAGACGTGCCAGGCCAGAGGTGACATGTTCCATCTGTAAGTGCCTCAAAAATCCCACAGAAGACTCAGCCTTGCTAGAAAGTGGTGGTTGCGAATGTGCGAGTGTCTGGCTCCTTTTGTATTATGTATTTTATAATCAGTTCAGATGTCACCTCTTCAGAGGGGGCTACCCTAGTGACTCACAAAGCCCTTGATACCCTAGAGATGACATTCCTGTTGGTATCACCCAGCACAGCACCCTAGTCCTGCCTCCCTCTTAGCCACAGAAGCTCACTAAGGGTAAGGGGTGGCAAGGCCACCATCTGCAAGGGTGGTAGTCCTTTTGAATAGTAGACCCTCAGTTTTTCACTGGTTTCACCTCCTATTCTGATTAAATGATTGTGATTTTCACCCTGTCCCAGAACAAAGAGCTATGACTTGTTTCCCGGTGTTCGTTGCTAATTTCATGCACCATCAGGTTTCATGTTTTCTCATGTTTCCATTAGACCTTGTTTCTCCTCTGGGATGTTGGAACATTGTGGGGGACACATTGTGATACACTGGAATGCTAGGGTGCTGCAGAACTAACCTGGGGAGAACTTGTGCCTTAGCGACCGACACCCACCCACACGAAGCTTGCTCCCCAGACTCCCCTCCTGCACACACTCAGAGCAGCCATTGCTCACCAGTCACAGCTAAGCCTGGAAATGGCTTCTGGGTTCTTCTCAACAGCGCTCCAGGCAGCCACAGCTGAACTTAATTGGCACTATTTGGCAGTCCTGCTTGATGTAGTACAATTGAAAAAAAAATAAATCTGTCTCCCAAACTGGATTCTGTTACACTGTAGCTCAGATCCTGTTCCCTGTACATTTAGTGCTGTTACATTAGTTTTCCCAACCCCAAAAGTCTATAAGATTACAGGGGCTTTGTTCCTTAAGAAAGAAGGAAATCTCCCTGAAAGCATCTTTTAAAACTAAGTCTTAATGTTTTTTAAGCATAGAGAAGTACAGAGAAGAAAACATTGAATGGCCCATGTTCTCATTGCCCAGATCACTCCTGTTGATCAGATAATAATTATAAAGGTTCACATTTCCAGTTATTTTTTAAAAAGATAATAACTATAACATTAATTCTAATATTCACTACAGCTGCTGAGTCCACTGAAGCAGTCGTGCTTTCCTTTCACCACGGTGCCTTGAGAATAGGAGTATATATATATATATATATATATATATATATATATATTTAATATATGTATAAGTTTTTTGATATTTTAAACATTAAAGTATATAATAACAAGCAATAACTTCTGTTCCTGACCCTTCTAATGATAACAATTATTAATTAGTAATAATTTGTTAGGAGTCCTTCCAGAAAAAATGTATGTGTGTATATATATATGCTTATTACATATATAATTATTATTATTACATGTATATATTATTACATATATACTTATATATGCTTTTTTAAATTACCAAAAAAGGAGTAGAATCGTGTTTTATTACATTATATTCTATATCTTGATTTCTTTTTTTTTACTAAATAATATCTCTTGGCATTCTTTCCTGATCCACCTTCTTCACTTTATCAATGCATGATTTTCCAACACATGGATGTGCCACAATTTACTTAATCATCATCCCATTAATGGCAAAATATCTTTTAAAGACTACAGTGGGACCCTTGACAGTTGATACACTATTCATTCATAAGAGAGGAAGGATCCCTATTTCATTCATCGATTCAGAATCCTGCAGCTCCAAAGATTATTTAGCTTGGTTCACAACATCTGGCAAATATAAGTAAAAAGCAAAGCATCCACAGAGCTGGGATGGAGGTGTGGTATGAAAAAAAGCCATTTGAGATGCACCCAAATGAAGATCACACAATGATCATAAGCTTAAACACTGACAGTCCGAGAAGACTCAGTCAGTCACATAATGGGGCCAGTTGGCATCACCCTGGGTGACGTCAACACAGCACGGCTTTACACAGAGACTCCAGATTGACAATGTGTCAGAAGCCTTACAGCATGAAAAGGCTTTATTTTATTCATAATAGTATATTCACTACAGCTGCCTAGTCCACTAAATCAGCCATGTGTTCCTATCACCAAGGTGCCTAGAGAGTAGAACCATCTTAATATGCAGATAGTTTTTAAATTTTCCAGGGAAAGAGACCTTTGCTTTGTCTAATTCTAATTCTTCCAGAGAACTGAGGTGATCAATTCAGGTAAAACAGAAACTTACCTCATTTGACCACTTAAATGTGTGTCCTAGGCCTACCACCTAACCACATAAGCCTATAAAATGGAGGTAATGATGCCTACCCCATAGGGTTGTTGGAATGATTAACTGAGACAATTTATGTCTACAGGAAAACATATGGTATAGTCCTACTTGTGTATTTAAACACATATCAAACATGTTAATCTGCAAAGAGGGGTGTCTAGAAAGATGTTTACCAGAAGGTTAACCTTAATTTTCTCAGGAGGCTGGATTTCTGGAGATTTTTTCCTTAGTTTTTTCCCCAGCCTGCTTGGATTTTTTGAGGGGCATTTAAAAGTTTATTTATATTTATATTTATATTTATATTTATATTTATATTTATATTTATATTTATATTTATATAATTATATTCATATAATGATTAGGAATGATTTTTACAAAAAACATAAAGCCATTTTCAAAATCAGAAACTGCATATAAAGAAAATCACACACATTAAGTGTTCAATCAATGGTAGATGTTATTACTGTGAAACCTATCATGAAAAGTTGGCTTGTTCGATCCCACAAAATCACCAGTTAACTATATTTAAGGCCCACAAAGCCCAATCCTTAAGAATATGGGCTTTGGAATCAGAGAGTCCTTTTTTCAAATCCCAGTTCTTTATCTTTTTTTTCTCTCTCTCTCAATTTCTTTAGATGCTACATCTTGAGCAAAACACTTCACCAGTTATAGCCTTGGTTCTTCTAACTATAAATTAAAATGCTTTTCCTTTCACCTAATCCCCCAAATCCTACACAGCCTTCAGATCTTTCGGTGTTTCCAGCTACCCTGACCACAATGAATTCCAAGTATTTGTGACTTTGTTGCTCTTTAGAACTTGGGATACAGTGATAGATTTCAGTCATGCTAACATAACTAATTCTCTATATCATATCTATGCTTCCCATTCTCTTTACCAACAAAACTGGAATTTTATGCAGAGCATAAAATACCTCCTAGACTTCCTTGCAGTTAGGGGTGGCCATGTGATCCAATGAGGCATAAGTAATCTTCTTATACAATTCAAGGGGCTTCCAAGAAAATTATTGTATCCTTCATCAGAAGGGAGAGATTCAGCTGACACACGCTCTTTGCCCTTAACTCTTTCCCTTAATCCTGCTTGAAGCAACAAGATAGCATTTAAAGGGGCAGCAGCCACCTTTGCAAGGATGAGTATAAGAGCCACTCGCTAAGAGTGACAAAGCACAAAAGCAGAAAAAAACAGGTCTTTGGTGCCTTCATGGAGATGCTGTAAAAATCCTGGACCACAAACTTTAGATTTCATGTTACATGAGGAAAATAATCCTTTACTAAGTCAAGCCACTTTCGTCAAGATTCTGTTACATGCAGCCAAACACACTCCCAGGAGAATAGGGTTGCTGTGAGGATACAGATAAGATAATGTTTATCAAGCACTTAGCCCAGTGCCTGGAACATAGGCATAACTTAATAAATATTTGTTGATGAGTTCCAATTTTCTTCCTAATAAGAGGGAATTAGGAATAAAAAATCTGCCACAGAAGATGGACTATAAATAGAAAGTTGGGAACTTTATTGATTCATTCATTTGTAAAGTTCTTTGAATTATGTCTGGCACACAAGAAGCACTTTATAAGTATTTGATAAATACATATAATCCTAACAAATATTTATCAAATGTCTAAAATGTGCCAGGCACTGTCCTAAATGCTGGAAATACTGCAATGAACAAGACAGTGTTCCTGCTCTTGTGGTTCTTTCATTTTAGAAGGAGCAGCAGCAGACAAATAAGCAAATAGATGAATAATTAACAAATGGTCATGAAAATAAAAGAGGATGGTATGATAGAGACACTAGAGCTCCTTGGGTAGGGTATTCAGTGAAGGCCTCTTGGAGGAGGTGGCACTGAAGGCAAGACATGATCCAGAGGAACCAGCTCTGCCAAGGTCTGAGGGAAGAAGAACACGGCAGGCAGAGGGAAGCTTGTCTAAGCCCTGTGGTCGTTGGTGAGTTTGGTGATATGGAGGAATAGTCTTCCTGAAGTCACCAAAGGTTCTAATTTGTAATTACAGTGCATGAAATTTATACAATTGAGGAACCTCTTTAAGAAATATAATACTAAAGTACAAATATGAAATGGAGCTTTGGAAGGGGCCTTTGCAAGTGAGTGGCTCTGAAGCTTAAGTTTCATGAACTTCATGGAAAACTTATTCCTATTTAGACCTGAGGTGATAAAGAAAAGTAGTTTTAAACTATGAATTATTTAGACCCTTTTGGTAGTCAGAAACCCATTTCAGATAGGTAAAGTGAAAAAAGTTGACATTTATGGTAAAGTTCTAAGACATCTCACAGGACCCAAGGATGAGAATCTAGCTGGGTCAAATATATGTTGCAACCAGAAACTCAGACACTAGCAGGACTCCCCATGTTCCATCTCTTCCTCTCTAAACCTACATATATGCTTTGTCCTTTTCTTTCTCCTTGAAGATCAGATCCATCTGCTTTTCTGACCCATGAATCAGAACACCCTGACCACTCAGAGCACTCCGGTTTACAAGAGACAGCCCCAACCATCAGTTCCCAGTCCAACTTCCCAAGGAAGCACTCTGATTGACAGACTTGAGTCAGGTGTCCATTCTGGGTCAAAAAACATCACCATGGCAACTAGGAGGCCACTCAACCCTCAGATCAAGACAAAGGCAGTCACCAGAAAAAGGAATCATTGTGAGCCATAGAGCAAACGCAAGAAGTGTCGCTTACCTGTTAGTTTCTGACTATAGAGTAGCACTGTCCAATAGAAATATAACATGAGACACAAATATGAGCCACATATGTCACTGAAGTTTTTCCAGTGGACACATTAAAGAAGACAAAGAAACAGATGAGATTAATTTTAAAAACATATTTTGCATAATATATCCAAAATATTACTTTAACATATACTCAATACAAAAATATTTTATGCTCTTTTTTCTTAAAGTCTTTGAAATCCAGCGTGTGTTTTACACTGAACACACATCTCAATTCAGACGAGCCACACTGCAAGTGCCCAACAGCCACGTATGCCTAGTGGCCCCCACAAAGGACATGCAGGTCTAGATTTCTCGGCCGCGATCTGGTTGATGCTGCTACTCATGTACGTCACAGCAGGCCCGAGCTGGTGGTGATCAAACACAGTGTTCTCTTTCCTGACACAGTTGTCATTACTGCACGTCCACTCTTGGGCTCAGGATTAATAAATCCTGATAAATGTGCAGGATTACTCATCACTGGCTTTCAGAGTACATACAGCCCAAGCGCATTTGCTGCCAAATTGCAATTACAGAGTTATTTCTTTGATGGATTCAGAGTTAATGTCTTTGCACTTCCTTTATTCCAGAAATGAAATTAAAGCCACTCACTCACATGCACACAAAAGGCCCACAGAAACCTGCAGCTCTATCAGCAAATCGTTCAGCCTTGGTAGGAAGGTCATTAGACTGGTTTTATATAGAGCCCATAAAGCATCAGGAAAACAGATAAATGTCAAAATCCTGGTTGCTCTGCTGCACTTCAGCTTAGCCTCCCAAAGGTAATAAAGGCATCTCTCCAAAGTACGTCTGCTTTCTCTTCAATTTGCTGAATCCAGGTAAATAAGCTCTACAAGACACATTCCTTCTTCATTACATATATATTTCCACCTAAGTTTTAGCCAACACAGATGTATACAGGTCAGATCTGCTCCATCTCACTTTGAAAGCCTGGTTTCTATTCTGTCTATAGATTTTTTCAGGGGAGTTTTATTGGAAAGATCAGATAACTGGTTTAAGAAAGTCTCTTGTTTTTCTGTCTGGAGGCCATGTGTAACAGTTGTCTAATAATGTGATAGCTATTGTACATCAAGTACTTATTATGTGCCAAGCGATGTGCTAAGTGCTTACAGAAAATATGTCATTTGATTTTTTTTTCAACAGTGCCATAGGTGAGTGCTATTAACACCCCCATTTTACAGAGGAGGAAACTGAAGTTTGAGAAAGGTTAAGTGACTTGCCTAAAGTCATATGGCCACTAAGCAACAAAACCAAGATTTGAACCCAGATGGCCTGACTCCAAAGCTTTAGTAATTTATGTCTGCACAGCAATTTGACATAACTTCTGAAATAGAAGGCCTTCAGGTCTCACTTCTGGGGGCTAGCACTTTCACCAGAGGGTTTCTTGGGGCAGGGTGTCTGAGAAGAGAGGATTGTCAGAACAAAGTCACAAGTGGACAGGGCTAGGTGGCAGCAAAATGGAGCTCCTCTTATATGGGAAAAATAAAGACAGGTATGCAAATGCCTGGGGAGGGGGCAGTTGACCAATCCTGGTAAAGAAGAGCTGGTCCATACCTAGTCTGCCACCATTGTGAACCAGCTCTGACCTTATTCAGCAGTCCTGAATAAGGCACCAGGCATTCAGTGATATAAAGATAATGGCTCTGCAGGGCCTCCCTGAGGACCTATTTGGTAGATTAATTCGTTAATGGTTATATAGTAGTTTGAATAGGCAAAGAGCCCAATAAAATCTGTACCCCGGCCTTTTTAGCCCAGTACTGAGTCCCTGTTAATGATAAATGTTAAAGGAAGATCAAGCCCTCTTCAGTTTTATTGCTTTAATTGAGCAGTGTGGCAGTACTAGGCCAGACAGGAAAATAATAGTAGGCTTACGTTAATTAGCCAACTTGACTCTGAGAGACACCACCAGTAATATCCTTAGAACCTGAATTTACTGTTGATAACCTCAGGTGGAGGTCGGGTATTGGATAAATATTTGTTGAATGGCTGAATGCAAGGATTTGACATCTACTCAAGTGCCTACTATGTGCCAAGCAGTGGACTACCAATATCGAGTTTTAAAAAGCCACCTCTCTGATGTCAATATTTTGTCTGGAGATTGGGAATGTTACCACAACATTCTGAATATGGATTTCTCCATCAATGAATGCACAACCAGCAGAAAAACAAACTTTTGAACAATCCTGCTTGATAGCAAACCATTAATTTCTCATAACAAGGAGAAATTGAAAATCTGACAGTAACTCTTTTGGCAAGATAGCCCTGTAAGACGGAAATCTCCATGTGCCAAGCACAGCATAAATAACAGAATTTTCAGGAGATATTCTGATAAAGAATACAAATTTTACAATATGCAGAATATTTTCATCCTCTAAGGACAACTACTTAGACTTCTACAAGGCAAGCATAAGTAAATTCTTAGAGGTAAGAGTCACATCTCAGATGCATAACCACACCCCTCACCACACACACAAACACACACACACTCTTAACTGTTTGGAAAAATGCAAAATGTGCATGTTTCCAGAGAAATAACCAAGCAATTGTCCAGCTGGTTTCAAAAGTGGCTAGACCCAGTTAATCATTTAATGCCCCACCTCATGTGAGATCAGCACAAGAGAAGTCATTGCCAGGCTACAATATTTTCTCCTACCATAATTTATTAATTCATTCTTTGATTTATTCAACTAAAAAAAATGCAGGGTCTATTGCATGCCAGACACTTTTCTAGGCATCGGTGAAGCATGAACATAACAAAGATCACCTACTGTCCTAGAATGTACATTTTAGCAACTACTACTTTCAATTCACAATAGAACCCAAGTACACTTCACATTGTAGTTTAACAAAATAAAACAGCCTTTGGGCTAGTACTTAGGCTTTAAGTTAATTCATTCTCTCAGCAAATATTTACTGAGTAACTACTCTGGAACAATGCAAATGCGATGAAGGCAGGGATTATGTTTTCACAGAACTCGCTGTTTAGCTGGAAACAAAGCGTTTATGGAAAAAACAATACTACAAGGCATTAAATGCCATAACCAAAGCAAACAAGATGCTGTGAAAATTCAAAGAACATTCAGCTTCACAGAGATAACTAGGTGATGTTAGAATTAGGATTTAAAGGATTGAGTATGAGTTGTATATGTAAAATGAGAGAACAAGGCATACTAGGATGACAGTCTGTAACTGATCAAAAGTAACTGATCTTATTTTCTAATATACATGTTGATAAAACAAGGTTATGAAAGCTGTTATGGACTGACTGGGTCTCCTCAAAATTCATAAATTGAAGCTCTAATCCCCAGTGAGATGGTGTTTGGAGGTGGGGCCTTTGGGAAGTAATAGGTCATGAGGGTGGAACCTTCATGATGGGATTAGTGCTCTTGGAAGGGTCGCAAGAGATTTCTCTCCACCATGTGAGGACACAGCAAGAAGGCACCATCTATACACCAAAAAGAGGGCTCTCATCAGAAACCTACCATGCCACCACCCTGATCTTGGACTTGCAGCCTTCAGAACTATGAGTGTTGAAGCCACCTCATCTGTCGTATCTTGTTATACAGCTCAGACGGCATAAGACAAAAGGAAAGATGTCAAGTTGCTTTAAAACTTCTTTATTCAAATGAAGTTTTAGAGCAGCTATTGTCTACAATTCAACTGAACACTCAAGGTCAACCTACAATGAAAAATCAAAAGTAAAAAATCAGAAAGTAGTTACTCAGTAAAATTGGTTTCATCTCACGTGCCCACTGTGAAACTGGCTGCTAGAAGTGTTGTGTTGCAAATAATTTTGAGGCTGTATTAAGGTTTGGCAGGAAAGGGCTGTGATCGATTACTGATGTCTGCCACAGGCACAGGATTCAGATGTGGTGATTGATTTATCTGCCATTCCTGCATTCAGGTCAGACACCTGAATTGCCCAGTAAGGAATGCTCCACCATGGAAGTTTTTAAACTGTTTTAGCCCCAGAACTCTTTGCGCCAAGGAAACCTTACTCAGCATTCCAAAAGTTTAGAGTGTAGCTGTACTTGTTGAAACAGGGAAGTGAGAGGTCTAGAGTCCCCCTCATTCTCCTCCTCACTAATCATATGGCACCCAGAGCACAGCCTGAAATCACTGCTTTATGAGACTGTTGCTTTCTGTGTTACAAGGAGAACAGCATTTCATAATTTGTTCATATTAAATTCCACAAGAGGGATGATAATCACCATTTTACAGATGCAGAAGCTGAGGTCCAAAGAGGCTGAATGCTAAGCCCGGGGCTCAGGACAGATGGTTAGTGAAGAAGTCACGAACCAGACCCAGGCCTCCTCTCTCTTACTTGGGTGTCACACTCTAACTCTGCAGCTCCATCCAAGTTTGTCATGGGCTTAACATTGGGGGCTTCTGAAGAAGAGAGCTGAGGTGGGGTGAAATAAACGCAAGGATATAGCGGCTGAGTCCTGCCCCTCTGTCAGAAACTGCTCTACTCTGCCTTCACCTACATATCATTTCCACCAACCCCACTGTCAATGACACATTAGAAGCCTGCAATCCTGAGCAGCTCTGGGCTCCTGCACAGACTTAAGTTTCCTCCTCACTTCATGAGCTCTGGCAACCTGAGCATGACTCCTGCTCCTCTTTCCACAGCTATGTCTAAGGAGAGCCCGTCATCTCTGCCTGGACTAGAGCATGGGGGTGGAGCTGCAAAGGGCTGAAGCAGAGTGGTCACATTGAGACCCCCACATAAAGCATTTACAAATTACATAGCACTTCCATTGTCTCATCAAGCCCACCCCTCTCGCCTTCACCAAGATCACTTCTAGCCTAGACCACAGCAGCTACCACCTCCCTTCATCCACTCTGGCCTCACTACAATCCCTTTCATTTTCCATACTACAGGCAGAGATCTTTTAATAAGGCAAATCTGATCGGGTCACTCCTCTTCTTAAAACCTTTTAACAGCTTCCCATTGCCCTTAGTATCCTTGGAAAGAGCACCTACTTGTGAGAAAGTGTGTGTGTGTGTGTGTGTGTGTGTGTGTGTGTGTGTGTGTGTGTAGGCACACCTGCATGTATGCACGTATCTCGCAAAGGAGGGTTTACAATATTGAAACTGGCACATGACATCAGTATTGACTCCATTTGGTACACAAAGAGCATATTTATTTATTCATGTATATTTATTTAGATCCTGCCTCATTACAGAAAAGAATTGGAGTGCCTTTGTATATATAATATGTTTCCTGGGCAGGCAACAACAGGAAGCTTTCTCAGTTATATTTTGGGAATTTTATCCTGTGGAATGAATAAACTACAGTGTAAAATAATAATGAATGAGTATTTTATTATCCTCGCACCCCTGAAAGGAAACTAAGGGACAAGATGTCTGCAGAGGTGCTCTGTCACAGCATTAACATGATTTCTAGATCACTGAAAGAGCATTTCAAGGTGCATTAGGAGAAACCGTGTCGTTATCTAAGATGGCAGCCTGTGTTTCAATATCATTATAGCAGTGTCACCTAGGTTCCAAGTCAAAGGAACTTCCCTCAAGCATGTCCTCAGATTTTAGAAAAGGGCCCTTTCTGATAGTTATTCCTTGGTGGAATACTCGTTTCTAGAAATAGTCTATGCATACGTAAGTCTGCACGTTCACAGTTTTTATTTTCGTTCACGTAGTAGAATTCTATTACAATGTCCTTGCCTTGCCTTTTTTCCCACCTTGCTTTTTTAGTCAACCGTTTATCTTGAGGCCCAGCTTCATTACAAGTGACCGCGAGGAACTGCAATGGGGCTGTGTGCTTGTGATTCTTTGTGGAAATGAGGGATTTGGTTGCAGCTGAACTGAAACTGTCTGACTTGGGGCTGGGGAGCGGGGCCCACATTTCCTCAGCTGATCCTGGAGCTTGTGATCTGGAGAAGGGCAGCCCTGGGGCCAAAGGGGCAGTACAGGCGACCTGGGGTCAGACTAGCAGAACCTCCACCCTCAGCACATTGCTCAGGGACACTTATGTATTTTTAGAGCTTTTTATTCATTTTTAATGACACTGGAAATATATGAATATATTCCTGCTGGGAAAAAAGGTCAAACAATACAGTTGAAGTATAAGCTTATTTGACTCCACAAACCCACGTTCACTCTACCTAGAAGTATCCACTACAGCCAATTTTGTATTTGGTGTATTTTGAGCCTTTTGTTTTGTGGGAGAGAAGATTTTTATTGTTTTCCTACACAGGATCATACTCTATGTACCCAACTTGCTTTTTTCATTTAGCATTTTGTCTATGAGGATATCCTCTCTCGTGCTGGGAAATGACATATCAAGGTGTTTACCTCCCAAAAAAACAGTTATTGCCCTGAGTCTGCCACCGCCCTAGGACATTTGGCTTTTAAAATAATTATCTTCTTCTCTTTGTGTTCATGTAAAGAAGCTTCCTTTACACTTAACTCCTCAGAAATGTTGCTTACAAAATGCTTTGGTTCTCAGGGTTTCATGGTGAACATGACAGGAGTCTCTGGGAAAACATAAATAAGCTCCATCTAGGACACAGAGCTGAGGATTCAGCACAATTGCTCCCCTTCACACTCTGCTGTCACCCCTCCCTTCACAGATGGCACCGCCACCCACTCAGATCTTCAAATCCAACACTTGAAAGTCAACACGTGGGTATCCCCACCCTCAGTTCCCAGCAAGCTCTATTGGGCTTACTTGCAAATTCTCTATCTCCACGACCACCTCCCCAGGCCAGGCCTCCATCAGCTCCCACCTGGACCACTGTAACAATCTCTTCGCTAGTCCCCCTGCTGTCACCCTTGCCTTCCTACAGTCCATCATCCAAAAGGCTAGCAAAGTCATTTAAAAACATAAATCACACCACTTTCCTCTCCTGCTTAAAACTCATCAGTGGTTCCTGTTGCCTTCAGAGTAACTCGCAGGATCTTTGGTGAGGCCAACAGGGCTCAGCCCACTCTGCCCACTGCTTCTCCAGCTCCATTTTCTGCTGCCCTCAGAACTCACCTTCTCTCTCTCCACTCAATGCCACACCCCACCCACCTGAGCCTTGGCACTAGCTCTTCCCTGGAATGCTCCTCACACTCTTGCAACTCCAGTGGCTCCATCTCAGCTTGCCAATTTCAGCGCAGGAAGGCCACCCACTTTGATTAGCCCAACCCCTCCAAATTCTCTGGATCATACCACCCTGTTTATTAGCTTCCCCCGCCTCTCTATCCATGATTACTATCCACTCCTCACAGAACGGTGCACTCCATGTGGGCAGGCACTTGGTCTATCTTGTTCACTGTTCTTCCTCCGCACCTCAGCAAACACACAGTATATACTTGAGTGAATGAACAAACTCAGGAACGAATATGTCAAGGAAAATAAAGAGGAAACCTCCAGGAGAACATGAGACTGAAGGAGAGATTCCAAGGAAGGGGCCCCAAGGGAGCTACCTCTCAATAGAAGAGCCTGGCTCATCATGGCGAGACAGATGTAGATCAGAGTCAGGAGTGATGGCCCTGAAGTCCCTGCGCCTCCCTGTGGCATCCTTCTATAGCAGAGGGAACATCTCCCCATCATTTGGAAATGCCTTGACCACAGCAGCAATAGGGCAGAGCCGCTACCTCCAATGCTGATTTCCAGCAGCTGCTGCCTCCCTGCTCCCACCAGAAAGCCCACCGAGTTGTCATAGCAACGGAGGACTGCGCCAGAGTCCAAGCAGGGGTGTCTGCGTCTCCTAGCACTTCTGCGGAGAGTGAGGGGCGGGGGCAGGGAGAGTCAGTCGTCTATAGTTGTGCCCTTGCTCTGTCTGCCTCTGACCAGTTCTGGTCTTTGAGCAGAGCATCCTCCTCTGCCCCTTGCCCCTACCTCAGTGAACATCACTCCCTTCAGTCTTTGCCTCCGTTTTCTCTCTCCTGCTGTGGAAGGAAAGGGGATGAATTCCTTCATCTCTGTATCCTGTCCAGGCCCACAGACTGGCCAGAAGAACAAAGAAGATTCTCGGATGGCTCACAGCTCTCAGGACTGCCTTAATAATGTTTTCTTTTTAAATACCACTTTGTTAGTCTAAGTGGTCACCTCCTGGAGTTTTTGAGTCTCTGCTGGCTGTCTTTTTGGTCTCACAAAGTTTAGCAAAACCTGGCTTTTGCTCCCCAAAAGCTAAGAATCCTTTGAGGAAGCTGCTGTGAAACAGTTACTGTCATTTGTCAAAACAATGACCATAGTATCTAGCACTCACTAAGTGAATGTGTGGCAAGTATCACTTCTCTCAATCCTTACAACCCCCTGGAAAGAAGGTATTCCTAGTTCCTCATTACAGGTAAGGAAACAGGCTCCATTACTGTTCCTGGTGTCACGAAGCTGCTAAGAGTCCAAGCTGCCATCTGAACACTGCCCTCTCAGACTTGAAAACTCAAGCCGTGGCCACCGTCCTACAATAGGAGGCACAAAAAGCTCTAGGGAATGACATGATTAGCTCCCCCAGCCCCAGCCAGCCCCTTGGGTCCTCACGTGGCCCCTTTCAGGCCACGGCAGCCAGCAGTTGCTGGCTCTGGCCTTGTGCTGCGTCACCCCCACAGAGATCTGACAGCAACACGCTCAGACAGAGAACAAAGGCAGCTCTTTTAGCCCCTTCTTTAGAAACCTCAACTCTTCACTGTATAAGCAGCCCCTCGGATTGGCTGCTACCATGGCAACTGGCTACCCATCTCTGTCTATTATGTCAGCCTAGACCCCAGTGCCTCCCTGTCCATTTCCTGCCCAAGCACCCAAGTCTGCCAGCGGCCTCTCTGACCTCCAGGCAGCTTTGAATGCCTATGCTTTCTAATTACAGCTGCCTTTCAATTCTCTGGTCCTGCCTGAAGCCTTTGTAATCTGCATTGAACTTCTCCCAACAGCCCATTTGTCACACCAGGGCCCCTGGCTCTTTATCTGTGGTTTATGAAGCACTGGTTGTAAATCTCAGTCTGCCTCCAGTATACTGGTGCACCCCAATGGGCAGATAGCTTGGACAAATTTCCAACATCCTGGACTTAGTATCTCACGTGGAGATTTTTCTGCTGCAATTGTGATCTTACAATGAGGCCTATAGTGCCCTGATTTCAAGCCTGACTTCTTCGTTTATTTATTTGTTCGAAGATTCATGAGCACCTACAATGTTCCAGGCTCTAGAAATACCACATTAAACAAGACAGAATGGCACTCTACACTTTCTTAGGGAAGAGGGGTGATAAAACTAAACAGGTCAATACACAAACACATATAATTTCGGATAGTGGTAAGTATGAAGATAAAGGAGCTGAGAAGCTCCAATTCTCAGGATAGACTTTTCCTCTGTCCTCATCTAAGCTCCCTACTTCCAGAGGGAGTAGTAGACAGATAATGGGGATGAGGAGATGGTGTGTGGTGTCCAGGGGGCACTCTCGGATGCAAGAAGTAAAGACCAAACTTAGGGAAAAGGGTTTTTTTAGGCAGCAATGCAGTTGGGGGCCTGAGGCCCAAAAGTGATCAGGACTCCATCACCATTTTATCCACATCTCAAGCCATCAGTTTCCTTTCTTCCCTTGCTATGGCTTTTCCCACAAGACATGAAGTGTGGCTGCTGACAGAGCCTATGAGTTTTACTTTCCATAGCCTCAGTCATGGAAGACAGCCTGACCGCAAGCATTCCTCCACTCCAAGACCAAAAATCCAAGGGAAGAGACATGTTGGCTCAGGTCAGAGGTTCCCAGGCCTAGAACAATGAGTGAAGGCCAAGGATGGGTCAGAGTACTAACAAGAAGGCTCCCTAGTTCCCTGTGGCTGAGGAAAACAGGTAATCCAGGGTCTACCTGTCTAAGTGGGTAATCCAGACCCACTTAGGTGTGTGTCCCCCACTTCCTCACCCTCACTTCCCCCCACATCTTTCCTGCTTTCCCACTTTACTGTTCTCCCTTCTGTTCTTGAGAGGCAATTTTGTGGCCAGTACCCCAATGCAGTCTTAATTCTTAAGGTCACCCTCTACTCTGAGGCTTGCGTCACTTGCGTCATACTCATGTGGAACCCCGCACATTCCATGCATGACCCCAAGTCACCATCAACACCAGCTGTGTGTATAACAGGTCTTACTGATGATCTGGGGGTGATAGATACACCCCATAACTCAGAACAATACCAACTTTAACTACACACATAGAATCGGTTCTCACTGTCTTCTGTGGTGAGTGCTCAGACTAAGGACATCTCATGGTTTTCCCTCCCTCCTTGACCCCTCCCCCAGAACTCTCAGCAGGTCCCTTGAAATTCCTTGTTACTTTTTAGTGCAGAAGTATTCAGCTTTCCACTTCTACTCAAATCAGGTTCCTGAGCGAACTCTGGCATATTCTAAAGACACATTAAGGTGCTTTGCTAAACATATTGTCTTTGTTAAAGACTTCAAGCTGAGCCTACAAGGGACAAGAGAAGCTTTGAAACTGAAGTTTTTGGTTTAACTTATCCATTATCAACAACCAGAGCAAGGACAGGAGGTGGGGATGAGGGGTTGATGCACAGACCCCACTTTGTACTCCGGATAAAGTGCTGTCCACTTCAATGCTGAGCCCCTACAAGGGTGACCAGGAAACCTTACACATGGAATATCCCACTATGTCGCCTCTGAGGTTAGATCCCTCAGACTTCCTTTGAGGGGTGGGCTCAGCAGGCCCGCACTAGCCCAACACCTTGAGGTTGACACAGAGGAAGAATGAACAGCTTCCAAATTGTAGTGGTCAGGGATGCCTCTGCAAGGGACACAAGATTTATTTCAGAGAAGAAAAAGAGTAACAGGGACTCTCTCTCCCACTGTCAGTTATATTTCCAGCTGAAAAAGTTCAAGTCCGTGCTTGCATTTTCAATGCTTGCCCTTTTCACTCTCAGCGCTATGGAGATCAGCAAATGCAGAAATCTAACCAAGTTGCCTCCTCTAAATATCCCTTTTGAGTTTGTTAAGATTCAAGGATGATAGTCATCTGGAAAGCTGTGCCCTTACACATTACCAGCTGCCTAAAGCTATTTCTATGAACAGTCAGAGCCCACTGTGTGGCCTTGAAAAATCACATGGGGCACTCATGCATAGTTCTAATGTCTTGCCTTACAGGCCATTTTTAATCTTCTGGAGGGATGGCAGGCAGAAATGGAAAGACCAGCTGCCCATTCTGCTTCTGTCCTCTTCTCTCTCAATTATTTCATATGAGGAGAGTTACCAAGATCTTGCTGCTCATTCCTTAGAAGTCTGATTCCTACTCATTAACTCAGATCTCCTGGACTCCTTCTGACTTTGTGGTCTGAGCAAACTGGAGGCTGTTTCTGCAAATGCATTTGACTTTGAATCTAGGGACGAGGCTACCTGGTCATTGAGATCCTCTCCCCTGCTTATAATTGGGAAGTAACAGGTTTAAAGGCATGAGAATGGGCCAGGAACTGGGTGACTTTGGGGACTTAGTCCTAGCTCTGAGGAAGTCTGACTCTGAGTAAATCATTCATATCTCGGGGTCTTGCTTTCTTCATCTGTTAAACTCATGCTTTGACAAGGGCAGTTTTCTAAACCCAGTTACTCATCTCTACCTTCATATGTTTTATCACACCTGTGTTCCATCTATAGTTATACGCTTAATGGTTTTTTTGAAAATTGAATGACCTTTTTAACTTGGCTTTGTGCTAAGCAATATATCCATGAAAACACATATTAATGTGCAAGTTTTATTTTTTCTACTATGCACTAAAACATACTCATCCATATAACCCTTGAAACCATCCTGAGTACCATCCACATGTACCATCCTTTGGGAAACACTGGATGAGAGCATTACTTTGGCTCCCAAATATCTTTACCCCTATTGTGAAATTATAGTAACACAAAAAGGAAAAGCAATTTCATAAAATCAATATATCTATATTTATCTATCTATATCAATATCCACATACATATCTATTTATAATTCCTGAGCCAACAGCTAGCACGACTCTCGGAACAAAATGGTTGTGTTTCAACCCTTTCTCCCCCATGGCAACTAACTAACTCCCATTTCCTAAGCCTGAGGAGTTTACCAGCCCTGCCCACCGCTCTTCCCTCAGAAACACCTCAGAGTTCCACAAGGTCTCCTGAAGGCCTCAGTCCCAAACTGCCCATGGCCTGCACCTGTATTAGGTGGGGGAATTGCTGTGGTCCAGTGGGGAAAAGCTGGCTCCTCCCCACCTCCCAAGTGACCAGAGGGTGGGCCTTTCACTCTAAGCAAGCAATGCCAAAGTTAGAGCAAGGCTTTGTCGGGTTGGCAGCTCTGGTTCCCTTAGTCCTCTACTGCTTCCTGGAACTATTTGGATGCTACAGTCTAAAATACTCATGGGGATTCTTAGCTGGGAACTCTCTTCTCTGGTAAGGGACTGGCAACTGAGAGAGAAGAGAGTTGGGTGCCTCAGCTGGGAGAGGGGAAGCAGAAGTTTTCCTGGTAAAAGAGGACCATCTGTACAACGAAGCAAAAACTGAACAAATCACCAGTCGAATGATCAAGGTTGATCTTTTGCTACTTTAGGGATTCTCAAATCTGGTTAATTATCACAACTGAAATTGAAAGTAAATTTCAACAAGTGGCACATGTATACAATGGAATACTATTTAGCCATAGAATAGGATGAAATATTGCCATTTGGGACAACATGGATAGATCTTGAGAGTATCATGCTAAGTGAAATAAGTCAGCCAGAAAAGGACAAGAACCATATGAATTCTGACTCTGAGTAAATCATACATGGGATATAAAATAGAAAGAAACTAATGAACAAACAAAACAAACAACTCATAGAAACAACAGGGTGGTAGTTACCAGAGGGAGAGGCAGGTGGGAGAAAGATGAAGAGGGTAAAGAGCGTCAAAGGAGACTAGATTTTGGATGGTGAGTACATGGTGCAATATACAGATGAGGTATTATAGAATTGTATACTTGAAACACACATAATGTTATTAGCCAATATTGCCCGCAATAAATTTAATTAATAAATAAACTTAAATATATCTTTATGCTCTGATGTAACAATTCCACTTCTAGATATTTACCCATAATAAATAAAACACATCCATATCAGCTGTATTCATAATAGCCAAAAAACAACCCTAAAAGCCTTCTCAAGTGAAGAGAGAAACAAATTGAGGTATAGCCATACACTGGAATACTACTCAGCAATAAAAAGAAGTGAACTGTTGATATGACTTATGAAACATGGATGAATCCCAAAAAACATTATGAAAAGCAAAAGAAACCAGACAACAAAAAGTACGTACTGTGTGATTCCACTGATAAGACATTCTAGAACAGGCAAAATTCATCTATGGTGATAGAAATCAGAATAGCGGTTGTTTATGGGGAATGAAGATTAAGTTAACTTTCTGGGGTCATGGGAGTATTCTACATCCAAACACTTGTCAAATGCACACAATTATACTCTGAAGATCTATGCATTGCACTGTAGATAAATCTTACCTAAATTTTAAAATCCAAACAAAAATATATCCTCTGGCCTCATCCCATTCCTACTGAATAAGAATCTCCAGAAGTAGAATCTGAAATGTTATATTTAAAAAACTTCTTAGGTGCTTCTGACACATAGGCAGGTTGAGGAACCTTGGGCTCCTAAGAAGGCATTGGCTGGCTGTCATGGTTTACCAGATTTGGGGAAGTTATTGGGCAGCTACTAGAAAGAGGACCATAACAGCAGCTATTATTTATTAAACACTTACTCTGTTCCCAAATTCCTCCAATAACACAGCAAAGCAGGTATTATTTTCTTCATTTTACAAATTTAAAAAAAGAGAGAGAGCAAGACACTTGCCCAAACCACACAGTTGGTAAATAGCAAAGCTCCTTAGCCTAACTCTTCCTTATTACAAATACCTCATTCTTTCCACCCTTCATTCATTTGTTCACTCATTCATTTAAACAATGAAAAACAAATAAGTACTGAGTGCCTTCTCTGAGCCCTGTCCTTGCTGGGCGTTATGCCACACCAGCCTCCCTGAGAAGACGAAAGAGGAGTGATGGGTGAGGGAGGTAAAGTCTATGAGGCAGCATTTAGCTTTGAATTGTAGACTTGGGGAGGAAAAGGGATTCTAGGTCTCTTGATTTTAATTATTCAGGTAGTTTGGGGGAAAGACAGGAGGTTTACCGTATATATACGCATAACTAAAGGAAGCCTCTGTTGCTTACTTTGGGGACTTTCCAGAAGCTAATACCAACAGCAAGTCATGTTAAAAATGGGTTAAAATCATTATCAGATTATGAATAATTCACAAGGCACCCCCTGTTACCCATTACATTTTGTTCTACATAATTGCTTCCTGGAAATCTGCTCCCAGTGCAGAGAATTGGGAGTATGCATGAAATTGAATATTTCTGCCCTTGACAAGTAAATTTAAACAAAATTGTGAATTAGTTTCAGTCCACTGCTGCCTAACCCCTTTGAATTGATAAGACTAGTCCTTTACCCTAGTAAAAAAATAATAATAAGCAAGCAAAAAAAGATATAGCTCCTTGGAAAGGGAGACCAGCCTGTTCCTGTTTATACCAAGGTTTCTAAATATTGTGGAGGATTCGGGGTGGCATGGGGGGCTAGAGGAAGAATGTCTGGGGAGAATCAGAGTCGAACCACAAATGTACTCTGGATGTTACAATATAAAGATGGGAATGACTAAGATAATGAGATTAAGCTTTTAAAAATTGAAATGTAATCCACATACCAAAAATTCAACCCTTTTAATGTATACAA